>CM051239.1:400849912-401449912 GCA_027917425.1 Gastrophryne carolinensis | reverse complement strand
TGCTAGGTGCAAGTTTAGGATATCCTGCGGCCTGGTGTAATGACAGCAGACAGAAACCAATGAAAAATTAAATAACTTAGTACAGCTGAGGCAGAAGCACACTTATTTTGTATAACAGATAGGGTGCTAGGTGCAAGTTTGGGATACCCTGCGGCCTGGTGTAATGACAGCAGACAGAAACCAATGCAAAATTAAATAACTTAGTACAGCTGAGGCTGAAACATGCTTCTTTTGTTTAACAGATAGGGTGCTAGGTGCAAGTTTGGGATATCCTGCGGTCTGGTGTAATGACAGCAGACAGAAACCAATGAAAACTTAAATAACGTAGTACAGCTGAGGCTGAAACACGCTTATTTTGTATAACAGATAGAGTACTAGGTGCAGGTGTGGGATTTTGTATAAAAGATAGGGTCACATGCTGAAATGGAATGCCCATGTGGGCTGGGGTTTTTACGGAAATGTTAAATGTGCCACTGCCAACATGGGATGCACAGTGGCCAGGAATTTTTACAGCATAAAACTGATCTGGCAAATGAAGTGAAATGAAAATAAAAAAAGCTTTCTTTCCCTGTCACTTTATCTGCTGTCCCTGCCTGGATCGTTCCCGATTTTTCACTATCTTTCCCTGGATCTCCCTGGCACTCTGTGGGTCTCTGTGGGTCTCCCTGCCTCTCTGTTACTCTCTCCCTGTCTGTAGCAACTTAGCAAGCTCCGTTGTCTGTGCACTGCAAGTCTCAAATGCGCACAAGCAAGATGGCCGCTGCTTTATATAGTGCTGTGACGTCACCGGGGCTCCTGGTTGCTGATAGGCTGCATGTGACTGTCCCATCATACCTTGCCCCAGGGTACATGTGTGGACATGTGCCGTCCACCATCTTAGAATGCCTGTCATTGAAATTAATGGAGTTTAAAGGAAAACTTTGATCGATCGAATCGCGGGGAAATTCGGATTCATTCGGAATCGAATTTTTAATGAAATTCGGAACGAATCCGGGTTCGTCCGGATCGATTTGCTCATCTCTAGTTATGGGTAATGTTTTGTGAATTTTCTGTGCTGAACAATGATACCAAACATGTATGTGTAAAACAATCTATGTACATGATTATTATTAAATTATTATTAGTAGTAGTAGTATTAATTATCATTTTTAGTTTTCCCTAATTTAACTTATAGCAAACTTTTTGACTGGGAATACGTAATTGGTTTGTTGTATCATTACGTTGGAGATGTTCCTGATCAGAGGGATGGTCATGTGCCGATGAGCCTTAAAGGAGCAGTATCACGAAATTTCTATTAAAAAAGATAATTAAATAGCCACACAATAGCTTCTAACATGTGTATAAATAATGTGGCGATAGAAAAAGGAAAAAATATATGCCTTTCTTTTAAATTGTATAATGACAATGACTCAGTCCATTTGCTGAATAGGGGGATCTGCTGGGTTGTATTTAGTGAGCTGCTTCATTTAGCCCATTGGTCTCCTAGCAACACTTTACCTCAGAGGCTGACACTGTAATCAGTGGTAACGGCTGTGTGTGTGTGAGGTGCTGCTTTTGATATGAGACCAGGTGACTCAAATGTGAAAAATCTATACAAAATAAACTAAACTGACTGAAAATGACTGAAATTCTTCCTTGAATAACTCTGCAGGAAAATCTAAAGGTATTAAAGTGGAACAAAACCCTGAGTTGCCGACCCTGAAGTCTATAAGACCCAGCCATTGACCTTCCCCCTTGGGCATTCTAAATCTGGATGCCCACTGTGTGAAACGAGCCCTGGATAACCACAGATCCCCCCATTTTTCTGGCGCGCTCACGCAGATAGTCATTTAGACAGGCCGGGCGGCCAGGAAGGTTACTGCTCAGGCTCCCCATCTGCGTGCAAACAGAGCTGATTGGATGAGAGCCCGTGCATGCGCTGTGGGACAGGAAAAGCTACGTTTTCACAGGTGAACTTGGGAATTTCACATATCAGGGCATCCCAAGTCAGGATGCCCCTAGGGGCACAAAACAAAACTCCAGATAGTGAAAATCCTGGGTTGGGCTTTGCTCAAAACACACAAAGCTGAAAGAAAGATGATATGGAAAAATGTGTTGAGAAAAGAGAGAGAAAATGGTAAACTGAAAGATTCTGCAGCAGAGCCAACATGAAGGGAAAACTGTCAAAATAAAAAATGTTTAGAGCAAAAAGACAGGATGTAAACCCAAAAATCCAATTCTGAAATAAAATAATACCCCCCCCCCCCCCCCCAAAAAAAAGAAAAACTGGCGAGTCTGAGATTTGAACCAATGACTCTGGTTCAAAGACATTGAATTTACCAGCTAAATGACTTCTAGAGCTTTTCTCTCTGTTTTAGATATATGAGTTCTGGCCAGGCAATGTTATGCTGGACGGCTGCCAGCACTGAACAGCTGATTACTTTGTTACATTGTTTCCCCCTCTCCTCATCGTGGAACAGGCCAGAGTGTCGGGCCCCGACACTCAGCAGACATAAACATGAGCTATTAGTCTCCAGCTGCACAACACAGACATAATTTTTTTCTACATTTGTAATTCTTACTCCAACACTTACCTATATTCAAAGTACCATTTAAATATGTCACCAAGAAAAATTTGCGATACTGCTCCTTTAAGGACCTCTGACCTACTCTATTTTGGTATTGGTCACTGGACACTAACTTTTACCAGCTCTGGAGGCTCTTTACTCATTTTATCATTTTATCTATCACTCATTTAGAGGTCAGCATCCCTAACATAAGCTCCATAACGTCCTTTCAATAGCTTTATTACATGCAGAGGTAATGTTTAATTACCGGTGTTTTTATTATGGACTTCATTTAATAGCCTCCTAAAACTATATTTAAGTAATGTTTTCCACTGAGGTTATTTTTAATTAGATAGTTAACATGCAGTAAAAAATGGATTTATGGGCTTGGGCAGACTAATGTATGCAAATGTAGTGTGCACTGCAGTTTTAGAAGTGCCTTTATTACTGATTAATAGCTGAAAGAGTTCAACTATAATAGAAAACGGCCTATATGTCCACATAGCTTCAGTTACAATTGTTTTGTTTGTAAATAATAATACACTGAATTACAAATGTCTTCTGTTGCAGAAAGTGATGGAAAATTGTACTTTTGTTCTAGAATTTAGCATATGCGCTTTTTGTTTTTTCATTATTTTATCAAGAAGCCTTAAAAGACATATGGACGCCCAATGGCCACTGGTGGTCATGTGGTTGGCAGCCATATGGGGGAACCTGGAAGTGGTACAGATGAAGCAGAATTAAAAGGCTCTAATCCTGCACCATTTGTCTTGGCCAACAAGTCCACCAGCGTTGTCATTGTCCTACATTGCAGTGCCATTCATTGTCCACCAGAGAGCGATAAGAGTGAAAGATAATATCCCGTACTGGCAATTGCTTTCATTACTAATACTAATTGCTTTCAATACTAATGGTATTTAGGGATTACTGTACTGTAGAATTTCCATGCTCCAAAAGAATAACCCAGTTCATTTTTGATATGACTATTGCTAATATGCAGCTGAATATTTCTATATTAAAAATATTAGCACTTTTGAAGGCCGGTACAGGTTTCATAGGATTACCCTGGAGAAATCCTGTCACCTTGATCCCAGCTTTCTTTAGGTTTTTAAAAATGCTCCTCTCGAGGAATTGTGAAACCTTGTTTCTTGGTAAAATGTAAAACATCATTCCAGAAGTGACCCTTTCTAAGGGATATACAGGTGCTGCCCAGGCTTCCTATAGTGGCAGCAGTCACCCTGGAGGAAACCTGTTGCCTTGACCCCTGTAATTCTATGGTCATTTTTGTTCCCAAAAATTGTAAAAACCTCATACAATCGAAGTTGCTCTGCATATGGCATGATAGCTAACCCAGGTTGTGTGCATAAGTCAAAATGCCTACACAACGCCAAGATGGCTGAAATTAGTATTCACTGTGATCAAGGACCTTCCTTTATTCTAATCAAGAAGCAGATTTGGCCTGAGCTGAGTTTCATGTATTGACATGCTAATTAAGCTATAGCAATATTACCTATTGATTTGGGACTGCCCAATCAGAGATACCTGAGCTGGTTTGAATGAAACAAAGCACCTGGCATAAAAGGGGGAACAGGTCCAACTTGGTGAAGTAGAGTAATAGACTTCATTGGGACAGCTAAGGATACGCTGGTGCTGGTAGACTGAATAGGAACTGGCATCCATCTTGTTGTCCACATGGTATAAGGATTGGAATTTATAGGAGGCCTGTTTTCTCCAGATTGCATTTGCCTGCTTCATGAACACTTTACTTTTTTTTTGAGGCTTGCTTTGTTGTAGAGCTTGAAACATTTGTATTGTACTAATAGCAAGCAAAGTATAAATAACTATTTAAAGTGCATTTTGGGTATTTCCTTGGAAATACTGTATCAACATTTTTGCCTGAATTCCCACTGTTGAATTTCAGTACAGGTTTCAGTGCATTTCTTCAGTGGAATGTTGAAAAGTCAGTGATCAGGCACAGCTCTGCAGCTCTCCTCTAGCTGCATTAACCCTTTTGTTGCCAAGCCCGTAACACCTACGTGCTGGCTTGGCTGGGCCTTAAGTGCCAAGCCCGTAGGTGTTACGTGCTTGACTTTCCTCGCTTCTAGTTTAAAAAGTAAAAATAAAAAATACTCACCTGACCCCTTGTTGGATCCGGCCGGGTCTCCTCTTTAATTTGGTGCCATCCGATCCCCCGTGGGGGGTCGGATGGCTCCAGGAGAGCCCCCGGAATAGGCCGCCCCCCCCCGCTTCTGCAGCAGCAGCTTCTAACTGTAAAAAAAAAAAAAAATAAAAATGACATTCACTTACCTGTGTGTGCGCTGGCTCCCGCTGTCCCTCCTCTTCACCTGGGGGGCCTCCGATCCCCCCCCAGGACTTACCGATCTTCAGGAGAGAGCCTGGGAGGCTCTCTCCTCTCTTCTTCTCGATGGCGGCCGCCATCATGCCTCTAAGCCACGCCCCCTTGGGGGCGGGGCTTATGAAGTCATCCCGGCCCCGAACGGGCTTCAGCTTTCTCAGCTTCTCAGATGCCGGTGATCGGCGCTGGGGAAGGAGGTGACAGGAGATCCTCTGATCTCCTGCCTTCTCCTTCTCTGGATGCCGATCACCGGCATCTGTCAGCTGAGCGGCGAGGGACAAGAGCTTGCAATCGAAGGTAAGTACAGTAAAAAAAATTTTTTTTTTTTCTAATAAAATACTTTTTATTATTGTGTCGTGGTTTTTTTAACAGTTAACCCTTTGTGAGCTGGTAAGGGGTCCATGAGACCCCTTATACCAGTTCACAAGGCTGGGGGGGTGGCAAGTCACCTGCCCTAGCGGGTGGCTTGCCATTAACCCCCGCACCCCCATTACCTGCCTCCCCAAAGGCCAGGGGGGGGCAGAAGAGCCCGGGCCCACATAGGCTATGTGGGCTCGTAGGCTGCAGGGTGGGGGGGCCACCAAAGCTGGCCCCCCCACTCTGTGCCTACAAGCCCCCATAGCTGGTCCCGGGCTGGTTACTTTGGGTAAGGGGGACCCCACGTCATTTTTTTTTTTGGATTTTTAAGGGTTTTTAACCCTTAAAAATCCAAAAAAAAAATGGGGTCCCCCTCCCCGGGAAGGGTGACCCTATGTAATTTTTTTTTTTTAATTAACCATTTGTCATCCAGCAGCTATAAAAGGCTTCTGGGCAGGAAAGGGTGTCTACCTATACATATGTGGTATCGCTGTAACCGGGAGAAATTGGGGTTTCTCACGCAATAAGAATTTATTGACAAACTTACATTTTTTATTACAAAAAAACTCTACAAATTGTAAAAAAATATTTCACCCAAAAAAATTGAAAATACACCTAAAAAATACAAACAAGACATTTCATGTTAAAGCCCAGACTCTGTTGAAAAAAACAATATATAATTTTCCTGGGAAATCCCTGGAAATCCTTTCAAAAATGACAGTTGAATATGTGTAGCGCAAAATAGTGAAACATCGTCTGGCAACAGGGAGTGGCAAATGCTGCAGGTAGGCTGGCAGCGAAAGGGTTAAGGTGTCCCTCGCTCTTTGCTTAGCTGACATTTAGTAAAGCACTTGTACAGTCAAGAGATGGGTCCACCTTAGAGAATAGCGTATGCGATCATAGTCGAAAGAGATAATTTGCACGTCTTCAGCTACTCATTAAAAATCATGTTATAATTCTGTTTTTTCTTGGACCATATACGGTTAAGACCCTAAAGTGTCTGACTGCTCTGTTTGGACACTCTCAGGTCTCTCCTGCCCTCATACAGCCATAACGGCCAGCCTTGTGCTGATGAGGGTCACTAGCCAGAAACAGATATTTTCTTGTACAAGTGGAAGCCAGATTGAAGCATGAGTTTGCCCCAACCACCCCTCATGCAGTGTTGACACCTGTCAAGAAGAGGTGGCAGCTGTCCAAGAATGCTGAAGCCACCCAGATGAGCAAAGATATCTAACTGGCGACAGGATGTGATGTCGACATGAACAAGACTCGCTTCAAGATCTCCTTCAAAGCCTTGGTGACCAATCAAGCATCATCCAATGAAAGGGAGCACCATATGCAGCTCCTTCAAACAAAAATCAACTCAACCAAGCCACCAAGGGCAAGAAAAAAGTCCCCAAGAAGCCCCTGTGATAGGCTCAAAAGGCCCCGCCAAATCACCCAAGATGCTAAAGAAGGCCCCCGTGCAGCCTAGAGCCTGCTAACAAACCCAAAACCACTGCATACACAAGAACCCTGCCAATAGCTCAGCTAAAAGGCTACCAAATCCATAGTGGACAAAAGCTCAGCAAAGAAGGTGGCCAAGCCCAAGAAGTACTAACACCCTGCTGCCCCCATTAACAAATAATAGAAGCTATACTCAAGCATTGCATGCCCAGCCTGAATTTTCTAGGCACATGATGTATCACAGCGGTGAAAAGAGATGATTTGCATGGCTCTGCCCTTCATTAAAAAAATAACAGGTAATTCTTTGGTTCTTGGCCTACATGTTCTCTATAAATATTTTCTGTTTTAAGAAAATGCTCTTTAATGTACAGGGACCAGAATAAAATACATAAAGTTGTGCTTACGCATACCACCCATTTATGCGCCATACTAAAAATGTCCTCAAACTATATTTTTTTTATTTCAAAAAGATTGTAATTTAAGAAATCCCAGTCCTATCAGTCTTTAAGTGTCTGGGTTATAGCGTTTGCGTCTTTTAACTAGAATTTATTACGGCGCAGCAACACGTGGAAGCATCTCCCGCTATGATAATGATACTATTATATGATACTTTACTGCACTCCGTCATGTGGGGAAAGGCGCGATAATTTATGGCAGCATAATGCATGCGTATTACCGGGAGACAGGCAGAAGACTCAAGCCCATTTGCCTGTGATTTGCGGAGGGGAGCTGCAGCACAATGGCACTTCTATAGTAAAGAGCGTCTGGACAAATTTTCCCACTGAGCCATTTTGTTACAGCTATCAGTTTGCAGGTTCGGCAAATGATTTCTCATCTGATGGGTATGATAAGCTCACAGCTTCCTAAAAATGAGTTATTGATTTGTGGAGGTTTAAGATTTAGATCGGAGCGCCCTAAAATAAATAAATAGGATGAAATACGTGCATTCAGCGAGGCATCCTGTTTGATTTAACGGCAAATCAAGAAGAAAAAAGCAACACATTAAATAAACTAATGGCATAATAAAAAAAGAAGGTAAATGCAAATATATTTAGAGGCTGAGTTATACACGCAAAATAGAGGAGGTTTCTTGTAGTGGGATTAAATTGTGTTGACTTTTATGCCTCTGTCATCTTAGGCCGGATAAATAGATGTATTGCCGGAATATTTATAGTTGTAGCAAAAAATTTATATTGTTGCTTTGTATTAAAGACCTTTTATCTGAATGGTTTTCTCAGGTCAGTACGATTAGTATGTCGAATACCCTAGAATACATTGAAAATATCCATCCACTTGGGCCCTATTCATACTGTGCAGTGTAGCGTATGTTGGTAGAAGGATGTGGTGAAGGATCTGTGGGTGGCACCTTGAAGATCAGAGCAGATGGTAGTGTAAAAGTCCACACAGAAAAAGTGGTGTCACCTGGTGGAAGAAATGGCATTGCCAGCAGGACAATGGTGCGGGAAATTCCCATTACCAGAAGACCATACCGCCATTGTGACCTGGCGAAACAGTTGGCAGCGGCAGCAGAAACCCGGTAGAAAAGATGGAGGCACCAGCAAGACCCTGGTGGAAGAGACACCCTCATCCAGGACCCAACGGAAGAGGTGGGACTCGATCAACCAGGAGATGATGGTGAGTTTCTGGCTCTTCAAATGCACCACAATGCAGCGTGGGTAAAGTGCAATACACACATTCTACTTGTGCTGCTCATAGATATCTATAGGCTGCATCTCCGCTGTGACCAAAATACAGGGCAGCACAAAGATGTAAAAGAGCCAATTGAACGCACAGAGGAGGACTTTTGAGGCAGGAAGTGGTACATTATTTTTCCAATAAAGTAATTTGGCATTTTACCTGTAAAATACCCCATCTCAGGCACAGGTACATTTTTTTGAAAAACTGAAGCAAACATTTTTATTGCACTTTGTGTTAAAATTAAAAAGCTCATCAAAAGAGCCATGTCCCACACGCCACACCCCATTCTACTCATTATTCGTACCCCATATTCCTAATACCATATACCCCTTCCTTGCCCCCCTCCCCCCCTCTACCCTTTAACCCCCTTAAGTCCCAGTGTTCTCCCCCCCCTTGGGTTGGACAATCGGATACACCTAGTGCTGGAGAGCCCCAATCCCCCATGGAAATAGCAAGACTATCTCAGCCCAATGCGTGGCGAACACCGCCAATCTTGATTTAACCAGAATACACAACACCTAGTAGCGGAATCCAAGAAGCGACCATATAGGTACCCTGTTCCCCCGAATAGTAATCGGGCCCTCCCCACCTTGTAAGGTGAAATGGAGACGGATGCTGATCCACAGATGTTCTACATGCTTTGTAAATGTTGTTCCCGGAAGCCCTTCCCCCCTTCCTTATGTTTAGTACTGTATGTTTAAATGTATGTAACGTTTAATACTGCAAAATCTTTAAATAAAGAATTTCAAAAAAATACAGCATTTAGCATGGCCACCAGTGAAAGGGAATGGCACATTTTACTCCCTTAAAAAAGTTTATGCACCTTTTCCACTTGATGCTGAATCACACCTGTCTCTCACTTTTACACAATCCCTCCATCATGGCTTCCATGAGTGAGGACACCCTTGTGCCAGCACTGTTAGCAAAAAAATGTGATAAAAGTGCTGTTACATCTGGTGCTGAATCAACCCTAGGTAGAAAATGAAATCAAATGGCACTCTTTACTACTTAAAAGCAATATATTTTTAGTTGTTAGTTTAGAGTTAATATTTCATATAACATGCTTTCTCATTATACAATAGGATCAATTCAGAGGCAGGTGAGGAAACTTACTCCTTTTTTTATGAGAGAAAACTGCTATTCACTTTCATTCACCTGCTGTTGAATCAGCTCCAAGGTGGACTATAAAAGTAAATAAAAATGAATGGCAATTTTCTCTCCTAAAAAAAGGAGTGAGTTTTCTCATATGGCTCTGAATCGAATTAATAATTAATAAATGTCATTTTTTCTCTTTCAGTGTGTTTATTTTTACATTTAACCCCTTGTGAACTGGTAAGGGGTCCATGAGACCATTATATCAATTCACAAGGCTGCGGGCTGGCAAGTCACCTGCGACTAGCCCCCGGCACCCCCAATTACCTGCCTCCCCAAAGCCCAGGGGGGCAGAAAGGCCCGTGGCCATAGGCTATGCTGGCTTGTAGCCTGCAGGGCCAGGGGCCACCAATGCTGGCCCCTGCACCCTGTTCCTACAAGCCCTGCATAGCCGGTCCTGGGCTGGTGATTTTGGGTAGGGGGGACCCCATGTCCCCAAAAATTAAAATTCCCCAAAAAATGGGGTTCCCCCCTGGGAGGGGGGACCCTATGTCGTTTTTTTTTAAATTAACCCCTTATGTTCTGTCACCCAGCAGCTATAAAAGGCTTCCAGCGGGTGAGCAGAAGCCAGTGATTGTCAAGGGACACAGTGCTCCAGGATGGATGGGAGGTAAGTATTACAAAAAAAACTAATAAAATATTTTGTGTGTATGGTGTTTTTTTTTACATTTAACCCATTGTGAACTGGTAAGGGGTCCACAAGACCTCTATACCAGTTCACAAGGCTCGGGGGCTGGCAAGTCACCTGCGGCTAGCGGGTGACTTGCCATTAACCCCCAGCACTCCCAATTACCTGCCTCCCGAAAGCCCAGGGGGGGGGCAGAAGAGCCCGTCGCCATGGGCTATGCCGGCTTGTAGCCTGCAGGGCCAGGGGCCACCAAAGCTGGTCCCTGTGCCCTGTTCCTACAAGCCCTGCATAGCTGGTCCCGGGCTGGTTATTTCGGGTAGGGGGGACCCCATGTCATTTTTTGGGGATTTTTAAGGGTTTTTGACTCTTAAAATTCCCCCCAAAAATGGGGTGCCCTCCATAGGAAGGGGGTCCCCACACCAGTTTTTTTTCTTGATTTAACCCTTTATAGTGTGGATAGTAGTTGTATTTTATTTGTAAATGTTATAAACTACTAATTTCAGTTTGGGGGGATCTCCTGGGCAGGAACAGGGGGGCTACCGATACATATGTGGTACCGTTGTAATCGGGAGAAATGGGGCTATCACATGCAATATGGTTTTCTTTAATCAAATAAATGTTTATTTAAAAATATTTTTAAAAACCGTAGAAAAATGACAAACAAGACATTTCATGTTAAAGCCTAAACTCTGCTGCAAATATATATATATATATATATATATATATATATATATATATATATATATATGTAATTTTCCTGGAAAGTCCTGCAAAAATGGCGCAAAACATGGCGCAAAATGGTAAAAAATTACCTCAGGTGACAAAATCACAAGTAGGCTGGCAGTTAAAAGGGTTAAAAGTAGCTATGCATGTTGGGTATTGTTCTGTTCGGGGGACCTTGCACTTTCAGATTTAGCTTGTTTTTTCTTATTGCATATTGATATTTTAGGAAATGGTGTTTTTTGTTCTGCTTTTTTATACATTTTTTAGGGAAACCCTGTGCAACCTAAGAATTCTTCGAGGGATCACTTCCAGAAAGATGAACTCACTACAATTAGCTGGGTACGCTTAGAAAGCTTAGGATGTGTTCTTTCAGGGAATATACGGTTTGTGGGGGATATTCCAAACGTAAAGGGTTGTTTTGGTAGAAAAATTGCAAGGTGTGCACTTTCAAGTAAAATTGCCATTACGCGCATGCTTTACTTTGGGGTGTTTGGCAACTCTTCCCTTGACAGTAGCAATGCATGTTGGGTATCGTTCTGTTCGGGAGATGTCGATTTTTCAGATTTATGTTGTTTTTTTCTTGTTTGCATATAGTTTTTTTTAGGAAAATGTGGCTTTGATTCTGCCTTTTTATCTTTTTTTAGGGAAACTCTTTGCAACCAAAGAATACATTGAGGGATTACTTCCAAAAAAACTGTGGCCACATCAACAAGCCTGGTACGCCTAGAAAGCTTGAGGTGTGTACTTCCAGAGAATAGTTTGTTGGGGGTATTTCAAATGTAATGGGTTGTTTTTATTGAAAAACTGCAAGGTGCGCTTAGCGCATAGCATAGTTGGATTTTATCTGAAAATCCCCTAAAGCGCTGTTTCAGTTTGGGGGAGTGTCCTGGGCAGGAAAGGGTGTCTACCAATACATATGTGGTACCGCTGTAACTGGGAGAATTTGGGATTTCACACACAATAAGATTTTATTGGCAGACTTACATTTTTAATTGCAAAAAAACACTACAAATTGTAAAAAATAGATTTTTTTTTTTTTTGCACATATTTCACCCAAAAATATTGAGAATACACCTAAAAATTACAAACAAGACATTTCATGTTAAATCCCTGACTCTGCTCAAAAAAAATATATAATTTTCCTGGGAAATCCATGGAGGTAGGGTGGCTGGCACTTAATGGGTTAATAATACATTAAAGAAAAATTGAAAAGAAAAACAATTTCAAAAGTAAGATATTTTAAAGAGAGTGAGAGTTCAAATTAGAATACAATAATAAGAGATAAATCAGAAACATTAAAACTCATTAAACTGAAATATCAGCACACGCTGGATACATTTTACACACTATTTTTTTGTGTTACCATCAACAAGAACGCAATAAATACCACTAATCACATCCATGTTTATTACTGACTGCAAGGCAACAGTGAAATAATACACCTATATCTAGACACATGTATTGCTTGTTTTTAAATTGATTTTTCCTTTGTAATTGTATATGACACTATTTGTATGCAGATTTGTTCCTGAATTTGTGTAAATCTCTGGAATGTGGACAACATGTTTTTTGCATTACAATAAATACACAAATTGAAGTTAGAGGTTTATGAATATGATTAGGTGTGGTTGAAGACGCTGGGCAGAAAGTCTAGTGGAGGTCTCTGTAAGTAGAGGTAGATCAGTTGCTAGCCTTGTTAAAGCGGATAAAAAGTCAAAGGAAAGTTTAGTAAATTGTTCCTCTAAAGCCCCCCTCTGGCAAAATCTATTTGAGAGGGCTTAAAGTGGAACCAACACCCAGCCTGTTCGGCCCGGGAATCTATAAGACCCCCCAGGACACCCACAAACCTTACCTGGATCCCGATCAATAGGCGTATGCGCGGGCGCATCTCGCGCTTCTCTCTAACAGGGCGCGCTCCCTGTTAGAGGGAAGCGCGAGATGTGGCCGCCAGTGTGCTCGGAGCTGCTGTGCTTTGACGCGCATAGCTCAGCGACTCCGAGCAAGCTGATTGGAAGACAGGCCGCGTATGCACCGTAGGATCGGGGTGAGGTGAGTTGTAACTTGCGATCTGGGGGTTTCACGTAGCTGGCCACCCCCGATCGGGGTGCCCCGGGGAAGTGGACCAAAACCCAGTATAGTCAAAATCCTGGATGTTGGTCCACTTTAAATCCATGCAGATGTTCTGGAATAACAAGCCGATTCTTAGATGCAGAACTGCATGGGAGCGGCCATCTTGTCACACACATAAGCATGAGAGCAGGGCTATGCCAGCAGCAGCCCACACCAACCTAAGAGAAAAATGCTTCAAAAACACTGGCAGCTTGTATATTATGTTATATATGCTGAATAACCAGCTGCTAGAGGAGTGTGTGTGTGTGTGTGTGTGTGTGTGTGTGTAAAGCTGCTACAATTATAAATATATAGGAAATACCGCGCTAACAATGATAATAAAGCTCAACGTGCAGCCAAAAGTTCCTCCTCTTTTGTAATAGCAAAAATACAACAAAAATGCACAGAGCTACATAAATGAGAGTCCACAGAATTATTTCATCCCGTAGTGCATGCTCCACCACCTTGAAAGCAGATCACCAAGTGTAAAGCTACCGCTCTTACCAGATCCACATGAATAAACGCCTTGTGCTCAAGCCCTCGGATACTCAGTCTCAGATCTTCTCTGGTTAGGCTAATAGCCTTGCTCAAGCGATGCCGTCATACATATAGTAACTCAAACAATTCATGTAAGGCAAAATAGAAAAAACACTAGTGCAATACGTCCAAATACTAATTAAAATATTGTTGTTTAATAGATTGCACTCACAAAGTTAAAACAAGCAAACGCCTTCAGTACAAGAAACGGCCAGTAATTCTCACCGCCAAAAACGCTCAAAGGGTTAAACCCATGATCCCAGATCCAGTCCTAAAATGTTAAAATCCAAGCGATCCAACGCGTTTCGTCGTAAAAACGACTTCTGCCGGAATGCTTGGATAATGAATTGAACGGTCTTTTAAACCGGAAGTTTCAGTGACCACAACTGTGGTCTCCAGTTGGTGGAGAAATTGACAGAAAAAAAGAAAATTCAATTAAGAGGTCTATCAAATGCTAAAGAGGAACTAAAACTAAGATTGGACCCTCTAAGTGAGTCCGCACTATTTTTGAATAGATCTTCTGAGTTTAAGACTAAGCTAGTGAAGGAGGAAGTGGCGATTAAGAATCGTAAAATAAAGAAACTGCAGCGTGATATGAAAGATTACTCTTTAGATAGAGTGTTCAAATGGCAGTTTATGAATGGGATACCCACCGACACCACAATTAAGGAGAACCTTACAGTCTTTGATAGGAGGCCCTCTCGGTCCCAACTGGATGTGGGGCCTGTACCAAGGGCAAACAGGGGGATTAGTGATGTGTTTATGAATCCTTCAGACCACACAAATAGGATGAAGAATCCAGGGTGGAGAAGGAACAGTACCACTGGGATTAGTTGGAGGAAACGTACTCTGTCCTGGAGGGACAGAGAAAGAGTAAACCATAGACAGCGAGATAATTTTTATAATAAGAGGGAGAAAGAACCCGCTCCTCCAGCAAGAAACTATTCCCCTGTTCCTTTTCGGGAGGACCCACAGAGATCCCAAAGACCAAGAACACCCCTAATAAGAGACAGGGGAGGATTGGTGAATGGTGGAGTGCGACAGGCGCAAAAAAGAAAGGAAAGGGACAGAGAGGGAGACGAGGAGGAAATAAACATAAGAAGGCCGAGGCCATTTTAGGCCAAGGCATTTTTAATCTCAGCTCTGTTCAGCTTACCAATAATGAATTGAAGGTGTTGGACCGTGGGTTGAAATTTGCCCCGCCCAAAGACCTGGACAGTTTTGCCACACATATAGACTTTCAAAAATTTATTAGGAAACTGACACTAAAAAAGTTCTTTTTGGGCAAAGAGTCCCAAAATGTTGTTTCTAGTACCGAACAGGTAGAATCTGAGTCTGATGCAACTGACCAGGTTCAGCATACTTTATTAAGAAATAGGTCAGTTTTGAACCCTCTGGTTACGGGTAATGCACAAATAGAGGTTTTTAAAAAATTGGTCTCTAAGGAACTTAGAAATATTAAAACTGGACATAATAGGGGCCCTCTGCCTATGTGGAAAAATATCAAGAGCTTGGAACAAAGACATGATATCGTGATTAAGCCCGCCGATAAGGGGGGAGGGCTAGTGGTACTTAATAAAGGGGACTATATTGCGGAGATGCAAAGGCTCCTTGGAGATATGGAAACTTATAAGGTACTAGAAAAGGACCCTACTAATGAATTTAAAGTGGGTCTAATTTCTCTTCTGAAACGTGGGCAAGATGAGGGTATCATTAACTTGAAAGAGTTTAATTATTTAAACATCCAAGCCCCCCGCACCCCTACAATATACTATCTCCCAAAGGTCCATAAACGTTTGGACAGACCCCCTGGACGGCCCATAGTAAGCGGGGTTAATTCCCTCACTTGCAGATTAGGGGAATATGTAGATACATTTCTTCAACCGTTGGTATGTGCTTTGCCAGCCTACTTGAGAGACTCAGGGCAGGTTTTGGAATTATGTAATACCATAGAAATTCGAGAGGAGACAATATTGGCAACAGCGGACGTCACGTCCTTATATACTGTTATTCCTCACAATTTAGGTATTACAGCTGTTCGGCATTATCTTAATCTCCTATCTGGACTTCCTACTAAACAGGTGGAATTTATAATAGACTGTTTAACCTTTGCTTTAGACCACAACTACTTTTGGTTTGGAGGGAATTTTTACCTCCAAACCAAGGGTGTAGCCATGGGTGCTAAATTTGCACCCAGTATGGCTAATTTGTTTGTGGGACTTTGGGAATCCCAGCATGTCTTCGATGGACCTTGGCCTTATTTGAAAATATGGCGGCGTTACATTGACGACGTATTAATAGTGTGGGAGGGGCCGAGGCTGACCTTGGAAGAATTCTTTGGTTCAGTAAATTCTAACAGTTACAATTTGGAATTTACTCCGGAAATTGGACCGCATGAAATACATTTCTTAGATTTGACCATTAAGGTAAATGGATCACAATTACAAACCTCTACGTTTTTCAAAACCACAGACAGGAATGGATATGTCCCCTGGGATAGCTGTCACCATCCTAACTGGTTGCGGGCTATTCCCAGGGGACAGTTCATGCGTCTAAGGCGTAATTGTAGTGAATTAGAGGTGTTTGATGAACAGGCAGCAGCTCTCTCCCAAAGGTTTGTAGACAAAGGGTATGAGACCACTATGCTTGAAACACAGCTGACATCTGTTCGCGCAATGGAACGGGATTCCCTATTATATAAATCAAAAGTGACTAAGGAAAAGTGTTCCAACATGGAGTATGCTTTTATCTCTGGATTTAGTGCTCAACATCAGAAGGTGAAAAAAGTCTTGGGGAAGCACTGGCATATCCTAAGGGAAGACCCGGTTTTGGGTCCGGTGATACCCGAGAAACCGGTTTGTGTTTTTAGGAGAGCACCTACCTTGAGGGACAAACTGGTACGGAGTTTTGTAGATCCCCCTAAACCCATTACGGTGGTGGAGTCCCCGCCCATTGGATTCTACAGATGTGGGAGGTGTTGTGGATGTAAAACCACAATGGGATCTGAAAGAACTGTCAAGTGCTTTGATGACACCCGTACTGGGAGATCCTATAAGATTAGGAAATTTATTGCGTGTGGCTCGAAAGGAGTTGTATATGCCTTGTGGTGTACGTGTGGTTTGACCTATATAGGGAGGACCACCCGCGAACTAAGAATTAGAGTTCGCGAACATATTTATAATATTAAAAGGGGCTATGATGGACACAGCTTGTCTGCCCATTTTAAATTGAAACACGCTTCTGATCCAAAGTTTTTGTCCTTTGTGGGTCTAGAGAAAGTCGAACCACACTGGAGAGGCTCTAATTGGGTTAGGACACTATCTCAGTGTGAAAGTAAATGGATTTTCCAGCTAGACACCATGGTACCAAGAGGCCTGAACATTGAGTTCGACCTCAATTGTTTTATAGATGATTCTTAATTGTGTATAGTATCAATATTGTATTTGGCCCCGGTGTTGTAATAATGCTGTTTGTGAGGTAATTCTCACCTGCCAGGACCTCGATGGTTTTGTATTTTAAATTGTTTGGGGTTTTTTTAAAAAAACTTAGCTATATGATCTGTTTTTCATTTATAAAATAATTTTTTATATTATAAATATATCCCTTTGGGTAACATCACTGAAGTTGTAGATTTAGGTCCTGTAGCTTTAAAAAGTACACACTCTCTGTGCGCGCATTGTTGTTGGATGCGCGCGCATCCTGTCATCTGAATTTGCGCGCTGTGAAGTGTTTCCTATGAAGGCTGGAAACATGCGCGTCATTGCGCATGCGCCTGACAGACGGAAGGGGAGAGATTTGAGGAGCTATAGTTTTAGAAAGCACACACTCTCTGTGCGCGCATTGTTGTGGGATGCGCGCGCATCCTGTCATCTGAAGCGGCGTGCTGTAAGGTTTTTTTCTATGAAGGCTGGAGACGTGCGCGTCAATGCGCATGCGCCGGACAGACTGAAGATGAGAGATTTGAGGAAATCTCCCTGATCGGCGTACTTAGAGAGGTGCTTTTGTTGCGAGATGCGGTGGGGACGCGTCTGTTTACTATGATAATCAGGTACGGCCTTTTGTTTTTAACTTTATGTGCTCGCGATCACGTGACCATACGTCACTGAAACTTCCGGTTTAAAAGACCGTTCAATTCATTATCCAAGCATTCCGGCAGAAGTCGTTTTTACGACGAAACGCGTTGGATCGCTTGGATTTTAACATTTTAGGACTGGATCTGGGATCATGGGTTTAACCCTTTGAGCGTTTTTGGCGGTGAGAATTACTGGCCGTTTCTTGTACTGAAGGCGTTTGCTTGTTTTAACTTTGTGAGTGCAATCTATTAAACAACAATATTTTAATTAGTATTTGGACGTATTGCACTAGTGTTTTTTCTATTTTGCCTTACATGAATTGTTTGAGTTACTATATGTATGACGACATCGCTTGAGCAAGGCTATTAGCCTAACCAGAGAAGATCTGAGACTGAGTATCCGAGGGCTTGAGCACAAGGCGTTTATTCATGTGGATCTGGTAAGAGCGGTAGCTTTACACTTGGTGATCTGCTTTCAAGGTGGTGGAGCATGCACTACGGGATGAAATAATTCTGTGGACTCTCATTTATGTAGCTCTGTGCATTTTTGTTGTATTAAAGCTGCTACAATGTTTCTTTATTACTGTTCACTGTGGAATCTGGATTTATCGCACACCATTCAGTCAGGGTAAACATATGTATCTTCTAAAATGTTACAATTCTGTCTGCTGTGCAGCAGAGCAATGAGTCATCACAGCTGATGGCTTTCTACTACAAATAAAGCAGGATTGCACTAATATGTGAGGTATTTTGACTGTGGGACTGGGTTTTTCATAAGTGGGACAGTTAAGCAGCATAGAATCTGCCTGCTATTCCATGACATCTGTATGCAGTTAAGCCCTCTAAAATAGTTTGCCACTGATTACCAGATTGAGGCTTTAGGTGTGCAATTTTGACTTTTGGTAACATGTGGTGGGGGTCCTCAAGTGATGGAGGCCCCGGGGCCTGAGCCCTGGTGCACCCCTCCTCTAAAGTGGCACAAAATCCCAAAAACCTTTAATAGCTCTCCCACCTGCCCTCCCCTACCGGAGTACCTCAGGCGATGTGACCAGCTCGGCAGTTTTTTCCACTGCTGAGGCCACGCCCACTCAACATATTTGAGATCACCGACTGAGTTTGAGCATTTTTGTTCAATAAAATTTGATTTATACTTTAAAGCAGAACAAAATGCAAAATTTTGACAATTCCAGGTTTTGTTCCGTGTCCCGGGACATCCCAAATTGGTATGCCCTGTTGTGTGAACACCCCCCCCCCCCCTCATATTGCTCACTACAAGTCTTCCTGGTCCAACAGCGCATGTGTGGGCTCTCATCCAATCAAACTATTTCATTCGGCTCTGATAGGCTTCAATGGGGCGTCAGAGCAGGCAAATCCCCAGCGGCACACACGCTCCTGTCCGGGCCTATCTGAATGGGATGCAGGATATGCGGCCTTACTCGCTCCCCATTGTAAACAATCAGAGCCGTTTGACGAATTACATACGAATGGTAAAAGACTCTGATTGGACGAGAGCCCACGCACGTGCAGTTGGCCCAAGGCCTGGAGGAATCCTGATTTGAGATGCCCAGTGGAGGGTCAGCAGCTAGCCCTGGAATTATTTAGATTCCAGGGCTGGCAACCCAGGGTTTTGTTCCGCTTTAAAGGTTGAGGACAATAAGAAATGTAAGCCGCACCAGCCCAACTATGTTAGTGTGCACACCTTTGGGTAAAAGTTTAAAAAACGTACTGAACAAGAGAAGGGGGGGTCCCACAAACCCCCCCAAAAACCTAAAATAAAGTAGCACCACTCTTAGAAATATATCAACTCAATTGTTTATTCAGTAACGATTAACACAAAAGACAAATTAAAAACATATAGCCGCATACAAACACTAGAGGGCGCTAATGCCAGACCTTCTATTAATTCTATAGTAAACCATATACATCCCTATTATCAAGGGTTACTACCTGTGCCCTATATCCCAAAGTCCCCCTCCAAAACGTGCATGTGCCAATAATAACTACAATGTTTTGGAAACCATGATAACCCCATGTGCAATAATGCAATATACCTATAATGTGCAAAATACTACTACATAAAAATGAGGACAAATCCGAGTGAAGAGAGGGACAATAGACAAACATATAAAGCATCTTACAAATCCATGGTAAATGATGACTGACAAAGCCTTGTACCCCCTGGCCAACACGTTGCGTGACGGCTATCCCGTCACTCATCAGGGCAGAATGCACTTTTTGGAGGGGATATAAATATTACACTGACTACATACCTTCTAACTTTTCAGGGCGGGAAAGAGGGATAATATGTAAATGAAGCCACGTCCCCTCATGGATTGATTGACAGGAGATAGGGTGTAACAGTTACAACAGAATCATTTGCCTATTCAATGTGTATCATTTATTGGCAAAGATCTGCATATTAAACCTCAAAGACAGAGAAGAACAATGAGGTACAGGGGGACATGGACTCCAAATCAGGGACACCTGGGAGGTATGTGACTAGTATTTGCATCGACCATTTAGAAAAATCAGAGGAAACTCTTATGTGCATGATAATTTGGAACGCAATATACTTGAGGAAGGGTTAGGATTTCATTTATTACCAGTCCTTTGAAAGTGGAATCCTGCTTATTATCCAATGAGGGAAGTAGGACTATTCAGCTGAGGGCTTGTTCTTTAAATTAGATCCATCTTAATCAGTCTTGGTGAAGAATTGATTAAAGAATTTAATAAGCTTTGATGTGACCTCCAGTCCTCTCTGGAAGGTGGGAATTAAAGTTCTTAATAACTTGCTATTTTGGCCAGGGCCAGTAATGTGCGCCCCTGCTCACCCCGGAGATACAAATAGCTCGTAGTCACTGTTTTCATGCATTAAAATGTCACCTCTCTGTACATCAGACATCGTATTGCATCTCCTCCAAAATCCGCCGGGAACTCTAGAATTAGAATTGCTGAACCTGGCAATTTGAGTTTTATGGGGAGGAAGCAATGTTCTCGCTGTATCCAAACCTGCAGCACCTGCGAGGGACACGTCTGTCCTCAGGAAGTTCAAAGCCACAGGCTAACTATTCTGCTCATCTATCTGAGCTGCTATAGACAGCCGCTGGTTTTCCATTTAGGAAAGGGAAGCCACATGCTTTAGGCATTGTCAAGGAAGGGAGGGCACATCAAAACCCTTGAAGCAGACCCAGGGCCGAATTTGGAGGGGGGGACGTCTGATGTTCCTCTTTAAAGTGGACCAAAACCCAGGACGATCGGCCCGGGAATCTATATAGAGAGATATATGTGTGTGTATATATATATATATATATATATATATATATATATCTTGGCTGACCTGTCTGCTTGGTGTAAACCACTCATTTCTTGTTCCCCCCCCTTCCACTTGAGTTTCACTTTCAGATATACATGCCTGGTCAATGGTGATAACCCCTCAAATGTGTTCTCCCCTTACTCACTTCCCCCCTCCCAGCTAGTAATAAATACAGAGTGGTTTTGAGTAATAAAACCCCCAGAGTGTCTGTAAAGCAAAATAAACAAATCACATCAATGGATCCCAAAGTTCCTCTCCTGCTTGTGTCTCACCCCCTCCCTTGGAATATGTTCAGTCAGTATCATATAGCAGAAATGAGATGGAAATATTCTGAAACAGGCTGTAATACCAACACCAGCCCCCTGATAGGAGGGGTAAGGAAACCCCATCTTCTGGGGCCTATAAGCATGGCTGACAAGATTGGCCAGGGACACTCGAATCTTACCATCAAGGGTAACACATTCTCCCTTTTAACATCTAAGGAGGAGACCGGGAACTGTGGGTCTTTGGGAGACGTGTGAGGACTGAGAGACAATTGATTCAATCGAACCGCAGCCCAGACAGACTCATAAGTATTTTCCCCTTTTTTATTTGTATTGCTATTTATTTGTACTGTGTTTTATAGTTAATCCTTGCACCATTTTTCTCATTGTTTTTGTGTTTTTCTGTTTTATTTAAATAAATTCTGAAAATACAGAATTATTTAGGGTCGCCGATGCTCTGAATTAAGGAGTAGTTCTGAAAAGCCCTTGCCTAGGATGTTCGATCGCCCCCTGCTTGGAAGTGGTTGTGGGTCGATCGATCCGTTCGACTGATTGTGTTGTATGTGGATTAGATAGTGGCCAACACTATTTGTGTTCTGGTGGCAGCATCTGAAAACTCACCTTCATTCCCGGTCCAATGGCGCATGCGTGAGAATTACTTTAGCAGGGCTAGACATTTGTGAGTGGCCGGCCCGGGCACGCTCCCTGTTAAAGGGTAGCGGGGGATGCGGCAGCCAATGTGCTCGGATCTGCTCGCATTAGACGAGCTTCTCGGCGAAGGGGCTCAAGCGGATCCGACAGGCGCTCAATCTTGGTAAGTCTACCAACAGCAGGTCCAGTCGGTGGAGGTGTGCTGAACAATAGGTGAGTATAGCTATTTTTTTTTTTGTCTAGACAATTCCTTTATGGGCTTCTTATTTGATTAGGTGTCAAGGGCCTTAGTTCAGTAAGAGCTCAAAACGTCACTTTAGGTGAAAAAAGCCTGAGAATGTCACTGCTGAGCTAGGAAGACAATGAAAGTCAATGGCACTTTTTAATACGGTATAAAAAGTACCATTGACTTTCATTGTATTCCTAGCTGGTGATTCAACTCTCACCGAATCAAGGCCAAAGACTTCAGGGCTGCTGAATCCAGCACCTCGTAGGCAACTCAACTTCAGTTTTCAGTATTCAGTACTTTATTTCGACAAGCATACATATATGTACATATACACAAGGAATTACTTCTTTCAGGAGTGTGTGTAAGGAAGAAAAAACAGTTAGCTCAAGGTAATACAAACAACCAAATAAAATTAAGATAATCTAATAGATATTTACATTAATTGTCCAATTATTTCCACAAAACCGCAATTGTCACTTCACTCTCGTCAGTATCAGTGAATGAGAAGGGGAAAAAACTATTCTTTGGGATGGCAGCTACTAAAAAAACACTGGAAATGTCTAAAATTGGGTAGCAAAGGTGGACACCAGGAATTATTTACTTTGGTAGGTCCAAGAATTATTTCCTCTGGTGGGACCAAGAATGATTTCCTCTGGTGGGACCAAGAATGATTTCCTCTGGTGGGACCAAGAATGATTTCCTCTTGAGGGCCCAAGAATGATTTCCTCTGGAGGGACCAAGAATGATTTCCTCTGGTGGGCCCTAGAATGATTTCCTCTGGTGGGCCCTAGAATGATTTCCTCTGGAGGGACCAAGAATGATTTCCTCTAGTGGGCCCAAGAATGATTTCCTCTGGTGGGCCCAAGAATGATTTCCTTTGGTGTGCCAAGAATGATTTCCTCTGGTGGGAACCAGGAATTATTTACTTTGGTAGGCCCAAGAATGATTTCCTTTGGTGAGCACCTGGAATTATTTAAATTGGTAGGCCCAAGAATGATTTCCTCTGGCAGGCACTGGGAATTATTTCCTCTGGTGGGCACCAGGATTTATTTACTCTGGTGGGCCCAAGAATTATTTCCTTTGGTGGGCACCAGGTATAATTTCCTCTGGTGGGCCCAAGAATTATTTCCTTTTGTGGATCCCCGAGAATGATTTCCTCTGGTGGAACCCAAAAATGTTTTCTTCTGGTAGGCCCAAGGTGTTCAAATCCAACACAAGAGATACTCATGGGTTTTCTGTGGGTGCAGAGCCTATTTCTTTTTTTGTGATTCATACAATGGTGACTAGATAATTGGTGGTGTTTCATGCAAATTGGGGTTCATGGTGCACAACCTTCTGGTCCTGGTCCTGGTTCTATCCTCTGCTGTGCATTAGATAAGTACCAACTGTCATGCATGGTTTAGATAAGTCATTGAAAAATGTAAACGTTTCTTTCCGCATTCCAAGTATTTAACACATCAGTGCAGCAAGACAGTGAGTGCACATACTGTATTCTGGAACATTGGGCTGCCATAATTATAGCACCTGGGGTTAGGTACCTTTACAAGAGCACTTCAGTCATGTTTGAGAATTGAACCTACAACCCTCTGGTCACAAGATTACTCACTTACTCCTAGGCTACAACTCTTTGCTTACATTTTCCTCCACTTTCCTCCATTTCCTCCATTTTCCTCCACTGCCAAGTATGTTTGATACATTGGGGCAAGGTAAAATCCACTTTAATGTTCTTTTTGTGCTGTCCGTGACCTTCTCAGAAGATATAACCACCCTTCCTGCTTGGTAAGTGCAGTCAGAGAGATAGATTCAGCTGCTGTGACTAGTGGAGTGATGCTAATTATTTGTCAGGCAAGTTTAACTTTGTGTGTGAGCTGAAACTTATTACATACGAGAGCTTTTTAACTTTGACACAACAAATCACATAAAATTGTGTTCTAATGTTTCCCCAAAACTTCCCCTGTACCTGTAAAAATGCCCCATTGCAGGTTCAGGTGGTTTAATGGGAAAGAATTTAAACAAAAATATTTTATTGCACTTTTTTGTGTGTTAAAGCAGGAGTCCGCGGTCCAGTACTGGTCGCCGGCACCCTGCCAGGTGGGCCGCAGCGATAGAACTAGGGGGGCCCTAGTCACTGGAGCCGACATAGGGGTCTTTCAGTCAGTTGGATGTGTGTACGTGTTCCGGTGCCCCTCCCCTTGCAATGTCCCAGTACAGCATTTGCCATACTGTTCTATATGTGTCCCCTCGACATTCGGCTGTCCCTGTGACTTTGGGGTCTGTTATATTGCGTAGCTAATATTGTATAATATATCTGTGTTCATACAGTATATATATATATATATATATATATATATATATATATATATATATATATACCCTGTTCCTGTATAATAACCTTTTATATCCTGTTTTCATGTTATAACATGTTTCCTATGTGAATTTATGTAGTTTGCACTCAAAGAGTTAATGCATTCACATTGTGCAGTTCCATAAACTTCATAACTCCCTATTGCTGTAACTAACTTGCTAGGGAAGGGTCATGTGACAAGTGGTGAGCCTATCAGGACTGCTGAGCACCTAAGCCTGCCCTCTCCTCCATTTTCTAGTCAGAATAGCTTTGCTCTCTGAAGGAAGAAGATCTGTGCTTGTGCTGCTGGCTTGTCTCATGTGGCTAGTGTGGAGAAAGGGGCCAGACTAATGCTTACCAAGTCTGCTGATAAATCTACAGCATCATCTCTCATATTCCAGGTCACAGAGCCTGTCTTAAATTCAGCTCTAATCTCCAAGTTCGCAGAACCCATCTTCAATCTTGCAAGTAAGCTATTCAGCCTAAATAGCACTATAAGTCTCAGCAAGTCCTCTAGTCTCCCACACCACAGGATCACTCCCGAGCTCCCGATCTGTACTGTCACTGTACCAGCCAGACTGCCAGTAAAAGTTCAGTTGATCCTAACCTGGCCTCTGCCTGTTATTGCTACCCAACACCTAGCAAGGGACCTGGGACCCCCGGTTGGTAGGGTAACCGGTGCCACCAAACCCTCCTGGCGTCACGACACAGGGCCCTCATACCATCTGGGCCTACGGACTTAAACATCTGTCCGGAACCTAGGCTCCGGCCTGCCACCCCAAAAGCCGGTGACCCACAGCTGCCTCCCAGCTTCCCTAACCTGGTCACCACACCCTTTCTTTGCCGCTCCTCCCCTCTGATCCCCTCTCCTGCCCTCCTCCCACCAGCTCTCAATACCACTCTGTGGAGTGCAGCTGGAGTGATGTCACTCATTGCATTGTGTGTCAAACTGGCACTGGCGGGGCTGCCGGGATGCCATTCACTTCAGTCACTCACAAGCACATATGGAAGCTGCGGTGCCACCCTTGAGGAAAAACAGAGTGGAAAGGTAAGTAGCACAGTGAGTTTGTTTATGCATCGGGAGTCACCTGGAAGTGTCAATACTTTAGGTCCTACTTTATGTCTGGCTAAGGCTGGCTATCTTAAAGTGGACCAACACCCAGCGGGATTGGCCCAGGAATCTATAAGATTCCCGGGCCGATCCCTCCCCGTGGGGCATCCAAAATCGGGATGCCCCGCTGTGTGAAACCCCCAGGATGCCCCATTCACTTACCTGATTGCTGATCCAACGGCGCATGCGCAGGGCGGCGTGGGCGTGCTTCCTGTTAGAGGGAAGCGCGAGATGCGGCCGCCAGCGTGCTTGGAGCCGCTGCGGTAAGATGTCGCATTGACTTGCATACCACAGCAGCTCCGAGCACACTGATTGGACGGGCGGCTGTGCATGCGCCCGTAGGAGTGGGGTGAGGTAAGTTGTAACTTGCAATCTGGGGGGTTTCACATAGTGGGGCACCCCCAATCTGGGTGCCCCAGGGAAGTGGACCAAAACCCAGGATAGTCAAAATCCTGGGTGTTGGTCCACTTTAAGGAGGAACAAAACCCAGGACTGTTCTGGATATTTTTTCTCAGTAATGGAGCATCTTGATTTGGGATGCCCCACTGTGTGAAATCCCTGGGTTCACAGGTAATTTTTATCTGCAGGAACACATAGGGTTTTACATAGTGGGGCATCCCAAATCAGGGTGCTTCGTTGCTGAGGAACAAAACTCAATATAGTGAAAAACCTGGGATTCATTTCAAGTCAGTCAGTCCTAACATTTGGCCCAAAGTAATGACTAACACTTCCAGGTTCCTGCAGTCTGAATGGCCACATACAGGTCAGTATTGTATGTAAACAGGACCTCTCCCCTGGTGCTCAGGGCAAGTCTACTACTTTCTAAGAGAAACTTAGGGGGGTCATTTAAAAAAATGGATAGCGCCAGGTAGTGCCTCGTAGCGACAGGTGAACGCCGGGCGCTGTATGCAAAACCACAGAAAGCGAATCTGGTGAGCGCCTCTAACAGCGCCATGTAGCGTCACATGTATTATTACAGGCGGCTCAGTGTATAGCGCCGGCGCTCTAGGCTCAGGAGCGTCATGTAGTACCTGTCGCTCTGTAGCGGTCTCCCATACATTTCAATGGGGCTTCATTAGATGTGTATAAATTGCGTGTTTGGCAATTTAAATTTTCTTTTTTTTGCTCCAATCATTGTGTGACCTCTCCTGGCTGCAAACAAACACTTTTATACATTTTTTTCACTTTTATATTTTTATGCAGAATTGTCATTACAGGTCTGGCACTAAAGTGTTTATTACTGGTGGATATGTGTTCAGAAACAGACTTTGATCACACAGCGTCTGGCGCTTGATTCTACAGTGCCCCGCTTTAGAGCACCGACGCTGTGTGTGTGTGTCTAGTGTTTTGTTAAATATGGTGTGGAGCGCCGAGCGCCGAGTGCCGAACGCACTGAGCTGGCGCTACCTTTCGCTCCCTGCAACGCTATACTGGTGTTTTAACGCCCAACATACATCTCATTCATCAATGCCGGCCAGGTTACTACAGCGACTGAGGCGCTCTGTTACAGCGCCCGATAGCCGATCACAGCGTATACTAGCGGTCGCTCTTAGCGCCTCTGAACAGACGCTCAACTGCCGATAGCTGGCACTAATAATGAATCAGCCTATGAGTCTGTTTGTAGCGGCCTGCTGTCCTCTTTTGTGTTAATTACTTTACACAGCTTAGTATCATCTGCAAAGATTAAGACTTTACTGTTTAATCCATACCGAATGTCATTAATATATATATTGAAGAGAATTGGTCCCACAACTGACCCTTGTGGTACCTCGCTACTAACTGTGACCCAATCTTAAGTATGCACCGTTGATAGCTTTGCTTTCTATCATAAAGCCAATTTCTCTCCCATCTGCACACATTTTCCCCTTGTCTCATCTTATGTACCAGTCTTTTATGTGGCACAGTATCAAATACTTTTGAAAAGTCAAGATACCTGTATATGATATCCAATGACTCCCCCTAATCCAATCTTGAACTTACCTCCTCATAAAATCTAACTGGGTTTGTCTGGCAGGAGCGATTTCTCATAAATCCATGCTGATCCGAAGTAATAAGGGCATTTTCCCCAAGATGCTCCAGGAAGAAAACTTCAAACAGCTTGACCAGCACAGATGTTAAACTTACTGGTCTGTAGTTCCCAGGTTCCCCCTTAGACCCCTTTTTGAATATTGCCACCACATTTGCTTAGGGCCAATCCCTCGGAACTGCCCCCATAATTATTGAATCTAAAAATTTTAGAAATAATGGCTAGTCTATTACTGCACATAACTCCCTTAAAACATGGGGATGTATGCCATCTGGTCCCGGGGATTTATCAATTTTTATCTGCTCTCGTCCAATCCAAACTCACTGCTGTGCACAGTCATGTTCGTCAATGAGTTCTGAATGGACTGAACACCTTCCACTGCACCTGCTGCCAGTTATTCAGATATATGCTGCCCAACTTTTAAAGATGGAAACAGGGACAATGGGATAGGCGCACTAAATTTTTTTGCATTTAAACCCTGTCCCTGGCCACACCAATGCCACAGCCCTAACCACACCAAATTTTCCCTATCAATGATAGACAGCCCGAGACATCCCTCCTGAGCCCCCCCAACCATGATGCCTGGGCTTTAACATTGGGGGCTGGGGTTCCTTGGCTTGTGGGTGCAGTTGGGCTGGATACAGGAGGCTGAGAGGGAGAATAAGGGGGCAGGGATTGAATGTGGGTGTTAAAAGCAGCAGCCCAACTGGCCCCTAAAACAGCATGGCCCACCGGGCATTGTCCCGGGTCTCCATATGGCCAGTTCGACCCTGCCTAAAACTCATAGCAATATGGTTTCAGGTATTTTGATCTGTTAACATATGGAGTGGAAACCAAAAAAGCGGCATTGAGACATCTATCAAAACAACGTAAAGAAAAATACCACTAACTTCAACTGTCTTGACTTAATGTTGTGTTCCCCATTAACATTATATACATTTAAGGTGAAATGTACCAATATAAAAACTTTGAGTAGTCAAGTGAATCATTTATTGATGCAAATCTGCATTTTACACCCCAAAGAGGGACAAATGAGAACAACAAGAGACAGGGGGATGTGGACTTCAAAAGAGGGACAGTCCCTCCAAATGAGGCACAGTTGGGAAGTATGCAGGCGAGGGTATTCACATCGAATAGACAGTGCCAGGGAGGGCTGCACGCGTGCACCATGGGACCAATTTCTATTCAGTGTATCTGGCAAAAACGGGGGGGGGGGTCAAGCAGAGGGTTTCAGGATGCCTGGTGGGGGGCTCTAACTTGGCCCAGGAATCTTTTAGGCTCTAGAGGAGGGATTACAGGGGTTTTGGTCCACTTTAACCTCTTCCTCTCAGGTAGCAGGATTGACAGAGGAGATTGTCCAGTGACAGGATGTTACAGTACTTCTCATATGCCCCCAGTTGTAACACTGCTAAAGGAAACATCAGGGGTGTCTGATGGTCCCATATTTTGGGCATAACCAGGGATGGACTTGGCAATAGGGAGACCAATGGGCTTCACTGGTTTTGGGCTGCTGCTTCTAACACCTCCTTCCTGCATACCTAGCCCCCCCAAAGTCCCACTACTGTACCCCCTATCCAAGAAACATCTAATCTGATCTGCCCCTGCAATGCTATACCCTCAGCGCCATGGATAACATATGGGCCATACCCACCCCTGCTACAGTATCTACCCCTACAATGCTAATACTTCAGTGCTATTGCTTTAAGAGTGGCCATGTCTACCATAATCCGTCCCTGTAATGCTAGAGCCTTCGACTTGAAGCGTGCTGTTGACAGGCTGGAAAGCACACTGAGGGGAGGCTCAACGGGCATGTGGTTATGGACTGGCTGGGGGCTGGTAAAATCCCGGGCTTATTTTTGGCCCCAGTCTTTCACTTGGCATCAGCAATCTCGAAGTTGAATTGGCCATAGTTGTCCTTTAAGTGTAACAAACCAAAAGTCCTACCTCACAACATGAAATATGGAGATCCTCTGTCAAGAAGTCAAGGCAGGAGAATGTAAATTGGGCCTTCTTCTAGCAGGTCTATGCAAAGCCAGGTTTTACCTTCAGTAGTCCATATTACAGTGGTGTCTAGTTAAGGCCAAACAGAGGTATACTAAGGCTTTCTGGCACCTGGGGCAAAGATTAGAAATGGTGCCCCTCACCTGTGCTCAGGCCCCCCTATGGTGCCCCCCTGACCTGCTGCATCCAGGACACGTGCCCCCCCCTGCCCCCTCCAGCTTTGCCCCTGAGGTCAAGGTCCTATTTAAGAAAGGGGCATTGTGCTTATGTGATTACATTGGTCTGTATTTTCTCATTGTCTGTAGAATGTAGAGGTACAGTAGATAATCCACACTTGTCATGTCAGATGAACAGCTTGGCTCATTCCGTGGGCTCAAAACAGAACATGCATTCAGGGTTCTGGTCCTCTGCTGGTTCCACTTGAATGGTGATTGAGTGAAAGGGAAAGATTTCAAACAGATTTCGTGTGATTTCCTTGAGAATTCTCCCAGAGTCTTCGGTGGTGTCTAAAAATATTTCAATTGGTTAACAAAGGCTACATAATAATAACTATGAAAATACATTGAAACTCCTATTGCCACCTGCCTTGGCCTCGAATGCCAGTAGCAGTCAAAGGAGAAGAAAACCCTTCATCAGGAACAACCGCACTTGGCCTATTATGTGCCCTTCAGCCTTTCCTGCAAGGTCAGCCACATATCTGACCTGCTCATGACCAGGGCCAACACCAAAAATGTTTGGGCCCCAGGGGCAGAGCGAGACTCAGGAGAATTCGAATGGGGGCAGGACGAACTGCTTTTGGGTCAATTAGGCACCAGGGGCAAAGATTCAAAATTCTCAGGCCCCCCTTTGGCACCCCACTGACCTGCTGCCCGGGGCTATGGCCCCTCCTGCTCCCCCTAGCTACGCCCCAGAGTTAGGCTGCTATTTATTACACTCCCATCCAACCCCGGCTTCCCTACCCTCCCTCCCAGCACCACTCTACCTGGTCCCACTGTAACCTCCTAGCCAAGAAACCCCAGATCATGTTCTGCCCCCAATACTATAACTTTAAAATCATGATTTTTGGGGGTCATACCAACCCCTGCCACCACAGTACTGAAGCCTAAGTACAGTTGAGTTGGCCATATCCACCCCCTGTCAATGACTTGCTCATGATATAGCCTTAGCTTCTGAGGGCACTCAGGCTCAGTAAGAGTTTTATGACTCACTCATAGGTTTGGCCAGGCTGGCTGGTAAAATCCTGGGCTGATTTTTGTCCCCAATCTGCCTCTTCTGGGCCCCATATATAACCAGAATCTCTGGGCTCCCCTTCTTAGTATCTATGATTAAAGCAGACTCCCCCCCCAGTAAGCTTAGTATTTAAGAGCACCTTTTGCTTCCCTGTGGAATTGAGCTTGGAGAGGAAATGAAGTAACTCTTATATTTTGCGTCTTACTGGAGAGAATTACAGTGAAGATTATCTTTTTCATCATCCGTTCATGCTCTGATCCACCCCTTCGCCTTCTTACCTGGTCCAATGGAGCATGCCCGAGCAGCGGCCGCATCCCCGCTATACCCCCTAGCAGGACGTGTGCCTGCGCCAGGCATTCCTGTTAAAGGGTAGCAGGGGATGCGGCCGCTAGCGCGCTCGGATCCGCACCTTAGACAAGCTCTAGGACGAAGGGGCGAGAGCAGATCCAAGCGTGCTGACTAGACGAGAGGCTGCATATGCGCTGTAGGACCAAGGAAGAGTGAATGAGATAGGGCGACCTGCAGGTGGTTCACACAGCGGTGCCCAAAACCCAGGATAGTCAAAATCCTGGGTTTTGGTACACTTTAAAGAATGTCCCTGTTAGGACAGTGAGGGTAATAGGGGGCACATGGCAGGTAACCTTAAAGGAGCACCATCATGAAAAATGGCCCAATGGTAAATGTCCATATAAATCTGCTGAATGGCGGGAGGAGGGGATCACTTATACACCTGGCATCATGAAATATGGAGCCAGGATTTTTTTTTTTTTAATGGAAGGAAGAGGAAATCAGGGGAGATGGGAACCTGTGTATAGGTGACCCATCCTCTCATTAGCTGACTTGTTCATATGGATTTTTAATACTACACAGTGCTTCTTCAATGTTTTGGCAGAGGACGGGCAGGGGGAAGCTGCAAGTAGGTCAGGCAGACATTGCCCTAGGCCTGCAATCAGGGCTGGAGGCTGGGCACCACGGAAAGCAAACCCAAATCCTGGTGAAGATCCTTTAGGAGAGTGGTTTTCCCCTACAACTTTAAAGGGGGAGTTTCAGGCTCTCGTCTGCCTAAGCTGGATGTTTCTCTGTAAAGCAGAAAAACAAATAAACTGAGACTGTGGTTCCAGTTCCCCTCCTGGAATGATGCTTTGAGATAATATGTACAATTTATATTTACCCTCACAGCTTGACATCTTGTATCTGAATTTATTTCCACCTGGATTATTAGCATACGCACAGGGATAAGCTGAAACACAAGACGCTGATTAAGCATGTGAAGATGTTCCCAATCGACTGCGGAAGCCGAGGACTCCGGCGTTCTTCCAAATTCCAAAATCTGCCTGTTTTACTTACTTGGAATAACATTTGTGGCACTTTAAATGCCCTTATATCTGCCTGTCACAATGGGCTTAGAACTCACCAGGGGTATCAGGACTGAAGTAATTCAATGCTGGGCTTCTGGGATGGAGTCCTTATTTTCATTACCATTCCTCCACAACCACCACCAAATGTGGTCGCCCCCATCCCTCAGCATCCCTCAGCCAGGTGAACAAACCTGGCAAGCTACACACTCCCAACAACAGTAAGAACTCCTGCTCCCAGCGGTGGCGGCGGCGAGAAGGAGGAGGCAGGACCTGCATTTCTGGTCAGATACTGCTGCTGCTAGCTCTTAGGGGCCTTGCAGTAGTCCTTGCTGGAGCAGAGGACTGAAGGTCCCTGCATGCACGTTGATGCGCATTAATATATTGAATCGGACTGTTTATTTTTAGAGTATAAGAATTTTAATATTGTGCGGTGTTTGTGTCTCTATATATTCCCAAACACTGCCTGACCGGAGACGATGGATTGGAAGGTGGTGGGATTATGGCCTTTTCAGAGCAACGCACCACACCGCAGGTAAAGCACAATACATGCATTTTATCTGCAGGGCCCATAGACTGCGACGGAGGCTTGTTTCATTCGCAATGTGGCCAAAACACTACATGCAGCATTTTGCAAACCGCAGCGGCCGAATATGAAAGAAACCATTTATTTAAAGCAGACCAACACCCTCCGCGGTGCCACCCCTAAATGACAGTCTGGTGGTCATCCAGAATGCTGAAGCCCATAACCCCTTAGGGTGGCCGTAAATCTAACCTTTCTCCCCAGTCGGGTTTTTCAGTGTTGTGATTGGCTGCCCGGTGCTCACGTGGGCAGTGACATTCCAGCAGCAGAATGTCCTGTCCACATGAGTTCCAGGCAGCCAATTGTGGTGCTGGATTCCTTCCTGGCGGGGGACCGAGCTTAAGGTGAGGTTTAAGGCCATCCTGAGGGGTTATGTGCGGGGGGAGCTTTAGCATTCTGGGTGCCTCCCCCCCCCCAGCTGTCATTTAGTGGTGGCCACCAACACTCTTGCCACGGAGGGCGTTGGTACATTTTAAATGCTCTGCATTTTCTGGCTGTTCTGGCCAGGATCTGAAAGGGGCCTAATTATCTGGTTTGGACCCCACAGTCCTATTTTACAGCAGAATGGCACATTACGCCCCACTGTTATTTAGGTGGTGCAGGACCACTACATCTCTTGTAGGGGGGTCTTAAAAAGTAAATATACTCGGGAATGCAGTGTGTAGTATGAGCTCCTCGGAGGAGAGGAACAGACATGAAAGTAAATATACTTGGGATTGCAGTGTGTAGTATGAGCTCCTCGGAGGAGAGGAACCGGCCTAAGAGTAAATATACTCGGGATTGCAGTGTGTAGTATGAGCTCCTCGGAGGGGAGGAACAGACATAAAAGTAAATATACTCAGGATTGCAGTGTGTAGTATGAGCTCCTCGGAGGGGAGGAACAGACATAAAAGTAAATATACTCGGGATTGCAGTGTGTAGTATGAGCTCCTCGGAGGGGAGGAACAGACATAAAAGTAAATATACTCGGGATTGCAGTGTGTAGTATGAGCTCCTCGGAGGGGAGGAACAGACATAAAAGTAAATATACTCGGGAATGCAGTGTGTAGTATGAGCTCCTCGGAGGGGAGGAACAGACATAAAAGTAAATATACTCGGGATTGCAGTGTGTAGTATGAGCTCCTCGGAGGGGAGGAACAGACATGAAAGTAAATATACTTTGGAATGCAGTGTGTAGTATGAGCTCCTCGGAGGGGAGGAACAGACATAAAAGTAAATATACATGGGAATGCAGTGTGTAGTATGAGCTCCTCGGAGGGGAGGAACAGACATAAAAGTAAATATACTCGGGAATGCAGTGTGTAGTATGAGCTCCTCGGAGGGGAGGAACAGACATAAAAGTAAATATACTCAGGATTGCAGTGTGTAGTATGAGCTCCTCGGAGGGGAGGAACAGACATAAAAGTAAATATACTCGGGAATGCAGTGTGTAGTATGAGCTCCTCGGAGGGGAGGAACAGACATAAAAGTAAATATACTCAGGATTGCAGTGTGTAGTATGAGCTCCTCGGAGGAGAGGAACAGACATAAAAGTATATATATTCGGGATTGCAGTGTGTAGTATGAGCTCCTCGGAGGGGAGGAACAGACATAAAAGTAAATATACTCGGGAATGCAGTGTGTAGTATGAGCTCCTCGGAGGGGAGGAACAGACATAAAAGTAAATATACTCGGGATTGCAGTGTGTAGTATGAGCTCCTCGGAGGAGAGGAACAGACATGAAAGTAAATATACTTTGGAATGCAGTGTGTAGTATGAGCTCCTCGGAGGGGAGGAACAGACATAAAAGTAAATATACACGGGAATGCAGTGTGTAGTATGAGCTCCTCGGAGGAGAGGAACAGACATAAAAGTAAATATACTCAGGATTGCAGTGTGTAGTATGAGCTCCTCGGAGGAGAGGAACAGACATAAAAGTAAATATACTCAGGATTGCAGTGTGTAGTATGAGCTCCTCGGAGGAGAGGAACAGACATGAAAGTAAATATACTCAGGATTGCAGTGTGTAGTATGAGCTCCTCGGAGGGAAGGAACAGACGTACAGTATATATTTTTGCTTTCTAAGTTTCTAGCCTTCCAATAAACTTTACAGCCCAATCGTACATTGCCATAAAGTGGTAAATCCTTTTTTTCCCCACTCCATAAAGCCTTATATACGAGATGTCTATGAGTGATGGCCTGCTAGCTCCGAGGCATTTTGCGGTGGCAGACAGGTCACTTAGAACCCGAGCCATTGTTATTCCCCTAAAGAGAACTCCCAGTCCGAGCAGCTGGCGGCGGTGCCGGGGCACATTTTGATGAAAGCTGCGACAGCGCTGAATGACAGGTGAGGCTTTCGTATAAAAGAACATATGAAAATAGTGGTTTTATCGCACAACAATTGAACTTTTGTTCCCGCCACGCACGCAGTTACTGACCTGTGGCAACGTGAGCGGAGAGGATGACTTGATTCATTGTTAGAGCCAAGAGATGGAAACTGTGCACCGATTTAACCCCATTGACAGCCAGGATACACTGCTTCACCTCACTGTAATTAATCCCCCGCGGGACCCCTGCGGAGAAGAAGAATCAAATCCCGTTAGATGTGGTGTTGCACTGTTGTTGCTGCCTATAAAATGTAGAAGTTTTCAGGTTTTGTTTAAAGAACATTGTGGATCTTTTTTTTTTTTTAAACTGACCAATAGAAATACACTGTGTTCCAAATTCCAATTATATATTGTATATTGTACAAATGCAAGATGTGAGTAACCGGACGGGCCTATTCTTTAGTTTAGCAACACCAATGCATAGCCGCACAGCAGCTGCATATTAAAGTGAACCAAAACCCACACCCCGATGGCCCTGGAATCTTATAGATTGATTCCTTCCCCCTCGGGTCCACTCGCGAATCCGAGCGCACTGATTGGACAAGAGGCCGCACATGCACCATAGGAACGAGCGGAGGTGCGTTTGTTAGGTCAACCCTGGGGGGTTTCACACAGCAGGGAATCCCCGATCAGGGTACCCTGGGAGCAAGGACCAAGTCAAAATCCTGGGTTTCGCTTTAAAGAGGGAGACCGGTCATTTCGGACCAGAGTTTCTCTTTAACAATAAGTTATTTTATTTCTGCCACATATATTTTACATATTATTATTATTTTTATTATTATTGTGGACTTTTCCAACACTTAGGCCATTTTGTTCACATTTTGGAATAATAGCAACTTTGCAGTTTTACTACAAGGAAATGGTACCTATATATACACAAAAAAACTGTAGTAGCAGTACAGTCTTTTCAATCAGGTTCCTCCTTACATTTCATCTGTAATACAGTGATACAAACCCAACCTGCTTCCAGCTCTGCTTCTTCCTTATCCTGTTCTCTACCAGTATCCAGGACTTCTTATGTGCCTCTCCTCTAATCTGGGATGCTCTCCCCTGTTTAATTTAACCCTCCCCCACACTCCGACATGTCCCTCTCCTTTAAAATCCCTTATAACTCACGTTTTTCAGACAAGCATATAACAGTGTTTAAAGTGATGCTATCACCAGGATTTTTACTATCCTGTGAATGGTCCACAGGGCATGTCCCACAGTGTGAAATCCCCCCTCCCCGAGATCGCCCTCAAAACTCACCCACGGCGCATGTGCCGGCTCTTGTCCAATCTTGTCCAATCAGATCCGGCATAGAGAAAGAGGAACAGCTGCATCCACAGTTTTCCTGCAGTCTGCGGTCTGCTCCCAATCCCCAGAATGTGCATCAAGATGCTAGGCCTACGAATGCAGCTTTGGATCACCAGAAAAGAGTGTATGCGGGCAATCAGCCAAAGCAGAGCATGCAAAATCAGGGTGCCCCAGGGAAGTTATTCTTCCCAGCCCTGGAGTTTCACCAAAAAAAGTCAATACCTACAAGTTTTTGATCCTTCCCCTATTTATCTCCACCCTTTAGATTGTAAGCTCATAAGGCTTTTTCCTATTGTCTCCTGCTTCTATAGCATTCCTTTTTAGCTTTGTTGCATCTTGCTTGGAATAGTCTATGTACTATATGTTTTAACTTGTCTGTAAATACCACGTTGTACTATGCTACAGAAGAAGATGGCTCTGTAGAAATAAACAATGTTACAAATAGTATTAATAATAATAATACAATTAATCTCCATATCCCAAAATGTTTGCTGGTGGATTTACAGATACTGGATTTTAGAGATCTGTTGAGATATGGGACATGGAGGGAGACATCGTGTTTTTTTATACATGACCATAGTAAATACTACTTCTTACCTTCCATCAGAACAATAAGAATGTCCCTTAGCACGGTGACGGTGGTGGCCAAGACGAAAATGGAGAATATGAAAGTGCAGATGGGATCGGCTATTTTATACTGAGGCTGCAAAACAAAATGATGGTGCAGTCAGATTGCCTTTTCTGGTCCCCTCTGTGGGTTATGTTACGCAATTAAATAGCGATACATATACATTAAAAAGAGCCAAACACAGAGGTTAGAATCCCGCCAGTGTCTCTCAACTCTGTCTATGCCAACAAAAGACATGCAGCTCACAGTCTGTGATGTCACTGTTACTTGACGTTTTATGGTCCCTCCCCTTTGCCTGACACTGCGGCTAAGGATTCTAGCTGGTGACGTTACTGTTTGGTACATCCCCTCTTACTGGAGGTCGTCTGAGTAAGTAAGCCTCTCTATTTATTCTGCTTTTTCGGCCATGCTACCAGCCTTGTGAAAGTTGCCCTTGGCAACGAAACGCGTCGGCGGTGGCTCTTGGCGGACATTTATACAGCTTTATTCCGGATATCCTAACTCTACTCTGTGACCCTTTTTTTAAAGTTTAATCCTTTAGCTTTTTGCTTTTTAATGTATATTGTGACCTGATCTTCTGTGGAATAAGAAGTCAAACACGTTGAGCATTAGTAGTTGAAATTGTTAATCTCTTTGTGCACAGTGTCTTTTATATATATTTTAAATAGCGATACATAGATCGCAGAGCACACCTTTCACAAATGTGGCCAGTAGCAGAGAGGTGAGTATTTACAATAGGGAAAGATTAGAACCCTCTTGAAGGAGAAGAGGGTTCTCATCTTGCCCTCTAGTTACAGTAATTTAGGTAATGTAGCTAGTTATTCCCCAATAGAGTACAATGGGAGCAGTTATAATATAATTTTGACACTAGGTGGCAGCAGAGCGAATAATGGTCCCATAGACAGCAATGGTCTTGGTGTCAATCAAAGGCCATTGTTGGTTTTTGAACCTACACACTTCCGAAAAAAGCTACGATCACAGTGGACACAACCTTTTTAAGCTTCCTGCCCCCCTCCCCCCCACCAGCAATGTGATTTTCCCCATCACTAGAGGTAACAGGGAAAGATTAGCGAGTTATTCTCCAATAGATTACAATGGGAGCAGTTATAATATAATTCTGACACTAGATGGCAGCAGAGATAATAATAATGGTCCCATAGACAGCATTGGTCTTGGTGTCAATCAAAAGTCATTGTTGATTTTTGAACCTACAGACGTCCTGAAAAAGCTAGGACCACAGTGGACATAAGGTTTTTGAGCTCCCTCCCCCCCCCAGTGATTATCACCATCACTAGAGGTGATAGGGAAAGATTAGAACCCTCTTGATAGAGAAGCCTTGAGGCTACACCTTTGAAAGGGTTCTCATCTTACCCTTTTGTTAATTTAAACCGGACCTTCAGCATCATTTAATGAAAAGCCCAAACCTTTAAAAAAAACTATTCCCCAGCATCTAAAATCAATATGTTTTTAGTCACTTATTATTCTTTCCCTAACTGGGCTGCAACTCTGTTCAGGACTTTAGTATATGTGCGCCGCCATCTTGCCTCAGAAGCATCACATACTGGGGAAAGGGGAGCAGGGCAAAAGTACAGGGGGGCAGGGTTATAGCTGTGCTACAGTAATCTCAGAATGCAGAGCGGCAGAGTCAGAAAACACTTCCTGTTTGCAGGCTGCCTGAGACTCCATGGGCCGCCATCTTGGATGTTTAAAGACTCATAACATGCAGTAGATGTAGGTAGGATGATTTTTAATGTGAGCAATCTGTATGCACAGGGTGGGGGAAACATACAAGATAGGCTCTTATTCAGGGGGAAGGTCCGTTTTAAGGAATGTAGTGAGTTATTCCCCAATAGAGTACAATGGGAGCAGTAAGAATATAATTCTGACACTAGATGGCAGCAGAGAGAATAGTGGTCCCATAGACAGAAGAAGAGAGAAGCTTTCCTAGAATGGAAAGTATTTGCACAGTACCCAACACAAGGACAGATAGCATTACCCATCTATCCTTGCAGCAGGCGGAGCTATGCAAATCTCTTTATGTCTCTGTGCCATCCAAGGCCCTTAGAAACTCTAAAGGTGCAATGCCACAGATTAGCTTTAAATGTACACAGCCAAACACATCTAACTAGTGGACACGTGTTACAAGCCTTAGGCTCTCATCAGCACTAGGCCGGATGTTTCTGGCTGTATGGGGGGTGAGACTTGGTGAGTACCAAAACATAGTCGCAAGCCAGTATTCTCTCTTCCTTTACCTTTGAGTAGAGGGTTTTTGGGTCTCTTTAGCCCCCCCCCCCCATATTAGGCCTAACATGCGTCTCTCCACATACTGGCTTGCAACTATGTTTTGGTCCCATAGACAGAAATGGTCTTGGTGTCAATCAAAGGTCCTTTAGACTGTAAGCTCACAAGGGCTCTCCTTCCTATTGTCTCCTGTGCTCACAACACTTGGTTTAAACCTCGTGGCATCTGTATTGTTTCCTGTACTATAAGTTTTACCTTGTGTGTAATCACACCTTGTAAAGCGCTATGAAAGATTATGGCGCTATATAAATAAACAATAATAATAATAATAATATAATAATAAATTGTTGGTTTTTGGATCTACACACTTCCTGAAAAAGCTATGATCACAGTGGACATAACCTTTTTGAGCCCATAGTGTTGTGATTATCACCAGGGATGAGCCAACCGGTTCGGGCGAACCGGAATTCGCTCCGAATTTCAGGGAAAATTCGATTCAGCACGAACCCGAATTTCTTTAGGTTCGCGCCGATCGAATTTTCCCTGAAATAAAAAAATAAAATGCCGGCATGGTGGGAGCGGGCAGGCCGGCTACGCTGTCAGCGGGCGGCGGAAGCCGGCCCGCTGACAGCGCAGCCGGCCTGCCCGCTCCCACCATGCCGGCATTTGTTTAAAAAGCAAACACTTACCTGCATGGTCGGAGCGTGGAGGCCGGCGCCGCTCTCAGCTGTCATCAGAGGACGCGTCATCAGAGGGCGACTGAGAGCGGCGCCGGCCTCCACGCTCCGACCATGCAGGTAAGTGTTTGCTTTTTAAACAAATGCCGGCATGGTGGGAGCGGGCAGATGAGCGATTCGTGAAAGTTCGATTCGGGCGAACCCGAATTTCTTGGGGAAATTCGGCGAATCGCCCGAATCGAACTTTCAAGAAGTTCGCTCATCTCTAATTATCACCATCACTAGAGGTAGGTTCCACCAGCAGCAGTAGTAGCACTAGTTAGGAAACACTGATCTAGTTCATGCTTAGCCACCACTACTGATCGGGAGACAGGGTGGGGTGTAGAGGAGAGGAAACAAGCAATGTCTGCAATTTCCCAGCCACATACACAATTGTGTGACTCTTTGAGGTTGCAGCAGACTGATACATTTTTCAGTAGAGCTATTAGACTATCTATACCTTGAAGAATATGATGAGGGCGCTGATGAGCACACTGATGCTCTGGAAGAGGTCTCCCATCACGTGGATGAAGGCTGCGCGGATGCTGGCATTAGTCTGAGGCTTGTAATCAGGCGCCATATGTTGATGTTCACCCCCTGTGTGACTGTGACTGTGACCATGTCCTGTGCTGTGCAGAACCACAGCCAAGCTGGATATATTTAAGAAAAAAAAAAAGTCAGTATGGCAAACACAAGAGCAATGTTAATTAATGTTAAAGCGGACCAAAACCCACTGAACTTGTGAAATATATTTGGCCAAAGCACCTGCCAATACTCTCCTCTTAGGGTGTAGAGCTAGAAATGGATATTTGCCCTTTTTGAATTGTCCTAGAACACTGTTTTTTGGCAGTCAATCATTACATCGGTGTGGCAATGACATCATTGAATGGCAATGAATGGAGGAGGCGGAGCTTTACAGTTAAAACAGGCTCCATTATCTGGGATTAGATTGAAGTATGGGCAGTGAAAATTGGTAAAAATCTACACTTCATGGTGGGGAGCAATTCAGTGGATGCTAGTTAAAATTATAGGTTTAGGTCCGCTTTAAAGTGGACCAAAACCCAGGATAGTCAAAAGTTTTGACTATCCTGGGTTTTGGTCCTTTCCCCCGAGGGCACTTCGATAGGGGGTGCCCCACTGTGGGAAACCCGCCCAGATCGCAACAGCCAACTCACTTTATCCCGATCCCAAGGCGTGTCTAAGAGCAGCGGCTCTGACGGCCGCATCCTCCGCCTCCCTCTAACATGCTCACTGCTACAGGGAAGTGGAGGATGCAGCCGTCAGAGCCGCTGCTCTTAGGCGTGCTGTGGGACCGGGATAAGGTGGGGGTTAAGATCTGGGGGGGATAAGATCTGGGGGGTTTCACACAGCGGGGCACCTCCGATCGGAGTGGCCCAGGGAAAGGACCAAAACCCAGGATAGTCAAAGTCCTTGGTTTTGGTCCACTTTAAGTTATTATTTTTGTGAAAATATTCAGCAAATAGGTAGGTTGAAATTGAGGTTCTACTTTAGACATTTCACGTTTTCTAGTATTGCTCTTTCAAACTGGCAAACATCCATTTATATTGGACCAAAACCCATCTCCAAGACTCCAGGGCCTCCTGAATCCCTCTCTCCAGGGCTTCCACACTGCCCCCCAAATCCCCAGTAAAACCTACCTGATCCAATGACACATGCACAGGCTGGGGCCGCATTATGCTGTACCTTTAGTCAGGTAGGTGCTCATGCAAGGCATTTATGAATGGGCAGCGTGGGCACACCCCCTGCTAGAGGCTAACGGTAATGGGGCAAACTCGTGCTTAATTAGCATGCATTCGACCCTTAGCCAATTCTTAGCCAAAAGACCTGAATGGAGCCAACTATGCCGATTGGCTGCACGCTCACACATGAGCCGTAGGACTGAGGAAAGGCTAGCGGGGGTTCGACTATCGGTGCGCTCTGCAAAATTCGGCTGAATTTGGCACTTAGCCGTTTCTTAGCCGAAAGGGTCGAGTTAAGCTGAGGTTGAAGATTTTAAAAACAAATGGGCGTTGGTGACACCAAACTGGAGTGCAGGGGACATCTCTATTGTTAATGCCCTCCTGTTTATACCACGCCTGCAAGCCCAGTGAATCTATTAAACCAGACCCCATGATCAGCCTCCACTGGCTATGTGGTCCGGAGTCCTCTCACAGGTTTCTGGACACTGGGAGGACTGGAGGCGTGTGATCTTGGGTCTCCAAGAAAGCGAAGGGGGGCGGGATTGAAGTGTGGTGCCCAAAACGGAGCTTGCAGGAGGAGCTTTGGGTGGGGGGCATTATAAAAAGGTCTGCCCCCCGTGATGCAACAAGCACCATTAAAATAAAAAATGTTGGATAGATTTAAATGGAGGTTTGGCGTCTTTAATTATTTAATTTGTTTGTGTAAAATTTAGGTGAAATTGTGATCAGCTCTCCTAAACTGAAACCCCTTTAACTCCAGTAGTTTATCTGTAGATAATAAATAAGAGAAGCCTAATGAAATGTATTATTGCTGTATATGGTGATGATGCACCTTCATGCAGCCAAATAAAGTTTTGGGCCAAGCAGTGTGAATGGGGTAAGGATTTGGGAAGATTGTTGGGTCAAAGCCAGGGCTGTAGCAGGACAATTTCCTAGCTATAGGTGCTACGAATGTTAATATCTGAGCAAATATATGGAATTGCCAGGCATTTAGTCAATGGAATTTAGGCACGCTTAGAAAAGATCCAGAACATTTTTGATATTGAATTTTTACAGGCCATGCAACATGGATCCACCACCATGATCCTGAGACCAAACAAGAGTCCATTCAATACAAGGGGTCAGCTCCAACAACATTTTGTGTGCTGCAGTCAACTGGAAAGGTGACAGTTTTTTGTGATACAGAATGTGTTTTAATACTAGAATTAATGCCACACAAGACACCGAGACACTTATGCTTCAACAATTCTGTGAGAAGTGGAAGTTTGGCAGGTGTGTTAGTGATTCACATCAATGCACTAGCTCACAAGTTTCACAAATCACAAGCTGCTATCAGGGAATGCGGCTTCATGGAGCTTAACCATCCATCCTGCAGGAGAGACCTGGCTCCCAGAGATTACTTTCTCTTTCGTTACCTGAAGAATTTTCTGTGTAGGCAACAATTTTGCAATAATAATGTAGTCACAGCGGCAGTAACAGGGTTTCTACAGCCTCAGGAAGTTTTCTTCTTTTCCGAGGGCATAAGATCACTGGACGTGAGGTGGAATAAGTGTGTTGAAGCCTGCTTTACACTAAAAAGCAGAAAGTGCATTTTCCTTCTGAAAATCTTGTTTTCATCTTCACACTAAAATTTGTAGGTGCTACAAGCACATGGTCTACCTAGGGTTGGCAACTTTTCCAAGAAAAAACTGCCGTTTCACAGGTACATGGGCGTGGTCTTTTAGGGGGCGTGGTCTTGTAAAATGTAGGTTTAACCATGCTTTAACTAAAAATACCTTATTTTTGACTTTCTACAGTGCAACAACCAACAAACACACACAAAACACACTTCCCCAGAGCGCTCTAAGTAACAGACCGCCTGGGAGTCCACCTGGCCCTGTTGCCTATCAGTAATAAAAATACCAGCAATTACCAAAAACGTAACGGCAGGTTACCAAAAAATACTAGTAAGGTGGCAACTTTAGGTCCTACTCTACCGTGGTGTTTAAAATTAGAGTATATTTCTGCTAACTGACTGCCACTAATATATAAACTAAAAGAAGTACTTACACAATATTTGCCCCAAGGGCACAGGCAGATGTCAAGAGCATAACTTCCCCATCTATGGTGTAATCTGGATGAAGAATCCTGTCACACGCCAAATACACCAGCACACCTGTCACCACCCAGATTGAAACCATGGACAACAAAGCACCAACAATTTCTAAAATAAATGCAAAAATAAATAAATACATATAAACACTTATTACAGTAAAGAAATGCTTTGAAAAGCTATACTTAAACCGGACCTTCAGCGTGATTTAATGAAAAGCCCAAACTCTTAAAAAACGGTTCCCCAGCATCTAAAATTAATATATTTTACGTTTTTAGTCACTAACTTATTATTCTTTCCCCCACTGGGCTGCAACTCTGTTCAGGAATTTAGGATACGGGCGCCGCCATCTTGACTCAGAAGCATCACACTTACTGAGGAGAGGAGAGTGGGATAAGGTACAGGGGGGCGGGTTATAGCTGTGCTTTGCTCAGACAGAGCAGAGCTGGGGTCAGGGAAAGGTCAGCAGTCCCAGAATGCAGAGCAGCACAGTCACTTCCTGTTTGAAGGCACTTCCTGTTTGCAGGCTGCCTGATAAAATGGCGGCTTCCATAAGCCGCCATCTTGGATGTTTAAAGGCTCATAACATGCAGTAGATGCAGGTAGGATGATTTTTGATGTGGACAATCTGTATGTACAGGGTGTGGGAAACATATAAGATAGACTCTTATTCAGAGTGAAGGTCCGCTTTAAAGGAGCACCCCAATCAGAAGCCGTCGGGAACGGCGGAGCACGCGGGGCTTGCTGTGGTCTCCTGTTACTTCACTTGCATGGGCGGTATTTACTCATACGTTATGTTGTGTTCATGATTGGTATTCATTTTTTTCACTTGGCACTTTGCAACACTGTAGTTACTTGTTACTTAGGGTTTTAGCCCTTGTGTTCACATGTATGTAATGTATTATTAAGCACCTTATCCTGCGGACAGCAGGTATTTACTTTTACTTTCTCACATTTTCCAATCTAGCAGCGTGGTGTATCATCACTCAGTTTTGAGATACGCCCGTGGCTACACTTATCTATATACTACGGGAGAGGGATATTATATGCTGGATTTGGTTTTTGTTCATATCTTTTTGAGGATCAAAATAGGGACTAAAATAGGGATTGTCTACAGTGTTATTATATGTATATAATTTACCATCTTTCACACATTGCACATTATTATTAACACTTACCGCCCTTATTTGGAATTATCCTTTTATGCATTGTATTTAGGACTTATGTAAATTCCTGTATTGATCCAGCCCAGCAACCTTGATTGCTAGTGCTGAGGGTTACACCCATCATTACTACATACTATCAGGAGACCTCTGTTTTTAATGTGTCTTGTCTTGTGTATAGTTTTTAACTTTATATGTGATTAATAAATACATTTTGTATATTACTACTTATCTGTTGGAGTGCCCATTTTTATGAATTCCACTTTTTTTGTTTTTTCTTTGGGTCACAATTTATGAAGTTGTGGAATTCTAGGAGCACCCAAGTAGCTTCTTATTAAATTCAATAATAGTAGTGCTCCCCACCAGCTATTTTTTGTTAAAGGAGCACTATCGCGAAAAAATGGCTTAATGATAAAAATCCATATAAATATGCTGGATGGCGGGAGGAGGGGTCACTTATACACCTGGCACCAAGAAATATCCAACCTGGCTTGTTTCTCCTATTTTAATGGATGGAAGAGGAAATCAGGGGTGTCAGGCTATGTCACCCCTCATAGCCTAAACCTGTCAACCCTGGATTATATTCCTACCACGAGAGAATAAAGCCACAAGCTTGGCGGGAGTTTTATTCAGTTCGGGTGTATAAGTGACCCCTCCTCTCATTAGCCGAGGTGTTTATATGGATTTTTAATATTACACAACTTCACGATAGTGCTCCTTTAAAGTGGACCAATCTCCCCTTAGGCTGACCCTGGAGTATTTTGGCCGACAAGGTCCCCGCTGTGTGAGCCCCTTCAGATCGCTCGCAAACCTTTCTGCCGGTCTCTCGTGCCACTTGTGCACTCCACAGGAGAGTAGGGGATGCGGCCGCCGATGTTCCCTACATGATGCGCAGTCCAAAAAAACAGCTTTATTTCAGGGATTAGTATGCACAAAATAAAGTGCTAATTGGATAAGCACCCGCGCATGCGCTGTGGGAATGGTGGAAAGGTGAGAGGAGTGGGTGATCAGGGGGGTCTCACACATTCAGGATGCCCCCGGGGCAAGACTCTATCACCAGGATAGTCAAAATACTGGAGATTGGTCCACTTTAAAGCAATGCTAAATCTGAATAGGTGTCTAGGGGGCATCCCAGTTTGGGATGCCTCACAGTGTTAAATACATAACAAGCCCAAAAAAGGGCTAAAACTCCCCCAGTTCTGATCCGTCATAGAGCGGATGTGCTGCGGCCCCAGTCTACACCTTAACACCAGGCTTGCCGGATAGGTCGCCAACATTCATATGGTGACCAAGGGACATATGCTTTCCCCACTGAGACCTATGCTGAAGTTTAGCCGTTTATGAGGGCCAAAAAACTTTTTTTTCAAATACTATTTTTTACAGGTGAGGTACATCATTTTTCCAATGACATATGGATTTTTTAAAAATGTTCGGTAACAACTCCCTATGGGCTATGCAAAAATAAACCATCACTTTTTGGCATAGTCCTCAGGGTGCTGTGGTTTTCAAACTTACAAAAATATATCCTTACCTCATTAGAAACATTTTTTACTTCAAGTGGACCAAAAGTGGCCAAAAAGTCCATAAAGACTCTAGGGCTGCCTGCTTCCCTCCACTGGGGGTTACAGATTTGGGATGCCCCGCTGTGTAAAAACCCACTAAACTCATCTTCTCCCCAATCCACTGGCGCATGCCCAAGCCGTAGCTGCCGTCTGCTAAAACTTTAGCACAGCGTGCCTGCGCCAGATATTTCTGGTAGATCGGCGCTGCCATGCACCCTGTTAGAGGTTAGCAGGAACGTAGCCTGCTCGGCCCCAGGAAAAGGTGAGTTTCCTAGATGACCTGGGGGGGGGGTACAAACACCAGGGCATCACAAATTCGGGTGAGGACCAAAACCCAGGGTAGTCAAAATACCAGGTTTTGGTCCACTTTCAAAACAATTTTTTTTTTGCACTTTTTAGGTGAGTAAAGCGGCACAAAACCCATAATAGCCCTCCTTGCTGATTGATTGATCTCAAGAATTACGGCTGAGGTGACCCAGTCCGCTGGCTGCATCCTCTGCTTTTCTGGTTTCCTAGTCTCATTTAGAAGCAGGGTATTCCTAAACAAGATGCCCCCAGGAAATGCTATTAACACGATCCAACACCCATTTTTGAGAATGGTTGTTCACCAATCTGCTAGGCAAGGGGGGGGGGGGGGATCCAGATTGCAGAAGTATCTCCAAACATATTCCCCCGCTAGACCCAGCCCCATAATTGGCAGCCTGTGGTCTCCAGGTTTAGGGTTTTTTCTGTGATCGGAATCACTAAAGAGGCCAGATTAAGTGTGGTGGAGGCCCCCTGGGCACAAAATCTCATGGAGGCCCCAGATACAGTATAAAATAATAGTCCAGCCAAGTAACTGATTGGTGGTTGTCTGGCACCCGCCTACTTACTGGATTTCAGATCGAGTCCCTTGTGCGGGTGCGTGCTGCTGGGGAACTCCTGCTTCATTCTGGGCAGCACCCATGGCCGATAGCTTTGTTGCTGGCACCGCGGCCCCTCAGACCAAGGACTAAAAAGCCTCCTGGACCAGACCATAACCCAAAAGAGGCTATGGACCATGTAACTGTCGGTGGGTAATCACAAGGCAAGATATAGTAGTCAGCGGTGCAGGTAAGTAAAACCATGGTTTTTGGGGTATGCAGATTGGCGACCAGCACCTATTTTATTAAACATTGGTGATGATTGAAAAATAAATAACCTGTTGGTGGAGGATAGAATTCCATGGTTTCAGACAGGACAGACTTTATACTTTCTGTTGCTTTGGGGGTTTTCTATGTTGTATTTTTATAGCTCCTCTTACCTGCTCGGTACCAACCATAGGTTAGTCGCCTTGTTTTTGGCTTTGAAGCCAACCACAGAGAACATATACTAATCAAAAAACTAGACAGATCCACAAAGAGATGGGCTGCATCTGCCACCACTGCCAGGCTTCCAGCTATATAACCACCTGGAAGAGGAAAACAGCACTTGTGATTTTAGGGCAAAAACCCAAGACCGTCATTTAAATTTTTTAATTGGTTATGAGAAAAATAGTGTAATACAAGTTTCTCCCACCTTTCACAAGGACACGTGTCAATCATTTAGGCTTTTGTTCCGGTGAAAATGCTAGGTTGGCCTTGATTCAGTAAACCTTCCTTAAACCGGACCTTCAGCATGATTTAATGAAAAGCCCAACCCTTAAAAACGATTCCCCAGCATCTAAAAGTAATATGGTCACTTACTTATTATTCTTTCCCCCACAGGGCTGCAACTCTGTTCAGGACTTTAGGATACGGGCACCACCATCTTGATTCAGAAGCATCATATACTGAGGAGAGGAGAGCGGGATAAAGACCAGGGGAGTGGCTTATAGCTGTGCTTTGCACAGACAGAAATGAGCTGGGGTCAGGGAAAGGACAGCAATCCCAGAATGCAGAGCGACACATTCAGAAGACACTTCCTGTCTGCAGGCTGCCTGAAGCTCCATCTTGGATGTTTCAAGGCTCATAACATGCAGTAGATGCAGGTAGGATGATTTTTAATGTGAGCAATCTGTATGTACAGGGTGTGGGAAACATATAAGATAGACTCTTATTCAGGGTGAAGGTCCGCTTTAAAGCGGATAAAAATTATTGCGATGCAACCCTGGAATCTTAAAGTATCCAGGGCTAAATCGATCATCGGCCGCCACATCCCTGGCTTCCCTGGAGCTGTGCGCGTTCAGATAGGCTGGGCACTGGAGCGAACAAGCTAAAATCAAAATCTGGGGATGGGGCCAGCCAGCTTGCCTGGGGCATCTGGCAATCTCGAGATCAGCCAATCAGCGATCTCAAAATTGCTGAGTGGGCGTGTCCTCAGTGTTGAAAACCCCAGTTTTTTTTTTTTTAAACCCGGCCTCCGCTGAGGGAGCAGCATCTCCCGAGGTAATCAGGCGGGTTGGGGAGCACAGGGTACCCCAAAAGGGTTTGGATCTTCTTTAAAATATCTCACAAAAATAAGTGTAATTTCCAGCTTTATTTCAGAATTAAGATTCAGAGAAAACTTTGTGAAAAAAAACTAAAAAAAAAACTAAAAAACTAAAAGTTAAGATTTACTTAAAGCGGACCTTCACTCTGAATAAGAACCTATCTTATATGTTTCCCACACCCTGTACATACAGATTGCCACATTAAAAATCATCCTACCTGCATCTACTGCATGTTATGAGCCTTTAAACATCCAAGATGGCGGCTCATGGAGAATCAGGCAGCCTTCAAACAGGAAGTGTCTTCTGACTGTGTCGCTCTGCATTCTGGGATTGCTGTCCTTTCCCTGACCCCAGCTCCACTCTGCCTGTGCAAAGCACAGCTATAACCCCACCCCCGGCACTTTATCCCCCTCTCCTCAGTATATGATGCTTCTGAGTCAAGATGGTGGCGCCCGTATCCTAGAGTCCTGAACAGAGTTGCTGCCCGGTGGGCAAGTGACTAAAAACTTAAAATATATTAGTTTTAGATGCTGGGAAGTTTTTTAAGGGTTTTGGTTTTTTATTAAATCATGCTGAAGGTCCGGTTTAAATTTAATTTATAAAATCTAATTTGAAAAAGTTGCTAGTTTATTCTCATGAAAGTTTTAGGAGCATATCATGCTCTTGCCTACTTTTACTGAACCATAGCTTATGTTGTCTTAAGCCTCATGTTGAAATGAGGCAGGATGTAGTCATTAAAGAGGACCAAAACCCACCCTAGATTCTATGAGACTGCAGGGCAGGCCTACTCGCTCCCTCCCAGGCCGCCCGAAAACTCACCTTCATTCCCAGTCCCACGGCACATGCGTGAGCAGCGGCTGCATCTCCGCTATCCCTTTAGCAGGGCACGTGCCTGCATCAGGCATTTGTGATTGGCCGGCGTGGGCACACTCCCTGTTAGAGGGTAGCGGGGGATGCGGCCGCCAGAGCTCTCAGATCCGCCAGCATTAGATGGAGACACCTATACACAGACATGGAGCACCCCCCGCTTTCATGGCAGGAAAGGAGCATTTACAGCCCCCTGCTCACCTGCATACAAGTAGCTGCAACCATGGCTGTATAATAGAAGATGTGAAATCATCCCAACAATCCTATTCTGAGAAATCAGACCACCAGAATTTAAATGTCTGACAGGTAAGACACTTAGACTTTTTAATCTACTGTCTTGTTAAGCAGACAGATGGGCATCCTAAATAGGGATGCTTAGGGTAGGCCATTTCGATTTTAGGTCCACTTTAACAGATTGTACATTGCTTAATGTTCTGTATACTCACATATACAATAACCCAGGGCTGGCTCCAGGTTTATGTGGGCCCTTGGGCGGCATGGTCTCAGTGGGCCCCTTTGTGGTGAAGTCACATGACCGAGGGACGTCCCAAATCTGGAGAATCCCCCTAAGGATCATGCTATTTGGACCAAAACTCTAGTTTTGGTCTACTTTGAAGCGCACCAAACCAATTTAAACCTGACCTTGGAATCTAAGCGAATCTAAATTCTCCTGATTTTGGATGCCCCTGTGTGTGACCCTCCCCCCTTTGTTTATTACTTTGCTTGAACTGGTGAACGCACTGTGGGATTGCCAGTTTAAGTTAATGGCCAAACCAGGGGGGTTCTTTCACAAACAGGGGCATCCCAAATTGAGATGTCACTGTAAAACAGAGCAACAGACCTGTAAAACAGGGGTGGAATTGCTTGTATAGTGGGCATGTCAGCGATCCCAGGGGGTCTCACACGGGAGGGTATCACGGATTGGGGTGCAAAAGGGATAGGAAATCAGCTGGGGTGGGCAAATTAAAAGCAGAACAAGCACTTCCTCCCTTGGAATCTAAATAGAGATGCAGCTGTGGTGGTGCCCTCCCAGTTCGACGCTGGTCAAGCGCCGTTGCACACCCCAAAGGCTGACCATGTCAGGGGCCCCCCCCAGAGAGTGGGGGCCCCCGGCAGCTGCCCCGTCTTGCCGGGTGCGGATGCCTGCCAGCCCATATTGCTAGAGTGTCTTCTAGTAACCTCCCTAATACTATAACTAATATAGTAGTAATACTATAGCAGCATATATTATATGCTGGGTAATAACATGGAAGGGCATCATCAACATTTCAGCAGAGAAGAGAGGTAAGGATATTTTAGTTCAGCTTTAACATGGCAGTTTTGGTTTCGGTGTCGGAAAAACGTGCTACTTTAAACCGGACCTTCAGCGTGATTTAATGAAAAGCCCAAACTCTTAATAAACGGTTCCCCAGCATCTAAAATTAATATATTTTACGTTTTTAGTCACTAACTTATTATTCTTTCCCCCACTGGGCTGCAACTCTGTTCAGGAATTTCGGATACGGGCGCCGCCATCTTGACTCAGAAGCATCACACTTACTGAGGAAAGGAGAGTGGGATAAGGTACAGGCGGGCGGGTTATAGCTGTGCTTTGCTCAGACAGAGCAGAGCTGGGGTCAGGAAAAGGTCAGCAGTCCCAGAATGCAGAGCAGCACAGTCAGGAGGCACTTCCTGTTTGCAGGCTGCCTGATAAGATGGCGGCTTCCATAAGCCGCCATCTTGGATGTTTAAAGGCTCATAACATGCAGTAGATGCAGGTAGGATGATTTTTAATGTGAGCAATCTGGATGTACAGGGTGGGGGAAACATATAAGATAGACTCTTATTTAGAGTGAAGGTCCGCTTTAATTCAGAATTCAAAAACAAAACCCGTCTGTAACAATATTTTTTTTTTCTCTAAAAAAGGGGGCAATCGAAGATGTACTGCAAACTATTTGTTGCTGAAATCGGTACGTCGTTGCTTTTTTAAAAAGAAAACTACTTAGACCTTACCAACTATTTCCGCCACAATAAATGTGAGGGAGATGGCAGCCGCGATGCAGAGCTTCTTTATGGCTACGTTGTGTTCCTTCTGACGTTCATTGTAGGCCTTTGAGTTGTTGTTGTGACAGTGATATGCCATGACAGTTGGCTGACAGTCTTCATCCTGAGGTTTCTCCTTAGTAATGATTCTCTGGTCTCCGCTGTATGAAATAAGACGGAAATGTTAGCAACACGTCAACTCAACGAGGTGACAGCAATGCTTCAAATATATCTCCACATCCAGGAAGATTTTAATTAGGCCTCAGATCAGATGAGCTAGTAAAGCACCTCATCCAGGTACTTACCTAATCTGACAAGTGGCAAACCAACTGCTGCAATACTGGCAGCAAATCTTGTGCCCTTTAAAAGCGCCACTCCGAGGCCTTATAGTTGAGTAGGGTATATGTGTCTATAGGGTAGGCATCAGCACTGGGCGTACCTGGGCAGGTGCCAGGGCCCCTGTACCCTCGGAGGACCCACCTCATTCCCTCTACCCTGGGCAGCCCCTGAATAAAAGCTACGAGTTAGGACTGAACAGAGGCACTGTGCTATTGGCGGTGCAGCTTCAACGTAACGCTGTGTGACGGGTTGAATAGGTAGTAGATTATATAAGTTTGGGTTCACCAAGTTTGGCTGAACTTTGAACAAAAATTCGGTTAGGGTACCCGAACTTAACACGAACCTCATTTAAATTAATTGGGACCCGAACTTGGAGACCCCAAAATGGCTGCAAAATGGGGGTAGTAACCAAACAATTGCCCTGCAAAAATTGGGATAGGGAAAGTAAGAAAATACCCAGTACCCTCCACCCCAAACAGGCTGTGTGACAGAAACCGCCAGAGCAGACTGTGACAGAAACCCCCCTCCTCACCCCATAGCAGTGTCATTCCCACACTGATACACTCACCTCCCCTCTGCAAGTGCTGCTGCTAGGGCCCCCCTTCTTCCCCATGCGTCATCCCCGCACTCGTGCCCCCTCCTCCCCTCTGCATGAGCTGCTGTTGTGGCGCCCCTCCTCCCCCCCCGGCATGTGCTGCTGCTGCGACCCCCTCTCCTCCCCTGTTTGTCATCCCTGCCCCCCTTCTCCCCCCAGCGACTTCTGCCACTGCGGCCCCTTTCCTCCCCCATATGTTATCTACCCAAAATTAACCCCCCCCCCCCCCGGTGAGTTCTGCTTCTTACTCCCATAGCAGTGTCATTCCCACATTGATGCCCCCTCCTCTCCTCTGCAAGAGCTGCTACAGCACCTCCCTCCTCCCCAATGTGTCATCCCAGCACTGAGGCTCCCCTCCTTCCCGAGTGAGTGCTGCTGCTGCGGCCCCCCTACTCCCCAGTGTGTCACCCCCTCCACTGATGCCCCCTCCTCCCCCCGGCGAGTTCTGATGCCCCCTCCTCCATGCCCCCCTCCTCCGGGCAAGTACTGGCATGAGAGATTGCATATGTGCATAGAAGGACATGTATGTGCATTGGAATGTGTGCATGGGAGTGTGTGCATGTGCATGGGAGTGTGCGCATGTGCATAGGGGTGTGTGCATGAGAGTGTGTGCATGTGCATGGAAGTTTGTGCATGTGCATAGGGGTGTGTGCATGTGCATGGGAGTGTGTGCATGTGCATGGAAGTGTGCATGTGCATGGAAGTGTGTGCATGTGCATGAGAGTGTGTGCATGTGAGTGCATGCATGGGAGTGCATACATGGGAGTGCATGCATGTGCTTGGGAGTGTGTGCATGCACATTTGGGAGTGCACACACGCACTTTGGGTTTGCGTGAATAGACGTTTGGAAATGTGTGAATGGACGTTTGGAAGTACGCGCATCAACGCTCAATATCTCAGACAGTGCAAAATGTAGACCGACGCAATAGTGTTTTAATTGCCTTTGCCTGCTGTAGCACATTAATCTTAACAGTGCTCCAAGAACCCCCCCCCCCCCCCCCCCGCCTAGGAAAGCTCAATATTCGTACCTTTACCTCAAGCCTGCGCCTGAAAATAATTCCCATGATTGGCTGCCGGGCAGTCACTCCTTTTCGGAGCAGCCTCGAAATGAAGGTAAGAATATTGGGCATTCTGGGAGGTTATGTCAGGGGGGGCTCCAGAATTCTGGATGCCCCAGAGCTTATTTTTATGTGGTGTCAGCAGGACCAACACCTGTTGGTTCTTGGAGACCTGTTAATATTAAAGTGCTAATATCTCAAATTATTATTATTAGTTGCTCCCCTCTAGCTGTGTGTGCCAGAGACAAGCATATAGAGGGAGTGCACATCAGCCAGTGGGATACGGCCCTAACCTGGGCATGTCCTGTGTGTATACACTGTGTTACTTATCTTATCCTTCTGTAATTAGAATAACTCTTGCTCTGTGTGTTATTTTCTTTTGCTCCTGGTTTCACTGTTCTTGAAATAAAAGTTAAACAAGGACACGGTCCCTAAGTTAATGAGTTGCTCGAAAAAGTTTATTTATCTTCCAGCCATGTGCAAGTGGTGCAGAACACGTAATCTAGCCTTAAAGGGAAAGTCTGCTTTCGATGGCATTTTTTAAATGTGTGTGCAAAAAGGATGTCCTGAAGGTGCTGAGTTTATCTAGAATTTCTTTTTTTTTTCTAATGTTAGCAAATGTGTGTTTTATGGAAGCAGGTTTTACTATCTGCAGTCTGTTGCTATTGGATATCCAAGAGGAGAGACATCGCAGAGAACCCAATGGTTGGAACTTTCACTTTCTTTAAGCCCTAACCAAATCCAAACTGCCAGGACCGTCCTCTGCAAGCTACAGGTTCATGAGGAAATTACGTATGTGTGACGAAACGAGTATGCACAAAGAAATGGGTATATAAGACCCAGTGCACACATGTGCACAAACCTACAAGTTGGAACGCATTGTGGAATGGAGAGCGAGAACGTGTGTACTATTGCATGCTGATTTCCATCTTCTGACATTTAAAAGACAAATCTATCCAAGTGCTGGTTTGTCTTTGGATACTCCCAGTGACTTCACTGTCTTCAGTTTCTGACCTCTCACCCTGTGATTCCTACCTCTGACCTTAGCATGTTTCCTATGTTGTCTGCTTCTAAACACAACCTATCTTACCGTTCATGAAGCTATGCTGTCTTCCTTTGAACTTGGCCTGGCTTAACACTAATGAACCTACTCTGCATTCATCTTTCCTCATCCTGCTTTGTCGCTCATGAACATACACTGCCTGCCTCTGACCTCAGCCTGCCGTACCATTCATGAACCTACGCTGCCCCCCCATGACCTCAGCCTGTCTTACTGCTCATGACCCTAGACACAAACATATATATATATATATATATATATATATATATATATATATATATATATATATAAAACATTTAAATATATGTAAAACTATATTTAACAAATATATATTAAAAAAATACAATATATAAATTTTAAAAAATTGTGCTCTGTGGAGGAACATAAAAATCGAATAAATCCAACTCTATAACCAAAACCACACTACCAAGCCTTATGAATAAATAACATCAATATATACAACATTTGTACTAGCTGAATCTGTCAATAATATAGTCCTCTTTGAAATTTCAGTAATAAAAGGCTTTTAATTATATTTCATATCATGCCGTGCAGCTCCTTCTGGTCAGTGCTTCTCTGTACTACATGAGCCCTCCACCAGCGCACAGGCTTACCAGACATACTGCACTATCCTTAAGGGTAGTAACAACAACTGATTAACATAAGCCAGCTTCCTTCCAATCCACAGAAATCCTTCTGCCAGCTTTTTTGTATGATCTTTAAAGGTTGCCAAATCTGCGTATATATAGGCTCCAATTTCCTTCTAATCCACAATGATCCTTCCACTAGCACTATTCCTTGTTTTCCTCCAACCAATCAGAAATCAGAACCCGAAGGTTCTGTATATTGTAAAACATTTTATTGAGTAAAACCAAGATAGAAGTAAGATTCTACTCACAAAAATAGATGATAAATGAGCATTATAAAGTCCCCTGCTGGTATGGTCTCGCAGAAGGCGGCATCCTGTCCCCACAACTGTCTGCCTGGTGCCACAATGTCAGCACACAGAAACCAGTCTGTGGAGCAGCAAGTGAACTCCACATCCCGGCCTTGGTGGATAATCCTCTAAGTATGTGCGCCTTACATAACCTGGGTTAAAGTTTCTAGATGGACGAAATGTGTTGGTGCGAGGCGCGTGGCATGCACGCAGGTGGTTTACCTTTGTTGTCTCTTGTTGAGTGTCTGGGTTCTGTTTATGAGCTTGCTCGTGTCTGCTCTTCAGTACTGGTAGGTTCTGCGCTCACTTCAACTGTTTGTTCAGAAGTTACAGATGATGGCTGATCAGCATCAGATTTCTTATCTGCTCTTACTTCCTCTATTGTCATCACATTGTCTCTCAGATCTTCAACAAAAGTTATGCTGTTGCTAATGGTAACCTTGTCTGTTTTGGGATTTAGGATTCTGTAACCTTTAACTTTGAAACCATATCCAACAAAGATTCCTTCAAATGTTTTGGAGTTTGGTGCACATTTCCAATTTAAACTTTCTTAGCTGATAACTGTCATTGTTCAGCTTGGCCACTGATATTTTAAGCTCTGAGCTGCTGGCATTCTCCCTCTTTTATATATAAGAACATAAAAAATTATAACATAAAGAATTATGTATACAGAAAATGTTTCTGTGGAAGCTTTTTTATGTTGATTTCCACATTGGCTGCACTGTCTCCCGTTTGGAGCTTCGCTCTGCCTGGGCTGCGTCAGGTCACTAAGCTTTATCCAGTCTCTGGGGATTCATTCGGTCACTGGCACTGGGCACATAACCTGTTGCAGAGTGTGAGTGCTGGGTACAGTAGAGTCAAATCCAGATAGACATTTGCGGTGTAACAGAAACTGGCTTTACCGGAATATGAGTGTAGTAAGAGAAGGTCTCCTTACTTGGTGGATAACATAGCCAGGATAAGGAAGTGATAGAGATCACCTCAATGTACAGGAAACCCAACATACAGTAGAGTCTACACATATGTAACAATGCCATCTACTGTCATAAATGTAAACTGCATTAACCTAGCAATATAGATGCAAATCATATACAAAAGACAAGCTGTAAACTTTTGCACAGTATCTCCAACAACCTCAATCTGCCTTACCATTCATGAAGCTACGCTGCCTGCCTCTGACCTTGTCCTGTTTCACTGCTCACAAGCTGCAGGGAACAAAAGACCCTGTGTGACCTCCTGCATGCACTGTGGTAATGCAAAGTAAGGTAAGTACCTGGTCCCAGGATCAAGCTAATGGCTTATTGGTATATAGTGCAGGGCATCCCTCTTTCCTATCCCCTGCCAAGCTAAGTGGCCTTCCAGTAATTTGGATGGTCTCTGTAATAACTACAGATTCCTTTTAAAGACTAACAACAAGTTGTGGTTTTCATTCTTCTTGGTTTTGCGTCGAGGGGCATCCTAATTTGGGATGCCCTAATATGTGCCAAACAAAAGAAATACAAGAATTACTACCTCGCTGGTGAGGATCAATGGCACTTGTGTGGGCTCTTCTATAATCAGCTTTTTATGCTTTGCATATTGATGATGAGCATAAAAAGCAGAATGGGGGGAGAGTGGCGGGCAACCCCACAGCTGGCTTGTACATGTGGGATCGCTAGATTTTCACAGCAATCCTGGGATATTTAACACATCAGGGCAAGCCCTGATGTATGATAGAGGTGGAACCTCGGACATAGAGCATTATAGCCTCTAGACTAGTGGTTGCTGCTCTTTAAGGTGGACCAAATCCCAGTATTGACTATCCGGGCTTTCTTCCTTGCCCCCGTGGCACCCTGATCGGGGAAGCCCCGCTGTGTGAAACCCCCCAGGTCGCCCAAAGAAACTCACCGCTTCCCGGCCCTACGACGCATGCACAGCCACTCGTCTGATCAGCGTGCTCAGATCCGCTCCCACCCCTTTGTGTAAGCCTTCGTCTAAGGCGAGTGTATCTGAGCTCACTGGCAGCCGCATCCCTTGCTACTTTCCATTCGCAAATGGAAGGCAGGCGCCTTGCTAGAGAAGTAATGGGATGTGGCTCGCCCATGCGCTGTTGAAACGTAGAAAAAGGTGAGGTTTTGGGCAACCTGGGGGGTTTCACACAGCGGGGCAGTATTGGATGCCCCAGGGGGAGGGAATCAATCTCCATTAGTTTTTGGTCCACTTTAACACATTTCCTTCATCCACTTTAATATTCCCAGCTACCGACTGAGCTTTATTCATGCTAATAAAAACAAGAATCCTTTTAATTAATAAATCTGCAGCAGACACTCAGTAAAGCTCCTCTTCCTTGCCGCAGCTATTACTCTGACCCCTCTAATAACTCTCGAGAGCGCTCCACAAAAGCAGGATTAGGAATATTAATTTTACAAAGGGCACACAGAACAATGGCGCTGCGCTCCTTTGATACGGCAATAGCTGGGCAGCTTTCCAAAGGGACATTTTTGATTTACAGCAAGACGGATAAATCACAATCAGGAAACAATGAAAAAAGCAATCAGCCTTCATAATTAACATCCAAATAGTCCTCGGCATTGTTGGGAAGTTGCTCATTAAGAAATACAGATACAGATATGCAGAAAAGAGTGATGGGCACTATTGTGCTATAGAAAATGAAAAGACAAACATATTTCCCTTCAATTAGGACAGCAATCGTGCTGTAATGATGGTGGTAATTTATGATAGCCGCTCGCAGGGCCATAATGTCTTCGGGCTACAATGCTTCAATTTAAACCTGATTAATAAGCATTAATAAGATGCCGGTGCAGATCAGCTGCTTTACAGCATGATCAATTAAAAGCGGAAAAATATTCAAATGAACGGGACAGGGTCAGCATGTTCACCTTCAAAAGACATATTGGTGTTCTGGTTTGGATTGCTCCACAGCCCAGGGCTGGCTTTAGAGGCCAGAAATGAGGGCCCAAAGTTCTGAAATATTGTACCAACACATGAAAGGGTAATTCCATTTTCCATGGCAATTTTTAAAGTTTCCATTTTTGTGTCCTCAAGGTGCTGAGCTTATTGCTTTTTTTTTTTTTTTACAACAACTTGAACTGGTGTGTTTGGTGCACAGAGCAGAGACTTCCTGACTGTGGCTTGCTAATAATCTGCTTGGCTGAGGCCGAGATGACACTCCTGCTCTAACTCAACCTCCTAAAGTAAGTCAAAACACACACGGCTGGGCCCTGGAATCCAAAAGATTCCAGGCCTGGCCGCTAGCCTACCCTCGGGGCATCCTACACTGTATGCCCCGCTGTGCGACGCCCCCAGAGCGCTGATGATCTTACCTGATCGTGGCGGGTCCCGCAATGTGATTCCGCCATCGGCTGTGCGCTCCAGCGCCCAGCCTTTCTAAATGACCTTCTAAATGATCTAAATGCAGCTAAGATTAGAATACAGAATCACCTGCCAAATATAACATTGGCATCGAAGGTTGGGGAATAAAGGGAAAACGCTCACCCCGGTGGCAGCCCGCTTCCTTCACTGCCATGAAGGGAATACCCAGGGCATGGAGATATTCTTTGTGGGTCAGGTGTCCATGGGCATAAGAGGGGGAAATCTCAAACGAAAGCTCCAACAATGGGTAACACAGTGGATCTATAAACTGAACAGCAAAGTACTTTGGGGAATCAGTGAGGATTTTTCTTTCATGCCTTTTTTGGGCCGGGATTAAATTACACTAAGGCCCTTATTCATCAAGCGATAGCGCCAGGTAGTGTCTCACTAGCGCCAGGTAGCGCCAGCTATCGGCGGCTACCGACTCCAGAACACAATCACGCATTTATCACGCTAAATGAGGCTAGCGCCGGCGAGAGCGTCAGCTAGCGCGGGATTCATCATGTAGCGGACTGCAACGAACAGCGCCGCTGCTAATCCCATCACAGCGCCAGGTATGACCTCTCGCTACCTGGCGCTCTCCAATGCATTTCAATGGAGCAATCTTTAAATATTCATAATTCATTGATATGAATGTTTTTTTTTTTTTTTTTTTTAAATGTCAAAAATTCTGTGACCACTTCGGCAATTATTTGTTAATGAATATGCTGGGAGCCGTTCGCTCTGGCCATTCGCTGTCAGGCGCACCCATACAGCGCGGAACCTGTGAAACAGCGACTCCTAACCCCGTATTCAACATTACCGCGCACAGACTGAGTCGCTGTCAACAAGCGAACAACGGCCAAGCACAGCGAATACTAGCGGGCACAGTGAAAATCACGCTACTGGCGCTCATCTGTCGCTACCTGGGGCTATTAATGAATCGGCCTCCCCGTTGTTTTCCATATATGTCATATTTTAAAATATCTTTTTTCACATTGTTTTTACTTATGTTGATCACACTCAGTATGAGATGTTATATAATATCACTAGTCTTAGTTCTATTAATGTGTGCTTTTTTTTTTTCTTCCGCAAGTGTGACCTTCACTAGTTACTATTCCTTTACTAGTATCTACCATTATATTCCCTGGAATTCTCAACCCTGCTATGAGAATGCCCCCTAACATCGATCCAACAGTGTATTGTTTTGGACACCATGGTCCACAGATCATGCAATCTGATGTCTGACACCTCCACGAGACTTGTATTCCTATACGCCAACCAGTATAGACACAGCTTTTTAAGTTGATATACACCTGATTCATTACTCTATTCAAGGACTCTCAGATTTCCAAGTATTTTATTAGACACTTATCCATCCCTCCTTTTTTTGGCACTGTTATTATTGGACGAAAGTCATCTGTTTTTTATAATATTAATCTTGTCCAGTATTCTGATTGCCGTGTGTACCCAACATGTAGTTGTGCACATATGGTCATATGTATATAAAAGTACAATGCAATCATTTCTTTTCACTGTTCTTTAGTGATATATATTATCTTTGAAATTCTTTGTGGATCTACTTACCAAGCTTTATTTGTAGTTATTATATTTATTACTGTTAGGCGCCGGACACCCTTCTCTCTTAAGCCAGATAATCCCCAATCTCCACCGCCTCTTCTGCCTTTAGACAAGTCCCCGCTCGCAGGAGACGCGGATTGTGCCTCTCCAGACTCGGTTACCCCCAGGACTTAGTTGGCGCAAAGATTACCGGCTTAAGGTGGAGACGGGTGAACGGCAGGGTATCCCGAATATGGATGCCGGGATGTAAATGGAATTACAAACGGAGATTCAATCAGAGAGGTCCAGAAACAAGCCAAGGTCAAGCCGGGTGGTCACAGAGCGCGGTATCCAAGGGGGTCAAGCGAAGAATAGTCAAAAACGAGCCGAGGTCAAACCAGGTGAGCACCAAAAACGCAGTAACAGAGGGATCAGGCACAAGCGGAGTCAGGACAGGCGAAAAGGTCAGGACGGGCAGCAGACAAGGATGGTCAGAGACGAAGCCGAGTTGAACACAGTAAACGCAGACTATAACGCACACCCTATTAACCAGAGGCTATAACGGGCACTGGACAAAGGGGCAGCATGGTAATAAAGGGAAGACTGGCCAATGGGAAGGGGAAAAAGGAAAGGAGAGGGAAGTGTGCTGATTGGTGCGACTGTAACTACCCAATGGGAGCGGTCCCAGGAACTGGACCTGCCCAGGCCAGACGGGCTGTCCAGTCCCTGGGCCCGACTCCCATCAGGACAGCTGACAAATTAACTTGACACTTGCCCCCGGCGGATGCGCTGGGAGCAGCGCCGCCTGGGGGCATATACAGAGCGTGCTCGCGCGCGAGCACGTGAATGGCCGGGCGCGCTCCCGGCCGGGGGAAGCACAGCCGCGCCGGCAGAGGACACCACGGGGCCGCCTGCCCCCGCCGCACGGCCCGCAGCGAGGCCGCCGCACCCCGCCGCCGCCACGCTGGCCCCAGAGCGGTACAGAGAACCAGCAGCAGGACGGGGCCGTGACGCGCCGCAGGACCGGGGCCGGAAGGCAGGTAAGTTCCTAACATTACCCCCCCCCTGAGGAGGGGCCACCGGACCCTCCAAGCTGGGCTTCTGAGGATTCTCCCTATGGAATTTTCTGACCAATCTCTGTGCATGAACTTCCCTAGCCGGAACCCATGACCTTTCCTCAGGACCGTAACCCTTCCAATCAATCAAATACTGAAGGGAACCACGAAAAAAGCGAGAGTCCAAAACCCGAGCAACCTCAAATTCCTGTTGCCCGTCAACTAGAATGGGATCCGGAAGATTATCGGGTTCAAAGTTTCTGGCAGGTTTCAAAAGGGAGACGTGGAATGAGTTACAAATCCTCATAGAAGGCGGGAGATCCAGGCGATAGGTAACCCGATTGATTCTCTGCAGTATGGGGAAAGGACCAATAAATCTTGGACCCAACTTGGCAGATGGCTGGCGTAAGGCCAGATTTTTGGTCGAAAGCCACACCAAATCGCCGACCAAATAATCAGGATTATTATATCGCCTACGATCAGCAAAATTTTTTTGTTGGATCACAGCCTTAGACAGGTGTTGCTGAATTTTATCCCATAACTTTGGCCACTGAGACATCCATTCATCTAGAGAAGGTACTCTAGAAGGCTGGTCCGACAAGGCCGAAAATTTCAAATCTTTACCGTAAACACAACGAAACGGAGATACCCCGGTGGAGGAATGTGTGGCATTATTAAGGGCAAATTCAGCAAATGGAAGAAACAACACCCAATCCGTCTGGACATCAGAAATGAAACAGCGTAAATATTGCTCCAAGGATTGGTTCGTTCTTTCCGTTTGCCCGTTGGACTGAGGATGAAACGCAGATGATAGGGAGACAGTGAAGCCCAACTTGAGACAAAAAGCCCTCCAAAAACGGGAAACAAACTGGACCCCCCTATCTGACACAACATCCTCCGGGATACCATGGATTTTAAATATGTGTGTCACAAAAAATTGGGCCAGGACCTGAGCAGTAGGTAGCTTTTTTAATGGAATGAAATGAGCCATCTTACTAAACCGATGACGACAGTGCACCCTTGGGAAGGTGGAAGATCGGTGATAAAATCCATGGCCAGATGGGTCCAGGGGCGGGAGGGAATGGGCAATGGAAGTAGAGGACCCTCAGGAGAGTGTCTTAATGATTTACTGCGGGCACAAATCTTACAGGCTCGCACGTACTCTTGTGCGTCTTTTCTAAGGGACGGCCACCAAACCTGACGAGACAGCAAGGAGATGGTTTTCTTGACACCAGGATGACCCGCCAACTTAGAGTCATGGAACTGGTGCAAAACCGCAGCCCGATAGGCAGCGGGCACAAATTGGGCATAACTGGGTTTTTCGGGCGGGGCTTCAGACTGGAACCGGGTTAAATCAGGAAGCTCTGGCTGGATAGCAGCTACTACCAGAGCCTGGGACAAAATGGGTAAATTTTCCCCTTCTGGTACAGTAGAAGAAGAAAAACTACGTGATAAGGCATCAGCCTTCACGTTCTTGGATCCCGGTTTATAAGTAATAGAAAAATTGAACCGGGAGAAGAACAGAGACCAGCGAGCCTGCCTTGGGGTCAATCTTTTAGCGGACTGAATGTACTCTAAGTTCTTATGGTCGGTAAAGACAGTAACGGGAAATTGAGCCCCTTCCAGCCAATGTCTCCATTCTTGAAACGCAAGTTTAATTTCCAATAGTTCTCGATTCCCAATATCGTAATTTCTCTCGGCAGGGGTAAATTTTTTGGAGAAGAAGGCACAGGGATGGAGGCGCTCAGGGGAACCGCTATATTGCGAAAGCACTGCTCCTACACCGAGTTCGGAGGCATCCACTTCCACAATAAAGGGTAATTGGCAATCCGGGTGCACTAACACAGGGGCGGAACTAAAAACTTCTTTTAATTTCCTGAAAGCCAAGACGGATTGCTCTGGCCAAACAGCAGGATACTCCCCTTTCTTGGTGAGATTAGTGAGGGGGGCTACCAGGGTGGAAAAATTTTTATGAATCTCCTATAGAAGTTGGCAAACCCCAAAAATCTTTGTAAACCCTTAAGATCTTTGGGTTGTTCCCACTCTAGTACCGCTTTAACCTTGGATTGGTCCATGGAAAGGCCGGTATTAGAAATGATGTAACCCAAGAAGGGAACTTCAGTAACCTCAAATTGGCATTTTTTCAGTTTGGCAAATAAATGATTCTCCCTGAGCTTTTGTAAAACCAGACGAACATGTTTACGATGTTCTGATAGCGAGGAAGAGAAAACCAGGATATCATCCAAATACACTACAACAAAACGGCCCAAGTATTCCCTAAAGATTTCATTCACAAAATCCTGAAAGACTGCGGGAGCATTACACAAGCCGAATGGCATTACCAGGTACTCATAATGCCCTTTATGGGTATTAAAAGCTGTTTTCCATTCATCTCCCTGCCGAATCCTAATAAGATTATAGGCCCCGCGGAGATCTAATTTGGAGAACACTTGGGCCCCAACCACCTGAGTGAACAGCCCATCAATTAAAGGCAGGGGATACTTATTCTTAACCGTTATTTTGTTTAAACCCCGGTAATCGATACAGGGCCGGAGTCCCCCATCTTTTTTCTCGACAAAGAAAAACCCTGCCCCTGCCGGAGAAGAGGACGCCCGTATAAAACCCTTCTTTAGGTTTTCTGCGATATACTCCCGCATAGCAAGATTTTCGGCTCGTGTTAAATTGAAGATTTTCCCCCTAGGCGGCATAGTACCCGGGAGAAGCTCGATGGGGCAATCCCAAGGTCTATGAGGGGGAAGTTTATCAGCCGCTTTTTCAGAGAATACATCAGAAAAATCTAGATATGGGCTAGGCACTTCTTCAGGGGATAACTGAGTGGCTCGCACTGGAAGTTCCAGACAGGAATGAAGGCACAGAGGGCCCCATTTAACAATTTGCCTAGTTACCCAATCGATTTGGGGATTATGTTTCTGTAGCCAAGGTAGCCCAAGAACTAGAGGGGTAGAAGGCATTTTTAGAACTAAAAGGGAAATTAATTCAGAATGCCCCGCTCCCACTCTAAGCAGGACTGGTGAGGTTCTATATTGAATGAGCCCCCCCGCAATGGGTGTGTTGTCAATGGCAGAGACCCGAATGGCTACAGGAAGGGACTGGAGCGGAATTCCTAGGCTTTGAGCTAAATCAAAGTCAAGGAAGTTCCCCGCTGCACCACAATCTAAGAGAGCTTCCAGACTGATACATTCTAGGGAATCATAAATGGAGACAATACACGAGGAGATACCTTACAGCCTAGGTGGGTCCCCTCGATTCCCCCTAGGCTCTGAAGTTTCCCGACGGCTTCTTGGGGCAGGCTCTGACCATGTGACCTGTTCCGCCACAGTAAAGGCAGAGACCTTCTGACAAGCGCCGACGTCTCTCAGCTTCAGTGAGCCTGGTGGCGCCCAGCTGCATGGGCTCCTCTGAGGAAGGCAAGGCTGGAACTTCGGCTCTCAAGCTGGAGTCGGGATGTGACCCTTTTTCCAGGCGTCTCTCCCGCAGACGTCGGTCAATGCGAATGGCCAAATGCATGGTTTCGTCCAAGGTCTGAGGAACTGGATAATTCACAAGAATGTCCTTGATGGAGTCAGACAAGCCTAGCCTGAACTGACCGCATAGCGCTGGATCGTTCCAACGTGAATCGACCGCCCATCGTCGAAACTCTGAGCAGTATTCTTCAGCTGGCCGTCGTCCTTGGCGTAAGGTACGAAGCTTTGCGTCTGCTGTGGCCCCCCTGTCAGGATCATCATATAAAATCTCCATAGCTGAGAAGAAACTATCCACAGAAAGACGAGCTGGATCCTGGGGCGACAGACTGAAGGCCCATGATTGTGGATCCCCTTGGAGGAGGGAGATAACGAGACCCACGCGCTGCTCCTGTGACCCAGACGAGGTTGGTCGAAGATGGAAGTAGAGCTTACACGAGTCCCGAAAATTTGCAAATTTGGCTCTGTCTCCAGAGAACTTATCTGGAAGTGGAATTTTGGGTTCCACTGATGATGCGGCCGAAGCCCCTTGAGGGCTGGTGTTAATCGGAGCTGGACGGTTCTCCTGGGCCGCCACGCGATGGGCCAGGTGCTCAACGGCCGCGGATAAGGCCTGCACCTGCTCCAATATCTGGTCCATTCTTTTGGCCCGTTATACTGTTAGGCGCCGGACACCCTTCTCTCTTAAGCCAGATAATCCCCAATCTCCACCGCCTCTTCTGCCTTTAGACAAGTCCCCGCTCGCAGGAGACGCGGATTGTGCCTCTCCAGACTCGGTTACCCCCAGGACTTAGTTGGCGCAAAGATTACCGGCTTAAGGTGGAGACGGGTGAACGGCAGGGTATCCCGAATATGGATGCCGGGATGTAAATGGAATTACAAACGGAGATTCAATCAGAGAGGTCCAGAAACAAGCCAAGGTCAAGCCGGGTGGTCACAGAGCGCGGTATCCAAGGGGGTCAAGCGAAGAATAGTCAAAAACGAGCCGAGGTCAAACCAGGTGAGCACCAAAAACGCAGTAACAGAGGGATCAGGCACAAGCGGAGTCAGGACAGGCGAAAAGGTCAGGACGGGCAGCAGACAAGGATGGTCAGAGACGAAGCCGAGTTGAACACAGTAAACGCAGACTATAACGCACACCCTATTAACCAGAGGCTATAACGGGCACTGGACAGGGGCAGCATGGTAATAAAGGGAAGACTGGCCAATGGGAAGGGGAAAAAGGAAAGGAGAGGGAAGTGTGCTGATTGGTGCGACTGTAACTACCCAATGGGAGCGGTCCCAGGAACTGGACCTGCCCAGGCCAGACGGGCTGTCCAGTCCCTGGGCCCGACTCCCATCAGGACAGCTGACAAATTAACTTGACACTTGCCCCCGGCGGATGCGCTGGGAGCAGCGCCGCCTGGGGGCATATACAGAGCGTGCTCGCGCGCGTGCGCGAGCACGTGAATGGCCGGGCGCGCTCCCGGCCGGGGGAAGCACAGCCGCGCCGGCAGAGGACACCACGGGGCCGCCTGCCCCCGCCGCACGGCCCGCAGCGAGGCCGCCGCACCCCGCCGCCGCCACGCTGGCCCCAGAGCGGTACAGAGAACCAGCAGCAGGACGGGGCCGTGACGCGCCGCGGGACCGGGGCCGGAAGGCAGGTAAGTTCCTAACAATTACATGGTCCTTGCCATATTGCTGTTTATAGGTTTACAGTTTTAGAACCCTGCTCCAGCCGATGCCTCCTACTGCAGGGAAGTGCATTCGGTCGGCCGCCCGCTGGGCAGCACCCAGGTGATGCCCTTATGGCCCAATCCAGGGACCGGGCATAAGCAGGTCATTTATCACGGATGGCACTTTGAGCACTTTATTTATGTATGTATTTGGCATCTGTGTAGTATATAGCTCTGCACTTGCACTTTTAGGATAAAGTATTTGCTTACTATTAATCCTTTTGCAATTTTCCTTGGCACTTTTGCACTAATCTTACTACCTCATCTATTGCTTTTTTGCACTTTATTTTCTCAGCATACATGCCCATATTTAATGAATTGTTCACTATTGAGATTGATGTATATGAATTGATGCTAGAGCCATTTCTTGAGGATCCCCCACAGCTTTTTGTTTCTATGTTGTTTAATTTTGTCTTTTATTGTTTAATGTTTGTGTGGACTATGTGAATTTTGGATATTTAATAGATTCCCTTATATGTTTTTTAATCAAACTCTGGTTGGTGTGTGGCCATTAATATGGGGTGTACTTTGGGGTACTCCTAGAACCCCATTTAATGTGCTTCTAAATGATCTAAGCGGCCAGCCGGGTCTCTCAAAATGGACCAATGGGCTCTCTCAAAAGTGCCTCTGGGTGTGGCTTCAGCGATGGAAAAGCCTAGTTTGCTTAGAAAACCAGGCCACTGCCATACGAACAGCAGTATTCGGCTGCTCGGGTGGGGGCTCCAAACAATGGGAGGTGGACCCAAAAGTGGGTTTTCATCCACTTCAAGGTGAGTCTTGTGTTCTTGTAGCGTTATCATTTGGGGAGGGATTCCTCTCATTACTGCTGCCTGATTTTTCCAAGCTCTGCTATGTGGGGGAAGAGAAGCATTAATGGACCTTGAGGCGGAGGTAAGTATACTCTGCAACACAGCACACTCGCAGGTAAAAGACATAACGTGATTGCTGACTGCTGATAGGTCGACGGGCGTCACTTGCTGACAAAGCAGAGCTTCTCTGAAAATGGCAAGTATTTAAGCCAATTCTCAGTCTTTCTTTGTGTTAAACCAAAGCCGGGATGTACCCGGGGAGGGAGAAGGGAATAAAGAAAAGTGATGAGACCTTAAATAGAGGCTGTGACCAATAACTTCCCAGGAGGAGCAGATGTAATGATTCCTTTGCCATCACACTGGGTCAGTGAAAACATGTCATTCTCATTTTCCACCACAAGAATGCACATGAATCAATATTCAATGCAATCAAGTAAGGCAAACTACCTTTCAATATTTTTGTAATCCTTTGTATGCTATTATGCAGCTGCAACATAAATCAAGTAGACTGGATCTACCGCCGCTGATCTGGTCTCCCAGCAGACTTCCATGGGTGGTCAGTTGCACAGGCTTTTTAGTCCAGTTTAAAATAGTCTTTATGTGGTGCCATGTGGCCAAAACAGTACATTCAAGGAAATGCAAAGCCTTAAAGTATTTCTCAGTAAGATGGGACATCTCCTCATTTTGGCTTAAAGGGACCCTTTATTCTAGAGACAGAAATGGGCTGGATTCAGAAACTAGGGATCTGGTCACCTTGACCCGCCACCCATGATCTTATAATTTTTCACACATTACCAGAATTGTCACTTTTTATAACATGTACAGGTTTTTATTCATATTATTTTTCACAGGCTTCATTCAGTTGTAGCTATCACCATAAAGGAATCCGGTCGCATTGACCCCTCAATTTTTTGGTTTAGATGCTACGATGTGGAGGGAAGGAATTGGGTATCCTTGATTGCCACAGTCTGGTCTCTTAGCAGACAGGCTTCCTGAGGCTGCCATTTGCACAGGCTTCCCAGCTCTGTTAATAAGGTTTTATTTGCTTCCATGCGGCTGCAACAGCACATTTAAGGAATCGGGAAGCCCTCCAACATTTCTCAGAGGGGACATCTTCCCACTTCAGCATTGTTGTAGAGGCAGAAACAAACTTAAAGGCAAAGTTTGCTCAGCTTAGAGATGCTCTAAAACCACATTAACTGACAAAATGTCCTCAAAAAACAAAAGCACGGACATCAAATGGGATACTTTGAAAAAATAAACTCAACATTCATTATAATAGATATACAATATACCTTACTGAAATAAAAAGGTTAGAAACAAGAATAAACCTATGCGGCTAAACAGAAGAGTGAAGGGATCAATAAACAACAAACATATAAACATATATATATATATATATATATACATATAAAGCAAGAAGGCCAGTGAAAGCATAACAAAGCTATAAAGAAAAAATAACTATGTAAACAACAGATAAGGGTGGTATAGCTGGAGACAGAAAGACTAACAAAGAGTAAAACTAACCCCTAAAAAGGAAGGAGGGAGCAACTAGGGAACAAGAGGGAAATTAGGAGAATGAGCCAATTTACTAAGCCGCTTCTTTGCTTCTAAATTCAGGTGTCAGGTGAAATGCAGAGAAATATCCCAAGCGCTCCTTAAAGGGAAACCTTTTGGTCAGGTTTTTGGTGTTCTGCTTTAGTGTTTTACTCTGCTGGAATTTAAAATAAACATTTGTGTTAGGATTGTGCCCCCAGACCTGAGATTTACTTATCAGCATGCTGTTTCCATGATTCTCATATTCCTGATTTGCTACAGTGGGAGTGGTTTTCATTGCCTTAAGTAAAAACAATGGACTACAGGCCCCTTTCCAGCTGAAAACCTGGCAATTAACCCTTTCTACTGGAACACAAGACTGTTATCCTTCCAAACTGAAGAAGTTTAATTTCAGCAGTGAGGAAGTCTATGATATGTTTTCGAAACCACCACTTTTGTGTACATAGCTAAAAGTGGTTGCTATGGAATCCGTTTTTTTCTTTTATAACACATCTTGCAGACAAATAGAAAATTAACAGATAAGCTTAACATATTGAAGACATCATTTTGCCGCACAATAATGGAAACTTTAAAATTGCCATTGAAAATGGAATTACCCTTTAACTGTCAGCCTACTTAGAGATTTGTCACCCTCTGTTGCCAGACCATTTTCCACTATTTTGCACTATACATGTTCAACTGTAATTTTTGAAGGGATTTCCAGTGATTTTTTTTAGCAGAGTCTGGGCTTTAACATGAAATGTCTTGTTTATATTTATATTTCTGGGTGAAATATGCGCAAACAAATATAAAAAAAAATCTTTACAATTTGTAGTGTTTTTTTGTAATAAAAATGTAAGATTCTCATTAAAATTATAATGATAGTGAAAGCCCCATTTTGCCTGGTTACAGCAGTACCACATACACCCTTTCCTGTGCAGGAGACTCCCTTTAAACTGAAACACCGCTTTAGGAGATTTTAAGATAAAATACAACTGCTATACTCACCTCAAAGTTTTTCTTTTACAAAAATGTTATTGGGTTTGCAAGTGTTAAGCAGTACATGTAAAACAGTAAGCGTGCTGGAAAGTACAGGTGCAAGTATTGATGTCAACATAACTACAGATAAAAACCCGTTACAGAGAGTTACAACATTATAGGGCAAAAGATGATGTATTTATTATAACATTCAACAGTCTCATGTAGGCTCCACTGATTATTATAATGTTACAGAGATGAATGCGCATCCATATAGCTAGTAGTTAAGTATTGTATATTGTTATGGGGACTGGATGTGGACCTTCATACAAGTCCAGGGCGCCCGTGTCAAAAGAGCAAACTCCTCTTTTTACAGGGGGATAAGCACGTTAACATTTGGGTCGAGAGAGAGGGATAGAGAGGGGAGAGGGATAGAGAGGGGAGAGGGGGGAGGATGGGGGGGTCCTAGTGCATCGAAATGTTCCAAGAAGTGGTTACCAGGGTCTCTGCATGCACTCTAGGTGCATGGCCGAAGGTAGCGTAATTTATATTGGGAATATCGGGTCTGTTTGGTTCACTGCGATCCCTATGTATTCCAACCAGGGGCTCCAGACATTGCGGAATCGGTCATATTGGTCATTGGCTATTGCCGTAATCTTTTCGTTGCACATTGTGTCGGAACTCCTGTTGCGGATTTCAGGCCAGGGTATGGTCAGAGTTTTCCAATTTCTTGCTAACGTGATTTTTGCTGCTGAGAGGATGTGTTGGGTTAAGCGCCATTCAGACTTGGAGTATTGGTTCATTTTACGCAGTAGAAGGGCTTCCCAGGGGTCTCCCGTGACAAGAATACGCAGGATGTTGGAAATCAATTCGTACACTTTGTCCCAGGTAGTCTTGGCCACCGGACAGGCCCACCATGTGTGGAGCAGCGTGCCGCTATCCTGACTCTGAAGCAGGAAGGAGAGCTGGAGGGGGAAAACCTGTGTACGCGGTCTGGGGTAAGATACCACCTAAGCAACACTTTAAACGTGTTTTCTTGTATAAGGGCATTGCTGGAAGATTTGTTTATATTGCTCCAGATGCTCTGCCAGGTTTCCAACTCCATCTCTTGGCCTAAGTCGTTTTCCCATTTAACCATGTACTTGTGCTTTCCATGGGTTAGGGGAGTCAATATAGTTTGGCCAGGCTGGGGGCAACGACAGGGGCTAGCTTTTTATAGAAGTGAGCTGAGAATCCATCAGGACCGGGCCTCTTATTGGACTTCAGAGATTTAATTACTTTCAAGACCTCCTCTACTTTGATATCCTCGTCAACCTGCTCACTTCTAGCCTCAGAGATTGGAGGTATCTTTATGTCTGAGAAAAAGGCCCAGATCTGGTGTTCCTCGGGAGGGGGCGGGGCATCATATATTTTTGCCAGGCCGACCGAGAATTCCTTCACTATAGCTTTAGGATTATTAGTTATTGAGCCATTACTGGCTTTAAGCGTAATCGGTTTTGCCGGGTGGTTCTGGCATTTTAATTGGGAGGCTAGGAGGGTTCCTGGTTTATTCGCAGATATGTAATACTTTTGCTTTGATCTTCTATATCTGCTCTCGGCTTCCTCTGTCTGAAGCAAGTTAAGCTTAGTTCTGGAGGATTCCAGATTACGCAGTGTTCCTTGGGTTGGGTGGGCCTAAAGTCTCTGGCGGCCATTTCGTATTGAGATTGCAATTGTCTCGACAGAGCAGCTCTGTCCTTCTTCTTTCTGGAAGCTAGGTTTATGAAATGGCCTCTCAATACTGCCTTGAAGGCGCCCCAGACCATGGTTGGTGGCGTCTCCGGCTTATCATTCATTGTAAAATATTCCGAGGCTACTCTGCTGGCCTCCTCGACCAGCGGTTTGGAGGAGAGCAGTGAGTCATTTAAAAGCCACGTAGATGACTTAGATCTAGCATTCAGTGTTTTGCAAGAGATTGCCACCAAGTCATGGTCTGACCAAGGAACTGGATGAATTTTGACTTGTTCTACCTGAGAGAGGAACGTTGACAAGACAAAGATATGATCTATCCTGGTTGACAAATTATGTGGACCTGAGTAGTGGGTCAAATCTTTTTTGTGGGGGTGGAAATCTCTCCACGCATCCGACAAATAGGTGCTGTCGATTAATTTTACGAATAGCGCACTATTGTTCGTAACTTGGGTGTTGGGAGGGATCTGTCTAGGTGGGGCTGAAGGGTCATATTGGAGTCCCCGTACAGGAATACCGCTCCCTTCTGATGGTCTTTTAATAATGCGCAAATGTGTGCCAGAAAAGGGAGTTGCTTAGTATTGGGGGCGTAGTAGGTGAAGAAGGTGACCTCCTCGTCATGGAGGGTGCCTTGTAATAATAGATACCTGCCATCCGGGTCTGCTATTCGTTTGTGGCACGAGAAGGGGGTGGAGTTATGAAAGGCTTTTGCTTAGTCCGACTAGTGGCTTGATAGAACTGTTTGTATCTAACATTAACTTGTTTAGGGGAAGAGTTGGTTGCAAAGTGGGTTTCCTGTAGGCAGATCACATCTGCATTCAGGGAATTAAAATGCTTGAAGGCTCTGGATCTCTTGTTGGGAGAATTTAGGCCCTGGACGTTAATCGAGACTATTTTTAGTCCCATGTGTAACTAGAGGAGGTAGGTATCCACTGGAGTACTATGGTTCGGTGCAGCATAGGGAGCCCCCTTAGGTAGGTGGTTTGTTTTGGTAGGAACTGGGGAGGGAGGTTTTTAGGAAAGATGAAGATGGGAGAGGGGAGGGAATGAATATAAGATTTAGAACATAACAAACAACATTCGGTCACAATGTAACTTGTGATCTGCTTCCAAGTCATTGGGAGGGAATCCTCCCTTCGCTGGAAGTATGGGAGAGCGTATGGCCTGACAATAGGCCGAACAGAAATGGATAAATATATGCCTTACAGGCTATTAATTAACTAGTATGTATTCAGTAAGAAACCAGAGTGGGACCAGTTGGGAGAGGAGACGTTCTGTGGTTGGTGGGTGTTGTTTGCAGGTTGCTTCTCTGCGTAGGCCGCTGTGTTCTCAGGGTGGAGGGGAGGGATGGGGCCATGGACTCCATTTCTGGGGCTTTAAAATCTATTGATTTGAATTTGTCCGCCAGCTCGGAGGGTGAGGAGACCTGAATCTGTCTGCCCTGGGCCGAAAAGGTGAGTTTGAAAGGGAAACCCCACCTGTATCGAATACCTCTTGCTTGCAGGACTTGTAGATAAGGTCTGAAAGCCCTCCTTTTGAGGATGGTTGTCTGGGCAAGGTCAGCAAAAATTTGAAAGGAGTAGCCCTGAAATTTGAGGGGTGCTTTTTCTCTCGAAGCCGCTAGGACTGTTTCTTTAGTTTGGTAAAAATGAAACTTTACTATGATGTCCAGGGGAGGCCCATCTGTTGGTCTCTTAGTGAGAGCTCTATGGGCTCTATCTAGTTCAAGACGATCTAATGGAATCTCTGGAACCAGCTCATGTAGAAGTGCAGTGATGGACCCCACTGTGTCCTCCATTGTCTCCGGGAGACCTCTGAATCTTAAATTGGATCTTCTGTTCCGATTTTCCAAGTCTTCGTTCTGCCCCTTTAAGAGATACACTTCCTCCTGTAGTTGCGTCATGAGAGCTCCCTGACTGTCCAGGACCTCGGTGGCATCGTCCATTCTGGACTCCAGGGCGTCTGTTCTTCCTCCCAGGTCTCTGAGTTCTTTTAGCACAGCCTCAGTGTGCTTTGTGGTCACTGCTGTAACTTCCTCCCTAATGATTGCTCTGAGCTGCTTCAGAGTGTCATGGCTAAGGGAACTGTGAGCAGTGTGCTGAGCTGTGTGGAGGGGGGCTGAAGGTGATTTTGGCCAGCTGTCAGCTGAGTCAAGGCAGAGGTCTTCAGCGATGGCTTCACCCCCTACCTCTTCCTGATCAGATTCATCCATGTTAGATTCAGCTTGGCCTCGCGCTGTGAAGGTAGGGACCTCTCCTATCGCCGCCATCTTGCCACCTGCTGCCACCGATTTTCGACCCTCCTTTCCTCCTCTTCTCTTGCCGCCCGCGGCGTGCATTGCCGCTGTTAAGTGGCTCGGTAGCTCCGCTGCTGTGCCTGGGGGGGGGGGGAGAAGGACCCAATTCCAAGCCTGCAGAGCCGCTAATGTTTGATCGGGGCCGCCTGTCAATGCGGAGCCAAGGCGTTAAGCTTCCACTGCCGTCGGCTACGCATGCGCCCTCCCACCTTGCAGTTTTTCAAGAAAAACAACACTTTACATTTAAAATACCCCCCACAAACTATTTATTCTCTGGAAGTACACACCACAAGCTTTCTAGGCCAGGCTTGTTGATGGGAGATTAGTTTTCTGGAATTTTTTCTCTCAATTAATTATTTGGTTGCATGCGCATATGGGTAATTTTACTTGAAAATCTCAGCTCTGCAGACAAAGTGCACACTTTGCACTTTTTCAACCTTTTCATTTGGAATACCCCCCACAAACCATATATTCCCTGAAAGTATACACATTAATCTTTCTAGGCATATCCAGCTAGTGGGCACATCTTTTGATATATATATATATATATATATTTTTTTTTTAAATTGTATTTCCCCCTCCCTGGAGAGGCAGATAATGTGGGGGCTGGGGATTAATGGCAAGTCACTCACTAGCCGCAGGTGACTTGCCAGACCCCGAGCCTTGTGAACTGGTATAGGGGTCTCATGGATCCCTAACTAGTTCACAAAGGGATAACTGTAAAAAAACAGGCACGTATAAAAAAAAATATATATATATTTTTTTTTTTTTAATACTTGCCTCCCATCTATTCCAACCACTATGTCCCACGATGAACACTCTGGCTTCTAGGTCTCCTGCTGGGGGGGGACCCCATTTCTTTTGTTTTTAACCCTTTAAGTGCCAGACTACTTTTCACTATTTTGCGCTACACATGTTCAACCTTGATTTTTGAAGGGATTTCCAGGGATTTCCCAAGAAAATATATTAAATATATATTGTTTTTTTCAGGAGAGTCTGGGCTTCAACATGAAATGTCTTGTATGGCCTTTTTTAGTGGATTCTCAATACTTTTGGGTGAAATATTTGCAAAAAAATGTAAACAAATCTATTTGGGTGTTTTTTTGTAATAAAAAAATGTAAGTTTGTCAATAAAAGTTTATTGCGTGTGAAACCCCAATTTCTCCCGGTACCACATATGTATAGGTAGACACTAGAGATGAGCGAACTTTTGAAAAATTCAATTCGACTGATTCGCCGAATTTTCTGACAAAAATCGATTCGACCCGAATTTATTCGCGACAAATCGTTATTAAAAACGTCTATTTCTGAGCCTCCTAGAGCCTCAATAGGGTTGTAAACCAGACGCGTGCTGGGTTAGTGAAATAATACTGTAAATAATAATCACATGCAGATGGGAGGCATCGCTAATCGAATCGCAAAGCTGCACAATTGCAGAGAGTTGAGGTGGCATCACTATGAGGGGCCCCTGTAGTGCCTGAAAAACACACCCTGGAGCTGGCAGCAGCAGGAGCCCCAAAATTAGCTGAATCACACCCTGGAGTTGCAAGCAGCAGCAGCAGCAGCTGCAGGAGCCCAAACATTGCTTTAAAGAGACACTGGAGTTGGCTGCAGGAGCCCAAAAATTGGATGAATCACACCCTGGAGTTGCAACCAGCAGGAGCACAAACATTGCTTTAAAGAGACACTGCAGTTGGCTGCAGGAGCCCATAAATTGGATGAATCACACCCTGGAGTTGCAAGCAGCAACAGCCCAAACATAGCTTGAAAGAGACACTGGAGTTGGCAGCAGGAGCCCAAAATTGGATGAAACACACCCTGGAGTTGCAAGCAGCAGCAGCAGGAGCCCAAACATAGCTTGAAAGAGACACTGGAGTTGGCAGCAGGAGCCCAATAATTGGACGAATCACACCCTGGAGTTGCAAGCAGCAGCAGGAGCCCAAACATAGCTTGAAAGACACACTCGAGTTGGCAGCAGGAGCCCAAAAATTGGATGAATCACACCCTGGAGTGGCAAGCAGCAGCAGCAGGAGCACAAACATTGCTTTAAAGAGACACTGGAGTTGGCTTCAGGAGCCCAAAAATGGAATGAATCACACTCTGGAGTTGCAAGCAGCATCAGGAGCCCAAACATAGCTTGAAAGAGACACTGGAGTTGGCAGCAGGAGCCCAAAAATTGGCCGAATCTCACCCTGGAGTTGCAAGCAGCAGCAGCAGCCCAAACATAGCTTGAAAGAGACACTGGAGTTGGCAGCAGGAGCCCAAAAATTGGATGAATCACACCCTGGAGTTGCAAGTAGCAGCAGCAGAAGCACAAACATTGCTTTAAAGAGACACTGGAATTGGCTTCAGGAGCCCAAAAATTGGATGAATCACACCCTGGAGTTGCAAGCAGCAGGAGCCCAAACATAGCTTGAAAGAGACACTGGAGTTGGCAGCAGGAGCCCAAAAATTGGATGAATCACACCCTGGAGTTGCAAGCAGCAGCAGCAGGAGTCCAGAATTGCCAGAAAGACACACCCTGGAGTTGGCAGCAGCATGAAGAGAACATATACAGATTTTCGGCACATATATCCTATCCGAAGAATATTAATAAAAAGTAAGAGTAACGTAAAGCATTTTCTCAATAATTACTTGTGGTCTGATGCGGAGGAATGTCTGTAACTGGAGAGCAGCGCCTTAAATCTGTTTTGCACGATCCATATTTCTTTAGTGTTGGTCTGGCCCCATCAACAATCTACTCTAATGCATCAGCCATTGGTGGGTGGAAATCTTGGCTGATCCATGCCCGATTCATTTCCACGCAGGCCAGTCTCTCAAAAAAAAACATGGAGAGTGACAGATTAGTGACATATTAGTAACATAGTAACATATTAGTAACATAGTAACATATAAGGCCTCATTTCATCAAGCAGAGGTCTCTGCAGAATAGGGGTGAGTGGCAGCAGGAGTCTCAGTGAGAGGCCTGATCTCCCGGGATCAGCTAGCGGTCGTGTCTTGAACAGCAACCCATCTGCCGTCATCCATTGGTTAACACGATCATCCACTGCATCACAAGTGACATCTGACACCCCCAGTCAACTGTTGTATGTTATGCTTTGGGTTCAGCTCCACTATTCAGTGAGGACGATCTGATAATCAGAAAAATCAGCAGCTACTGGCCAGCCAAGAAGTGTAGGAGACACTTGCCGCTTCTTCCACTAGGCAGGCAAGTAGTGATAAGGAGAGTGTCGTGGGAGGAGGTGTTGCAAGCATTTTGGCTCCTTAAGCAGACACTGTTGAGGAACCTGAGGAGGACATCAGTGAGTTTTGAGGGCACTTTTAAAGGCTTGGAGTGATGGAGAGTGACAGATTTAGCGGCCAGCATGGTGGCAGAAGGGGAAAGTATAGAGGCAAATGTGCTCGGGGTAGACCACTCGCGCAGCAGGCTATCTTCCCAGGAGGTAATGGAATAGGGTCCCTGGAGTTGGCGGCGGCGGCGGCGGCAGCAGCATCAGTGAATTAGTGCGGACTGTTGGTAGGACAAATCAGCTACAAGCTCATGTTGCAGTTTTTCATCAAGCATCCGCAGGAGGTTAACATGGCTATGTGAAAGATGTGTCATACCCATCCTCTGTCGCTCCAGATGCTCCTCCTCCTCTTAATCCGAGTCAGTCATTTCGCCAGCAATCTATTGCCAAGCCATGTCCAAGAGACAACAGTATGTGCCCACTCATCCAACGTACAGAAGCTAAATGTGCTCCTGTATAAGTTGCTGGTGCTGCAGTCCCTCCCTTTTGAGTTGGTGGACCTTTCAGAGAACTGATGGCTTGTGCCGAGCCGAGGTGGAGAGTCCCATGCTGTCATTTCTTTGCGAAGAAGGCAGTACCAGCCCTGTACAATTTTGTTGAACAGAAGGTGGGGCAGTCCTTTAGCCTGTCAGTGTGTACCAAAGTGCACAGCAGTGCCTACGTCTGGAGCTGTAACTATGGTCAGGGACAATAAATATCCTTTTAGGACCACTGGGTGATTGTGGTTCCTGCACAACCACAAAAGCAACTTGGACAGGTCCCTCCGCTGTGGCCTCCACGCTCCTAGGCCTTTGTGCCTGTGACAGTGCACTTGCACTTAGCAATGGTGTCACAGAGAAAAGTGGCAAATTGTCAATTACATATTCTTAATAGTTAACATTTATCTTATTTGAACAGATTTATAATAATAACATATAACATAGCAACAATAACATATAACATAATACCAGTAACATATAAAATGTATCAACATTTTTTTTTTTTAATATTTTGTATTTTTTTTGTTATATTTTGTATTGTTTAGAAATATATATATATATATATATATATATATATATTATATATATTTTTTTTTTTCCATTGCCTTTTAATATTTTGTTAATTTTTTTAGAAATTTATTTTTTCATTTTTTTTTTTTGTCTTCTTTCTAAATATTTATTTTTTCTCTTTTTTTTAATTTTTGTTTTTTTTTCCCAGTGCCCTTCCAGCCTACCATGTGTGCAGGACACGGCGGTTTCACGCTGTTCTTCACATGATTTGCCTTGAGCAACAGAGTCACACATGGAAGGAACTGCTAAATATGAGAACTCAATACATTAAATCATGGCTTACTCCACGAAAACTGACCCATGGTGACTGACACTGGGAAGAACATCTTGTCTGCGCTGCGACAAGGAAGCCTGAGCCATGCATCCTGCCATGGCACACGTGTTCAATCTAGTTGTCAAGCGTTTTCTGAAGTCTTCCCCCCATCTGAAAGACATCCTAACAATGGGAAGGAAACTTTGCATGCACTTCAGGCACTCCTACACTGCCAAGCACACCCTTCTTGAGCTTCAGCGTCAGAACGGTATCTCCCAACATTGTCTGATTTGCAATGTTTCCACCTGTTGGAATTCCACCCTCCATATGCAGGATCGACTATAGGAACGGAGAAAAGCCATCACGGATTTCTTGATGATCCAAACGGATAGGGGGACTCCCCTGTGTAACTTCAATGTAAACCAGTGGCAGCTCATACGTGACACCTGCCGTTTGCTCAGGCCCTTTGAGGAAGCTACTTTATTAGTCAGTCGCCAGGATTATGAGATGAATGATGAGATTCCCCTGCTTCATGTACTACAACACATGTTGGAAACCATGGCTGGTCAGGGCACTAGAGACATGGCGCATACATTTCACAGCCACATGAAGCCTGTGGGGGCTGAAGTGGAGGAGGAAGAGGGGGTGGGGCACAGCGAAGCACAGCCAAAGGAGCTAGAGGGTTGTGAGGAAGGCGAGACAGAGGACCCAGACACACCGTGGCAGTTTGCAGTGGAGATGGAGACAGGTAGTCCCTCCGAGTCACTTGCACAAATGGCACGATGCATGCTCACGTGCTTGACCACAGAATTGTCTCCATTTGTCAGCGAGATGACTTCTGGCTCTCCACCTTATTGGACCCTCGCTTCTGGCACAAAATGAGGGCATATTTTACACCCACTGAGAGGGAGGACAAACTGACCTACTACAGAGACATCCTACGTAGTCAGTTGGGCGATGTCTATCTGCGCCATGGTCCATACTCTCGCAGGTCTGACTCGGGGGGATCTCTGCGCTCACCTTCCACTACCATGGCTGCCGGGGGGGGGGGGGTGGCAGCAGCAGCTCCATCAGCAGCAGCCTCAGTCTTCAGTCGCTAATGAGTAGCTTTCTACACCCGCATAGTGAGTCTACTCATGAGCAGCAGGAAGACCTGGAGCAGGACCTGAACCAGCAGGTCATGTCATACCTTGACATGACCATGCCAACACACCTTGAGGATCCGCTGGACTTCTGGGAAGCCAAACTTGACTTGTGCCCGCAACTAGCAGAGTTTGCCCTGGAAAAGCTGTCCTGCCCGGCCAGTAGTTGATTTAGATGGCAACTGGGCTGCTCTATATTAACCCTTTCAGTGCCAAGCACGTAGTTTCTACGTGCTCGCTTCAACTCCACTTAAGTGCCAAGCACGTAGAATCTACGTGCTTGACTTTCCCCCCCTGCTAGTAAAAAAAATAAAAATCACCCCTCGTTGGATCCGGCCGGGTCTCCTCTTTAATTTGGTGCCATCCGATCCCCCGTGGGGGGTCGGATGGCTCCAGGAGAGCCCCCGGAATAGGCTTCTGCAGCAGCAGCTGCTAACTGTAAAAAAAAAAAAAATGACATTCACTTACCTGTGTGTGCACTGGCTCCCGCTGTCCCTCCTCTTCACCTGGGGGGGCTCCGATCCCCCCCCCCAGGACTTACCGATCTTCAGGAGAGAGCCCGGAAGGCTCTCTCCTCTCTCCTTCTCGATGGCGGCCGCCATCTTGCCTTGGGGCGGGGCTAATGACGTCATCCCAGCCCCGATCTCCGGCTTCAGCTGTCTCAGCTGTCAGATGCCGGTGATCGGTGCCGGTGAAGGAGGTGGCAGGAGATCCTCTGATCTCCTGCCTCCCCCTTCTCTGGATGCCGATCACCGGCATCTGTCAGCTGAGACAGCTGAAGCCGGAGATCGGGGCTGGGATGACGTCATTAGCCCCGCCCCAAGGCATCTGTCAGCAGAGCGGCGAGGGACAAAGGAGCTTACAATCAAAGGTAAGTACAGTAAAAAATTTTTTTTTTTTTAATAAAATACTTTTATTAATTGTGTTGTGTCTTTTTTTTCACAGTTAACCCTTTGTGAGCTGGTAAGGGGTCCATGAGACCCCTTATACCAGCTCACAAGGCTCTGGGTCTGGCAAGTCACCTGCGGCTAGCGGGTGACTTGCCATTAACCCCCAGCCCCCCATTACCTGCCTCCCCAATGGCCAGGGGGGGGCAGAAGGGCCCGGGCCACTTAGTGGCTATGTGGGCTAGTAGCCTGCAGGGCCAGGGGCCACCAACGCTGGCCCCTGCGCCCTGTTCTACAAGCCCCCATAGCTGGCCTGGCTCCCTGGGAGGGGGGACCCTATGTCATTTTATTTTTATTAACCCTTTTGTGTTCTGTCATCCAGCAGCTATAAAAGGCTTCTAGCAAGTGAGCAGAAGCCAGTGATCGCCGAGGGACAAAGTGCTCCAGGATGGATGGGAGGTAAGTATTAAAAAAAAAAATTAATAAAATAATTTTTTCTCTATGTGTGTCTGTGTTTTTTTTTCCATTTAACCCCTTGTGAACTGGTAAGGGGTCCATGACCCCTATACCCGTTCACAAAGCTGGGGGGGGTGGCAAGTCACCTGCGACTAGCGGGTGACTTGCCATTAACCCCCGGAACCCCCATTACCTGCCTCCCCAAAGCCCAGGGGGGGGCAGAAGAGCCCGGGCCCACGGGCTATGCGGGCATGTAGCCTGCAGGGCCAGGGGCCACAAAAGCTGGCCCCTGCGCCCTGTTCCTACAAGCCCTGCATAGCTGGTCCCGGGCTGGTTACTTTGGGTAAGGGGGCCCCATGTCATTTTGTTTTGGATTTTTAAGGGTTTTTAACCTTTTAACCCCATGGGAGGGGGGACCCTATGTCATTTTTTTTTCTCGATTTAACCCTTTGTAGTGTGGATGGTAGTTGTATTTTATTTGTAAATGTTAAAAATTACTTGTTTAAGTTAGGGGGGTCTCCTGGGCAGGAACAGGGGGCTACCGATAAATATGTGGTACCGTTCTAATCGGTAGAAATGGGGCTTTCACATGCAATATGGTTTTTCCTAATAAAATACATTTTTTTTTTTTCCACAATATTTTTATTGAAGATAGGCAATTGTTACAACCAAAAATGCTTACATTTCAAATTGTAAAAACCGCATCTAGTTGAAATCATTATCACATAAATTAGAGGCCAAGTGAGATGATATACAGAGCATTCAACGCATTTTGGAAACAACAACGGCTGAGAATTTAAGTACATAACATAATGAGAGAATAAAGAACATAGTCGGGGGATGAAAAAGAGGGGAAGAAGGAACGAGGTGGGTGTCCATTCTACTACTAAGTCGAAAAGGTAACACTAGGTTACGGAAGGTGGGAGCTAAGGTACAAATAGGTGACGATCAAAGTGTTTGGGCTGGAAATGGGTGATCCAGCCTTCCCAGGTAGCTAGGAAGGGAGTAAGATCCCCCTGCATTGAGGCAGCCATCTTTTCAAATAGCATTACCTCGTTAATACGAGGTATGAGAATACCACTGGAAATGGACCTACTCTTCCATGACCGAGCGATAGTCATTTTAGCAGCTGTTAGGATATGCCTCACTAGCTCAAACTGTGTTCTGGGGCAGTCGGGAGGTCTTAGATTTAGAAGAGCTAATTGGGGTGTGGGGGTCAAACGCAGGCCTGTTGCCTTAAATATAAGATAGAATACTTTAGCCCAATACTGTTTCACCAGCCTACACTCCCACCAAACATGAATATAGGTTCCTTGCTCACGGCAGTTTCTAAATCATTCTGCAGAGTACGTAGGGCAAAACTTGTGAATTCGCTCTGGAACCAAGTACCAATGAAGTAGAACTTTGGTATTAGTCTCTTGTGCGCCTGTGTGGAGGAATTTAGTAAATGAGTTTCTCCATATTGCCTTCCAGTCCTCATCCGAAAAATTTATACCAAGGTCCTCCGTCCATCTAGTGGTGTAGGCCGGGAGGGATTTCCCATCCGCCTCACCCAATAACTGATATAGCGTTGATACCGTCACTTTACCGAGGGACTGCGTCTCACAGATAGACTCAAAGGGCGAGGGAGGTTTTGGTACTGACCCCAACTCTGATTTAGCCCCTATATAGTGAGTAATTTGCAGAAAGCGTAGAAACTCTTTACTCGATATATCCCTAAGTGATTGAAGGTCGGAAAAGGTTATCATACCCCTATGCGATAAAAAATCTTTAAATTTCGTTAAGTTGTTTGTCCTCCACCAGGAGAAAGCCGATGGCTCCTGGAGGGCAGGGAGAAATTCAGGATTACCAAATATAGAGAGCAGGGGGGTCTGAGGGGAGGAAAGGTTAGTTTTCAACCTATTTGTCTTCCATATTTTGAGGGAGTGATTCAAAACAGGGTTGTCAATATCCTTATAGGTCGACGCTGATAGCCATAACAAGTTCACTATCCCTATCGGAGAGCAGCTGGTCTGTTCGATATCCACCCACAGTGGTCTCTCTATACCAGCATGGAGGGCAGACAGTTGGGCAATCTGATAGGCAGAGTAATATCGTATTAAATTGGGAAACCCAAGGCCCCCCTGATGCTTAGGTTTGTATAGTGTCCCACGATTAACCCGCGGTTTCTGCTTCCCCCAGATAAAGGAGTTCAAAGATGCCTGGGGACCCCTAATAAAAGAAGCCAGGATTGGAATTGGGAGAACCCGAAATAAGTAGAGCAATTTAGGGAGCCAGGTCATTTTGACCGCCGTTATCCTTCCCAACCATGACAGGTTCAGTCTGGTCCACGTGACCAGAAGAGCGCGAAGATCCTTAGCCATAGCAGGGTAGTTGGCGGCATAAAGGGAATCATAATTTGCTGTAAGGCGGACACCCAAGTATTTAATGTGGTGGTCTTGCTAGGAGAAACTAAAAGAAGATTTAAGCGTGGCCACTATGGGCCTGATGCAGAGCCTCCCCCGGTCTGAGCTTAAAACCTTCCGATTGTCCGGGGCTCCCGTTTGAATCGTGGCACAAATGTGATGCAGAGCCTCCGTCGGAATGGCTCCCTAACTGATCCGTCAATTTGTCTTTACTCGGGAAGTTTTTTTTGCTCTCTCGGGTGCCTTCAATTTGATCGGGGCTTCCGTTCCCGTTCACACGGGCGGCCCGTTTTTCCCTGCTTTTTGAACGTACCTGCTTGGTTTCCGTCGTATTTGACCTTCCATTTTGGTGATTTTTCTAAGTATACTTACATCTCCATGGCTCTTCAGTTGCCAATCTGGCTACACGCAAGCGCACATCCCTAAACCTCCATTGGAATATGCATATGGCACCAACTGCCAATTTGACACATATATATATTGTCAAATTTAGTTTTGGGTGTTCCTTCTTCCTTGCCATTAATGCATACCTTAATCTCTTTGGTGTTCCTTCTTCCTTGCCATTAATGCATACCTTAATCTCTTTGGTGTTCCTTCTTCCTTGCCATTAATGCATACCTTAATCTCTTTGGTGTTCCTTCTTCCTTGCCATTAATGCATACCTTAATCTCTTTGGTGTTCCTTATTCCTTGCCATTAATGCATACCTTAATCTCTTTGGTGTTCCTTCTTCCTTGCCTTTAATGTTTACCGTAATTGGTTGTGAGTTTTTCTGATTTTTTGTCCCATATCTAAACCTTTTGTGTCATGTAAATGTGTGATGATGTTGTGTGATTGTACATTTGCAGGAAAGATAACTCACAAAATCTGTTTATGTGTTTTTTAATCAAACTTTTTTTTTGGTTTTGTGGTTTTGAGATTATTTTTTGGATAAAACAAAAGTAAAAAACAATTTAAATTTGAATTAAACATGTTAAAAATTAGGCCTCGGGGTCTTGTGGCTGTGTTTTTCTTTGATCTGTGAATGAAAAACAACCTTAGTTTAGCATTGTTTTTATGGTTTGGTTGGGCGTTGTTTTATTGGGGCCCTTTTTAAACCGGACCTTCAGCGTGATTTAATGAAAAGCCCAAACTCTTAAAAAACGATTCCGCAGCATCATCTGTAAAAAAAAGATACAAGGACCCACCATTAATCCACAAAATACATTAACAAGTTTCCTGGCCAAACTAAAGTCACTTTATTAACCTTTTGCTGCCTCACATTGCCCTAGTTCTGCTATCTGCATGTAGGCTAGTTTGTAGCTGCGTACATGGGTTAAACTAAGGTGGCCTTGTATTTAACGTGACAAACTAAGTTGTTTCAGACTATTCTTGCGCTTTGTTTTTTTTTTATTATAAGGAATGTGTGCGCGCACATAAACGCACGCTCGCATACTCACATCCATGATGATGTCGTCCTGCTCCTGTGTAAAGATGGCATAGATCCTGGTATAGCTCTGACATTCCCCCGCAGTGACGTGCAGGACATCCCAAATTGGAATGCCCCAGAGACATGATGCCTGTAACCCAGCCCTGGATTTCTTCACACTCCAAAGGGCTGGGTTACATGGGTTTTGGCCTGCTTTAAAACATCATGACCAAATCAGGTTAGGATGGAATAACCCACCTCCTTTACATTATTATTAAAGTAACACAGGTTCCCTCACATAAAGCAGAACAAAACCCAGAGCGGCCACTGGTCTTCCCCCTGGAAATCCCAGATCGGGATGCCCCACTGTGTGAAACCCTTTTTAATGAGACTTTACTCAGAAATCGCAGACTCCCTCTCTTAAAGCGGAACAAGCCATGATTAGTTTAATGACCTTTGCTGGCGTATATTGTAGTGCCCCACCAGTCTGATCAAGACAACGGAACCTCATCTTCAAGAGACCAAAGGCTCGCTCCACCACAGAGCGAGTCCTCCTGGGGGCAGTATTGTAGGGCTCCTCTGCCTGTGAAGATGGGTGCAGGATTGGAGTCAGCAGCCAGGGGAGCAAAGGATAGCCAGAGTCTCCTGCCCAAAAACCAAAAAAAAAAAACAAACAAAATAAAAATAAATAAAGGTGTGCATTGCAACAATAGAAAAGAGGGACAAATAGGTGAGCGGGGTAGGGTTGGAGGAAAGGACATTTGTAATGAGCATACATGCACATCCAACCTGTACACTCATTAAAAAAGTCTGGGGGATACTACTTACATAAGAGGGCAAGAACATGACGCAATAGGGTTCTATCACTTAACCCATTTAATTTAAAGTTAAAAAATTAGGCTAAAATTATACTGACAAAAAAATTACCAAATAGTGTGTTAAGGGAAAAAACAAAGTCAGACAGGGTGGGCAACCAATACAAGTTTCATACACATACCCAGTAAGGCGGGTGAGCTCAAATAGGTGCAGCCTGGTTTCTGCCATACTCAGCAGGACAAGACCGCGGAGCTGGCGCCGCTGATGTGCTCCAACAGAGGACTGCATATTATTGCCCAAGTGCAAATATGGCTGCTCTGACTTGCCGTAAGTGAAGGCTCGGCGGCCCCGTTTCATTAGGCTGATTTCAATCGGAAAACAAGGCTCTGCATCACTGAAAAAAACGGAACAATGAACGAGGCGTCCGTTTTGCCGGGAAACAGCCTCGTGCGAGCCGACAATCGGAAAGGCGGCTGAGCGCACACCTGAGCGCATAAACGCACACTAAAATCAACGTAGCACCCTTTCTTGACCCAATCAAAGCCCAAAACCAACGGGAAACGCACGGGATAGCTGAACGGGGAGGCTCTGCATCAAGCCATATACCCTCGGGAAGAGATATATTGAGCGCTTGAGATTTTGAGGCGTTAATTTGTAGTCCGGATATTCTGGAAAAATCATCTAGGGTGTGGAGAAGGTTCGGAAGGGACGTTATAGGGTCAGATACCAACATTAAAATGTCATCTGCAAATAAGGAAATTTTATGGTCATACCCTCCTATCCTTATCCCCTTAATATTGATATTGTTCTGCAGCAGCTTGGAGAGGGGCTCAATGGCAAGGGCAAATAGTATAGGGGAAAGGGGGCAACCTTGTCTCGTGCCTCTGCCAAGGGTAAACCTGTTGGAGGAGTAACCCGAATATTTGTTAAAAGCTCCCGGATTGGAATATAACGAGGCAATCCATGCCGTAAAAGAGGGACCCATACCCCACTTCTTCATTATAAAGTGTAGGTAGTCCCATGCCACAGTATCAAATGCTTTCCAGACATCCAGAGTTAGTAACATGGCCCTGCTACCTTCCTTCCTGGCGTGATGAATTAGATTAATAGCCTTGCGGATATTATCCCCCACCTGACGGTGGGGAATAAATCCTGCCTGCTCTTTGGAGATTAGAGTCCCTATGAACTTGTTGAGTCTTGTCGCCAGAACTTTAGCGAGGAGCTTAACATCAATGTTTAATCGAGAAATGGGTCTATGATTGGACCAAAGGGCCGAATCAGCATTAGGTTTGGGTATCATACAGACGGCTGCGGTGAGCGCATCCGTACTCCACGAATCACCTCCCGTAAGGGAATTAAATGTACGAACCAGGCGTGGGGAAAGTATTTGGGAGAATTTTTTATAATAGAGGGCGGTGAAACCATCTGGTCCTGGCTGTTTCCCAATTTTTAAAGAGCTAATGGCATCCTGGACCTCAGAGAGCTGAACCGGCATCTCTAATGATGCCCTGTCTTCTTCAGAGAGGGAGGGTAGTTGAAGTTGGCCTAATAGTTTCTCGGCAAGGCGCTCATCAAGTGCTGCCTTAGGCTTGTAAAGGTCCTCAAGATGTTTACTAAATGTCGCTACCACCTTCGCAGGGTTGCTTGAAATTGAGCCATCCAGGGTTTTGATACGTAGAGGTTTAACCCTCTGTGTAACTCCTCTGAGCCTTCTAGTCAGGGGGGTATTAGGCTTATTACTCAGACGATACCACTTGAACCTTGATCTATTAATTTGGCGTTCGGCCTCACTTGAGAGGTACATATTAAGTCGGTCGCTGGCCTGGTTAAGGGCAACCCTATTCCGCCTAGACGGGCGGGTCTTATAGTCAGAAGAGGCTAAGTGGTATGCATCTAGTAATGTATTGAGCTGCTTCTTATACACAGCTTTTCGTCTGGCTGATTCTTGAATGAAATGACCCCGGAGAACGGCCTTATGGGCTTCCCAAAGCAGAGCATCTGAGTTTACAGACCCTTTGTTATCCGAGTAGAAATCCTCAATCACCTTTCGTGTACGTTCAAGCAGGATCTTATCCGATAACATGGGGTCGTATAACTTCCATGATTTTTGTGGGGATCTCTGCGTAAGGGAGTTTAATTCGACCAAGACTAAATCGTGATCAGACCAGACAATACTATAGAGGTACTATAGAGGAGTGGGTCAAGAGAGGCAAGGAGGGAAGCTGTAAGAAAATGAGGTCAATTCTAGTAAAACCCTTGTGCGGACTGGAATAGTGGGTATAACTGAAATATAGAGCTTAAGGCAAGGTTGCATTTGTAGAGATAGTTTCCGATTAAACTTGAAACCACAGCTAAAATAAATTGCAAACAACACTAAATAGGAACAACAGGATAAACGCCAGGCACGATCACCAAAGGATCGAGGTGAAAAGTAAGAGCCCCAGCAAAACGCACCGGGAATCTCACCCATCACCCTTCTCCAGAGGCCAGCTTAGCAAACTTATGGGACAATCCAGTCACTGACTTGCTCGTAGAGGGAGTGCTTCTCCTTGGACCGCGTTTATCCTTTGGCGCTGGCGAGAAGGAAAGTGCTCTCTTCTTTTGTGGAGGGGGGGTTGGTACTACAGTATGGGCTTTCAAACTCATTGATGCCAGGATATTCTCCAACTCTTGTGGCGTGGATGCCTCGTACCTCTGGTCGGAGTAGAGAAATGAGATTTTGAAAGGAAACCCCCATTTGTATCGGATTCCTTTGGCCTGCAAAATTTCAAGGGGTGGTTTCATAGCCCGCCTCCTGCTGATAGTTTGTGGAGAGATGTCAGCAAATAGTTGGTAGTCAAAATTCTGAAATTTAAGTGAGCCTTGATCCCTCGCAGTCGTCATAAGCAATTATTTTGTGCGGAAAAAATGGAATTTTACCAGAACGTCCCGCGGAAGACCATCTGCTCTCTTCTTTTGCAAGGCCCGGTGTATCCTGTCGAATTCCAATCTCTCAATTGGGATGGACGGGGCAAGCTCCTGGAAAAGGGCCGTTGCAGTGGATTGTAAATCAATAACAGATTCTGGGATACCCCTGATTCTAATGTTAGCTCTGCGGGAACGATTCTCCATGTCCTCAATCTTATGATGAAGAGTGAGGTTTTCGTTTTTCAGGGCCTCTAATTCTGTTCCAAAGGAAGACAGCTCAGAGTTATGTGCTGACTGTTGTTGTTCAAGATCGTCAACTCTTTGGCCCAGTTCTTTGATTTCCACCAAAAGATTGGTAGAGATCTGAGTTGTAATGTTCAGGGCCCAACGTTCAAGGGCTTTCTCAAGCATGGCCTCATACCTATCTAGTGGCGGCGGTTGCGGTTTAGAAGGCGAACCATGCAGAGAGTCGTCCATCCAGGGCTCATCTTCTGGCAAAAGATCGGAGGGGACTTGAGGGTCGTCCTGGGGGGCGTAGACGTTTCCATCCTAGACAAAGGACGTGGACAAATTTGATGCCAAGATTAGTTGGAGCCCTGTAGTAAGGTAGCGGAAAGTAAGACCTGCAGCGCCGTCAGGTTTTGTGAATAGCTTAGATAGGTGAGCAAATTAAAGAAATGAGGCGGACCTTAAAGGGGAGCCAAAGGAAGACCCACATTCATCAGGATACAAATGAGAACTTTTCTCCTTAAAGAGGGCTCAGACACTAGTTAAAAGTCACTTCTATAGTAAGCGATAACAAAGGACACGCAGGGGAGAGACTGATGGTACTTGCTGCGCTTACTGAAGGCTGCGCTGCGGTCTGCAAAGAAATGTCACCCCTTCAATGCTGATGTGAGTAGCAAAATTAGCCAGGCATATAGGCTCAGATGTATAGCCTGGACTGACAGGTTAATCAGTAATCCAGTGCGCTTAACTTATGCGTCTGTCCAGAATTATGAAGCCATTCATAAGACTAATATGGCATCTCTTGGAAATAGTGAGGTGCAATGTGGACCATACTGCAGGAGCACGTCGCAGGAGCACACACACGAGCCCCCAGTTAGGAGGTGCCTGCCCCCTTAATTTGGTATCTGCTCCAGGGATGACACTGGCAGTGTGAATAGGGGCAGGATCCAAGATGGCAGGGGCTGCTCTTTTTAGCCTGCTGCCCAACACGATTTCGGGGCCCCCTCGGATCTGGATAAAATTTAATGTGTGGGGTCCCGGGGTCTGCCCCAGTCAGCAGGGGGCAAAACCGCCTGTCACTGGAAACTGTGAGGGGCCAGGAAGCCTAGCAGCAGCAGAATTCAAGATGGCGGCGGCCGTTCCTCCCTGCCTGCCGTCCTGCACGAGTCCGGGACCCCCCTCAGATCGAGCTGAGACTAGGTAGGTGGGGTCCTGGGGTCTGCCCCAGTTGGCGGAGCCCAAAAGCGCCGGTCTTTGGAGGCTGTGGGGGGCCGGGGAGCCAGGCAGCAGCTAGATGTAAAATGGCGGCAATCGCTCCTCTCTGCCTGTCAGCCAGCACCGATTTGGGACCCACCTCGGATCCGGCCAAAAGTTGGTGTGTGGGGTCCTGGGGCCTGCCCCAGCTAGCAGAGCCCAAAACCGCTGGTAGCAGGGGGCTGTGGGGGGCCGGGGAGCCAGGTAACAGCGGAGCACGGGTCTAAACTTTCATCTGCGCCCCGCATGCATGCGCACCAAAATACATTTTTTATTTAAAATAAAGGAGGCAATTTTCTAAAAAAAATTTTTTTTTTTTTTCTTTACTTAATAATAAATAAAATGAATAATAAATAAAATTTACAAACAAGACATTTCATGTTAAAGCCTAAACTCTGCTGCAAAAAATATATATATAATTTTCCTGAAAATTCCAGCAAAAATGTCGCAAAACATGGCGCAAAATGGGGAAAAATGACCTGTCAACAGAGGCTGACAAAATCTCAAGTAGGCTGGCAAATAAAAGGGTTAATAGTACCTCTGCATGTTGGGTTTTGTTCTGTTCGGGGGACCTTGCGCTTTCAGACTTAGCTTGTTTTTTTCTTGTTTGCATATTTATATTTTAGGAAAAGGTGTTTTTTATTCAGCTTTTTTATACATTTTTTAGGGAAACCCTGCGCAACCAAAGAATTCTTTGAGGGATCAACTCCAGAAAGATGAGCCCACTACAACAAGCTGGGTACGCTTAGAAAGCTTAACATGTGTACTTTCAGGGAATATATGTAATGTAATGTAAAGGGTTGTTTTGGTTGAAAAATCGCAAGGTGCGCACTTTGTCTGCAGAGCTGAAATTTTCAAGTAAAATTACCGTTACGCACATGCTTTACTTTGGGGTGTTTGGCAACTCTTCCCTTGACAGAACCTATGCATGTTGGTTATTGTTCTGTTCGGGAGATGTTGCTTTTTCAGATTATACTTGTTTTTTCTTGTTTGTAGTTTTTTTAGGAAAATGTGGCTTTGATTCTGCTTTTTTATCCTTTTTTTAGGGAAGCTCTTTGCAACCAAAGAATACATTGAGGGATTACTTCCAGAAAACTGTGGCCACATCAACAAGCCTGGTACAAATAGAAAGCCTGAGGTGTGTACTTCCAGAGAATATATAGTTTGTGGGGGTATTTCAAATGTAAAGGGTTGTTTTTCTGGAAAAATTGCAAGGTGCGCATAGCGCATATCACAGTTGTATTTTTTTCTGAAAATCCCCTAAAGCTCTGTTTCAGTTTGGGGGAGTCTCCTGGGCTGGAAAGGGTGTCTACCTATACATATGTGGTACCGCTGTGATCGGGAGAAATTGGGATTTCACACGCAATAAGATTTTATTGACAAACTTACATTTTTTATTACAAAAAAACACTACAAATTGTAAAAAATAGATTTTTTTTTTTTTTTTTCTGCACATATTTCGCCAACAAATATTGAGAATACACCTAAAAATGACAAACAAGACATTTCATGTTAAAGCTCAGACTCTGGTGAAAAAAACAATATATAATTTTCCTGGGAAATCCCTGGAAATCCCTTCAAAAATCACATTTGAACATGGGGAGCGCAAAATAGTGCAAAATGGTCTGGCACCAAGGGTGACAAAAACTCCAGGTAGGCTGGCAGCGAAAGGGTTATGCTGCAAAATGGCAAATTTACCTCACAATATAAGCTATTGCCCCTCAGATTTACACAGGGCCTGCTCTATATAATGTTGCAAAATGGCAAATTTACCTCACTATATAAGCTAATGCCCCTCAGATTTACACAGGGGCTGCTCTATATTATGCTGCAAAATGGCAAATTTACCTCACAATATAAGCTATTGCCCCTCAGATTTACACAGGGGCTGCTCTATATTATGCTGCAAAATGGCAAATTTACCTCACAGTAAAAGCTATTGCCCCTCAGATTTACACAGGGGCTGCTCTATATTATGCTGCAAAATGGCAAATTTACCTCACAATATAAGCTATTGCCCCTCAGATTTACACAGGGCCTGCTCTATGCTGCAAAATGGCAAATTTACCTCACTATATAAGCTATTGCCCCTCAGATTTACACAGGGGCTGCTCTATATAATGTTGCAAAATGGCAAATTTACCTCACTATATAAGCTAATGCCCCTCAGATTTACACAGGGGCTGCTCTATATTATGCTGCAAAATGGCAAATTTACCTCACAATATAAGCTATTGTCCCTCAGATTTATACAGGGGCTGCTCTATATTATGCTGCAAAGTGGCAAATTTACCTCACAGTAAAAGCTATTGCCCCTCAGATTTACACAGGGGCTGCTCTATATTATGCTGCAAAATGGCAAATTTACCTCACAATATAAGCTATTGCCCCTCAGATTTACACAGGGCCTGCTCTATGCTGCAAAATGGCAAATTTACCTCACTATATAAGCTAATGCCCCTCAGATTTACACAGGGGCTGCTCTATATTATGCTGCAACATTGCAAATTTACCTCACAATATAAGCTATTGCCCCTCAGATTTACACAGGGCCTGCTCTATATAATGTTGCAAAATGGCAAATTTACCTCACTATATAAGCTAATGCCCCTCAGATTTACACAGGGGCTGCTCTATATTATGCTGCAAAATGGCAAATTTACCTCACAATATAAGCTATTGCCCCTCAGATTTACACAGGGGCTGCTCTATATTATGCTGCAAAATGGCAAATTTACCTCACAGTAAAAGCTATTGCCCCTCAGATTTACACAGGGGCTGCTCTATATTATGCTGCAAAATGGCAAATTTACCTCACAATATAAGCTATTGCCCCTCAGATTTACACAGGGCCTGCTCTATGCTGCAAAATGGCAAATTTACCTCACTATATAAGCTATTGCCCCTCAAATTTACACAGGGCCTGCTCTATATAATGTTGCAAAATGGCAAATTTACCTCACTATATAAGCTAATGCCCCTCAGATTTACACAGGGGCTGCTCTATATTATGCTGCAAAATGGCAAATTTACCTCACAATATAAGCTATTGCCCCTCAGATTTACACAGGGCCTGCTCTATGCTGCAAAATGGCAAATTTACCTCACTATATAAGCTAATGCCCCTCAGATTTACACAGGGGCTGCTCTATATTATGCTGCAGAATGGCAAATTTACCTCACAATATAAGCTATTGCCCCTCAGATTTACACAGGGCCTGCTCTATATTATGCTGCAAAATGGCAAATTTACCTCACAATATAAGCTATTGCCCCTCAGATTTACACAGGGCCTGCTCTATATTTTGCTGCAAAATGGCAAATTTACCTCACAGTATAAGCTATTGCCCCTCAGATTGACACAGGAGCTGCTCTATATAATGCTACAAAACCAAGAGCGGATTTAACTCACACAATATAACCTATTTCTCAGGTTTATATAGGGACTACTCTATGTAATGGTGCAAAACCATGAATTTACCTCATAATATAAACTATTGCTGCTCCATATAATGGTGCAAAACAGGGCAAATGTATTGTCCAATATAAACTATTGCTGCTCTGGTTTACACAGGAGGGCCACTCTAAAGAATGGTGCAACATGGCGAATTTAGCTCACAATATAACATAGATTGCAAAATGGCGAATTTACCTCACTATATAATCTTAGTGATTTATTTAGTATAACAGATAGGGTGACATGTGCTGGTTTGGGATGCCCATGTGGGCTAGTGTTTTGACAGCAGGACAAAAACCAATTCAAAATGCAATAGCTTAATAAAACTGAGGCTGAACAAGCTTATTTAGTATAAAAGATAGGGTGATGTGCTGGTTTGGGATGCCCATGGGGGGTGGTGTTTTGACTGCAGGACAAAAAACAATTCAAAATGCAATAATTTGATTATGCTGAGGAAGGATCAACAAGCGTATTTAGTATAACAGGCTGCCTAGTGCAGGTTTGGGATGCCCTGCGGCCTGGTGTTTTTTTGTTAAAGGCAGACCATAAACCAATTCAAAATGCAATACTTTGATTCAGCTGAGGAAGGATCAACAAGCGTATTTAGTATAACATATAGGCTGCCTAATGCAGGTTTGGGATGCCCTGTGGCCTGGTGTTTTTTTGGTAAAGGCAGACCAAAAAACCAATTCAAAATGCAATACTTTGATTCAACTGAGGAAGGATCAATAAGCGTATTTAGTATAACAGATAGGCTGCCTAATGCAGGTTTGGGATGCCCTGCGGCCTGGTGTTTTTTGTTAAAGGCAGACCAAAAACCAATTAAAAATGCAATACTTTGATTCAGCTGAGGAAGGATCAACAAGCGTATTTAGTATAACAGATAGGCTGCTAAGTGCAGGTTTGGGATACCCAGGTGGGCTGGTGTTTTTTTGGTTAAAGGCAGACCAAAAAATATTTAAACTAATCCAGTTATATATTATGATAAATCCTTGTGTGTAACATATAGGGTTAAATAAACCATATAGATGCCATGCACAGTGGCAAGGCAGATTTACAGCACAAAGAATTTTCACTGTCACTTCTAAGCTGTCCCTGGCTGGATGGCTCCGGTTTTTCCCTATCTTTCCCTATCTTTCCCTGGCTCTGTCTACCTCTCTATCTGCCTCTCTGAATCTCCCTACCTATCTCTATCTCTCTGTCCCTGTCTCTAACTAGCTGCAGTTTTTCAAGAAAAACAACCCTTTACATTTGAAATGCCCCCACAAGCTTTCTAGGCATACCAGGCTTGTTTATGTGGGCATAGTTTTCTGGAAGTAATACCTCAATCAATTCTTTGGTTTCACAGAGTTTCCCTAAAAAAGAATAAAAAGCCACATTTTCCTAAAAAAAACTATATGCAAACAAGAAAAAACAAGCAAAATCTGAAAAAGCAACATACCCAGAACAATACCCAGCATGCATAGCTACTGTCAATGGAAGAGTTGGCAAACACCACAAAGTGTGGGCTTAGCGGTAATTTTACTTGAAAATTTCAGCTCTGCAGACAAAGTGCAATTTTTCAACCAAAACAACCCTTTACATTTAGAATATCCCTCATAAACCATATATTCCCTGAAAGTACATATGTTAAGCTTGTTGTAGTGGGCTCATCTTTCTGGAAGTAATGCCTCGAAGAATTCTAAGGTTGCACAGGGTTTCACTAAAAAATGTATAAAATAACTGAATAAAAAACATGTTTTCCTAAAATATCAATATGCAAACCAGAAAAAACAAGCTAAATCTGAAAGTGCAAGGTCCCCCAAGCAGAACAATACCCAACATGCATAGGTACTATTAACCCTTTTAATTGCCAGCCTACTTGAAGTTTTGTCACCCACTGTTGACAGGTAATTTTTCCCCATTTTGCGCCATGTTGAACCGTGATTTTTGGCGGAATTTCTAGGAAAAATATATATAAATATATATTTTTTTGCTGCAGAGTTTAGGCTTTAACATGAAATGTCTTTGTAATTTTTCTACTGTTTTTTGAATATTTTTGCGTAAAAAAAACAAAAAAAATAAAAAAAAATTTTTTAGACAATTGTCTCCTATGTTTTAAATAAACATTTGTTTTATTAATGAAAACCATATTACATATAAAAGCCCCATTTCTCCTGATTACAATGGTACCACATATGTATCGGTAGCCCCCGATTCTTGCCCAGGAGACCCCCCCAAACTGAAAAGAGCACTTTATAACATTTACAAATAAAATACAACTACCATCCACACTATAAACATAACAACATAGGGTTCTCCCTCCTGGGGGGGTTAAAAACCCTTAAAAATCCCCCCCAAAAATGACATGGGGTCCTCCTTACCCATCTTAACCAGCCCGGGACCAGCTATGGGGGCTTGTAAGAATAGGGCGTAGGTGCCAGTTTTAGTGGCCCCCCGTCCTGCCGGCTACAAGCAACGTGGGCCGAGCTCTTCTACCCCCCCCCCGGGCATTGGGAAGGCAGGTAATTTGGGGGTGCCAGGGGTTAATGGCAAGTCACCCGCTAGCTGCAGGTAACTTGCCAGCCCCCAGCCTTGTGAACTGGTATAGGGGTCTCATGGATCCCTTACCAGTTCACAAAGGGTTAAATGTAAAAATAAACAGATCACACACATAATAAAAAAATGACATTTATAATTTTTTTTTCTTTACTTACCTCCGATCCTCCTCTGTCCCCCGGCGATTCCCGATGACAGCTGCCAGGTGCTCGGTGGAGGGAGGCTGGGGGGATCACAGCCCTCTCCCCACCTCCAACTCCCCACCTCCAACCTCTCTCCTCCGAACACCCGGCAAGACTGATCGTAGTGATGTCACCCGTCCCCGTGCCCAAGGGGTGGGGCTAGCAGCTGTGAACCACGAAGTGAGGGAGAGGGCGAAGAGCCCGGGGGGGGGTCGGAGGCGGGAGGGATCACGGCCACAGGTGAGTAAATGACTTTTTTTTATTTTACAGTCAATTGTGCCATCGGCTGAAGCGGGGGGGGTTGCTATTTCGAGTGCTCTCCTGAAGAGAGAAGAGCCCCAGGGGGGGATCGGATGCCCCCCGGGTTAAGAAAAGACCCGGCCCAATCCAATGAGGGGTCAGGTGAGTTTTTAACTTTTATACATTTTTTTTCCTGTGGGGGTTTAAATTCAGCTATGTGAGACTCATGTAGCTGGCACTAAAAGGGTTAAGGGATAAAAACCCTTAAAAACCATCATAACCAACCTGAGACCAGCTATGAGGGCTTGTAGAACAGGTTTGGTGGCCCCTGCCCTGCAAGCTACAAGCCCGCACAGCCTACATGGCCCCAGGCTCTTCTGCCCCCCTGGGCTTTGGGGAGGCAGGTAATGGGGGGCTGGGGGTTAATGGCAAGTCACCCACTAGCTAGGTGGCTTGCCTGCCTCCTAAGCCTTGTGAGCTGGTATAGGGGTCTCATGGATCTCTTACCAGTTCACAAAGGATTAAAAATATACACACTAACACCAGAGAAAAATACAATTCTGTGAAATACTCACCTGTAGAATTGGTATTATAAGTATACAGTACGTCCTGCTCCAGATAGATTACTTACACTTGGGTTATCCTCCGCCAGATGGGGCTGCACTGCAGAGACATGCAAAACAGGCTCCTCCCGGCCCCTCAAATACCCAGGGATCTCCCACAAATCCCCAGCATTGAAAAGCAGTGAACAAGAAACTGGGAGAATTTAACCACCCAAAAACTGGTAACTATAACAATGATGACAATCACCATACAGGGGATCCAAAATAATGCAACAACAGGGTGGGGTGGAGCAGGACTTACTGTATACTTATAATACCAATTCTACAGGTGAGTATTTCACAGATAGATTACTTACACTTGGGACATCCAATAGCAGTGTCCATAAAGCAGGGTGGGATCCCCAACAAAAAAGGTAACAGCAGACAGTTTAAACCACTGCCGCCTGCAAAACCTTGCGGCCAAAAACAGCATCAGCTGAGGCCTTAACGTCAACCTTGTAAAACTTTGAAAAGGTATGAACAGAAGACCAAGTAGCGGCCTTGCAAACTTGTTCAACAGAAGCCTGGTGCTGAAAGGCTCAAGAGGCACAAAGATCTTTAAATCCAGAATGGGCATGACCGACCCATCTTTTTTGGGGACTGTGAAAAGGTTGGAATAGAACCCCTTGCCTCTTTCTCCTAAGGGGACCCTGCAAATGACCCCCAATCCAGAAGGCCTTGCACAGCCAGCATCAAGACCTGAGCTGAGACAGGGTCCTGGGGGATCCGGGACTTGATGAATCTTAGGGGGACAGCAAACTCTATCTTGTAACCAGAGGACACTACCTCCTGAATCCACCTGTCTGAGACGTGATGCCTCCAGATGTGCGTAAAGTGCTGTAGCTGTCGCCCCACCCTGATGGGTGAGGGGGCTTAGGAGAGGGTTTTGGCTTAGACCCCCAGGAAGAGCCAGGACGTCGTCCTCTGCTCCTGTGCCAGGAATCTGCACGAGCCCCCGCGAAGGACACCCCTTTTCCCTGCTTAGCACCGTGGTAGGGGAGTGAAGGGGGGCCCTGGCCCCGAAAGGGCCGAGACTACCGCCTGCACTGGGGTAATTTACATCCTTTAGCAAAAAGGTCTAGGCGGTCCCCAAACAGGTGTAGCCCCTTAAATGGAAGCCCAGTAAGGGCCCTCTTAGCAGCATTGTCAGCAGCCCACTGGCACAGCCAAACCGCACGGCGTATAGCTACCGCCAAGGCAGAGGTTCTGGCACACATCCTAATGGCATCATCCAAGGCAGATAGGATAAAGTTTACAAACACATCACAGTTAGACAGTGCATTACATGTATCAGGTGGCACTTCATCAGAACCTTCAAGTACACTTCTGATCAGGGCCCTGAGCGCCACAAACGTAATGGCCGAACCTAGAATAGGAGCATCTACCTCAGGGGGCGATGACCAGCACTTGACCATATCAGCAGGAAAGGGATACTTTCTGTCCCAACTCTTAGGTATACCGGGAAGTCTATTGGGACATTCCCACTCCTTAAGCACAAGGTTATTGAAATGGGTTTGCTCAGGAAATTCCAAACGAGCTTTAGCAGTATGAAAAAGTTCACCCCTTTGCCTGGGAGCCGCAACAGGGGGAGAGATGGACAAAACCTCAAATATCTGGACCAGCAGTCTCTCAGTATCATCCGGGGTCCAAGGGTCAGAGCCAGAATCGTCATGACCCCTGAGTCTCTCGTCAGATGACCCTGAGTCATAAAACAGCTCCCCTTCGTCCGATGGGGTGTAGCCATACAGATGCAACAACTCATCAGATTCCATAGGAGACGGAGTGGCATCAGGAGTTAAGTGACGCTTTTTAGCGGAGGCCTTACGCGCTAAGGTATTAGCAATCAATTTTTCAACACTGGCCAGTCTAGCAGACACATCAGGTTGAGAATCCCCGCTTGTATGTAATTCAATGGGGGTGAGACTAAAGCTTGGGGGAGTAGGTGAAGTGAGACGAGGTGCAGGCCCAGCCACCGGAGGGGCGGGTTGCAACGTTAGCATCTGCTGTGTGCAAGGAACACAGACCCGTGCGCTGTCACCGCTGATAGGTGAGACCCCACAAGCTACACACAGCCGGGCTTGTCCCGAAGGAACCCCGGTCCCATTATTCTGGGATGCCTCCATATGGTGGTTATTAGGCACAATATGCCAGCAGGGTTTGACGCTATAAAGCAACCCTGGATGCCCCAATGACCCGCTAGGGAAGTGGGAGTAATTATACTAGGCCCAACTACAATTACACCGGGCCGGGAGAAGCCACTGGATTCACCATACCACACATCTTTGGTGGGCAAACTGTTTGAAGGTTTTTTACAAGATTCTATCCTGGATTATCTAAGTGAAAGTGACCTTATTACTCCATATCAGCTTGGATTTATGAGGAAGCGGTTGGACAAAACTGATCTGCTTTTATGGGGAAGTACAGTAAGTTCAACTACGTGGGTGAGGGGGATTGGAATATGGAGATTGGAGCAATCACAGGAGGCAGGTTGATGCCCTAGTTGATGAAGACCATCATAGCTAGTGCATAGGAAACAATAGACAGGGGTGTAGCTGGGGGGAGCGGGGGGGGCACTTGCCCCAGGTTCAGGGGGGCAACAAAGGGGGCCTGAGAACAAGTGGGGGGTGCCATTTCGAATCTTTGACCCAGGTGCCAGAAAGCCTAGCTACTCCTCTGCTATAGAAACTTATAGCCAGCAAAGTTCATCCAAATAAGACATAAAGTTAGCCAAAAACATCACTGGGATTCACACATTAAACCTGCGACTCAGGTGCTCTTCTTTAATGCAGTCATAGGCTCCATACTATGTTTTTCCTTTTCTGTCCGGTTTGAGGGCTCAACTAAAAGAGGCAAGTGTAGACTCAATAAACAATAAAGACAGCAGAAAGATTCGGAGCAGCCTTACCATCCACCATCCTCCAGCTGCACAATGTAGAACAAAAACACGGGCAGAAAAGATCCTTCGGGACTCCTCTCACCATGGACACGCCCTATTTCAGTACTTACCATCTGGGCGACGTCTTGCAGTACCAGCTTGCAGGACTTCCAGATCTACAAATGGTTTCTTTCCTTTGGCTGTCCGCATCCTGAACAATAACCAAGCGTCATAGGTCCAGGCCCAAATGGTTGCATTAGCCGGTATCAATTGCACTATGTATCTCTGTTTCCTTTTTCTATGTAAACTGTAGTTAACTGTTAACTGTTGCACGGTGTATATGCCAAAAATAATTCCTTGTTCATCTCACGATGTACTTGGCGAACAATAAATTGAATTTAATTGAATTCTTCACAATCTTTCCTTTACCCACAGCTGTGAGTGAAAATCAGGTGATATAATTTATTAGCTTTGTATATTGGAAGTTCGTTTGTCAGTCATGATATGATAAAAGAACCACAAACATTTATATATACACAAATCAATGAACGTCAAAATATCTCACAAAAACAGAGAACAGCAAGTTAATTACCAGTCGCCAGAAAATAAACTGCCAGCTTGTTGATTGCTAATAACTTACTGATCGGTCTCCCTGCGCGTCTTTTTTTCATTTTAATGTTTTTTAATTTTGTAACATTATGATGTTCATTGATTTGTGTGTATAAAAGTCTGGTTTTTGGGGGTTTACAGGTCCTTCTCAAAAAATTAGCATATAGTGCTAAAGTTCATTATTTTCCATAATGTAATTATAAAAATTAAACTTTCATATATTTGAGATTCATTTCACACCAACCGAAATTTTTCAGGTCTTTTTTTGTTTTAATACTGATGATGTTGCCATACAGCTCATGAAAACCCCAAAATCCTATCTCAAAAAATTAGCATATTTCATCCGATCAATAAAAGAAAAGTGTTTTTAATAAAAAAAAAGTCAACCTTCAAATAATTATGTTCAGTTATGCACTCAATACTTGGTTGGGAATCCTTTTGCAGAAATGACGGCTTCAATGCGGCGTGGCATGGAGGCAATCAGCCTGTGGCACTGCTGAGGTGTTATGGAGGCCCATGGTGCTTCGATAGCGGCCTTAAGCTCATCCAGAGTGTTGGGTTTGCGTCTCTCAACTTTCTCTTCACAATATTCCACAGATTCTCTATGGGGTTCAGGTCAGGAGAGTTGGCAGGCCAATTGAGCACAGTAATACCATGGTCAGTAAACCATTTACCAGTGGTTTTGGCACTGTGAGCAGGTGCCAGGTCGTGCTGAAAAATGAAAACTTCATCTCCATAAAGCTTTTCAGCCGATGGAAGCATGAAGTGCTCCAAAATCTCCTGATAGCTAGCTGCATTGACCCTGCCCTTTATAAAACACCAGCAGCTTACATGGCACCCCAGACCATCACTGACTGTGGGTACTTGACACTGGACTTCAGGCATTTTGGCATTTCCTTCTCCCCAGTCTTCCTCCAGACTCTGGCACCTTGATTTCCGAATGACATGCAAAATTTGCTTTGATCAGAAAAAAGTACTTGGGACCACCCAGGTCAGAAGCTTCTGCCGCTGTTTCTGGTTCAAAAGTGGCTTGACCTGGGGAATGCAGCACCTATAGCCCATTTCCTGCACACGCCTGTGCACGGTGGCTCTGGATGTTTCTACTCCAGACTCAGTCCACTGCTTCTGCAGGTCCCCCAAGGTCTGGAATCGGTCCTTCTCCACAATCTTCCTCAGGGTCTGGTCACCTCTTGTCGTTGTGCAGCGTTTTCTGCCACATTTTTTCCTTCCCACAGACTTCCCATTGAGGTGCCTTGATACAGCACTCTGGGAACAGCCTATTTGTTCAGAAATTTCTTTCTGGGTCTTACCCTCTTGCTTGAGGTTGTCAATGATGGCCTTCTGGACAGCAGTCAGGTTGGCAGTCTTACCCATGATGGCGGTTTGGAGTAATGAACCAGGCTGGGCTTTTTTAAAAGCCTCAGGAATCTTTTGCAGGTGTTTAGAGTTAATTAGTTGATTCAGATGATTAGATTAATAGCTCGTTTAGAGAACCTTTTCATGATATGCTAATTTTTTTAGATAGGATTTTGGGATTTTCATGAGCTGTATGGCAAAATCATCAGTATTAAAACAAAAAAAGACCTGAAAAATTTCAGTTGGTGTGCAATGAATCTCAAATATATGAAAGTTTAATTTTTATCATTTCATTATGGAAAATAATGAACTTTAGCACTATATGCTAATTTTTTGAGAAGGACCTGTATGTAGAAAATAATGAAGAGACCCTGTTAGTCCACTACAAGTATTGATTTTGCATAAGTTTATACCAAGATGATTGCAATTTTCTAGCAATGGCGATCGCAATTGCTCTGCGATTTGCAAGTAACTGTGATTGTACATCAGTTGACTTGAATCGCAATCACACTACTCCAAAAATGCTGGGAGATCAAAGTGCAATGGCGCTGTATGAAAGGGGCCATAGACTTACAGGGCCAATAATTGACTTGCAATTGATCGCAGAGCACAATCAACTGCAATGGCCTTTGTGTAAAAGGGTCCTTATTCCTTATTACTATGGCTAACCAGGTAAAATCAGGGGGGGGCAATAGTGGGGGCATGGACAATGCCATCTGCCACTAAGCACCCCAACCAAAAGCTTTGCCAACCTGGCACACATTAAATAGCAAGTCTACATAAAGCTGCACCATGACACGCGCTTTCTAGTACAGCCACATCCCAGAAAGTGAAGCAAAGAAATACAGGCATTTACATATAATTGGCAATTCTGAGATGCTTTGAAATGTTTTTTACATTGTTCCCAATAAAGAATAAAGTAGAAGGAAGTTAGTCTGTGGTTGAATAGAAACTTTAAAAGGATTGTAAACCCTTATTAAAAAAAGACACTAATCCACCCTTTCCCCGGTCCACCGCTCGGAAACCTTCCACTTCTGCCTCTCACGTCAATTATCATCTTACAATCTAAATATACAAAATCTTTTATTGACATTGATATTGGGCATACAAAACAGACACAATTAAAATCCATTAAAAAATATATAATACACACACGACACCATATATTGTATGGGACACTGCACTATATATTCCCCTTGATCCTGGTCACAATTAAATCATGTAGTTCCCCCTCTTTACATCCATATTACTTCCTATTTAAACATCTCCTACCCCCAACAAAAGTGCAATATGCATGTGCAAATTAAATAGCCATGTGCAACACCAATACGGTGCAAAAACAATTATTTCATCAATCCCCCACTAATTGCCCACTGTATAAGCCTCTAACCCCAAGATATCACTTAAAGTGCTTAGTGCTTCTCAATTAATACAATCATAAAACAATCATAATAAATTTGATGAGTTTAATTACCAAAGTGCCAGTGCAGTGTCCATCTCCCACGCGTTCCATTATGACGGCTAAACCCCGTCACTTCATCAGGGCATTTAAAGAACACTTGGGATTCAGCACAGCCACAATTAGGGAAGAGTGTGCTGGTCTAAAAGGGGACCTGGAGACACGACCAGATTGGCCCGTAGGTCCCAAAAAGCAGACCGCACAACCACCAATGTATAATAGAAAATATATATTTGCCTTTTATTTAAATCCATGACCATATACACATGACACAACCACAAACACTTAAAACAATCAAAAAAACATATAAGACAACTGCCGAGACCTAGGGTAAATCAGACTAATTTATAACAATATATTGCACAATGCCCTACCTCCTAAAATAAATGACCAGTGCTTCTATACCCAGAATAGCTATGTGATTCAGTTATACCTTTAAATAAAAAGTGCACATGTGACAGAGTATAATGAACAAACTAGAAAATTAATGAAGCTTTAATACACAAACAATGATAAAACACAAGTGATCAGTTACATAAAAGAATAAATATAATGCCAGTGATCAATTCATGAGACATAAATAAAGTGCAATGTGTGCTAAGGTTTCAGTGCAAGAAAAAAGGCTGGGTAACTATGCAATAGTAATATAATAGTAATTGGAGCATAGGCATAGAATTAAAGATTATATCACCATGTCATCCCAGGTCTAGAACCCTGTCACGGCAGGCCAATCATGCAAGGCGTGCCAAGACATGGCCTAGTATTCCTCTTTTGCAATGAACAGAGGGGGGTTTACTGTAACTGGCTGACGGCAGTGCCACGGCCCACAGCGAACATTAGTCATGGCCCAAGGAATTCTGGGGCACCTGCTTGGGCACCACTAAGTCTTAGAAACAAGGTAGTTTCAGAGCAGAGGACCAGCAGAGAACTGCTTCAGGGGATAAGAGTAACAGACTTTTTGTTCTTTTACTTGGATTTAAAGTCTCTTTAATAATCTCCTAAATGTAGCACTAAAGCATTGAAAAAAATATCTGTCAGTGATAAAATGGTAACCATTTATATCTTATGAGAAACAATAACATTAAAGTGGAAGTGCAGTTTCCTAAGTACCACCTACCCTGTTACCCTTCCCTCTATCTTAGGCAGGGCAGGGGGGTTACAACCTAAAAAACAGCTTACCTCACTTGGGAGTCAGCGCCACTTGCCAGCCATTCTGCTGCTGGGTGGTGCCATCATTAATCTGCGGTACAAAGCAGCTTCCCCAGCTCTATGCAAGGCCCTGTCCACCCATTCACTTGAATGGCAAGGGATTCTGCCCTGTGAGTGCCGTTGATGGTGCAGGATCCAGGCGAGGTAAGCTATTTTTTCTTTTAAAAACACCCCCCCCTGCCCTGCCATATGTGGGTACATAAGAGACTGGACTTTCCCTTTAAAGTAATAAGATTGTATACAAAAAAACAGAATATTAAAAGGAATGTAAGATGTTAACGCATAAAACATTTTTAAAAGAAAGGTTTTGCTATTTTCTGCTACATTTGCACCACTGTTAGACTATTCTCTTACATTCATCCACCCTGCTGTGTCTGCTTATTGGATGCAATGCCTGGCAGGAGAATTATGGAAGTATCTATCCCGCTAGGAAAGTAGTTCACTTTAGCCCTGTATAACCTCAGTCCACCGGACCAGCCAACAGGTTAATTCAGATCAAAAAATGTAAAAGTTCATGAGTCCAGTTTTCCATCCAGCCCAGCACTTCTCTATAGCAGTTGTACAACTATATCAGAGTCTTTAATTTTATGGATTACAATCATTGTACACAGGAGGATTAGATGAGATGTGGAGCCTCCCACCCCCCTATTAGTGACTGTAGATTAATTGTTGCCCTTGTTAAAAAGTTGTGGATGCCTCCAAGCAGGGAAGGCCCTGGGTAGGTAGCCCTTGTTTCCCCCCCAATGCAGCCGTAGTGGTGCCAAAATCTATAAATAAGTTTACCCGGAAAATACTGGTTGGATCAATTCTGGTAGGGTTGTCTAAATTTGACAGGCGCTGAACAAATTAATTGCAGGTCACACACATTGCAAAGTTCATGATCCCTCTAGACCAGGGGTACTCAACCACTTCTTGTGAAGGTTCATTTACAGACATCTGGTGGGAGGTGAAGGTCCAAGCAGGGGGCTTTCGTGGGAGATGGATACTTAAAAATCAGCACACTAGGGGGGGCACCTCAAGAATCCTATTGGGCATTGGGGAAAAAACAGGGAGGGCAGGGGTTGGATGGGCAAAACTGGGAGGACAGAAATGGATGGAGCAGAGAGACAGGGATGGATGAGGCAAAGAGACAGAGAAAGAAAGTTTGTGTGCACCTTACAATGCCACACTTCCCGCCCGTGTAGTACTTCATATTGCAATGCTAGGTGCCAGGGAGCCATGACACTGGCAGGGAGACTAAGCACTACATCACCGATCAAGTAAAGGGGCAGGAGCAACATAGAAGCAACAGGTTGCAGGGCTGTCAGGGCAGGGGTCCAGGAATTTTGGTGCCAAGGTCCGCATTCGGACCCAGTCTGCCAGTTGAGTATGGCTGCTCTAGACCACTATTTCTCAACCTGGGTTACACGGCAATGTTCAGCGGCAAACCAACAGGAAGGGGGGATCTGACAGATCTGGTATATTATTTTACAAGTAAAATATTATCCATTCTTGCTGTAAAAGTGCTACAAGCCCTATGGTCTACTTATTTTGGTACTATTCTTAATTAATCAACCCCATGGGGCTCCTTGGTTGGAATTTTTTGTTGCTAGGGGGTACTTGGTGTAAAAAGGTTGAGAATCACTGCTCTAGACAGTACAGAATGGGACTGAGAGATTACAACAGTCAGGCAGGGAGTGTTAGTGCGTCATCATTGTTTATGAACCTATCATTTTAGAAATTGCAGAGTATTGGAAAGGAGATTAAAAAATTAGATTGCTACACTTAAATGGAAATTCCAGGCAATGGAAATGATAGAGGCCATGTACAGACCCGCCTATTGTTTTCATTGAGAGTCACAGAGGCCATGCCTACCTGCCAGCTGGAACCCGGAAGAGCATGGCCCAGCTGTGGGAGGACACTCAGACGTGTGGGAGCAGAAGTAAGGTAAGCGTCTCTGCCTGGCCCTGGGGTCTTAGGACTGGTACGTATGCGGAGGGTGTTTTTGGTGCACTCTGTGCTGGAAGCACACTCAGTGCCACAGAGAAGAAAAGGGAGGCAAAGTAGGTGAAAGGTGATGATGTAAATATCCAAACGGTTAAGCTACAATACAGAGTAATAAAGCAGTAAACATGGAGAAGAGGAACAATAGGAAGTTGGACCAACCTCCTTGGATGAAAACAGTGTGTCCAAAACGGGGAGGCCGATTCAGTAATAGCGTCAGGTAGCGACAGATGAGCGCCTGAAGTATGGCGCTATGAGCGCCGCTAGCGTACGCCGCGGGTGGCTGCGATTCACTATAGCAGGCCTCCTTAGTCGCTACCTGGCGTTGGGAACAATGCCTACATTGGTGAATATGATGTTTCAGATCAGCTTTGTAGGCGCTGTCATTTTTTCACACGCTATTCAACACAGCGCCTGCGCGTTGGTTTGCTGTTGGATTGAAATCAATGTTAGGACCTTCAGTAGTAAACACATTACAACAGGTTTCTTTGTTTATTTTTTTTTTTTTTATTAAAAAGTGTTTTTATCATCATGGTGCCTAAAAAAGAAGAAAAAGTGTAGTTAGTATTTTTAACTAATTTTGGTTTGTAGCATTTAATTACATTGTTGTTTTTTGGTTTGGGACAGTTTTTGCAAACTTGCACAACACCCCTAATTGTTATGTTGGTCAACTTACACACCCCTTATAGTGGTTTGGGTCATCTTACACACCCCTTATAGTGGTTTGGGTCAACTTCCCCCCCCCCTTATAATGGTTTGGGTCAACTTACCCCCCCCCCTTATAGTGGTTTGGGTCAACTTCCCCCCCCCCCCTTATAATGGTTTGGGTCAACTCCCCCCCCCCTTATAGTGGTTTGGGTCAACTCTCCCCCCTTATAGTGGTGTGGGTCAACTCCCCCCCCCCTTATAGTGGTTTGGGTCAACTTACACACCCCTTATAATGGTTTGGGTCAACTCCCCCCCCTTATAGTGGTTTGGGTGAACTTCCCCCCCCTTATAGTGGTTTGGGTGAACTTCCTCCCCCCCTATAGTGGTTTGGGTCAACTTCCCCCCCCCCTTATAGTGGTTTGGGTCAACTCCCCCCCCCCCCCTTATAGTGGTTTGGGTCAACTTCCCCCCCCCCCCTTATAATGGTTTGGGTCAACTCCCCCCCTTATAGTGGTTTGGGTCAACTCCCCCCCCTCCCCCTTATAGTGGTTTGGGTCAACTCCCCCCCCCCCCCTTATAGTGGTTTGGGTCAACTCCCCCCCCCCCCCCATAGTGGTTTGGGTCAACTTACACACCCTTTATAGTGGTTTGGGTCAACTTACACACCCCTTATAATGGTTTTGGTAAACTTATGATTGGAGCCAACAAATAGTTCCCCTGTAGTGCAGTACTTGGATTAGAGTGAAGGGGAGGTAGCTTACCGAGAAAAACGAAGTGATCATGCTTTCCCTTAGCTCAAATCCAGTCTGGGTGTCCTCACTCGTTTCTGCGGGCAAGTTGGGGATTTCGGGCACCAGTGCTGTTTCTTCAGGGGGTTGGATTCTGTGGCATATGCAAATATTGTGTAGCACACAGCATGCAAGGATAATCTTGGAGACCTTTTGTGGACTGTCCAACATCTCTCCTCCTGGGCGTGCCAAACACAGAAAGCGCGCTTTCAGCAGTCCAATGGTTCTTTCCACAATGCTTCTGGTTTTGCGATGTGCTGCATTGTAGCGTTGTTGGGCAGAGGTCTGTGGGTTTCTGACCGGAGTCATGACCCACGTTCTCTGCCCATATCCCTTATCCGCTGTGGAATAAACACAATGAGAGAGACAGCAATTAGTACTAGTACATGTTATTTTTCGCAATATTTTAAATTTAGCTTACTAGGCCACATATTTTATGCAAAATACTTTGTCATGGTTATTTATTTACCCAGTAGCCAGCCAGCTGGCATTTCGTTGTTCTCGAACTTCCTGCACAGGACTGACTGCTGCAGCACGTAAGAGTCGTGGCATGAGCCGGGGAAGCCAGATCTCACGGCCCGCAGCTTCATGTCATGGTCACAGACCACCATGACATTCATGGAGTGGAACTCTTTCCTGTTCCTATAATGCAGCTCCTGTGCACGGGGAGGGCGGAAAGGGATATGTGTACCATCCACGCACCCTAGCACATTCGGAATCCCTCCCATGCGATAGAATGCATGCTTGATTTGGGCAACCTCATCCTCATCCTCAGGAAACTTGATGTAAACAGGGATCAGGTCACAAATAGCCAGTACTACCTGTATAAATATGCGGCTCATTGTAGCCTGGCTGATCCCGCTGAGGAGGGCAGAGGTTGCCTGGAAATTCCCTCGTGCCACAATATTAAGCGTGGCACATAGGCATACTATGCCTGGAATGGATTGGGTGCGTTTGGTGGATGGCTCGATTTTGGTCTTAATCTGATCATATAGGGACTGTAGTGCTGCATGATTCAGACGAAAGCGGCTTCTGATCTGCTCGTCACTTAAATCCCACACTGAAAGACGGATGCCAAAGGATCGGGGTGCCCTAAGCCTCACAGCACCCTCCTCCCTGGCCTCCTGTTCTTCCAGCATTCTACCATATCCCTGCACCCATAACCCATACATCACCCTCTTATCCATCTCACACTCACTGACCAGATATACAAAAGAAGGAAAACCAAATAACAACCACAAACACACCACACACACAAGCACACTCCTCACACAATCACTACAATGCAGCTCACCACAAAACCAGAAGTATAGTGGTCTGAACCACCAGACTGCTGAAAGTGTGCTTTCTAAGTTAGGCACAACCAAGAGGGGAGTTGCTGCACAGCCCACAAAAGGCCCCAAAATCAATCCTCACTTGCTGTATGCTACACAATATTTGCATATGCCAACAAAATCAATCTCCTAAAGAAACAGCACTGATGTCAGAAATCACCCAACAAGCCACAGAGAGTAAGGACCAAACCCAGCCAGACACTAAAATGAACTAAGGGACTAAGGGACCAAAGCACCACACCACAGCCTTTGCCACAGTGTAACAATACCAGAAGGTTGTCAAATCCAGCCATTTATACTTAACTTGGGAAAAGGACAGGTCCGCTTTGCCGCCTTTTGCGTTGCTCTGCTATTTCCTGTCTGCAATCAGCTGACCCAGGTGTGCTAGAAACGGATTGCGCATGCGTACGCTAAAACATACTAGTGTACGTGAGCAGATACTTGCGTGCTTTAGCGGACATGCCTGAACATTCTGTGGTGGACCAATGAAAGGTAAGCTGCTCTTAATTTAAATAGCCGTTTGTAGAGCCACATTTCACAAGTGTTTAATATACCTGAGTACATTGTTGTCTTTGGTTGTGTGTTGTTTGGTTAATGAGCTCTGTAATTAGTTAATTGGCTACCACACATGGTTCAGTCAGTGCAGTGGAGCTGTTGCTACAAGCACCTGGCCAGTATGTGTGAATCAATTAAGTGGACCTGTTTGTGATTGGTTGTTAGAGCACATAAAACCTGCAACCCCCCAAAAGATGTTGATGCCATTCTGTAGGCTGTATGCGTGCTTGTGTGTTGTATAGTGGTGTGTGTGTGCAGCTACAGGATGGAGCCAAATTCTGGACATCTGCCGGCCACAGCTGGCCCAAGTAGGAGTGTGTTGGGTGCCAATTTAATTTGGCGGATAACAATACTCTTGTGCGTCTTACCCTGGCCAAATGGGAGCTAATATTTGGCTCCCAAAGCCAGTCTATAGGCAAGCAAGAAAGGAGCAAATTGTGGGATGCCATTGGGGAGGAGCTTACTAGCAGTGCTCAATACCCACGTAGTGGCCCACCCTGCAAGAAACGCTTCTACACTTTGAGAAGGGCCCTTATGCAAAAGATGAAGCATGATCTTGAGGTCGACAGTGGGACCATCCAGGGTCCAAAGAGTACCTACAGTCCATATGATGAGATGCTGAAGTCCAAAATTCCGCTCATTTGGCTGCAGGGTGTTGATGCTGGGGATGACACCACAGGTTGGACTGAAGGTACATATTTTTTGCATATTTTGTTCTGGTAATGTTAATGTATGTGATTTGCTTTGTCTCTTTCTGGGCAACTAACAGTAGGACATGTGAAGTAGTACATTATACCTCATAAATGTTTTACTTTCCTGTCTGTTGCTTTCTGCATAGGTGCACATGGTGATGTCCAGGATTTGGGTGAGGAGGACACCCCAACTCCTGCCCTTCAAACAACCTCAAGCCTAACCCAGTCTTCCATTGAAGGTACAGTATTTATCACTAATTTATGGGCTGGTTTGTTTTTGAAAAATGGGTGTGGGAGCACCTCAAACAATAGCTTGTACCACTTTTTAGGTTTAGTAATATGGGCCTGGGGCCTAATTTCACGCCCACTTTAACCCTCTCAACAACTAACTAACAAGGCCCTAACATGTGTAGCTATGTGGGAAGCCAGAGATGTGTGGGCATATATCTGCATAGACATGTGGAAGCCACACTGGCCTTTATTAGTGAATATTAGTGATTGAGCTGCTCACACACACCTTAATTCATGGTTTATTTTGTGCCGCACATTAACAATGGCTAAATTTTTACTTTGCTTTTGCCTAGCTGCACTACCATTGGCACCAGCATCTCCTCAAGCTACTCTTTGGATGCCGGTAAGTGCATGTGTCAACCTTGCTTTTTCCGCTTTAACACAAGTGCATGTCTTTCATTCCTCTTTTTTCTTTGTAGGCCAAGTCACTGCTTCATCTTTGGACACCCCTTCCTATGTTGCAGGTCAACAGGACCCTGTTGGTGTGTATTGCCCAAAACACTGTATCCTTTATGGTGTTTATGTTACACTGGTTCTATTTGGTTAGTCTAATAATCTACATGTTTGCTATGTCAACTTGAAGATGGCTAGTTTTAGTGGATTTGCCATCCCCAGGCTCATTAGTAAACTGTTTAGAGTGATTGCAATGCATTTTTTTGGTCTATTAAAAGACAAACATTCACCCGAGTAGTGTTATGAATATTTAGAGACATTCATTGTGTATTTTAGTTGGCCGGAATATAGAAAGTGGCTGTCCAGAAAGGGCCCTTCACCTTGAGGCTGCTAGAGATGAGGGTAAGTTGGGTTTGCTTGATTATCTAGTAAGGATGTTTGCAAACCTTTTTTGGGAATTTATTAGTCCAACTTGTGTTTAAACATGTATTTTCAAGGGCAAAGCTCGAGTGAGGACCTAACTCAGGACATCTGTGAGATGGCGGGTATGTGTAATTTGAGCAATGTGTTTGTTAGTGTTTGGCACCAATAATTGGCTACTCTTCCTCTTACATACATGTTTGCAATCTGAGTTTACAAGATCCCTTTTGGCTATTGTGTAATCTGCCACTTTGTCGAGGTATGGCCTCGATAGTCTATCCCTATTAAATTTGAGTTTTGTCCACTGACCTACTAACATGACTTTCCTGTTTAGCATATGCCAGCTTGCCCCATCTCTCAGATGTGGATTTCCCCCTTTCTGGCAGCCAGACCCCGGAACTACTTAGGGCGGACGACACTGAGGTAACATGGCTTATTTTGGGGAACAATAACCACATTGACATGTTCGTGGGTAGTCCAGGAACCACCATGTAACATGTTATTTATTTGGTGTTTTGGCAGGAGGCCATACCTGAAAGCCAAGCTGTGCCGTCTGCCCAAGTGCCATGTGGCCAAGCTACAGAGGCTCAAGCAAGGGTAAGTTGGATTGTTACACTTTGGCTAAATGATTGGAAGGGGCATACCTGCATTGTTTCAGCTTCACTACAATCTTTTTTTTTTTGTTTTTTTAGGCCGAACACACAAGAAGAGGAGGTCTGGCACCCACAAGTGCAGAATTCTATGAGCTAGGGGTCCGGATGCTGGAGGACTACAGTCGCCAACAGCCGCGTGATGGAACTAATGAGCGCATTGCGGCGTTGGAAAATCAGGTGCTGGTGTATCGGCAACAAATTGAGGACCTGCAGCGCCAGCTCCATGACATGCAAAACCAGCTGCAATCAGAAAACAACAGGGTACAACAACGAATGGCACATGCCATGGAGCAAGCTGTAGAGCGCCAGGCCCAAACTTTGTTGTTGATCCATCAGCTGATAGAACAGCAGTCTATTTTTTTTATTGCACTGTTGTCCCCCAACACCACCCCTAGCAATGAATCACAACCTCCAATGCCACCAAGTCAAGAATTTTGATTTAGTTTGTTTTGTTTGTTAATTTTGGGAGAATAAATGTTAGTACCCCACCTCAAAATCGTGTTTGGAAAAAGACATAGCTAAGAACACAGTCAGGGATGAGTCTCTAGATCTAGAGATGTGCATGTAGCCAGAAATGTATGACACACATTGGTGACCATATATTTCTATGGTTTACACATTAAATGGCTACAAAGGTACACCAACATTTACAAACTAATGGGTTGCTAGACACCTAAACTATGCTTGACAAGGCACAACACACTGTAATTAGAAAAATATAAAATATTTATTGTGCCTCAAGGCGGGCAACAGGGCCAACATTCCGCCTCACAGCGGCAAAAACCATACCCCCCACCCTAACGACGCCTCTTCTTGGCCAGCAGCATAAGGCGAAGACGCCGGATAGACTGCCACAGTCTGCGATGCTCGGTTTCACAAGCTGTAGAGAGTAGAAAAAAACAATATTCAAAACATAGAATGTGATCTCAACATACACAGATGTAGCAATGTAATGTAATTGCCTCAAATTAGCTGACCCACACATTCACATTGTTGGCAACTGTGCCCTTATGTGTTACCATTATATGAGTACTAGTGGCTGCCTTAAATGTGGCTACAACATCCCAAGCATACATTTACTCTGAACTCTTGGGAATAAATTAAGGTATAAGTCCCAGTGTGGACATTTCTTTGGTTAGTTACAGCCAAACATCAGGGCATATGTCCTAACGATTAAACTGCTTGGCCCAAGCATATTAGAGGTCACCACCTTAGCAGGCCAATTTGTTTTTTGGCAAACCACATTTTAACACTATGTGGCAAAAACAAAAATGGGAGCCAACAATCAAGCATGCAGACATGCATTTAGGATTGTCGGACAAACACATGTAACCTAGATGTGTGCTTAGATAAGACATAGGTACATTGTAAATGTCTCAATAATTTACAATAAGACATAGGGGTCCAAAGTCTTTAGGCATATGAAGTGGGATGTACTCACCATCGCAGCTGTGGCTGGGGCCCATGCTGCTGGCCATCCCGGGAGCTGGGGTGGGGAGTATGGTCACCGGCTCCGTCTGCGTGGCTACATCTGTCAGGAGAAAGCAAAAGAGAAACAAAAATTTAGTTGGCCAATGACACATGAAGATTTGACATCCATCTGTTTAGGGAGTCTGCCAAAACAAATGCTTGCATGGTTACACACATGTTGTCCGACATTAGCATATTTACTGGTCCATGAGTTCATGTAAATTATTTATGTGTGCAACATGGACACATCAAGATAATGTGCCAATAACCTTTACAGTGCAATGCTAAGGCCTAATTTGCAGTTGAGTGTAGAATCTTACTTGTAGAGTGTGCAACATGTGTTAGCCGGAACAACTTACAAAAATAACACATTTGCTAGCCGCCATCATGGTGTGGGCTGAAACATAGGGGTGGTTGGCAGTTGGATTGCACTGCAGTGGTGTTTGTGATGTTAATGTAAATTAGAAAACCATCTTGTACTATGGACCAGGAAACATGTGTATGTTTAAAGTGGTCCAACACCCAGGATTTTTACTATCCTGGGTTTTGGTCCACTTTGGCGGGGCACCCCGATCGGAGAGAGAGCCCGTCCGCCGCCGCCTCCCGCGCGTCACTCTTACAGGGCGCGCATGTGCGCCGGACATTCACAAACGGCCGGCGCGGGCGCACGCACATCTAGAGGGGCGCGCGGGAGGCGGCGGCGGTGGCTTCCGCTGCCGACAATGAGGTAAGGAGTTTGTGGGCATTTGGGGGGGGTCCCGCGGTGAGGGAGGTGATCGGCCAGGGAAGCTTATAGATTCCCGGGCCAATCACCAATGGGTGTTGGTCCACTTTAAGGAATGTCCTAACATATGGAATGTGAGGGATAACAACAACACTTACCATGACTATGCCCGCGGCCAAGGTCTGGCGCATAGCTGGTGGAGGTGGTGGCTCTATGATGCCCTAAAAACCAGATAACAAGGGCACAGGATTAGTGCTAAGTCACCAGGATCACCTGTAACAGACAAACAAGAATTAGAAATGCACTCACCAGGGGATGACCTGCCGCTGGTTTCCCAGGGAGGACTCTGAGGAGGAGGCGTGGAGCCTCGACTCCTCACAATTGGCCCTGATGATCCCAAACCACATGGGCCACCCTCCTCCCTCTCACTCCCAGATCCTTTCTTTGTTGCTTAGTGTGTGTGGTCACACCCCTCTAGCACCTCTTGACTGCTATATATTGACTGGATGAGCACATCCTACCTTCCTTTTTGCTGTTGCATTTGCAGGTCAGTGGCCAGATCTGCTGGATTGTAGCTCTCCCAATGTAACAGGGAGTCCAATTGGCCTCTACCTAAACTCTCTTTTTGAACTGTAGCACTGTGCAGGCAAGTAAAGTATTTTTTCATTGTGTGTGTGTGTGCAAGCAAGTTAAGTTATTGCACTGTCTTTATACAGGCTGATTCATGTTTTGCATTGCCAGTGCACACACAAGTAAAGAAGTAGCAATGTTAGCACAAACTTTTAAACTTAGTAATGTTAGGGACGGGGTAACAATTGGACGGCCTTGACGTGGCTACCTCGCTTTTACATTCATTGCAATCTATGTTAACTAACAGTCCATGTTCTTAACAAGTGTTAGCTAGGTTTTTCAGTTTTTAGTATGAGTGTGCAGAGGGTTAACTTTCTTTGTTGCTTAGTGTGTGTGGTCACACCCCTCTAGCACCTCTTGACTGCTATATATTGACTGGATGAGCACATCCTACCTTCCTTTTTGCTGTTGCATTTGCAGGTCAGTGGCCAGATCTGCTGGATTGTAGCTCTCCCAATGTAACAGGGAGTCCAATTGGCCTCTACCTAAACTCTCTTTTTGAACTGTAGCACTGTGCAGGCAAGTAAAGTATTTTTTCATTGTGTGTGTGTGTGCAAGCAAGTTAAGTTATTGCACTGTCTTTATACAGGCTGATTCATGTTTTGCATTGCCAGTGCACACACAAGTAAAGAAGTAGCAATGTTAGCACAAACTTTTAAACTTAGTAATGTTAGGGACGGGGTAACAATTGGACGGCCTTGACGTGGCTACCTCGCTTTTACATTCATTGCAATCTATGTTAACTAACAGTCCATGTTCTTAACAAGTGTTAGCTAGGTTTTTCAGTTTTTAGTATGAGTGTGCAGAGGGTTAACTTTCTTTGTTGCTTAGTGTGTGTGGTCACACCCCTCTAGCACCTCTTGACTGCTATATATTGACTGGATGAGCACATCCTACCTTCCTTTTTGCTGTTGCATTTGCAGGTCAGTGGCCAGATCTGCTGGATTGTAGCTCTCCCAATGTAACAGGGAGTCCAATTGGCCTCTACCTAAACTCTCTTTTTGAACTGTAGCACTGTGCAGGCAAGTAAAGTATTTTTTCATTGTGTGTGTGTGTGCAAGCAAGTTAAGTTATTGCACTGTCTTTATACAGGCTGATTCATGTTTTGCATTGCCAGTGCACACACAAGTAAAGAAGTAGCAATGTTAGCACAAACTTTTAAACTTAGTAATGTTAGGGACGGGGTAACAATTGGACGGCCTTGACGTGGCTACCTCGCTTTTACATTCATTGCAATCTATGTTAACTAACAGTCCATGTTCTTAACAAGTGTTAGCTAGGTTTTTCAGTTTTTAGTATGAGTGTGCAGAGGGTTAACTTTCTTTGTTGCTTAGTGTGTGTGGTCACACCCCTCTAGCACCTCTTGACTGCTATATATTGACTGGATGAGCACATCCTACCTTCCTTTTTGCAGATCCTTGAGGGAGTGTGGGTGAGTCCACTTCCACCTCCCCACTTGGACTCCCCACTTGAGAGTGGCCCACGGGGTTTGCAGACTCACCAGAGTCCAATTGTGAGGAGCTGAGGCTCCAAACTGCCCGCCCCCAAGCAGCACGCTCCTCTGGGGCGTCATCCCCTTCCTCCCCTGGGTACTCTAGGTTGGACTGGTGAGAGGGCCCCTCCCCCGCAGAGTCATCGGACCCCACCACTCTGCTACGGGGAGGAAACCCTTCCCACGTTTGCCCAGGGGAGGACGCTTATCTGTGTAAAAGGGGCCAAAAAAAATGACAACTTTAAAACCCAGAATGTACAAAAAAATTTAAAAATCATACTACATTAGTGGATTGATTGACATGTTGTGAGCTGACACTTTCCTGAAGCATAGGCATCATAGAGCCTATACACGCCCTCTGGGTCCCGGCGCTTAAAGTCCGACCACTTTTGGACTATGGAGCGGACGGTCAGGTTCGTGTGGAAGCGCCGGGACACAGTGGCCTTCGCCTCCACCGCTATGCGCCTCTTCGCCCCACGGGCATAATCATATTCCCTCAGCAAAAAATCCTGAAAAAAAAAAAATTAAAACTATTAATAATATATATATATATATATATATATATATATATATATATATATATATAGTAATAAGCATTAATAACAACCTATATGGTTGCACAGCATAAATACAACATATACTTACTTTGACCACCTGGCCGTTCACCCGAGGATCCACCCTTTTTCGACGCAATTTTGGGGGTTTGAGGGGTGCAGGGACCAGGGGAGACAGGGGGAGGAGGGGGGGAAGGGATTGGGGAGGAAGATTCGGAGGAGTAGCTTGGGAGGGGGACAGCTCGGCGTCTGGGCCGCATCTTGAATCCTCATAGGTGGAAACCGGAAGTTGCAAAACGAAAGTAAAAGTTAAAAAAAAAAAAAAAACACACATCGCTAAAATACGCTTAAATACGCTTAGCAATTGAATACGCTTAGCAATTCGCTAGGGTACGCAACATCACAATAACGTATAGCGCCGAGTCAGCGCCGGCCATGTCTGCTGCGTATTCAGCAACAGCGACTGGGGGGCGTGACAAGTGAAATAGCGAACCAAAACCAAACACACATGTATGATCTTCATAGCTATACCACGGATTCATCAAGAACATTACTCTCAGAGAGCGTGGGCGCTGTTGTTCACTGACTGCGGCACAGAGCGCCTGTAACGCTTTGGCCAAAAAGATAGTTTGTGATTTGGACATCCAAGTGACACAGTCCTAATTAAAAATATTAAAAAAAAAAAAAAAAAAAAAACATTACAGAAATATCAAAAATTATGTTTGAGGCATGTCATAATTTAAAAAAAAACAAAAAACAAAAAAAAAAACAAAAACAATGTCTGCCATAGAAGTGTATGGGAGAGCGCCAGGTAGCGAGAGGTAAGACCTGGCGCTGTGCAAGGCACCACACTGGCGCTGTTCGCTGTGGTTGAAAATTTGATGAATCTGCCGCTACATGGCGCTATTCCAGTCGCTACACAGATTTTGGATGATAAATGTGCTATTGTGTGCCGTGTCCGGCGTTGATCGGCATTCATCAGTCGCTAGTTAGCGCTACCTCCCGCTCACCAGGCGCTACCTGTCGCTATCCCTTGTTAAATAAGGGCCAAACTTTAATACCACACCTAATAAGCTAAACTGCAACATCAAAGCATGAACATGAACAACCTGGACACTGTCATAACTCACTTACCTGGGTCCCGTTCCAGCGCCGTCTCCGGCGGCTCGTGCGGCGCCGAGCACGGCCGCCCTCCTCCCTGCCCTCCTCGTCCCCGGCTCCCGTGCTCGCGTGCGAGCACGTGATTTGTATGCCCTCCAGCGGCGCTACACTCAGCGCGCCCGCCGGAGGCTCAGTTAAAGGGCCAATGAGCCCGAGGTGTGTGGGGGGGTCACGTAGTTCTGGGTTTTGGCCAATGAGCCCATAGAAGGGTTTTTTGCTATATGCCCTTTTGTTGTTCTGAACCAATGATTATGTAACTTGTAGAAAGCACCAATCACGCACTCACTTCCCCACCTCCAATCATATCTGGATCCTATAAAGGCTTCACCCTGTCAGTTGCTCGGTGCCTGTGATAGAGTCTTGTACCTTGTTTGTCTTCTGAATTATTCTCTGATTGATCTTCGCTGCCGACCCCTGCCTGAACCGACCATTCCCTGTTTGATCTCCATTGCCGACCCTTGCCTGAACCGACTACTCTCTCTGATTGATCTATGTTGCCGACCTTTGCTATCCACGACCATTCTGCCCGCTGCCAGCCTTGACCCCTGCTTCGTACCCGGGGGCTCCTACAGATAAAGCTGGCTGTGGAGATTGGGGGTTGAGGGCTTACCTGGAGGGCTGGAGTTACCTGAGCGTGACATTGGAGTTACCCGGGCGTGACAGACACCTTGTGTATGGGCAACAATATAAAATCCCAACAACCACATCCTTGAGGAACACATCTGGCTTAGTACCGAGTAGCAGCCACACCCTGCTCCCTCTTATGCCAATGTAACTGCCTACTCCTAGGTGCAAGAGTTCAGATGCTTGCACAATACCAGGCATGTCTACATGCTGGACAACCACCAAGCTTGTCAGAGTTGAGCCACCAGGACCCATCTGGTGGCAAAACCAAAACTAACAAGAAAAACATTTGCAAGCAAGGGGTGTAACTAAAGAGGGGAGCAGATGTTGCGACTGCACTGGGGCCCATAAGGCCGGGGGGGGGGGGCAATCATTTCTACACCTTTTTTTAATATTTGTGCTCTCATTGCATCATGTACAGAAAAAAGAAACACAACTTGTTTTAGCCTTTTTAATCTTTAGTTATATTCAGCCGATTAAAATGACAGGAAAAAAGTTACTGTATGAGTCATGATGGGGCCCCTTTCAATGTTTGCCTCAGGGCCCACCCACATTTAGTTATATCACTTGCAAGGTTATGGAGGAGATAAACAAGTTATATAGGCATGATTCGGCCTGAAAAGGCTAACCTGGATACAAAATGGCATCAAAATAAGTGATACCACTTAACAAGCACAATACAGGGGGGAGTAAAAGGGTCTTGCAGAGAAAAAGTGTGGAACATCATTCGATTCCAAGATCCACTTGCCCTGTGTTATCCTACTTTGCTACCAAACTGTATAAAATGTAACAAGGTGGACTTAAATTTCTGTGCATCAGTTTACAAATGTTTTGCCAGGTATACAAGCTGTTGTCTCGTGTTTTTACCTACTAGAGATTACATTTAAGTTAGATAAAAGTGAAGTCATCTCTGGTCTGAGCACAACACTGAAAGATCAAGCGACTATTTTCTATTGGTGACTTAAGGTTGGGCTCTCCTTACGAAACAAGAGTAGAATGTTTCCTCTGTACAGTGCCTTAACCTCTAACCTGGAGGTCTGCGAGAGCATGTAATCTAACTGCAGATTGTGTCTACGATCAAGTTGCATTACTATGGATGGAACAGTAAAGTAGCCTCAACAAATTTGACTTTCAAAATATAACAGTAACTATTGTTATTCTATTAAATGTATGCAAGATATTTACTGGTAGAGATCCCTATTTAGATTCCGGTAGCTGGGACCACCATTAAAATGTGGGGAAATGGTAGGTAGCTGTTGGTACTCAACATGTAATGGGTTAAGCACTTGTGTTGGTCATCCCTTACAACCCACCCCACCTAGGGGTTTCTCAAGTCATCGCCTGCTTTTGGGCTCTCTCACATTTTGCCATGAACAAGCTTCCTCTATTTCATTTCATTGACTAATTCCATTGGCTCTCCTAAGAAGCTGGCGTAGACCAATCTGGAGAAATTTTTTAGCATTTCATCTTGTAGCTCTTGACAAGGAATTAAAACAACCAATAGGAGAGAATCAATACATTAAAAGGAAGCCCAAAAGTGTGCAGAGTTACTCAACAGTGTTTTCACACCCCATGTGACTGGCAGCAGCCAATGGGCAAGGCAGACATGTGCATGCTCCATGTACACCAGCCCAGCAAACTGAATTGGTTCTCAGTAGAGTGGAGAGATTCTTATTTATTCATATCTTCATACTATAGCATGTTTGTATAAATTCCCAACAATTCTCTGAATAGAGGCAGCCCTCTCTATTGTTTGCTAGTGCTGACTAATTCTGCTCATACACATAGTGAACTGAAAAAATAATAAGTAAGCAATTTGACCAAATTATCAAACTAAAATTGAAAGATGAGGACATTTTTCAAAAATGTGATTTGGCCAATTCACAGGATTTTCTGAATGAAATTCGATTTGAATTGGATTGAAACGAATCACAGGATGGGCAGTTGTGGCCTAGAGGTAAGGGGAGCGGATTCGATTCCCGGTCCTGGGACATGACTGAAGTGCTCTTGAGCAAGGCACCTAACCCCCCCAACTGCTCCCCGGGCGCCGTAATTAGGGTAGCCCACCCCTCCGGGCACGTGTACACTCACTGCACGGATGGGTTAAATGCGGAGGACGAATTCCTATGTGTGCGCAAGCATACAATGGCCATCTATGCATTAAAAAAAAAAATTAAAAAAAAGGATACTATATCCTGGGCACTATTTATAGCATATGTAGAGTATATCTACATTATTATAGTCCTTCAACATCTCTAACTTTGAAAAGCATTGATGATTCAAAGATAGCATTTACTTATTTATTTAAAGGGCAAGTCCACTTTCGATTACATTTTTTTATGTGGCAAAATGATATCCTAAAGGTGCTGAGCTCATAGTGTTTAATCATGTTTTCTAATGTTAGCAAATGTGTGTTTTATGGAAGCAGTTTTCATCTGTTGCTATTGGCAATGTACACAGAGAGCAGTCAATGGCAGATAATTACCCAGAACACTGCTGCTGGGCATGTGCAAGTGTGAGTGAACTCCCTCACCTCTGCAGTGACCATAGGAACAGTCTTGTGGTGTAAGTCGGTGTAAGTTGCCATTAACAACATATTGCAGATAGTGAAAACTGCTTCCAAACGTTTGCTAATACAGGGAAAAAAATACTAGATCAGCTCAGCAACTTCAGCACATTGTTTTAGCACAAAATATACACTTTCAAAAATTCCATCGAAATTGGACTTAACCTTTAACTCTATAATATGGAATTTTAGGTCTGCTTCCTCTGTATGTTTTGTTTGTAGTGTATTGTATTGTAGCACCATGGGGAGTCCCAGAAAAGGGACACAAACAATGGTGGAGAAGTTATGACAGCCAGACAAGTTAGCAGTTGATTGGTGGACACCCCACTAGGATGATGACGACAGGCAGTCTAGATAGCAGGTCTTTTCTACACAAAACAAAACTAAAAAAAAACGGCAATTGGCAATCGGAATTGCATTTGAATCAGTCAGCACTGCTCTAAACTATGCTCTCCCTCGCTAAACAGCTGCACTATCCCTACAACACATTGCACTGCAATACAACGCACCCAAAGTCAATGGAATGCCATCAATCATGTGGGATGCTGTGACATCGCACAGGGGCTAGCTACTTGCTGATAGGCTGAGAGAACAGCATCACCCATAATCCCCTGCACACAGCCATTTTGCTTTCACTTTCGAGCATGTGTCTTCTATTTTGGAAACAGCTAAAAAGCTTTCTCATGAATCGACAGAACTGGTTAAGACAAATGAAAGCAGACCAACACCCTCCACGGCAAGGGTGTTGGTGGCTGCCAGCGCCTCCGCTAAAATGACAGCATTATGGATGCCCCCCCCGTGCACAACCCCCCCCCCCAGGCCGCTGGTAAACCTTACCTTAACCTTGCTCCCCCACTAGGAAACCAGCACCGTGAATGGCTGTCAGGTGCTCGCATGGGCAGCTGAATGTCCTGCCCACGTGAGCACCAGGCATCCAATCACAGCACTGCCAATGTGAGCATCGGCCAGCCAATCGCTGTGTTGGATTCCCGGTGGTGGAGCGAGGTGAAGTTATGGTTTATGCGCACCCTGGGGAGTTATGTGTATCTGTGGGGGGGGGGGTCTCCAGAATGCATTCTAGATCCCACCCAACTCTGTCATTTTAGTGGCGACCACAAAAACCCTCAATGCTATTCTAATTAAATAACACTTCGGACCAATCGATTCACTCATTCCTTATTCAGCAGGTTGGTTTTTTTTTTGACGATTTGTAGAGGTTGAAAGAATTCTTATGGACTCTGGCTGAAAATGTATTCATATGGACACATGTAATTATCCTTTCATGATCATTGAATAGCCCAGCAGATCTCATGGTGCCACCCAAAGAGCTTATACCAGTGGTGGTGAACCTATGACACCTGTGCCTGAGGCCACACTCAGAGCTATTTCTGCGGGTTCTTATCATCTTTCCAGTACACGCATTTTGGGTTTTTTCATTTGGCACCAGAGAAAAATAGCTGTTAGCACTTCCTAGAGGTATTCATACTTGTATTAATTATTTACAAATGATCTCGTGCATAAACATAGTGTTAGAAGAAACAGTCACTTCACCCCCCAGAGGCATTATTTTGACAATACTACAGACAGGTGCCTGCCTTCCAGCTTCAGAACTCTTCCCTGCCCCAGGCACTTGGGGTGTTTGCTCCCATGTGACTGAGAGCAGATGATACTCTGGATCTGGTGGGCCAGCATGTGACCGTTGTAGACAGCTCATAAAAGGAGAGAGGGGTGAACTGGGTACAAAAATCCGGCACCTGGCCAGGCTAAGACACCTTGACACCTAGACCATAATCTGTGGTGAATAAGTGCACTTCATATCTGAGCCTATAGCTTTGTAGATGAAATTCATGGACAGTAGTGAACATGCCTACACCAAAAGTATGTTTAGCTAGGTATGAAAGGGGCAGATAATGTTGCAAGGGTTGGAAAGCCCCCTGTAGCTTCAGGAAAGTGTCCTGCCACAGGTTTCTGGTAAGGTGGACTGCACGCTACACCTAGACCCGGCAGTTCCAACGTAGCGCAGCCTAGGTACTATAGCAGTAATATGGCAATATGCTATGGGGATTTCGCCAGTCAGGTCCCGTCCTCACCATGGATGGCAACTGGGCCTATAAAAGGGAGGCCCAGCCAGTGCTGCTTCAGTCCATCGCCCCTGTCCCCTCTAAGCCCTGATCCCTTTTCCCTTGTGGGGACATCCCAAAGACATCCAGGGCAGGATTGGGGCCTCTGTGGAATCTCCGCCATGTTACCATGTGCATCAGTGGAGGGGAGGATCATAGGCAGGATTTTCCAATGAATCCCTTCCTTGCCCCTCCCCTCCAGTGACGCACACAGCATAGCATTGCCCCCAGCGGGGTTCTCGCTCGTTCGCTCTATCTTTAGTGCACTGAAACTCGGCAACATAGAGGAGAACTGAGCTTTAATTCTAGCAAGGAGAGCTATAATTGTAGCGATGAACATAGGGAGAACAATTTGCTGGCATTTTTCTGGGTTTTGCTACATATTGCCATGCTGGAATACTGGTATTTACCTAAAAAATATTTTGGTGCAAGCTGATAAAATGCTGCAGCAGATTTGGTTTTGGTCAAGTAATCTTGAGATGAAATCGCACTTGTACAGCTTATGTCAGCATGATGTGGATCTTAGAATATATGTGTGGTGTCTCAGGAGTGTGTTGGTTGTTTAAAAACGCTTTATAATGATGTAAAAAAATGTGAAAAGCAATGTGTATTATTAGTGTTTTCTGATCTTTTCGAAGTTCAAGCTCAAAATATTAGGTATATATGCAAAAATTACCTAAAGACATTATTTATGCAAAAAAACACTGATTCCAATAGGGTTTGCTGCTAACAGCTGGAGTACCAGTAGTGTTGGGCAAGCCCAAAAACACAAAGTGTGGGCTCGTGCCAAACTTTGCGAGTTTGGTTTACCAAACCTGGCAATCCGACCTCAGCCAAAAGTCCGTGTTTGAGTTTGCCATTCACCCGAACCCACAGAAGCTGGTTGATGGCCTGTATGTGTGGTGTCTCAGAACATTTCTACACTATTTGTAAGTGTGCGGGTTGCAAGTTCTGTAAATAATATAGATTCGGTTAAACACGTAGGTTTCAAACATGTATATATTTTTAAATAAATTATTAATTATTATAATAATAATTATTTTATTATTATTATTATTTTGTAAGCTCTAACAAAAAATCTGCACACTACTGCTTCATAACCTTCATGTCCTGAGCCTTGTAAGTAGCCAAAACCAGCCTCTTTGAATATGTAGTGATTTAAAATATCATCAAATTTATAACGCGCCTGTAGGTTGTTGGCAGGATTTCAGAAAAACTGCTTAAAAAGCCCTCTCACAAGGATCATATTGAGTATTATATATTATTATATTTATTCATCACATTTTTATTGATTTGTATTAAGGAGAGTTTTTTATGATTGGTTAGAATTTTGTCTTTGTTTTAATGCCTGCTCTTCATTAGGTTATGCTGTTTGCTGTAAATGAATCCTTATACTTTGGTGGTATGTTGCATACTGACCTCAGGGGACCTAGAACGTCTTGCAATGGTTTATAGAAAGTACATAAGTTATAATTGTACCATTCTTATTCAGTTCTAATGGATCTCAGACAGAGATTAAAGTACATTGTAGCTAAGAATGAAAAAAAAAAACAGCCTATACTCTCCTTATAGCTGAGACAGCCGTTCTAGCGATGACCTGACAGCAGAGGAAGTTCTCCTATTCTGTTATGAGCGGTTTTGTTTAGCAGACGTTTAGCTCCGCAGCTAAGGGCATAAATACCGGGGGGGGGGGGGCTGTAGTGCTGGTAGCCACATCGGGGTCCATGTACAGTTGTCAGGAAACCTTAAAGTGGACCAAAACCCAGGATTTTTACTATCTTTGGTCCTTGCCCGATCAGGGGTGCCCCCCCCCCCCAGGTCACCGAAACCAACTCACCTCTTCCCGTTCCTATGGCGTATGTGCGGCCGCTTGTCCAATCAACATGCACAAATCCGCTGACATCACGCCATCTGAGCCTTCGTTTAAGGTGAGCGGCCCTGAGCAGGCCGATGGCCGCATCTCCCACTACTCTCTAACAGGGAGCGTACCCGTGCCAGCCATTCACCTACGGCACTCGCCCTGCTAGAGGGATAGCAGGGATGTGGCTTGTGCATGCGCCATTGGGGAAGAAGGTAAGTGTATGGGCGACCTGGGGGGTTCACACAGCAGGGCATCCTGATTTTGGATGCCCCGGCATCCTAAACTAGGGTGCCGCATGGCTATGGACCAAAACCCGGGATTTTGACCCCCCCCCCCCCCCCCCCCCCCGCGGGGTTTAGGACTCTAGGGCCAATTACTCTGGGTTTTGGTCGACTTGAAATTATGTCTGCTTTTGATTGCTAGTAGGAACTTATCTTAGCTGTGGTGGTCCGCTACCATCATGTTGTTTTAACATATTAAATCACTGGTGGCTTAGTGGCCCCATCCCCGGTCTGCCTTTAGAAACATAGAAACATAGAAACATAGAAGGTTGACGGCAGAAGGAGACCATACGGTCCATCTAGTCTGCCCTTATGTGTATACTGTATGTACTCTTTATCTTAGGATAGATGTGTGCTTATCCCAGGCATGTTTAAATTCAGTGACTGTTGATGTTTCAACTACCTCTGCTGGAAGTTTGTTCCAAGCACCTACTACTCTTTCTGTAAAATAATATTTTCTAACATTGCTCCTGATCTTCCCCCCGACTAGCTTCAGGTTGTGCCCCCTTGTTCTATCGTTAAGTTTCTTCTTAAAAACACTTCCCTCCTGAACCTTATTCAATCCTTTCACATATTTAAAGGTCTCAATCATGTCCCCCCTCTCCCTTCTTTCCTCCAGACTGTACAAATTAAGTTCTTTAAGTCTCTCCTGATAAGTTTTAAGTTTAAGTCCTTCCACCATTTTTGTTGCCCGCCTTTGGACACGTTCTATTTGAATAATGTCTTTTTGCAGGTAAGGTCTCCAGAACTGCACACAGTATTCTAGCTGTGGCCTTACCAGGGCTCTATACAGCGGCATCACAACCTCCCTCTTCCTACTGGTGATGCCTCGAGCTATGCAGCCGAGCATCCTGCTTGCTTTTCCCACTGCCTGGCTACACTGTCCACTCATCTTGCAGCTATCAGTAATCAGTACCCCTAAATCTCTCTCCTCCGAGGTCCTGGCTAACACAGTACTGCCCATACGGTACTCAGAGCAGGGATTCCTTCTACCCAAGTGCATGATTTTACATTTAGTAAACATTTAAACCATTGCGACCCTACTTATTTAGTCACTGAAGACATGAAATGTATTTAAATTTCTAAGGTATATATGATTTAAACTGTAAAATAAAGGATCCTGACAACTCCATGTCACTGTACCTGGGAGTTGTATGTCGCCCACAATCCTCCTGGGTGCAGCATCAAGTCCCGCATCTATGCGCTGGCTAAAGCGATTGATTTATGAATCGTGAGTTTCGAACATGGTGATGTTAGCAGAAAGCAGAGGGTCCCCAGGCCCGTGACATCCCTTTGTTCCTGGCTTTTAGATGAGTTCCATTTTTTAGAGGAGTTCCATTTTGTTTATCACAAGCAGAACCTGGGGTTAAAGTTAATTGTCCAAGCAGAAAAATAAACTATATTAGATTGCCCGAAAGCTCCGAATGTTCCTGTTTTTTTACATTACAAAAAAAAGAGCCCCCAAAACTGAGAAAACTAACTATGACTTTGCGTTGTATTTCAGGAAATCCTTGGGGTGGGTGTAGTTGCATACTGAGGACTGTAGTGCCTACATTAGCATAGAGAGGGCTATAAGCCATTTTATCTACACCGACTTGGCTTGGCTGAGAAGCTTGCAGGTTACTGAGAGTGCAGTGTTATGCAAATGAGCAGAAGGGAGAGTGTTCAACAGCATGTTGTTACATATGGTGGGCAGATTCTACTCAGGCATAAGAAAGAGACAGGTTTATGCAGCCAGAAACAAGTACAAAACGAAGCCTGAAAATAAAGCTGCTGCTTTACGTCACCAGACAAGAAACATGCTGGATAAAAAAACTGTTTGCGTGGTGTGGTAAAGTGTATGGCAAAGTGCTGAATGGTGTATATTTCTCCCTTGCTTTGCTCAATCAGGCACGATCCATGCCGGGTTTACAGGACCCCAGTCCACATTCCCAGTCCTCTACAGGTTTTTCCCCTAATCCCAGTTCTCACACAGGTGATGAGGCTAATTGCGGGGAAGCCTAATAAAAGGAGCCGATGAGGCTTTTAGTTTGCTGTTGAACAGCCTGGGATGAGTAGCTCAGGCCCCAGATCCTGACAAATGCCCGCATCCTCCACCAATTTGTCAGGATCTTGGACGAACGGCAATGACTCGTACAGTTCTTCTTTAATTAAATTAAAATTCAACATCCAAAATCTCACCAGCTCTAGTAAAGTCCAGGGTAGGATAATAAAGCAAACTGCAAGTCCAGCAAACATGTCCGCTTACAGGACATACAAGTCCACGCTGTTAATCCACAAGTCCAAGTTCGGGTGACACACACAAAGTCTTTCGGCTGCAATTTGTCTTTGTGAGTAGCAAGGCCTGAGCTCCTCATCCCATGCTGTTCAACAGCAAACTGAAAGCCTCGTTGGCTCCTTTTGTTAGGCTTCCCGGCAATTAGCCTCATCACCTGTGTGAGAACTGGGATTAGGGGAAAACCCGTCATGGATCGTGCCTGATTGAGCAAAGCAAGGGAGAAATAGACACCATCCAGCACTTTCCCATACACTTTACCACAGTGGTCACTCCCTTTAAGAGTCTGACAGGTGTCATGTGAACGGGCCCAGTGCAGACATTAAATGGGGGCCCAGCGTTGTTCATACAGTCACCTTCTTCCTATTGCATTCAACCCCTAGGAAAACGAATACACTGCTACTGAAACAGCAAATAAAAAAGGTGATTTTTTCTTTTACACAATGTGACCAGCCGAGGCTCTGGAGGGGGACCAGGCACTGGAGTAGGTGGAGGTGTTTGGGGACAGGCATCGGAGAAGGAGGCAGTGGAGGACTAGGCAGCCGAGGAGGCGGTGGTGGGGGAGCAGGCAGCCGATAAGGAGGCGCCGGGGGACTAGGTAACTGAGGAGGAGGCAGCATGGGGGACCAGGCAGTGGAGAAGGAGGCAGCGGGTCACTAAGCAGCTGAGGAGGGGGAGGAGGTGGGGGACCAGACAGCGGAGGAGGAGGCATTGGTGGGTCAGGCAGCAGAGGAGGTGGCAGAGAGGGACAAGGCAGCAGCAAAGGGAACAGTCGGAGCACCAGTGGCGATGGATGGTGAGGTGGTGGTGGTGAGTATGCGCAATACATGCACTTTACCTGCAGTGCCCATAAACTTCTATGCGGCTGTGCTGCAGTTGCGCTGCGGGAAAAACGCTGCGTGCAGCGTTTTGCAAACCATGATGCATTGATGTGAAAGGGCTCTTTAACTTTAATAGGCTGTGTTATGTTGCTGTTTGGACATTGGAGTATTTATACTCCAACGCAACGCAAACGGTGCAGTGTGAAAGGGCCCTGAGGCATAGCAAACAAGTCAGCAGAGGCTCACCGCAACACGAGAACCAAGCAGTGTTGCATCTGCTCCTAAGTTCATGCTCATTCCTTCTCCCAGCAAAATAAAATGATATCATCCTGTGGCCTAGTAGGAGGGTAGGGGGGGCGTCAGCAATTGCACAGTGTTGGGTGTGATCAACACTAATTCTTTAATAAATGGGTGTTGGATTGCTATAAAAATGTGCTTGGAACAGCATATATGCTGCAATGCGATCATAAGAGACATTTTGCTTTTATATATATTTGGCTTTTAACTTTCTGTAATTGAAGGCCCTAATTATTTCCTTTCTGCATTAATTTTTAAATGTTTAGCAGCATATCTTGGAGCAGAGTTCATTTAAGTTCATTTAGCAAATATTACTGACAATTTATCTAAAGTGCTTTCTGCATCCTCTTATAGTGCATTTATGGAGGTCAGTCTATAAATAGTCAGACAACACTTTAAAACCTCCCAAAACCTATCCAGAGCAAATACAAAAAAGTGATTACATTCTATATCATGATCCTGTCATTAAAGACTGTACTGAACCTACCTTCTGTTCCCAAATACTCTACCGACCTCAGCACACTCGCCCGTAATAAAAGCTCCTCCCAGGAGTGAGAGTGAAATGCAGAAGCCATAGTGATTGGCAGAAGCCGATAGCGTTGCAGGGGACGCCGATCCTCTGCCCTGCTACTGGCTTACCCCGATCACTTACAGCTGTCCGTGAGTAGCGCGGGACAACAGCATTCAGTGCTCAAAGAACTTGGGTGTCAGTACAGTTTAATACCACTTGCTCAAACTACTTAGATGTCAATCTTCTTTAATAGCAATTGTTAGTGGAGTATCCACTGGTTCAGGGCACTTGTGTGTCAGTACTCTTTCATACCAATTGTTAAGGGCACTTGTGTGATATTACAGTTTAATACCAATTGTTCGGGCCACTTAGGGGTCAATACTCTTTAATACCACTTGCTGAAACCACTGGTATATTAGTAACTGCAGGTGTCTAACAATGCAGAAAGCAGCAAATAAGGGGCAGTGACATGGATGAGGTGCTGCTGCTGTAACTGAGCTGGTGCTGCAGGGAGAGGATGCGTTTCATCCTTGCCTGCTACACCTTCCTCTGGTGCAAGAAAACACCGGGGTTTGCAGCTCATTTTTATAGGCCCCAATACTGCTGGCAGAGTGGTGAGGCCAGAACAAGTTGAGGCAGTCGTAGATTAAATGTCACGCAGTGGTAACAGTTCCATAGGATTGTCTTGCACCCACTCCACTTCTGCTGGGAGTGCTGAGCCCTCCACCTCACCCCCCTTAAAATAAGCAAGGCCGCCCCAACCACAAGTCACATAATCAATAATGCCGTATGATGACACTAGCTGGGATACCGTGAACCATCTACCTGCCACAGTGCTATTCACTGGTCCAATGCTCCCCTTAGCCATCAGCTAAAAAACTCCTATGTTATTACTCCAATAAGTATTATAGATCATAACCTTTTGTTGGAAAGTTGTAGGATACTGGTTCTGGTGTAACAAACAGACTCAGACAGATGCTGTGCAACCAATGGGTACTGTTGTGACATATAATTCCAAAAATGTGTGCCCCATAACTCAATCCCTAACTCCTCTAGGACAATATGAAGCATACGTATGCCGCTTTTAGGAAATGCAGATCCCAAATTTATCGGATTATGAGGAATGTTGCACTGAACCGTGAGAATTCTCTAAAATATATTGGCACAGATGTGGCTTAGTTTTTGCTGTGAAGGTCCCCTGTGAGCGCGTGCGCACAGCAGGGAGTATCCCGCCAGCCATTGCTGTGGCCAGCAGGCTAGAGGTGGTGTGAGGATGTGTTCCAGTAGCTAAAGGGTTACTGGCAGCATCCTCACCTGGGGAGGTATTTACTGCTGCTTAATTTTGCCAAAGCTGCTGATGTTACAGTGGAAGGATTCTGGGGTCTGTAGGCAAAAGATATACTAAGGGCTTTACTTAGCTGGCCCTGCAGTCTAGGAGACTCCAGCTGATTCCCTCTCCCCCAGGATTCCCCACTCTGTGAACCCCCCATTCGCCTGAGAAGCTCACCTCCCCAACGAGCATAAGCGCTCAGCAGCGCGGAATCACTCGCATCCTATTCCGGTTGTGCGCGGCCATTCAGCTTCTCCAGCTGCACATTAATATGCGCGACAAGAGAAGCTGATTAGAGGATATACGTTCCTGTGCTGTAGGCTTGCGGGAAGGTAAGAAAGACAGCAGGGCTTGATACACTGGGACCTCCCAAATCAGGGTACCCCAGGGGGATGGACCAAAACCCAAGATAGTTTTTTTTGGTCCACTTTAAGGCCAGGAAAACCACTTTCACTTGAGCAATACAGAGCCACAGCAATATAAGAAACTTGGAAACTGCATTCACAAATGGCTGGTGCGGGCACACGCCCTGCTAAAGGGATAGCGGGGATGTGGCCGCTGTTCATGCATGTGCCGGGTACAAAGGTGTGTTTTTGGGGGCGAACTGGGGGGGGGTTGACACAGCGGGGCATCCCGAATTTGGATGCCCTGGGGGGGATGAGTAAGCTTGCCCTGGAGTCTCAGACTCCAGGGTGGGTTTTGGTCCACTTAAAAGAGGACCTCCAGTCAAGAATGACTGGAAGTAGATGGGTATGCACTTTGAGCTGTCCAGGATGCCCCTTAGGACACATTCAAGCAGACCAAAAACTTGACTTCTGGTCTGCTTGAACTTGAACCTACTGTCAATGTACAGTTAATTGTGTCCAGGGAGCATGGGTACAAGTTTTTTTTGGGGGGACGAGGCAATCCTGCATTCTTGCACCTGACACATAATACTGTGCATTATATGCATTGTTGTATTATAAGTATTTTACTTTTCTTACCCTGCCGTCATTTCTACCCTGTACAGCGCCACTGTCTATGATGCAGTTTTGTAAATAAATATGAATTAATATATTAATTAAATAGTAATAATGATGTCAACTGCAAGATCAATAGTATCACAGTTATATCTGTGGTAATATCAACTGTCATGGAAATGTCATATATCAGCAGAGACATACACTGTAAGTTTTAAAGGAAAAGGCCACTTTCAATGTGTATATTTATTGTAGCAAAAAGAATGTCCTCTAGGTGCTGAGCTGATCTAGATTTCTTTTATTTTTATGTTGGTAAATGTGAGTTTTATGGAAGCAGTTTTCACTACCTTCAATCTGTTGCCACTGACATGAGAGCAGTGAGCACTATACACACAGAACACTGCTGCTGGGCAAGTGTCAGTGTGGATGAGCTCCCATAGCAGCAGTGTTCTGTGTGTACAGGGCTCACTTCTCTCCTCTTGTAGATCTTGGTTTACGGTTGCCAATAGCAACAAAATGCAGCTAGTAAAAACTGCTTCCATAAAACGCACATTTTGAAAAATACAAAATCAGCCAAGCACCTTGAGCACAGCACAAAAAAATATGCACTTGAAAGTAGACTTTACCTTTAAATAATGTATTTAAAAATAGATCCCATGCGTTTATGCTATTGGGTGTAGCCTTTGACTATCTTCTTGATTAATAAAAATTATTGGTGGACGTTGGGCCCCAAAAATGAAGAAAAATAGATCGTTCAAGGGAAAAGGCTTCATTCATTGATGTTGTTTCTGAGATAAAAGTGACCTTAAAGTGGGCCAACACCCTCCACTGATCGGTGAAACCCCCCAGAAACCGCTAAATCCCTACCTGCTCCTCGATCCAGCGGCGCCCGCCGCCGCCTCCCGCGCGTCCCTCTAGCAGGACGCGCACCCGCGGTAGGCGGCGGCGGGCGCGCTCTCTTGTCCGTCGCTGCCTCCCACTTGTACGTCGGCGGGGATTGGCAGCAGCGGTCACGTGGGAGCGAGGAGAGGTGAGTTTTTTGGGCTTTCTGGGGGTGCCCCACCGAAGTGGACCAAAGTGGACCAAAACCCAGGATAGTCAAAATCCTGGGTGTTGGTCCACTTTAAACTGGACCATCAGCATAATTTAATGAAGAGCCCAAACCCTTAAACTATTCTCAGCATCTAAAATTAATATATTTTATGTTTTTTGATTCAATATTTTTTTATTGCATAAAACAGCATAAAAAAAAACAGTCACATTCACAAGACAAAATCTAAAACACAGCATTAAGATCAGCGTTTCATGCCGGCAGCATGTAAAAAGACAGTAGTTATTAGCACAGATTCAAAGTGAAACTAGCATCTTCCCGAAAAAGGGAAAAACAAAGTTATTATCTCGTTCAGTAGATCCTTACTGAAACAAGATAAAAAAAAACAATTACCATGTTCCTAGAATAATTAACATTATAATAGGGTTCAGGCCTATTAACGTGACGTATCCATGATACCAATTCTCTAAACATATTTAAACAAAAAAATAAATAAATAAATAAACAAGAAGGGGGGGGGATGATGATAAGGGGATGGGAGGGAAGAGTGGAATAAACACAGAAAGACAATAAAAAGATAAAGGCATCTAAGATCCAGGAAAAGCGTCCCACAACCACACCTCAAACATTTAGAAGATTTTTATCGAATGCAGCCGGTAAAACTTCCCTAATTCAGGGATCCCACACCTCCCAATACTCCTCCATCTTATCCTCATGGATAGCCGATAGCTTTTCCATAGCCATAGTGTTATTAACTCTATTCTTGAAATTTTCAAAACTCAACACGGATGTTTTCCATGCCTTGGCTATAACCAGCTTGGCACACGTGCAAATGTGAAAGATCAATTGTCTCTGTCTTGCCGAGCTGCCAGAAAAAGTGTCATTAAGAAGCACAATCCAAGGGTCTAGGGGAACCCATGTGCCCATCATTTTACTAAGAGATTTGAAAATTTTAGTCCAAAACACCCTAGCTATTTTACATTCCCACCATATATGGCAATTCGTCCCTATCAGATCACATCCCCGAAAACATTTACCTTGAATCCCTCCCCCCACATGTATCAGTTGTGCAGGGACCATATACCACTGCAGTATCACCTTCACATTGGCTTCAATAGCCTGTACTGAGGCTTTCTTCCCAAAAGACGCCCGCCACATCTCCTCCCAAACTTCCAAAGGTCTCTCAGCTTTTAGGTCCATCTCCCACTTCTCCCTATAGGGCAGGGGCCCACTGTCCAAACTCTGGCATAATGATCAATAGACGTCAGCTATTGCACTTCTGCCCCTTGGATCACGCTGACAGCGCATCTCAAAACTAGTAAGATCGTCTAATTTAGAAGAATTTTTCCTTAACGATCTAATAAAGTGAGATATCTGAAAGTATTCAAAAAGGTCCTTCGGTAGTAAGCCATGCTTATCCCTAAGTTGCTGAAAAGAAGCGATATCGGAGCCATGGGAACAATCAAGAACTCGTTGAATTCCCGCAGTTCGCCATCTGCAGAATCTAGGAAAATCAGAAATGCCTGGTGAAAACATTGAATTACCCCATAAGGGCATTAATGGCAGGTGAGGAGAGGCAAGACCCCCAGAATATTTAATATCGTCTCAGAGAATGAGCCAAAATCGGATTATTTATCGATGGCCTAGCCTTCGGAGGGAGCCAAAGTAGGTTTCCAGCCAGTAACGGTTGTACTAGCTCCGACTCAATACGGAACCACCCAGGGATATCCTCAGCGTCAAAGTAAGAAAGGAGTTGGGCAACTTGCGCTGCATGATAGTATTTTCCAAATCTGGGAACCCCTAGACCTCCAGCCCGTTTAGATTTAGACACAACTTTACTTGCAATCCTTTGCTTCCTACCATTCCAAATGAATGAAAAAACTCGCCCCTGTAATTCCCTCAGAAACTTAGAAGGGATCTGTAACGGCAGAGTCCTTGCCAAATAAAGAAATTTAGGGAGTTGGGTCATCTTAACTGCTGCTACTTTCCCTAGCCAGGACAGATTATACCCCTGCCATTGCGATAATAAAGTGTTACATTTTCTACGCAAAGGCAAATAATTTGCTGCATATAAAGATTCATAACGACTTGTTAAAGCTATCCCCAAATATTTTATGGCCTCAACTTCCCAACTAAAATCAAAGTTCGCCTTTAATTGATTCCATAGATCCGCCGACAGGTTGATATTCAATGCCTTTGATTTAGCTGTATTTACCTGAAGACCAGAGGCTTCTGCAAATAAACTCAAAATCTGCAATAAGTTCGGAATAGATATAAGCGGATCAGAGATGGTCAACAAAACATCGTCCGCGAATAAACTAAGTTTATGCTGCTCTCCGCCTACATCCACCCCAGAAATATCTGGAGAAGCTCTGATCTTTTGGGCCAACGGTTCCATAGCTAGGGCAAACAGTAAGGGAGACAAAGGACATCCCTGTCTCGTCCCTCTAGATAAAGGAAAGGGGTCCGATCTATATCCACTATATTTAACAAAAGCTATCGGGGAACTATAAATCGTTTTCAATATACTTAAAAATTCCGGTCCAAAGCCCCACCTATCCAATAAACAAAAAAGATATTCCCAGGAAACCGTGTCAAACGCCTTTCTTATATCTAAAGAAAATAGTATAGTTGGCAAACCCCGCTCCCGGGCTATATGTGATAACTGAATTACTCTCCTAATATTGTCTCCCGCCTGTCGCCCCGGTATGAAACCTGATTGATCATTGTGAACCAGTAATGGCATAAAACTGGACAACCTATCAGCTAAAATCTTGGTAAATATTTTGAGGTCCACGTTTATCAACGATATTGGCCTATAGTTAGACCATATTGCGTGATCCGTATCCTGCTTTGGAATCATACTAATAGAGGCAGTGAGTGACTCTTGTGAAAAAGACTCACCCCTCCGAATAGCATTGAATACCGCTGTCAATCTTGGAGCTAAAATAGGGTTAAAAGTTTTATAGTAAACCGCCGAGAAGCCATCAGGGCCCGGTCGTTTATTAAGTTTTAGCCCACTGATAACTTTCCTTGTTTCCTCCACATCAAAATCTTTATCAAGCAAATCCTTAAAATGAGTAGGCAAAGTTGGTAGTGAAAGCCCATTCAAAAAATCAGAAATTGCATCCCCCCTTGAACCACCAGGACTAGCATAAAGTTTTGAAAGCTGGGATCTAAAAACATCTGTAATCTTAGTCGGGTTACTAGTAATGTTGCCTCTATCACCTCTCAGTCTAATCGGGCGATAATATTGCTCAGGGGTTTTTAATTTTTTAGCTAGCAGAGAATCGGGCTTATTAGCTCTGCAGTAATATTTATGCCTAAGCCATCTAATTGAATTCTCAGCTTTGCCCGCTAAGGCTAAATTAAGATCTTGGGTCACTCTATTCAATTGCAAACGGGTCTCCTTAGACATCTGTTTTTTAGCTTTTTCTGCTATCTCTAAATATTCTTTTTCCAATTTGTCCTTCCTCTCCTTTTTTTTCCTAGAGGCTAACTGGATTAGTTTACCCCTGATAACGGGCTTATGGGCTTCCCAACAGATTGTAGTCGAGACATCCGATGTCACATTTACTTCAAAATATTCTAACAGCGTGTCAGAAATAGATTGAACCAGTACCGGGTCTGACAAAAGAGAGGCATTGAGCGACCAAAAGAAGCTCGATGGCCGGCAAAGCAAGGAGTTTAATTTGAGTAGAAATCCGTTGTGATCTGACCAGGGTATTGGGACAATACTGATCTCTCTCATTTGAGCTAAAGTATTCAAAGGCAAAAATATATGGTCTATTCTGGTATATACTCCATGGGGAGGCGAAAAATGGGTGAAGTTTTGGGTGCCTGGGTGAGCCTCCCGCCAGGAGTCAGCTACTGAGCAAGATTCAAGCAGCTTTCGGAATGCCTTTGAGGTCGAAACTAAATATGAACTGGCCAAAGAATTCGAGGTAGATTGCCTATCAAGTAGAGGGTTCAATATTAAATTGGAGTCACCGCAAACCATGGTAGTCCTCTTTGCTACTGATGTTACTTCATTAAGGAATTCTGTCAAAAAAACTAGCTGATTTCTATTTGGAGCGTAATAGGTTGCTATTGTCACCTCTACATCTTGCAGGTCCCCAATAAGAATCAGGTATCTGCCACCCGGATCACTTATTTCCCTTTTACAATGAAATTGGGAACCCCTACGGAAGCAAATAAGTACCCCTTTCTGCTTGGAAATAGCGCAAGACATGTAAACTTGAGGGTATCTGGCATCGAGAAATTTAGGTTTGGAGGAGCACGAGAAATGTGTTTCCTGGAGACATAAAATATCGGGCCGCAACGAATTAATCTTACGAAAGCCTTAGTTCGCTTATTAGGCGAATTAAAGCCCTGTACATTCAATGAAAACACAGTGGCCATAGCAAATACCACTATAGCTGACAACAATATTATACTTTGTTTGAGGGAAGGAGGGACAGGGGAAAGAAGAATGGGGGAAAGAAAAAAAAATATAGGTCAAAGGGAAAGAAAAAAGAAACGAAAGTGCATATATATAATAAGGTCTCTAAGATTATGAATTAAGTATCCCTACTCTAGTCTACAAAGAAGGGTGAGCCCCACTGGTCCGTCCCGTTGCACAGCAACTAGAGACGGTCAGTGACTATCACCATAGTACCTAAAGAAAAATATCCAAGGGCGTGCAACCCAATTCGCGCAAATCGCGAGTCTAGAAACACGTCAACTGGATGAACAATTAACGAATTACTAGATCAGATCATCTATATCTTATCTAAAGATACTAAAAAGAAAGAGAAGAAAAAAAAACAAGAAGTTTTCAACTACTGGTTTAACAGGAGTGTGACATGGGAATGCCACCGAACAAGTGGGGTCAGAAAAACCACATAAACCTGGGGAATAGCACCTGCATGCAAAATATCAAACAAAACGAGGTTATCTCCAACTAAAACAAGATGAGAGAGAAGGAGAAAACATAGGGTGACTCTATACATGAGATCAATATACATAGGAAAAAACAACATTCTAGCAATAATCAAAAAGCTATATAAATTAAACAATACTAACTCAATAGCCTCTAATCAGAGAACATACTATAGGAGCTATATTAAATCAAAGATTCAGGTATCTTCAAAGATCAGACGAGAACCGTGACCAGTCGTTGAAGACCAACGCTTTTGCCTCTTTCCGGCGCGCTGCTGCCTAGGAGAGTCATTCGCGTTCCTTAACGACTTAGAGACCGAAGATTTAGAAAGATGCAATGCCGACATGTGTTGCTGTAGATCATCCAAAGACGTAGCAGAATATGGATTGCCCCTGTAGACAAAAGATACTCGAAAAGGAAATCCCCATTTATATTTGATGTCATGATCGCGTAGTATAGACAATAATGGACGCAGCTCCTTTCTTCTCGCCAATGTGGCCGCAGAGAGATCGGAAAACACTTGGTACTTGTGGCCTTGAAATACTAAGTCAGCGGCATCTCTAGCAGCCCTCTGAATCTGCTCTTTACTGTTGTAGTAATGGAATTTTGCAATAATGTCCCGTGGGGGCTCCTCAGGCAATCGGCGTGGGCCTAATGCCCTATGTACACGGTCCATTTCAAGCCGATGAGCCGGAATCTCAGGGATCAGTTCTTGACACAATGCAGTGATAACCGCTTTGGTGTCTTCTAGGTGTTCAGGAAGTCCCCGAAAACGTAGATTCGCCCTTCTAGCTCTATTCTCGTAGTCTTCCATCTTTGAGGTTAGGATAAAATTATCTTTTTTTAACTGTAAAATCTCCGCCTCTTGCGTTTCTTGTGTTGAGACAATTGACCCCATCTTTCTATCCAGAGTAGAGAGATTGCAAGACAGTTTATCTATTTCTTTTGACAAATGATCCATAATGAGCTGAGTATTAGAAGTAAGGGCCGTCTGTAGCAAATGTTCAAATTTAGAAAAAAGATCTGCGCTCACCTGAGCTTGCGATTGTAACCCTGGTTGAGCTGGGACCTCGCCTTCACTCGCAAGAAAAGAGGCCTCGCTATCTTCCACTTCTCGCAGCTCCGCAGCTGACAGGACATCTGCCATCTCTCCACTCGCTTCCCCTCTGACGACCACCTTCTGCATGCCTCACTAGCACACTGCCGCAACAGGCAACCCAAATTCTGCGCCTGAAGTCCTGCGAAAAAAACAAGTGCCTATCACACTGTATAAAACCCCAAACTTGTTCGGCGGGCACGGAGCACCCCTAGAACGCTGCCATCGTTACTCTGCCAATATATAATCCTCTGCGCTGGCCCTTTAAAGATTTATGTCCACCAGAAAGCTATTGCTGGATGGGGAGGGCACTCCCGACTGTGATCACCGAATGGGAGCTGTCAAATGGGTTGGAGCGTTTATCACAGCTTGAGGGGGCAGATACAGTTCTCCAATTCTTAAGCCGGACTGCAGCAGACAGCACAGAGCCACGGGCTGCCAAGTCAAGATGGCGCCCGAGATCAGATCCCCGGCTGCGTCTGTCACCCGCAGCGACCTCCGCTCACCTCCGCAGGTCCGCCCCAAACTTGGAGGGGAAGATCCCCTGACAGAAGCGACCCTCCGTGGCCAAGAACCGCCGTGTCTCTCCGCCGCCAATAGCCGGTACACGCAGAGCTGCACAGAGCCGCGATCGCAAGTGTCCATCCGGGTTCCGCGCGCATGCGCACTCCATATTTTATGTTTTTATTATTCTTTCCCCCACTGGGCTGCAACTCTGTTCAGGACTCTAGGATACAGGCGCTGCCATCTTGCCTCAGAAGTATCACATACTGAGGAGAGTGGGGGAAACAAAAGTGCAGGGGGTGGGTTATAGCTGTGCTTTGCAGAACCTGAGCAGAGCTGGGGTCAGGAAAAGGACAGCAATCCCACAATGCAAAGCAGCAGTGTCAGAAGACACTTCCTGTTTGCAGGCAGCCCGAGACTCCATGGGCCTCCAACGTCGATCTTTAAAGGCTCAGAAAATGCAGTAGATGCAGGTAGAATTATTTTTAATGTAAGAAATCTGTATGTACAGGGTGTGGGAAACACATACGATAGGCTGCTATTCAGGGTGAAGGTCTGCTTTAAGGATAAGTATTTCAATGGCATTTTTAAAAGTTTATTTATTTTTGTGCCAAAAATACCATTTTGTGAGTACTCACCTGAAAAATGGATATTGTCAGTGTGCCACACACCCCGCTTCCCCTTTAATTCTTACGATCGGGTTACTCCACCGCCAGGTGGCGACGTTGCAGAGAGAAGTCTTGAAAAGGAGCCCCCTTCCGGCCTATATATACCTGGGACCTCCCACTTAACACCAGTGATTTAAAAAGCAGAAAGACAAGGTACCAGGAAATCCAATGGTAACCTCAAAATAAAGAAAAAGCTTCACCATATAAAGGAACCGGGATACCGAAAAGGGCGGGTGAAGCGGGGTGTGTGGCACACTGACAATATTCATTTTTCAGGTGAGTACTCACAAAATGGTATTATTCTCAGTGTGCCACACACCCCGCTTCCCCTTTAATTCTTACGATCGGGACATCCAAAAGCAGTGTCCACAAGGGATGGGTATCCGAAGGCAAAGTGAAGCATAACTTAAATGACTGCAGTCTGCAGAACTTTGCGGCCAAACACAGCATCCGCTGAGGCCCGCACATCAACCTTGTAAAACTTAGAAAAAGTATGAACAGAAGACCAAGTAGCGGCCTTACAAACTTGTTCAACAGAAGCTTGGTGCTGAAAAGCCCAAGACGCTCCAACGGCGCTAGTAGAATGAGCAGTCATACGGAAAGGGGGGACTTTCCCCTTAGCAGAATAGGCCGTAATAACAGCCTGACGTATCCATTTGCTAATGGAAGATTTGGGTGGCGCAAAACCCTTCCTAGGCCCACAGGGCACAACAAAAAAGGCATCAGTTTTACGGAAAGGAGAAGTAACAATCAAATAGTACTTAACACAGCGTACTACATCCAAACAATGCAAAACCCTCTCCTTGTCATTCTTAGGCTTAGGACACAAGGAGGGAAGAACAATCCTGATTCAAATGAAAAGCAGAAACAACCTTAGTAAGAAAGTCCGGTTTGAACTGAAAAACCACTTTATCCTGATGCCTCTCAAAGTAGGGCGCCTGAATAGACAAGGCCGCCAACTCCGAGATACGCCGAACCGAAGTGATAGCTACCAAGAAGACAATCTTCTGAATCAGGGTAGACAAAGCAATATCTTGCAAAGGCTCAAAGGGAGGAGCCTGAAGAGCGGAAAGAACCAAATTCAAGTCCCAAACAGGGAGTAAAGGTTTCCTAGGAGGCCGCACATGTGCCGCCCCCTGGAAAAAAGTTTTAACTAAAGCATGAAGCGCAAAACGCTTCTGAAAAAAGATAGATAAGGCAGAAACTTGCCCCTTCAAAGTACTCAGCTGAAGACCAGAGTCCAGCCCTGATTGCAAAAACTCCAGGAATCCTGGAAACCGAAAAGACCCTACAAGGCAAAGATCTAATCTCACACCAAGCGATATAGGCTTTCCAAGTCCTATAGTAGATGATAGAAGAAGACCTCTTCCGGGCACTGATCAGAGTCTTAACGACCGAGTCAGAAAGACCCTCCTCCTTCAAGATGGAGGTTTCAGCAGCCAAGCCGTCTGTCAGGGATCGGCGCTTACCTGAGCCCCGTTCCAGCGCTGGCCTCGGGCGCCCGGCCCGCGCACGGCCGCTCTCCTTCCTCGTGCTCGCGCCCGCGTTACTGCCTCGCGTGCGCATGCGCGAGCACGTAATCTTTATGCCCTCCGGCGGCGCTGCACACAGCGCGCCCGCCGGAGGCTGTAGTAGGAAGCAATTCTACCAAGGGGCACAGGCAATCCCCTTGGTTCAGACTATGGGCCAATGAGCCCAAAATAGGGAGGTTCTGGGCTACACGCCCTTTTAGGTTCTGGCCCAATGGTTGTTTTGATTACAGTTGCACCAATCACATACTCACCTCCCATCATATCTGTCCCTATATAAGGTTCACCCTGTCAGTTGCTCAGCGCCTGTGATAGTGCCTTGTACCCAGTTTAGTAGCTTGTCTCTAAAGTATATTTTTGATCTCCCGTTGCCGACCACCGTCCGTCTTGACTACCCCCGATCTGATCTCCTGTTGCCGACCTCTGCTTGATCCTCGACCACGTCTTGTCCAATCCTTTGTACCGCTGCCATCTCGGAACTTCTGTTGCTGACCCCTAGCCTGTTGGACTTCCGTTATACGCTCAGCGATTGGGCTGCTCGGCACCACTTCCAGCCGCGGGTTCTCCAGGCCTCTGAACAGTAAGACTCCAATCTTTGAGCCATTGAAGTCCTGGGGGCAACCGATCCCGGGCAGGCGTGCTCTGCGTCCCGGCAAGCGGGGGCTCCTAAAGGTGAAGCTGGCTGCGGAGATTGGGGGTTGAGGTCTTACTGAGAGGGCTGGAGTTATCTAAGTGGATTGCTGTAGTACCCGGAGCGTGACACCGTCAAACCCAGCGTTGGTAAATTGGGGTAACACAGCTGACCCTGAGTGAGCAGATCGGGCCGAAGAGGCAGAACGAGCTGGTCCACTGCCAGCCGAACAATGTCTGCGAACCATACTCGCCTTGGCCACCTTGGGGCCACGAGAATGGTGGACACCTTTTCCAGAGCCAGCTTCCGTACCACCCTGCCCATCATGGGTATCGGGGGAAACAGGTACAGAAAACCCCAGATCCCCCCAGCTCAGGAGGGACATGGCGTCCACTGCCAGAGCTAGAGGATCCTGGGAGAGCGACATGAAGTTCGGGAGCCTGCAATTGTGACGAGAGGCAAACAGGTCCACCTCCGGTGTCCCCCATCGGAGACACAGTGACCGAAAAACCTGAGGATGGAGAGCCCATTCTCCCAGACGGGAAGAGCCCCTGCTCAGCAGGTCCGCTTCCTGGTTCTCCACCCCTGGGATGTAAACCGCCGAGAGACAAGGAACATGGGCCTCCGCCCAGGTCAGGATCAGGGATACCTCTCTGAGAGTACACAGACTGTAGCCTTCTGAGCTACTTTGGCGGAAATTATTTTCTCGAGGTTGGCCAATCGTGCACACACCTCGGCTTGCGAATCCCCACCCTTGACAATGTCACATGGGGACCGGAATAAGGGAGGGGGGGTAGGAGATGACGGAAGTTGCGAGTAGCCAGAAGTCGGAGCGACAGACTGGCACGCAATGTTTTGCTTTGCACATGGAATGCATAATATGACATCATCGCCTGGGAGCGGAACCCCACAGCCCCCACACAGCCTGGATGGCCCCGAAGAGCCATTTCTGGTATTGTCGGAAGCTTCCATATGGTGAATTTATGGTATTCGCAACAACCCAGGGTTTTACGCACTAAGCCACCCGGGATGCCCCTTTATAATTAATGTCCCGGGAAAGGGAGGATTAAATTTTTTTTTTTTTTTTTAAAACCTTAGGACAAAACCCAATTTACAGTACTAAGGCTAGCCAGGTATAACAGAACCGGGAGAGCCACTGCAGTGAGGGGATCCCAGGATCTGTGGGGGGAAAAGAGACAACAGTCAGACCCCCAGAAGAAAAGGCAGCATGCAGCATAGTCATTCAATACAGAGAAAAGCATAATAAATAACAATAGCAAAGCCCCAGAGTGGCTTAAGAGTTAAACTGAAGCCAGCCAACATACACTTTTTATACCCCCCCCCCCCCCCCCCCCATAGTGAAGGGAGAAGGGACCGTAACGGGAGAGAAATGGCCAAAGGGGAACCTCGGGACAGGGGCATCCCAAATCTGGATCACCATGCCGGATAGCCGCATTGCCCCACGTGTGGGGTCGAGCGGAGGAGATAAGCTCCTAGGCACCCATCTACCGTTGCCCAGTGAGCAGCCTAGGCTGGGAGGCTTCCATTAGCCATCTAGGTAAACAAACAATCAAAACTGGGCAGAAATAGACCCAAAGGGGGTGCCGGGGTAAGACCCCGGCTACCTGCAAGCAGGAGACTTCTTTCTTCTGTCTTGTCGCCTCATGCAGAGAGAAAACACTGGTGTTAAGTGGGAGGTCCCAGGTATATATAGGCCGGAAGGGGCTTGTTTTCAAGACTTCTCTCTGCAACGTCGCCACCTGGCGGTGGAGTAACCCGATCGTAAGAATAAAAGGGGAAGCGGGGTGTGTGGCACACTGAGAATATGATGTCCTCAAGGTGCTAAGTTTATCAAGTATTTTTTTTATTATGTTAGCAAATGTGTGTTATATGGAAGAGGTTGCTATTGGTACACCATGTGTAAGGATGAATGAGCTACCTCACCTCAGCAGCAGTGTTCTGTGTGTACAGGACTCGCTTCTCTCTTCTTGGAGATCTTGGAAAACAGACTTGGTGTACGGTTGCCAATAGCGAAATAATTGCAAACTTCTAACTTTGCTAACATTAGAATAAAACATAGACATATTAGATCAGCTGAGAACCTTTAGTGAGCTCCCTCACCTCAGCAGTAGTTATAGCAGCAGTGTTCTGTGTGTGCAGTACTCACTTCTCTCTTCTTGATAAACAGCTAACTTTGCTAACATTAGAATAATAATAATGATACTAGATCAGCTCAGCACCTTGAAGTGGACCAAAACCCAGGATTTTGACTATCCTAGGTCTTGGTCCTTTCCCCGTGGGCACCCCGATCCGTGGTGCCCCACTGTGTGAAACCCTCCCAGATCGCCGCAGCCAACTCACCTCTTCCTGGTCGCACGGCGCGTCTAAGAGCAGCGGCTCTGGCGGCCGCATCCTTCGCTTCTCTCTAGCAGTGCGCATGCCCGCGCCAGGCTTTTGTGAAAGGCCGGTGCGGGCATGCTCCCTGTTAGACGGAGGCAGAGGATGCGGCTGTCAGCCGCTGCTCTTAGACGCGCCGTGCGACCAGGAAGAGGTGAGTCCGTTCGGGCGTCCTGGGGGGGTTTACACCCCTGATCAGGGTGCCCCCGGGGAAAGGACCAAAACCCAGGATAGTCAAAACTTTTTCCTGGGTTTTGGTCCACTTTAAGGACAGCACAAAAAAAATGCACTTTCAAAAACTTCATTGAAAGTGGACATTACCTTTAAAGTGGAGCAACACCCAGGGGGATAGGCCCGGTAATCTATAAGGTTCCCGGGCCGATCCAATCCCTCCCTGCGGGGCATCCCAAATACCTGCTGTGTGAAACCCCCCTGGACGCCTGCTGCACTTACCTGAATCCCGGTCCAACGGGGCATGTGCGGGCCGTGACTGCATCTCGCGCTTCTCTCTAGCAGGGTACGTGCCCACGCAGGACATTTGTGAAGGGCGCGCTCCCTGTTGGAGGGAAGCGCGACATGCGTCCGCCAGCTCGGAGCCGCTGAGCTTTGACGCGCATACCACAGCGCCTCAGAGTGCACTGATTGGACGAGCTACCGCGCATGCGCCGTAGGAGGGGGGTGAGGTGAGTTTTACCGGGAAATCTGGGGGGTTTCGCGCAGCGGGGAAGTGGACCAAAACCAAGGATAGTCAAAATCCTGGGTGTTGGTCCACTTTAAATAATATATTTAAAAATAGATTGCATGCTTCTTGGTTAAGAAAAAATATTGATATATATTAAAAAAAACATTTGGCGACAGTGGGCCCCAAAAATCATGAAAAATCGATCACCCAAAAGAAAAGGCTTCATTCATTAATGTTGCTTCTGAGATACAAGTGACCTTCAGTCCATTTCAATGGCATTTCTAAAAGTGTATTTAGTTTTGTGCCAAGATGATGTCCTCAAGGTGCTGAGCTTATCGCTATTTTTTTCTTATGTTAGTAAATGTGTGTTTTATGGACAATGTTTTTACTGTCTGCAATCTGTTGCTATTGGCAACTCTACGCCATGCGTGAGGATGAGTGAGCTCCCTCACCTCAGCAGCAGTGTTCTGTGTGTACAGGACTTACTTCTCACTTCTTGGAGATCTTGGTAAACAGACTCGGTGTACGGTTGCCAATAGCAACATGATTAAAAACCGCTAACATTACAATAAAATATAGACACACTAGGTCGGCTCAGCACCTTGAGTGAGCTCCCTGACCTCAGCAGCAGTGTTTTGTGTGTACACAGGACTCACATATATTTCTCAGAGATCTTAGTAAACAGACTTAGTGTACGGTTGCCAATAGCAACAGGATTAAAAACTAAAAAACTTTGCTAACATTAGAATGAAATATAGAAATAATAGATCAGCTCAGCACCTTGAGTGAGCTCCCTCACCTCAGCAGCAGTGTTCTGTGTGTACAGGACTAGATCAGCTCAACACCTTGAGGACAGCAAAAAAAATTACGCACTTCCAAACAAAACCAACGAAACTGGACTTTGCCTTTAAATATATGATAAAACAATATAATGAATTGTTTCATTAGCAGCAGCATTCTGTGTGTACAGGGCTCACTTCTCTCTTCTCCGAGATCTTAGTAAATAGACTTGGGCCCTTATTTAAGAAGGGATAGCGTCAGGTAGCGCCTGGTTAATGAGAGGTAGCGACAGATAGCGACTGGTCAACGCCGGACACGGCACGCAATTACACATTTATCAAGCAGAATCTGTTTAGCGACTGGGATAGCGCCATGTAGCGTCTGATTCATCATTTTCACAGCCTCAGTGAACAGCGCCAGCGTTCAACCTTGCACAGCGCCAGGTATGACCTCTCGCTACCTGTCGCTCTCCCATACATTTCAATGGACGATCCTTTTTTTTCTCTTTAAACAGGTTTTTTTTTTTTTTCTTTTTTTTTTTCAAAAAAAATCACAAATAATTCTGTGACCTCTCCTGCCATTGGAATAGCAGTTTTTTCATAATTTTTTAATTTTTAAAATATTTCCTCAGAAATGACATTACAGGTCTGGCATTAAAGTGTTCATGTTACAATGTTGTTACAATGTAATTCCATATGTTTTCGCTTTGTTACTAGTTGATAGATGCTTGAAACACACCGCCTCCTGCGCTCTGGGCTTCAAACAACTATTTTTCAGCGCCAGAGATTTGTGAGGCTGTTTTTTTGCTTAATATGGTGTGAGTCGGTCGTTATGAGCAGTCGCTAACATGCGCTCCCATACAGCGCTGTACTGGTCAAATAGCGACTCCTCACAATGTATTCAACATTACTGAACAGCGACTGAGTCGCTATAAAGTAGCGACTCACAGCCGAGCACAGCGACTACTAGCGGGCGCTCTGAAAATGCTGCTACAGACGCTCATCTGTCGCTACCTGCCGCTAATCATGAAACAGCCTCTTGGTGTATGGTTGCCGATAGCAACATGATTAAAAACTGCTAACATTAGAATAAAACATAGACATACTAGGTCAGCTTAGCACCTTGAGTGCAGCACAAAAAATTATGCACTTTCAAAAAATCCATCGAAACTGGACTTTTCCTTTAAGTATTTGATAAAACAATATAACGAATCATTTCATTAGCAGCAGCAGTGTTCTGTGTGTACAGGACTCACTTCTCTGTTCTCGGAGATCTTGGTAAAGAGACTTGCTAACATTAGAATAAAATATAAAAATACTAGATCGGCCCAGCACTTTAAAGTGGACCAACACCCAGGATTTTCACTATCCTGGGTGTTGGTCCACTTCAGCGGGGCATCCGAGATCAGGATGCCCCGCTGTGTGTAACCCCTCCAAAAGCCCCAAAAAAACGTACCTTTTCGGCGACGGACAAGCCGCTGATCCGTCGCCGATAAGGTAAGGTTTTTTGGGGCTTTTGGGGGGGTTTCACCCCGCGGGACATCCCGATCTCGGATGCCCCGTGGTGAGGGAGGTGATCGGCCCGGGATCCCCTGGGTGTTGGTTCCACTTTAAGGAGAGTACACTGGACTTTCCCTTTAAATATTATAAAACAATATAACAAATCATTTCATTAGCAGCAGCAGTGTTCTGTTTGTACAGGACTCACTTCTCTCTTCTTGGAGATCTTGGTAAAGAGACTTGCTAACATTAGAATAAAATATAAAAATACTAGATCGGCTCAGCACTTTAAGGAGAGCACACTGGACTTTCCCTTTAAATCTTATAAAACAATATAACAAATCATTTCATTAGCAGCAGCAGTGTTCTGTGTGTACAGGACTCACTTCTCTGTTCTCGGAGATCTTGGTAAAGAGACTTGCTAACATTAGAATAAAATATAAAAATACTAGATCGGCGAGGAGATAGAAGAGCACACTGGACTTTCTCTTTAAATATTATAAAACAATATAACAAATCATTTCATTAGCAGCAGCAGTGTTCTGTTTGTACAGGACTCACTTCTCTCTTCTTGGAGATCTTGGTAAAGAGACTTGCTAACATTAGAATAAAATATAAAAATACTAGATCGGTTCAGCACTTTAAGAAGAGCACACCTGACTTTCCCTTTAAATATTATAAAACAATATAACAAATCATTTCATTAGCAGCAGCAGTGTTCCGTGTGTACAGGACTCACTTCTCTCTTCTCGGAGATCTTGGTAAAGAGACTTGCTAACATTAGAATAAAATATAAAAATACTAGATCGGTTCAGCACCTTGAGGAGAGCACACTGGGCTTTCCCTTTAATATTAAATATTATAAAACAATATAATGACTCATCTTGGGGTTGAGCGGCTGTTACCTTTCGGCGGTCAGTGAGTACATCTTGATGGCTTTGTCGCTCACCAGATAGGCTTTCTCCAGCCCCTTCATGTTGGCTGCACCTGCCGAGTGGATTTGGTGGGAAGTAAAATTCAATAGTAATATGTGGAAATGATGGGACGCGACATGTTGTCAGGACTTTTCCCGGGTGCTGGTCTCCTGTTAGTGAGTGCGGGGGAAGATTCCCTCCTCTGTCCTATGCCGCACACATTCTTCCCAGATATAAAAGGCAGGTGTGTTCTCACTCCGACACAGGAATGTTGGGAAGTGAGGAGCTCCGGGAAGGGAGTGGAGTATTTAATGCTGGCTTTGTTTGGCTGGAGGATGGGAGTATGGGGAGCTCCTTCTGCTTCACCTCACTGGAAAGGACAGAAAGCCCTGAGCCATGGAAAATAAGACACCCTCGTCCCAGAGAAAATTCAGCGGCTAATGTATAACCAGGACTCGAAAAACAAGCAGTAATGGCCTGGAACAAGTTAAGCCACTTAAAACTACACCTAAAAGGAGAGGAGACTTGGTTTACTGCACCAGGTAACATTTCCTTATACACAAGCTATAGGTCTAACTCACAAGAGTTATTTATAACTCACAAGAAATGCTTTTTTTTTTTTGCTGACATTTTCTTAAAGTGGACCAAAACCCAGGATTTTGAGTATCCTGGGTTTTGGTCCTTTCCCCCAGTGCGCCCTGATCGGGGTGCCCCGCTGCATGAAACCCCCCAAATCTCTGGAGTAAACTCACCTTTTCCTGGTCCTAGGACGCATGTGCGGCCGCTCGTCCAATCAGCGCGCTTGGAGCCGCTGACGTCACGTCGTCCAAGCCTTCATCCAAGGCCAGCGGCTCCGAGTGCGCTGGTGGCCGCATCCCCTGTTTCCCTCTAACAGGGAGCGTGCCCATGCCGGCCATTCACAATGTCTGGTGTGGGGACGCGTCTGGTGTGGGGACGCGTCCTGCCAGAGGGATTGCGAAGATGCAGCCGTGGCTCGCGCATTTGCTGTTGGACTGGGAAGCAAGGTAAGTGTATGGGATGACCTGGGGGTTTCATACAGTGGGGCATCCTGATTTTGGATGCCCCGGGGGTAGGGAAACGATTGGCCTTGGAATCTGATAGATTCCCGGGCCATTTGGACCCGAAACCTGGTCCAAACTCATCTTTCCTGTGATGCCACGGTGCATGTGGGGCTCCCAGACAATCGTGCATATTATTGTATAGCATATAACTCAGTTTATAAGGATTTAGACTATCTTGGGCCTTGCCCCTGGGGCATCAGTGTGAGACCCCTGGATCCCTAGGAAAACTTACCCGACCGCCCAGCCAAAAGCACCTGCGCGGGTGCACAGCCAATCAGCACACATACCATCTAGCCTCTAACACGGGGAGTGTCCACGTCGGCCATTCAGGCACGCACCCGGATAATGGTATAGAGGAGCAGCAATGGCCCGTCCATGTGCCATTGGTTCAGCAAATATGTACTCTTTACTAGGGATCCAGGGAGAGGTAATCAGGCAGCCCTGGAGTCTTCAGGGCTGCCCAACATGGGTTTTGGTTAACTTTAATGACTTGACACCGGAGCACACATCGGCTTGCACATGTGCCGTAGGATTGATGGTGATGTGGGTATATTAGCAATCCCATGGGGTTTTACAAAGTGGGCCATCCTAAATTGGGATGCCCCGAAGGTAGGGAATCAACCAGCTCTGGAGTGTTTTAGACTTCTGGGTCAGCTACACAGGGTTTTGGTTCACTTTAATAAAAGTTGGAATTAGCTTAAAGGGAATATTTTAAAGAGGACCAAAATGCCCAGCCCTAGATTCTAAAAGAAGATGAAAGCTTTCCCAATTTGGGATGTCCTGGTCCACCCTGGACTCGCCTCCATCCTAGGACACATGAGCAGCCTCTGACGACATCCTTGGCACTCCTGAGTCCAATGCCCCCACCTCCACTAGCATATCTAAATGGCTGGCAATGGGTGCACACCCCCACCATTCAGCTTTCCCTCCTGATCTGAGCTCAGAGCAGCATAGTAAAGATTACAGGTGATCTGGGGGATCACACACAGCTCAGAATCCCAATCAGGGAGGAGGAATAAAACCCAGAACAGTGAAAGACAAGGGTTTTGTTTCTCTTTAAAGTGGACCAAAACCCAGGATAGTCAATAGTTTTGACTATCCTGGGTTTTGGTCCAATCGGGGGTGCCCCACTGTGTGAAACCCCCCAAGACGCCAAGCCCAGCTCACCTTATCGCGATCCCACGGCGTGTCTACATTGTAAACAACTATTGTAATGTTCTGCGGCCGCCAAGGCCAATGACTTACATTGAGACATGATTACATTCTTCCCCCCCAGCTGTGTGTTCCATGTATGTATGTTTGTGTGGCCTGATAGACAAGCTTCCCTCTGTTTCTGAAACAGTTTGGTGTGTGCTCCTTATAGCAGAACTCCAAGTTGCTGACAGCCTGCCTTGTGTTCCGAAACAATATCACACAGGCACACTGCAGCCACGCTGATCATTACATTAATGCAGCCAGCTAGAGCAGATCCTCCTGACATTCTGTATGTAAACAGATAAAATATCTCTCTGGCTGGTCAGGCTGGTCATAAGGAAGCCCCCAGCTCAGCTGCAGCGTGTCTGTCCTAGCCCATCCTCATACTCATGTGTAAGCAAGGCTAGCGCATGGGTGATATGTTTTCTATTCCTACAAGTATTTCCATAAAATGTGATTTTTCTCATTTAAAGAAGATATTTCTCAATTCATAGTTAGTATTTTAAACTCATATACTTTTAACTCACAGCTGGAATTTCTTTACTCACAGGAGACCATTTAATGTATAAAGGGACTAACGCAGATTATACCCCCCCCCCCCCACTCACAGGGGTTTCAGGATACCCTTAGCTCAACAGAGATTTTTTTACTAATAGGAAACTTAAACTTACTCACAATAAAGGGGAACAAATCCCAGGATTTTGACTATCCTGGGTTCTTTTTTTCCATGCTCTGTGGACATCCAGATTTGGGATGCCCCGCTGTGGGAAACCCCCCAGATCGTCCAGAACAATTCACTTTTCATGGTCCCATAGGGCCTGCACAGACATCCAATCAGAGATGTTTGCCATGTACAGTATATGCAATGTTCAGCAATCAGGAGCTTAAGTGGCCACATCCCCAGCAGCGATGTCTACGTTGGTGAGGGAGCCAGGAAGAAGGTGAGTTTACTGGTGCCATGGGGGTTTTTTTGTAATAATGATCTTTTAAACTCACAAACTATATATTTCCTTAAAGTGGACCAACACCCAGGATTTTGACTATCCTGGGTCTTGGTCCACTTCGGTGGGACACCCCCCCGAACCCCCCGAACAACTCACCTCTCCCTGCTCCCAGCGCCGCCGCCTCCCGCGCGTCCCTCTTGACGCGCGCGTGCCCGCGCCGGCCATTCACAGACGGCCGGCGCGGGCGCGCGCACGTAAGGTAAGGAGTTTGGGGTGTTTGGGGGGGTTTCACCCCGCGGGACATCCCGATCTCGGATGTCCCGCGGGGAGGGAGGTGATCGGCCCAGGAATCTTATAGATTCCCGGGCCGATCACCCGTGGGTGTTGGTCCACTTTAACTCATGGGAGATATTTCTAAATATTTCTAACTCAAAAAATATATTTGGCAACTCAGGTAATATCTTCTTAATAACTTCTTGAGGTATTTTCTTAAAAAGGAAGATCGTACCGTAAATTAAAAAGGGCCGATCTCCACCATCAGCCCGTACCTACCTTTTGGCAGCAGCAACATCCGCCTGCTTCAGGACCTGATCGCTGCCCCCCATGCCGGCTTAGCCGCCTGTAAGTGACAGCACGGCTTTAGCTAAGCTCTACAAAGTCCTGCGATGCTCAGCAAAGTCTCGCAGGATTTCGGGTACCATAATTGCATCCCATTCATGGGCACTGTGCGCAGTGCCTGATGGGACACAAGATGGCGCCACCCGTCGAAAGGTCACCCGGAAACCCAGGGACCCAGAAGATGGATCCCCCGGCGAGGGGAGTATTTAGTGCCCAATATATGGCTTTAGAATCGAGTCTATGAATAGACAAACAAGAAAAAGTACAGGGTTCTGGGGCAGGGATATATGGGGTCTTGGGAAATGAAACAGGGGGCAATGATTATATAAAGGACATCATTTAGGAAGTAATAATACAGTCTCATAATCTCTGCTGCATTACATCGCTGCTGTCTTGGCTAGTATGTGACCGACGCACTTTAATATATTCCTATTTGATAAACTGTACGGCAAATACTCTTGTGCTAAATCACATAACAAACAAAAAGGGGGGGGAGGGAGGTAAATATCTCCCAGCAGCTGCTTCCAATGACACAGTATTTGCATTTGCTTCTCCCACACAGCAGAATAGAACAAAGAAAGCAAAGCCTCGACACTTCAATACTTACCTCATCACAGGGACTCCAGACACATCCAAGAGCCCCATGTTACTTCCCCGCAGGGAGAGGAGGGGGGTCTGCATTACAGTACCTTGCAGAACATCCAAAGTCAGGGCCGGCGTCAGCACCCGGCAAGCTCGGTCAGCTGCTGGGGGCCTCCACCCCCCACGGGGCCCACTAACAGCTGGCACAATGTGGTTAACCCTTCTATATCCAGCTTCCTGAGTCTCACTAAAAAAACAGCTCCAATAGAGGGTTGGAGGGCAAGCAGCCCTTCTTAGTTTTGGCCAGGAATTTATAGACCCCTGACTCTCCATCGCAAAGGGGCCCACTGAGACCATGCCGCCCAAGGGCCCATATAAACCTGGACCCCGCCCTGTCCAAAGAAATGACAACTGTCATAGACAAAACTATATCTAGAGCAGCCTGTGCAACAGCTATCAGGCCCAGTGGCCGAGAGGGCTACTGATCAGATACATAGCAACCGTCCATATCTCCATCTTCCCTTTGGTAATATTTAACTAGAATTTGATGAGTATTTATTTTTATATATAATTATATATATAAATCCAAAGGGCGAATCAGAATCTGTATACATCCATACACGGCTTGTATGCCCCATGCAAATACTTTCCGCTTTTCACCTCGGTCCGGGATTCAGTGCTGGGGTTTCCTCATCCCTCAGGGGGCCTCCGGTCGCTGGTCTGCAGTAAACTTCTGTTCCCTGTCCAACGCTGCGGCTTCTGACAGAGCGGCCGCCACAGGGAGGAGCCTTTTATACAGAAGTGAGTTGACATAATCTCACTTACCTGACAGTAAAAAAGGCCATTTCCAGCAGCGCTTGGCGAGTGTCAGAAGCCAGTAGTGAACGGCAGAAGCTGGAAGGGGCCCAGTGCGCTCCAATCCCCTGCCTGCCGTCCAGCTTCCGCCAATCATTCCGCCAGTCGGTGATCGGTGCTGGAATCGAGGCAGGTAGAAAAAACAAATAAATTACTTTATTCTCTGTGTGGTATGTTTTTTTTTTTAAATCATTTTAACCCTCTGTTAAAGTGGACCAAAACCCAGGATTTTGACTATCCTGAGTTTTGGTCCTTGCCCCCGGGGCACCGCGATCGGGGATGCCCCGCTATGTGAAACACCCCAGGTCAACCAAACAAACTCACCTCTTACCGGTCCTATGGCACATGCGCGGCTGCTCGTCCAATCAGCGCGCTTGGATCCGCTCGAGCCCCTTCGTCCAGGCGCTCGTCTAATATGAGCGGATCCGAGCTCGCTGGTGGACGCATTCCCCACTACAAAAGGAGTGTGCCCACGTGGCCATTCGCAAATGCCTGGTGCGGGCACGCGCCCTGCAAGAGGGGTGGCAGGGATGCTCGCGCCATTGCTCGCGCATGTGCCATTGGACCGGGAAGGAAGGTAAGTTTATGGGTAACCTGGGGAGTTTCACACAGCGGGGCATCCCAATTCTGCCCCAGGGGAGAGGAAATCCATTGGCCCGGGAACCTTATTGATCTTATAGATTCCCGGGCCGATCTCCGTGGGTTTTGGTCACTTTAACTTGTAAGGGGCTCTTGAAACTCCTGTTCCGGATCCATGATTTCTTTAGCAAGAGGCCAACATTTTTACAGCAACAATATCTATGGGATTTTAAAGGCAGTGTCCAGCCAAAAAATGTGTTTATAAAGAAAAGCATATACTCACTTTTTCTCCCCCGCAGCAGCTTTCTTATAGTTCAGTTGTTTACTAGAACTTCACAGATCTTGCGCCTGTGTATGGATATTCTTTGGCCAACCACCTATATCTATCAGGGAAACAGGTTGATGGGACATTGCCTGTCTGCCTCCATCGCAGTGGAATGCATTCACTGTAAAAGGAGGGCATGCCACACACTGCTTTGGCTCACTTTCTCTGTATGAGGTGGCAGGGACATGTCTAGGACCAGATTAGGCAATGCACATATGGGATTCCTGTCCCGGGCCACCATCACTTACTATATTGCCGCAATGAGAGCAGGCTGCGGCCAAGCAACAATGGGGGCGCGGTTGTCACTACAATTCCTGGAAATGCTTTCTTGCTTTCAGGTGTGGCAAAAGAAATGAATTACTGTCTGTGAGCTGTGTGCCGATTGGCCCACCTACCCCCAAAAAGGCTACTTACTCACCTTTCCAGTTTCATAATATATAAGCACAATTCTCTGACCTGTTGATTGTAGCACATTACAGACAGCCTTGCACATCACTGTATGACCATGCACAGGACAAGGATGCCACCAGGGGCAATCATGCGTATGATTAAGGGCCCTTAAAGGTCTGAAACGCGTCACCTGGTTCCCACAGCGGGGCATCTTTTTGGCACTGGGTCCCTATTTGGAATGGCACTATTTTGGATGCATTTGATGGCTATGAATATTTTTAAACTGAAACCTTAAAAGTTATATTTTACGAAAGGAGAAGCTGGATACTTTTGGAAGACCACACCAAGAGATCTTCTATTTCCGTGCTTCACAAGTGGATGGGGTGAGCTGGTTGGTTCTTTGCTTGTTTGTTCATTGACTCCCTGCTGGGCACATACGTTTTTAAGAAAATTACTGGATGGGGGGCGCTTCATCACACTGTCTGCCCTGGGGTCTCCATCCCACCTAATCCCATACCTACCAACTTTTCAGGGTGGGAAAGAGGGACAGTTGTTAAATTAGGCCACGCCCTCTCACTGATTGATGGATAGGAAATAGGATGTAACAGTTACAACAATAGAAACACTTTGAAAAGGCAAATGAATCATTTATTGATGCAGATCTACATGTTACACCTCAAAGAGGGACACATGAGAGGGGCAGGGGGACATGGACTCAAAAAAGTGACAGTCCCTCCAAATTAGGGACACTTGGGAGATATGTATCCTGTCCTTGGCATGTCAGTACATCCTGTAACAAGAGCTAGATAACGGGACAGCACCCTGACTGATATAAGGGAGAGGCGGTCATTTTTTTATTTATATGCCGGACTTTCACCCTGCCTGCCGACCTGATTGGCCTTCAGAGGAAAGGCTGCAGTTGCCATGCTGATGGATCCCAGATCAGCATTTTTAGTTTTCCAAGGCCTCTTTAAAGAGGAACATTTCAGGTATTGTGGAGTTAATAAAAACTCCACAAACCTGGCTTGCTCGCCCTGCCCCTCCAGTTTCACAATTTAAAACATTTTGACTATCCTGGGTTTTGGTCCTTTCCCCTGATCAGGGGTGCCCTGCTGTGTGAAACCCCCCAGATCGCCGAGCGCAACTCATCTCTTCCCAGTCCTACAGTGCATGCACATCCGCTCATCCAATCAGCGTGCTCGGAGCCCCTGACGTCACGTCCTCTAAGCCTTTGTCTAAGGGCAGCGGCTCCGAGCGCCCAGGCGGACGCATCCCCCGCTTCCCTCCCTAACTGGCAGCGTGCCCGTGCCGGACATTCACAAATGGCTGACACGGGCACGCACCCTGCTAGAGGGATAGTGGGGAAGCGGCCACGGTTTGCGCATGAGCCGTTGGACCGGGAGGCAAGGTAAGTGTATTTGGCGACCTGGGGGGAGGGAATCGAACAGCCGATCATGCTGGGTTTTGGTCCACTTTTGGTCCAACATTTCAGGTATTGGGGAGTATTGTGCCCCTCCGGTTTCACAATTTACAACTTTAAACTTACCTGCCCAGTCACATCGTGATCCGGCATCCCTCGGTCCCCCAATTGTCCCCGTCCATCTCACATGACAGCGCATTTGAGGAGCAGTGCGCAAGTTTTGACCAGAGGACTGCTAGAGGTAAGTATGGTTAAGCCCACTGAGATCAGTCAGCAATGGCTAAGGGGGGTGCAAAGGGGCCAGAAATGCTGTCGGATGTCAGCGTTTTAGATGGCACCGACATCCAAATGGGAGGGGGGAGGTATGTTTAGATAGTGCTCCTTTAGACCTTTTCTGATGTTCCTATCGAGAAAAATGGCCCAATGATAAAAATCCCTATAAATTTGCTGGATGGTGGGAGGAGGGGTCACTTATACATCCAGCATCAAAAAATATCCAGCCAGGCTTGCTTTATTTATTTTGAATGAAGGAAGAGGACTTCTGGGGTGACAGACCCCTGATAGACTACACCTGTCACCCCGGTATTTTATTCCTACCATGAGCAAATAAACCATAATCTTGGTGGGAGTTTTATTTAGTTTGGGTGTATAGTTGACCCCTCCTCCCATTAGCCGACATGTTTATTTGGATTTTTAATATTACACAATTTCGCGATAGTGCTCCTTTAAGCAGTATGGCATCCGAAATCGGGACGCCCCCGGGGGAAGGCTATTCAATGAACCTAAAGTCTTATTTGACTTTAGGTCTGCTTTACCAATAGAGATGTGTGCCATGCAGGCCCGGTGGAAAGACAGCAAGCGGGGCCGGTGAGCAGGAGGAAAGACAGGGGCGGGGCCGGCGGCCAGAAGGAAAGACAGCAAGCAGGGCCGGCAGGGGCGGGGCCGTGGAGCAGGACGAAAGACACGTGGTGGGGTCGGCGGGCGGGAGGAAAGACGGCGCGTGGGACAAGCCAGGAGCAAAGACAGCAGACGGGGTGAGTTAAAGAGGAGCATCTGGCTCAGCTGCCTGCTTTGATCGCAGGAGGCTGAGTGGCGCTCATTGAATGCTGCTTTTCCCTGGGGCATCCTGAATCGGGATGCCCCTGCTGTGTGAACACCTGGAAAAACTCACCTTTCCCCGCTCCATCTCTCTTTCCCAGCTCTGTCCCATTCATCTCTCTCTTTTCCCAGCTCTGTCCCATTCATCTCTCTCTTTCCTCAGCCCTGTCCCATCCCATCTCTCTCTTTTCCCAGCTCTGTCCCATCCCATCTCTCTTTTCCCAGATCTGTCCCATCCCATCTCTCTTTTCCCAGCTCTGTCCCATCCCATCTCTCTTCTCCCAGCTCTGTCCCATCCCATCTCTCTTCTCCCAGCTCTGTCCCATCCCATCTCTCTTCTCCCAGCTCTGTCCCATCCCATCTCTCTATTATCCCAGCTCTATCCCATCCCATCTCTTTTCCCAGCTCTGTCCCATCCCAGCTCTTCCCAGCTCTGCCCCATCCCATCTTTCTTTTGCTAACTCTGTCCCATCCCATCTCTCTATTATCCCAGCTCTGTCTCATCCCATCTCTCTATTATCCCAGCTCTGTCTCATCCCATCTCTCTTCTCCTAGCTCTGTCTCATCCCATCTCTCTTCTCCCAGCTCTGTCCCATCCCATCTCTCTTTTCCCAGCTCTGTCTCATCCCATCTTTCTTTTCCCAGCTCTGTCCCATCCCATCTATCTTTTCCCAGCTCTGTCCCATCACATCTCTCTTCTCCCAGCTCTGTCCCATCCCATCTCTCTTCTCCCAGCTCTGTCCCATCCCATCTCTCTTTTCCCAGCTCTGTCCCATCCCATCTATCTTTTCCCAGCTCTGTCCCATCACATCTATCTTTTCCCAGATCTGTACTATCCCATCTTTCTTTTCCCAGCTCTGTCCCATCCCATCTCTCTATTATCCCAGCTCTGTCCCATCCCATCTCTCTTTTCCCAGCTCTGTCCCATCTATCTTTTCCCGATGTGACTTAGTGTGTGTGCTTGTGTATCTGTGTGTGCATATACGCTTGCCTGTGTGTTTGGGTGTGGGGGGTTGATGTTGCTTTGTGTGTGTGCAGCGGTGGGTGACAGATTGGTGTGTGTGCATGGTTGGGGGAGTTCTGATATGTGTGTGTGCAATGGGGGGAGGGTGACAGATGTGTTTTTGCACACAAGGGGTTACAGATTGTGTATGTGCGGGGAGCAGAGAGGGGTTCAAAATTGTGTGTGTGTTTGTGTGTGTTGGAGGGGTAGCAGACTGGTGTGTGTGGGGCCCCATAATAATAATTTTGTATAATGTTCTGGGGGGGCTTGGTCCAAAATTTGCTTTGGGGCCCAGCGGACTCCAGATCCATACAAGACAGAAATATCAGTGGTCGTGACAATCTTAAGGATGCATATGTGAAATGTGTAGACAATAAAATATGAGAACTCAGAACGTTGCTCTGTTTCCCATGTTATATCAGCAATGGCTTACAGCTTTTTGTTTTTATTTTTAGCTGTGGTGTCAATGTTTTCTCTCCCAGCCGTATATGACAAGTACCAGGTAAGGACATCTTAGTTTGGTGTAGTTAGTGGCATGCTGATTCATTCTAGCTTTTATGATTTTTGGGAGTGTCAGTGGTAAGTTCTCTTCTTGGGAATTCTCACAGTATGACTAAATTAGCCATTACATAATAAAGAGTAAGTTATAATGTGCTGTTTGCTCTATTGATTCTCGTTTTGAATAATATACCCAACTGGTGGAACACTTTAGGTTGTACATTGTAATAGTATACTTCGATAAATAAGCCCGTCAAAATCTACAGCACCAGGCCCGGGATGCTCTTAATCCGGCCCTGGTGCCATGTAAAAAACAGCTTTCAAATCAAATACACTCCAGAGTAGGCAAGTTCTGGATTTTCTGAGATGCAGCTACAGAGTCGTCCACATGCAGCTAATATGGAATAATAATATAGGCGGCAGCGCTGCAGACATCACTCTGCCATCAGCGTCAGGCAGCATATAGGTGCTGACAGGCAGCTATGTAATTACTGGCGCTACAGAAAGAGATCCTGTCCGCTGAAGGCGCAGATCACTGTGTCTCTGTGCCAGCCAACCCCGACACTGAGGCTCTTTGTTACGTCGTACAAGCTTAAGTCTTTTTTCTGAGATTTCTTTCTTCTCTTTGCCATTTATTCCCATTTCTTTTTATTTATCATTCTTTCTTGTTTTCTTCCCCTCTTCATTCATTTGAAATATTTTTTCTTTCTTCAATCCTATCATTTGCTGGATTTCCCAAATTATAACTTTCATCTGCCCTTACAAACTATACAACAAGAGGGACCATGGACTACTTATCCACATCCACCCAAACAAAAGGAGCACTAAAAATTATTTAGCAATACAAGAACTTTTTTTAAAAAGTATATATAAATTTATTGTACAAAAAGGCAAACACACAAGAAGACAATCACACTATACAACAATGATGTCCCTGCTGCATGTTTCTCCTGTTTACATGATTTGAACAGGTGTTGCTGATACTTCCTTGGTCTGGTAACTTTGTGTCGTGTCCTTCATATGTTTCTGGTTTATGCACTTTGCGCTCTTGATTTCAGGCATATGCACTATTGTATAAATATTAATATATATAATATATATATCTTGTTTACTGATTCATTAATTAATAGCATGTTTTTTTTATAATATTTAGTATTTTCATGGAATTAATAGCACAGCTCTTTGCACTAGTCACTTTATTTGATTGAATTGGTTTGGTATCTATTTGTCTGTAGCAATATTTGGGTGGTTTTGTGCCGGCACAAAATATCTATTGAGTTAACCCCCCCCCCCCCCTTGTTCTTACATATATTGTTGGGGGTCCCGTTCTTTATATATATTGTATAAGACTCCCAGATATACATGTCTGTTTATACTTTGGCAGCGCTGGATGGATTTGGGGACAATGCAGTTGTTTATAATTTGTCTTGTATAGTGTGATTACTGTCTTTTTGTGTGTTTACCTTTCTGTACAATACATTTTATATATATATACTTTTTTTAAAAAGGTGCTCCTTTTGTTTGGGTGGATGTGGATAAGTAGTCCATGGTCCCTCCATGTTGTATAGTTTGTAAGTATATAGTGTAGCACATCACATTTATTAGGTGGTGCACCCCCATCTTGTGGTTTTTCATCTGTCCTTATGTATAGTCCCCTAGATTAAAGCACACCTAATGCTCTCCCTGCCAAGTGCCAACTCTACACCAGGGAAAAGCCTGGTTTGCCAACAACCGAACCCTAATAACACCCACAAGCTCTGCAGTACAGAGATAGTTACTGTACTTATGCCTTGCACTGCTTTGTCCAACTGGGGAATGCGAACCCTGGTAAATAGTTACTAAAAGATTCCAGGGCAGGCAGATCGTGATTCCCCGCTGTGTGAACCCCCCCCCCCCCCCCCGGGCCACTCAGAGATGAGTTAGGACTGCACCCTTAGCACCCTGCACTAAGGACAGAAGCTGCCAGACTAACCTGATTGGCTTCTATGAGGAGGTGAGTAGAAGCCTGGACAGATGGATGGCTGTGGATATAGTTTTTCTGGATTTTGCAAAAGCATTTGACTCTGTCCCCCATAGACACTTATTAGGGAAAGTGAGATCGTCAGGATTAGAAAACAGTTTGTAACTGGATTGAAAACTGGCTGAAGGATCGTGTGCAGAGAGTTGTGGTTTATGATACCTACTCTGAATGGTTACCGCTTGTACCCCAGGGTTCAGTGCTGGGCCCACTATTATTCAACTTTTTTATAAACGACATAGAAGATGGAATTAAAAGCACTGTCTCTATTTTTGCAGGTGACACAAAGATATGTAGCACTGTGCAGTCTATTGAAGATGTTCACAAGCTTCAGGCTGACTTGGACACATTGAGTGTCTGGGCATCCACTTGGCAAATTAATTTCAATGTGGAAAAATGTAAATTCATGCACTTGGGGTCTAATAACCTGAAGGCCACATATGTCCTCGGGAGGGTAAAACTGGGAGAGTCACTTATTGAGAAGGATCTGAGGGTACTGGTAGATCACAGACTAAATAACAGCATGCAATGCCAAGCAGCTGCTTCCCAGGCCACCAAGATACTATCATGCATTAAAAGAGGCCTGGAATCACGGGATAGAGATGTAATTTTGCCTTTTTACAAGGCACTGGTGTGCCCACACCTGGAATATGCCGTCCAGTTATGGGCGCCCATTCATAGAAAGGACGCTCTGACTATGGAAAGGGTGCAGAGGAGAGCCACCAAACTAATAAGGGAAATGAAGGATCTTAGTTATGAGGAAAGGTTACGAGAATCAAATCTGTTTAGTCTTTAGAGGAGACGGCTGAGGGGGGGACATGATTAACTTGTATAAATATATAAATGGCCCATACAAAAAATATGGGAGAACACTATTCCAGGTAAAATCCTCCCTAAAGACAAGGGGGCACTGCCTTCGATTGCAAAAAAAGAAATTTGGTCTCCGGAGGCGACAATCATTTTTTTACCACAAGAACTATAAATCTATGGAATAGCCTCTCACAGAAACTTGTTACAGCATCAACCGCTGACAGCTTCAAAAAAGGATTAGATGCTTTTTTAGAAGAAAATAACATTAACAGTTACTATTAGCGGTTATCAGTAAAAAAATAAAAAACAAAAAATAAAATAAATAGCTTCCCCTATAAAATAAAATAAAAAATAACTTCCCCTACCCCAACACCCTTGGTTGAACTTGATGGACATATGTTTTTTTTCAACCGTATTAACTATGTAACTATGTAACTCTTCAGAGGCACCTTGGCGCTTGGTGGTGCAGCTTCAGCAGACTTCTGCAGATGTGTGTGGGACCATGACCTCTGTTTTTAACCAGATTTAGAGGCAGATTATAGGTTTGTCTGCAAGCTAACAGGGTTGAGTGCTGTGGCCGCTTTAAAGTGGATTTTTACTATCCTGGGTTTTGGTCCACTTCGGCGGGGCACCCCGATCGGGGGTGCCCCGCTGTGTGAAACCCCCCCAGAAACCCCAAAAAACTCACCTCTCCTCGCTCCCACGTGACCGCGGCTGCCAATCCCCACGGACGGACAAGCGTGAGGCAGCGACGGACAAGAGAGCGCCCCCGCCGCCGCCTCCCGCGCATCACTCTTACAGGGAGTGCTAGAGGGACGCACGGGAGGCGGCGGCGGGCGCCGCTGGATCGTGGATAAGGTAGGGATTTAGGGGTGTTGGTCCCCTTTAAGACTTGTGTCCTACTGAAGTGTAACGTCTGAAGTGTATGTAGTAAGCTGAAGAGAGTTGGAAAAGAAAAGCATTTTGTTCTACTGCAAATGAATTTGTCCCTGAACTCACTCCCCTGCAATAGACATGAAGGTTGATTCACAGCCTCTTTCGCCTGCACTACACATGAAAAAGCATGTGTATGTGTAATGTTTCCGTCCATTTGTGAGTTTCTTGTGCGTTTTTTTCTTCGTATTAGCGTTTTCATAGTACCGTCTAAGCCTTAACTCTAATGTGTAATTGCTTCATTCATGTGTAAGAGTCGGGATGAGTGAGGGCTTCCACGTGATTCAGAACCCAGATTTAGCATGTGAGAGAGGACTATAAAACGGGAAATATCCATCTACACTTATGGGCACTTTTTGACGGTGAGTTTGTGCTTTCGTGGTGTGGGAAAATGAAGTGGAGTCCTTAAGTCACTGGGAGGCTGCCACCTCCTTTTAAACACCCCCCAAAATAAACATTTGTATATATTTTACCTATTTTTTATGTTTGTTTTTTTTTTACTTTTATATTTTCTTATTAAAAAAAAAAAAACTCTATGAATAAAAAATAAAAATACATTATGAATAATAAATGAAAAATACATTATGACTTAAATAAAGCCTCTTAAAGCCTCTTAAATAAAGAGGCTGATTTAAGACTAGCGCCACATGCAATTTGTAGCATCCCGAGGGCAAAGCGCTCAAGACGACGCTACATCTAACAACAGGACAATGCTCCAGCAAACGAGGTAGTGCAATCATTTGATCCTAAAACTGATTTTAAAAAACGCTATTTATAAACAGGCAAAAGAAAAAAAATGATCAAAAAAAAAATAACAATAAAATTCAAAAAATGATGACTAAAAAAATTACAGATTTAAAAATTAAATAATGTTGTGTTGTATTTCATTTATTATTATAAAAAATCAGAGTAATGTTTACATTATATTCATGTGGGCATCCCAAATATTCAACTAGGAAGAAGTAGAGAAGATTGAAGGGAAAGCATGAAAGGGGTTAAGGTATCCATTAGGAAGAAGTACTAAGTAAGTAAACTGGCACAGCAATAAGTAAGTAATGGGTTAGCAGTGCCAGGGTATGTGAAACAGTTAAAATAAGAGGTTTGCATATGCGTACAAACCAACAAAAAGGTCAGTGTCTGTGTATAAAATATTATGGAGTTCAGGGGCTAAATAAAGATTTTTCTGATCATTGGATCCGACCCCCTGCCACATCCCTCTCTTCCCACGTTGCACGAAGGTCAGGTAAGTTACCCATAGTACCTTACTAATCAGCAGTACTAATCAGCCGTTTGGAGCAAAAGATAAACCCCTTTTTGCTTTTTTATTTGGATGCTAAATCACTTTAATTGTGTTTTTCCTTCCTTTGTTCTGCTTTCTTTTTACATCTTTTTCTTTCTTTCTTTCCTTCGTTCCTGTTTCTCTTTCTGACCTTGTTTTATTCCTCCATCTTTCTTTCTTTCACACCTTCTTTTCTTCCTCCCATCCTTTCTGTCCTTCCTTCCCACCTTTGTTGTTTCCTTTTTACTTTCTTTCTTACTTCCTCCCTCTTTTCTCTTTCTCGCCTCTTCTTTCCTTCTTTCTCCCAATTTACATTTTACATCCTTTTTAACAGCAATCTTTTTCCCTTTTCATTTAATGTGAATTTGCATCCGGCTTTCTCCCTTTAGCTATGACGCAGTTAGAAGCGGCTCCCTGGCAGGCTGTGTTTTGGAACATTTTGCCACCAGATCAGCAGTTAGCTGTCACAGTAAACAATATGGAATAGTTGCTGACTAATGCCTTCTGTGCGCGTCTAATTGAATGACGAGGGAAGCGCTTGTGCGTTTAAGAGCATCGCTCACAGCTTGTGAAACCTCCAGCTCTCTCTCAATCTGTCTCTGGGGTGGTGAACTTTTCTGCTGGAACCGGTGGCCCAGCGCATCTGTACAGCTTTTCCCATCAGCACCCGACGTATGGCGTAAAATGGAATTAGTTTCTGTAAACAAAATAGCAAACAGTTAATGCAGCTTTTAAAACTAGAGGTTGGTTGCATATAACTAGTCACTAGTCAAATTAGATATAGCAGCCGGGTGTGTCACTTCTATAGGAGTAAGGCTTTGCCTATTACACCTGTATCAAAGGTTGTGCAGTAAGTAGTCACACTAATGATGGCTGATATCACCTAAAACCCTTTTGAAACAAAAAGTGGACCCCCGGTCGAGTAGTCCTCAGGGCCACTGTATCCCACAACACAACATCCTTCATCTCTTTCTATCTCTAGCAGGGCGCGTGCCCGCATCGGCCATTCAGGGAAGCGTGTGATGCGGCCACCAGTGCGCTCACAGCCTGATGAAGTGGGTGATGTACCCACGGAACGCGTGGCTCCTGGTGCGGTAGGCGGTGGGGAGACTTCACACATGTTATTTTCATGATACCTTGGCTTTATTTCTGGTGATGTGATATTATTTTTTGATTGGTATTGTGACATATATCAGTGGTTCCCCTTTGGGATGCCTAAATAATATATACAGGTGATTATATTTTCATTGGTGAATAGAGTAGATTGATATGTTTATGAGTTGTTATGGTTAGGAATATTAATCCCTAATTGATTGTTTGACTAGTAGCACTTGCACTTTATAAATGTATAGATTTTGTAGTGATCCAGATCATAGGCAGGATTTGCGCATGTTTAGTTGCACTGTTGGAACACTTTGTTGAATGATTTAGCACATATATATTTAGGCATCTGATATCAATTAGTGTGGTCAGACTCTCCCCATCGCCTACACACCTTCATGTTGGTTTGTCCTGTGTATTATTGTCCCATTTATGTGTTTTTTAAGGGATTTAATATGTTTATTTTGTTCCTGGTTTGAGCTCTTTTGCAGCCCTGGGAGTGGCACCTCCTACAGATTGAATAGGGTAATAGTGCAAGTCCCCATTTTTTCCTTCACAGCCGCTGTGCAGACGTCGGTTTAGACGTCCATAGCTCAGCGGCTCTGAGCACGCTAATTGGACGAGCGGCTGTGCATGCGCCATAGGACTGCGGTGAGGTGAGTTGATGTGGGGAATCTGGGGGGTTTCACATAGTTGGGGTGGGGAGAGGGTGCAAGGGGCTAAACGCAGTCTGTAGCTGAGGCCTTGCTTGGCTAGGACCCAATTACCCTGCGTCTAGGCTGTGGTCATGAGACTTCTGTGTGCCAGGAACCTGAAAGACAGTAAAAAGTATAGTTCTCTGCATTTAACCCCTTGCACCCCCCCCCCCCAAATCACACACAATCTGCACTGTCACCTCTTGCGCAAGCGAGGTGCAAGCAAAAATAAGAAAGTGCCTAGGGCAGCCTGGACACCAAACACGGCCCTGCCCATTGACCTTGAGTTGCGACCGCGCTGCGGCTTTTGCGAACTGCAGCTTATGTGAAAAGATCCATTTATTTTAGGGTCTTTTTTCTTGACATTTGTGACAAGTTGAATTATTTCTATTTCCACGGGACACAAATGAGTAGGTGAGAAAGGGGCCTTAGGCATCTCAAAGCCTCCCCCCCCCCCCCCCCAAACAGCCTGTTTTACTGGTTGAAGCCCATTCTACCTGCGTCATGTGCTGTGCAAAAATCTTGGGTGGAGCGGCAGCACCTGCAGGGGCAAGTTACATGTGGCAGATTGTCTCAGCGACTGCTCTGCACATTTTTTTAACAATTGCACCATACCCCTCAAGTATCTCTGATTTGGAGGGATTGTCCCTCTTTTGTGTCCGTGTCCTCCTGTCCCTCATTGTTCTGATTTGTCCCTCTTTAAGGTGTAACATGCAGATCTGCATCAATAAATGATTCACTTTCCTATTTAAAGTGTTTATATTGCTTTAAATGTTACATCCAATTACATCATTCATCCCTTAATGAGGGGGCGCGGCCTAATTTAATAAATGTCCCTGTTTACCACCCTGAAAAGTTGGTAGGTATGCTGCACATCTAAATACGGCTCTGAATCGCACGTAGGGGAAGTATCACAATAAAATTGAGAGAGAAAATTTCTCACGGTGCTGAATCAAACATCATGTCCCTGCCATCCTGACCCTTCTCACTCATGGTCGTCTCTGCCCTCAACCCTCTGAGCTGTACAGCAGACTAGGTGAAGCGATCACAGAATGATCTTAGCACTGCAGACTAGGCCAAGATATGTTTGCTACTCTCTAGTCAGAGCACAGGGTCCCCAGTATCTGACCTGGGGCTGGCCCTGAGTAGATGCAAAACACCATAAGAGTATGTATGTATATGATATAACATCCAGGGGAGGACTGGCCATAGGTAGACTCGGGACAATGCCCAGCGGGCCGCACTGCTTTGGGGCCAGTTGGGCTGCTGCTTTTAACACCCACATTCAAACCCCGCCCCCTTAATGTGGACCAAAACCCAGGATTTTGACTATCCAGGTGGTGCACTGTGTGAAACCCATCAGGTCGTCCATCTCACTCAACCCTCCTCGGTCCTACAACGCATGTGAAGCCTCTCGTCCAGTCAGCAAACAGGCGGCCACATCCCCCACTATCCTTTAACAGGGAGCATGCCCGCATCAGCAATTCACATGCTTGTGCATGAGCCGTTGGACCGGGAGCAAAGGTGAGTTTTCAAGTGACCTGGGGGGTTGGCACAGCTCGGCATCCCGAATCTGGATAAGGCAAACTCGGCGATTAAAGTAGTTTTGGTCCACTTTAATCTCCCTCTCAGCCCCACTGCACCCACACGCCAAAGAACCCCAGCCCCCCATAGCCCCAGCAGCATGGACGTCTCGGGCCGGCCAGGGTCTTGTAAAATCCAGGGCTGATTTTTGGCTCCAGTCCGCCACTAGTAACATCCTCCTTCAGCCGATCACTCACTTCTAAATATTTTTTTCTAAAAGCCGGTGGGGTTTCCCCCTCCTGGATAGGGGGATTCCGCGCCATTTTTATAAATAAAAAATTGGCTAAACCCTAAAAAATTAAAAAACCTACATAGGATCTTTCCTTCCAGGAGGGGGGAACATCATACATTGAAAAAAAGTTAAAAAGAAAAAACTGTGTGGGGATCCCCCCTATCCAAGCAAGACCAGCCCGGGCACCAGCTATGGTGGCTGGTAGACCATGGAACGGAGGCTGACCTGCTGGCCTCTGATCCTCAGCCCGAAGACTACCAACCTTCATAGCCCTCATGGGTTGCATGCTCTTCTGCACCCCCCTGGGCTTTGGGGGTGCAGGTAAGGGGGCAATAGGTTATGGCAAGTCACCCACTCGCTGGCAAGTGACTTCTCAGCCCCTTCTGCCCTGTGAACTTGTATAGAGGTCTCAGTTACCCCTTACCGGTTCACAAAGGGTTAAATGTAAAAAAAAAAGTATTTGATTATTTTTATTTTTCCCTCATGCTTACCTCTCATTCATTGTCAGTGCTTCTGAAGGCAGGATGAGCTGATGTCAGGTCAGTCTCCGGTATAAATCCCTGCGTTGTGGAGCGAGATGCCAGGAGCACAGCCAGGCTTTGGAGAGCGGCGCGGGACACACCAGAGGACAGCGACAGAGCAGGTGAGGTTTTTAGTTTCGGTACAAGTCACAAGAAATTCAAATTGGTACCAAATCGAAATGTTCTCTGAAATTCCAAGCGAACTCCGGTTCTAACGAACCAGTTGTAGGCAAATGTCAATAATAGACTATTACCAGTAAGCATACCTCCCAAGTGTCCCTGATTTGGAAGGACTGTTCTTCTTTTGAGTCCATGTCCCCCTCTGTCCCCAATGAATACATTGTCCAGCACTCAGGTACTCTATAAAATCACTTGTTTATTTTTTCTATTAAAAAGTACACAAAAAGAGCATGATATGACTAAGGACTTTATGCATAGCCCGAAACGCGTAATGATGTGATGTGATGTGGAACATGTAAGTCTTCTTGTGCTATTTTTGTGTATTTTTAACAAGATTTTATAGAGTGCTGGACAATAGATTCATATAATTTGTGCACCCTGCAAGTGTGTCCTAAGCCTCGGTAGCTCTTCTTATTCCCAAACAAAAGGATTAAGCTGTCCACAAAAGACTGTTCCCCCTGTCCCTCGTTGTTCCCATTCGTCCCATCTTGAGGTGTAACATTCAGATTTGCATCAATAAATGATTCATTTGCCAATTTAAAATGTTTATATTGTTTTAACTGTTACATCCTATCTCCTATCCATCAATCAATGAGGGGGTGTGGCTTAATTTAACAAATGTCCCTCTTTCCCCCCTGAAAAGTTGGTAGGTATGCCAGTAAGTAGGTGGATCCTTACACTCTTTCTTCTCTATTGCAGTCTGGGCCCATTTTTTCTATTTTAAGGAGAAAGCAGTTTCTTTCTCATTTGTGTTGCTCATTAGAGGGAGATACATCACTGGATCCCCATCACCTCTGACCTGGGGAATGGTGGAACACACAGGGACATACACCCAAAATATACTACAGTAATTAGAAAAGACAGATCTTAGACAGTTAAAATGGCCTCAGTCCCTGTGGGGTACAGTCTGTTAGTTTAAATACTAGTAGATGTTTTGATTGGTTATTGCTCAAACAGAATGTACTTTAGGCACTGCATGTGTATGATCACACAATGATACAAATACCTACATAAGGAAATAACACTTGGTTACTGTGTACAGAGTCTAAGTCACAGTGGTTCATTTCAGAGAGGCCTTTGTTTGTCCCTGGCGCGTTTTTCTGTGGGACATAGTTAGTCAGGGCTGGCTCTAGGTTTTTGGGGTCTCTTGGGCAGGAAAGTCTCAGTGGGTCCCCACAGTAGTGTGTCACATGATATAACCTTTCAGCTTTGCTGCCACAAATGTGTCATCTTCTGCGACTGATTGCCCTCTAGTTCTTATTGCATTCCCTATAGCCACCAATCATCCTCCAGTCCTTATTGCCTTCCCTATAGCCACCAATCATCCTCCAGTCCTTGTTGCCTTCCCTATAGCCACCAATCGTCCTATAGTCCTTAATGCCTTCCCTATAGCCATCAATCATCCTCCAGTCCTTATTGCCTTCCCTATAGCCACCAATCATCCTCCAGTCCTTGTTGCCTTCCCTATAGCCACCAATCATCCTCTAGTCCTTATTGCCTTCCCTATAGCCACCAATCATCCTCCAGTCCTTATTGCCTTCCCTATAGCCACCAATCATCCTCCAGTCCTTGTTGCCTTCCCTATAGCCACCAATCGTCCTATAGTCCTTATTGCCTTCCTATAGCCACCAATCATCCATCTAGTCCTTATTGCCTTCCCTATAGCTACCAATCGCCCTCCAGTCCTTATTGCCTTCCCTATAGCCACCAATTGCCCTCTGGTCCTTATTGCCTTCCTATAGCCACTAATCATCCGTCTAGTCCTTATTGCCTTCCCTATAGTCGCCAATGATCTGTCTAGTCCTTATTGCCTTCCCTATAGCCACCAATCGCCCTCCAGTCCTTATTGCCTTCCCTATAGTCGCCAGTCATCCGTCTAGTCCCTATTGCCTTCCCTATAGCTACCAATCGCCCTCCAGTCCTTATTGCCTTCCCTATAGCCACCAATTGCCCTCTGGTCCTTATTGCCTTCCTATAGCCACTAATCATCCGTCTAGTCCTTATTGCCTTCCCTATAGTCGCCAATCATCCGTCTAGTCCTTATTGCCTTCCCTATAGTCGCCAATCATCCGTCTAGTCCTTATTGCCTTCCCTATAGCTACCAATCGCCCTCCAGTCCTTATTGCCTTCCCTATAGCCACCAATCGCCCTCCAGTCCTTATTGCCTTCCCTATAGCCACCAATCGCCCTCCAGTCCTTATTGCCTTCCCTATAGTCACCAATCATTCGTCTAGTCCTTATTGCCTTCCCTATAGCTACCAATCGCCCTCCAGTCCTTATAGCCTTCACTATAGTCACCAATCATCCGTCTAGTCCTTATTGCCTTCCCTATATCCACCAATCATCCGTCTAGTCCTTATTGCCTTCCCTATAGCCACCAATCGCCCTCAAGTCCTTATTGCCTTTCTTATAGCCACCAATCGCCCTCCCTTCCTTATTGCCTTCCATATAGCCACCAATTGCCCTTTGGTCCTTATTGCCTTCCCTATAGCCACAAATCATCCTCCAGTCCTTATTGCCTTCCCTATAGCCACCAATCATCCTCCAGTCCTTATTGCCTTCCCTATAGCCACCAATCATCCTCTAGTTCTTGTTGCATTCTCTATTGCCACCAATCATCCTCCAGTCCTAATAGCCTTCCCTATAGCCACCAATCGTCATCCAGTCCTTATTGCCTTCCATATAGCCACCAATCATCTTTCAGTCCGTATTGCCTTCCCTATAGCCACCAATCATCCTCCAGTCCTTATTGCCTTCCATATAGCCACCAATCATCCTCCAGTCCTAATAGCCTTCTCTATAGCCACCAATCGTCATCCAGTCCTTATTGCCTTCCATATAGCCACCAATCATCTTTTAGTCCGTATTGCCTTCCCTATAGCCACCAATCATCCTCCAGTCCTTATTGCCTTCCCTATAGCCACCAATTGTCCTCCAGTCCTTATTGTCTTCCCTATAGCCACCAATCATCCTCCAGTCCTTATTGCCTTCCCTATAGCCACCAATCATCCTCCAGTCCTTATTGCCTTCCCTATAGCCACCAATCGTCCTCCAGTCCTTATTGCCTTCCCTATAGCCACCAATCGTCCTCCAGTCCATATTGCCTTCTCTATAGCCACCAATCGTCCTCCAGTCCTTATTGCCTTCCCTATAGCCACCAATCATCCTCCATTCCTTATTGCCTTCCCTATAGCCACCAGTTGTCCTCCAGTCCTTATTGCCTTCCCTATAGCCACCAGTTGTCCTCCAGTCCTTATTGCCTTCCCTATAGCCACCAATCGTCCTCCAGTCCTTATTGCCTTCCCTATAGCCACCAATCATCTTCCAGTCCTTATTTCCTTCCCTATAGCCACCAATCATCCTCCAGTCCTTATTGCCTTCCCTATAGCCACCAATCGTCCTCCAGTCCTTATTGCCTTCCCTATAGCCACCAATCGTCCTCCAGTCCTTATTGCCTTCCCTATAGCCACCAATCATCTTCCAGTCCTTATTGCCTTCCCTATAGCCACCAATCATCCTCCAGTCTTATTGCCTTCCCTATAGCCACCAATCGCCCTCTAGTCCTTGTTGCATTCTCTACTGCCACCAATCATCCTTCAGCCCTTACTGCTTGCTCCGCTGCCACTAAAGACTCCATCATTGCTATAGGTTGTCACCTGGTTCTCGCCACCTTCTGAGCTTCCATCAATAGCCCTCCGTTCCATGCCATCTTCTCCATTGTTGCTGATCGCCCCCTGTTGCTAAGGCCAGCCATGAGCAGGTCTGCACATAACATTACTGTCTCCTCAGCTTTGCCCCATCAATCCCATCCCCATCCATTCCTGCCCCATCCATCCCAGCCTTTTTTAGTTTTGCCTGTGGAATCTATTGCCCTCCCCCTCCAGTGCGCAGATTTTTAACTATCCACACCTCCCGCAATAGCCCCCCCCCCGCCCGGACCTTCACCTCTCACTAGATGCCTGTATATGGACCTTTACAAGAGGTGGTCGAGTACCCCTGCCCTAGGGCTTTCCATGTGTAGCACATCCCACTGGGAATTTTCCTGGTCCTCCAAATGGCTAGTCTGCTTCTGCTCCCAACCCTCCTATTTTTCACTATTGATGACAACCTCCGCTGTTGCATTTCATCTTTTAAGGGACATGTAGAAAAACATGAAAAAAGGCCAATTCATATTTTGATATTAAAAAATGTGCTACCATACCTATGAGACATTGTTTTAAACGTTACATTAAAATCTGTGGCCCGCAGCGTTTGAACACTAGATGGCAGTATTTTTCCATCGAAACTTTAAATGGCTGGGAAAAGATTTGACCGATGAGAAAAGATGGAGCTTGATTCATATTAATAACATTGTAACATGTTACTGTTCATATCTGTTTCCATATCTGTCACAGATAACATAAGAAGCATGTAGTGTTAATAATCTGTAAAATAAAAAAAAAAACCTTTCTGAACTGTATGGAAATCTTTGCAGCTGGATCTTCAGCGCCCTGGAAATCACATGGATAGAAGTGATATCAGACTGGATAGCAAGATATTGTTTTCAAAGGTACAAGTGAGCATGCAATGATATACTGTATGTAAATTAGATATATTTGCATTATATAGTGTGTGTGTGTGTGTATGTAAATAAATATATATATATATATATAACTAAACCTTTAACATAGATCTCTTGTGTTTCTTCCTTTTGTTACTGGAAGGAATAAAAAAAAAATTGGGACAATAAATGACAACCCCACCCCCAGCATAAATATAACAGCCCGTCCCCAGCCTAGATATAACACCCCACCGCAGCATGAATATGACAGCCCCCCAGAACATTACCTTTCTTTGATTTGCCTGCCGGGGGTACTAAATGCCCTACCTGCACCTTCCTGCACCCAGTTTCATACCCATCTCTGCCCTGCTCCCTGTAGCACCCCCACATGTGCCCTGCTCCCCATATTTGCTGTGCTGCATAGCCCTCCAAACTCGGTCCTGCTTCCAGGCTGCACCTGCTCCCCAATGAATCCCCATATTTTCCCTGCTCCCCACTGCACCCCTATCTCTTCCCTGCCCCCACACTGAACCCCCATACCTGCATTAAATCAGGATGTCCCAAAGTGTGAAATCCCCGAGGTGAGCATACTGGCTGCATCGCCCCAGGGGGGCTGGGGCACGCCGGAACACCCGGGTCAGGGCAGCGGGTGGGTGTGGCCTGTACCGGCTCGGTGCAGGCCACGCCCACCTGCTGCATGGCCCTGGGCATAAGGCCTGCCGCTGCTATCGCTGTCTTCAAGGATGGGGACAGAACCCCCCGCTCCTCTATCTTCCTCTGGCCTCGTGTAGTGTGGCAGGTAGCCCCGACAGCAACGCGGAAGCACCGGTAACATTTTTTTTCATTCGCCCTATAAGACGCACAGACATTCCCCCCCCCCACTTTTGGGGGAAGATAAGTGCATCTTATAGGGCAAAAATACGGCAATTTTTTTTTGTACATTTATCCTTTAGTTATTGTTTTAAGTAATTTCCCTAACCCATTTTTTGCAGGGTAATTGTCCTGTTATTACCCCCATTTTGAAGCTTTCTATCCCTTACTACCCCCATTTTCCAGCCATTTTTGGGTCCCCATTGATTTCAATGGGGATTCGGGTCAAGTTTGGGTATCTTAACCAAACTTTTGTTCTAAGTTCGGCCAAATCTGCTGAACCCAAACCCGGTTCACTCAACACTATTAAGGAGTAAGAACTACTGTATAAAGCTCCCAGGATACTCCCTAGGAGAGGAGACACTTGCTGCCAGGTACTGGCACCCTGAAGCACTTTTCATTCTTTGGTTGAATGTCTAGCCTTCTATTTCCCCCTCTATTTCCCCCTCTATTACTCACTGAACATTTGAAGTAATACAACTGGTGCCTGAGTTGTGTTTGGAAAACCCTCTTTAGAAGAGCTTGAGATCATTGTGAGTTTTCATACACAGCTTTACTGTATTGTTTGTGTGCAGTGAAGAGCAGACGCATAAAACACCACCAGGGAGTATAAAAAAAGAACACCAAGCCCCAAAAATCATTATAACTTTTATTTCCATAAATGTTAATGCACTAGCAATACTAAGTATTCAATTCCAAATCAGAACAATACATACAGAAAGTAAAGAAAAATAATACTGGGTTATTACTACCGTAGCAGAGAAGCAATTTTCTTTAAAAACGTGAAAACGCATAAACTGAAAACATGTTTGAGATTTTACTTTACTTAAAATGACTGACTTAATATGAGATGGCATAACCATTGTTTTTGGGATCTGCTTGACATCTGCATTGCATAGAGGTGCCAACTTCCATGTCGGAAGGACTACATTGCACAGCCCTTCTGGATTTTTGCCTAATAAACCGCCACATTGTTATCTCAATCCTGATTGTCTTTAAATAGATTGGCCAGTCAAACTTTAAAATCATTTGTCTGGCTACTTACCTGATATAGTGTCAGTCTCATGGCATCTCTTTGCTCTGGTCTCAGACACCTTCGCATTGATCCTGACCACTACTTCAAACCCAAGGCTTGTGTCAGGTTGACAACCCCTCTTTTAGTCTTCACTAGAATGGACTTTGTTGCATATCTCTTTATCTAAGTCTGTGTGTCTGTACACGGTCCCCTATAAAAGAGATTCAGCTTACCTGGAGACTAATGTTAGGTGAACTCGATCCGCAAAGTTCTAGTTCCCGAACATGGACTTTAGCCACAAGTTCATGTTTAGGATCAAGGTTCCAAGGCCCAACACTAAATGATGATCAGCTGCTTATCCCGCATTCATTAAAGCAGGGAAAGTGACAGTGAGGTTCTTTTTTATAATTTTATTCTTAGTATACAGTACGTCCTGCTCCAAATCTAATACTTACAGTTGGGATATACTCTGCCAGATGGCGCTGGACTGCAGAGACATCGAAAATAGGCTCCTCCCAGCCCCTCAAATACCCAGGGACCTCCCACAAATCCCCAGAATTTCTCTGCAGTCTGGCTGCGAAGGACTCTCTATTTGCAGGTGAGCGGGGCTATTAGCCTGCGGCCCTGTAGGACTATTCCCACCCGTTCCACTAGTAATATGCCTCCCAGCCTTGGCTGTGCTGGTCGGGTGAAGGTAGGCAGCACCGCTGTTAGGTGCTTAGGAGCGCTGCTCCACCGCATTCCCCAACCAAAGGGTAGGCAGTTCAGGCTTATGGTGAGCCTCTATGGATGCCCCTCCCACACTAGTGCCCCCTTGCCCCTGCCCATCAGTGGGCCCTGTTTAAGTGGCCGCTGTCCTCCCTCATCCTCCTTGTAGTCTTCGGGGGAAAAGAGGGGCAGGGGGTGTAAATATGTATGCTATGCATTCTGTGTTTTACACCTTTTTTTCCATTCTGTTTTGTCTTTACTGTCTTTTTTAAAATTGCCGCCGCGTGCTGACTTGGTTACGCGCTTGGCGGCGGCATTACCTCAGGCGCTGGTGCGCCATCATTGGCTGCTTGCACGTTTGTGGCTTCACGCTCTTGGGGGGGGGGGGGGGGGTGGGGCCCGTCTTTGGCGCGCTCTGCGTCATCGCTGATACTGGCCCACCCCTCGAAGTATACCGACGCCATCTTTATCCTGCCTGTTTGGCCCATGTGCGACGGACCCCTACCGCGGTCCATAAGTGCCCTCGCGGGCGGCTTTATATCTTTCACTTTTGTTACTGTGTGCTTACAGGTCTTTCGCTTATGTCTTTCAGGCGGGACGAACCCTTTGGCTTCTCCCGGCCCTGTATTAGTATATACTTGTAGGCCTTGTAAAAATAATACTCCCCCTTCCCTAGCGGGTTATTGGGGCACCTGGGGTTGCTATTTAGCGTTATTCCCTATCGGCGTATAGCGCTGCTATAATCACCATATGGAGGCATCCCAGGATAATGTGACCGGGGCCCCTTCGGGAAAAGACCAGCTGTGTGTAGCGTGTAGGCAGCCTCATGCTGATGCTGACAAGGCGCGGGTCTGTGTACCCTGTGCTGAGCAGGCACTTGCATTGCAATCTGGCCTGCCAGTGGCTGCACCTCGTTTCACTTCACCTACTCCCCCAAGCTTAAACCTCACTCCTGCTGAGTTGCATACTAGTGGGGATTCTCAGCCTGATGTGTCTTCTAGACTGGCTACTGTTGAGCAGTTGATTGCTAAGTCCTTAGAGCGTAAGGCCCCTGCTAAGAAACTGCACTTGATGCCTAATGTTACTGTTTTCCCTATGGGAACTGAGGAGTTTTGGAATCTTTGTGGCTATACCCCGTCTGATGAAGGGGAGCTCTTTTCTGATTCAGGCTCATCTGATGAGAGACCAAGGGGTCATGACGATTCTGGCTCTGACCCCTGGGCCCCGGATGACACTGACAGATTATTGACCCAGATTTTTGAGGTTCTGTCCATCTCTCTCCCTGTTGCGGCTCCCAGGCAAAGAGGGGAGCTTTTCCATACAGCAAAATCACGTTTGGAATTTCCCGAGCAGGCACATTTCCATAACCTTGTGCTCAAGGAATGGGAACGCCCCAGTAAACTTCCCGGGGTTCCGAAGAGTTGTTGTAGGAAGTATCCATTTCCTGCTGAGGTGGTTAAATGTTGGTCACCCCCCCCCCCCGAGGTGGATGCCCCGATCCTAGGGCTATCTAATACCTCTGTCATGCATTCCCCTGACTCTACTACCCTGCAGGATGCTGAGGACCGGCACATTGACCAGCTGGCATCCCGCGCCTTTGCATGTGCGGGGACGGCACTGCGCCCGGTCTGTGCCTCTGCCATTACTGCTGTGGCCACTAGAACCCTTATCAGAAATATGCTTGATAGTGCCCCTGATGATTTGCCTTGTGAGGTGTTTAATGCACTCTCCAGTTGTGATGTTTTTGTAAATTTTGTCCTATCAGCATTGGATGACACCATCAGAATGTGTGCCAGAACTTCTGCCCTTGTGGTGGCTATACGCCGCTCAGTTTGGCTGCGCCAGTGGGTTTCTGACAATGCTGCCAAGAAGGCCCTCACTGGGTTTCCCTTTAAAGGTCTGCGTCTGTTTGGGGATCGCCTGGACCTTTTTGCTAAGGGAGGCAGGTTACCCCAGCGCAGGTGGCAATCTCGCCCCTTTCGGGGTCAGGGTTCCTTCTCCTCCCCTTACCGTGGTGCAAGACAGGGAAGGGGGGTTTCCTTTCCTGGGGCCCGGGGAGATTTCTGGGGTAGAGGCAGAGGACGTGGAAGTCCTGGCTCCTCCTGGGGTCCCAAAGCAAAATCCTCTCCCAAGCCCCCTCAGGCATGATGGGGCGCCCTCACCCATCCGGGTGGGGGGACGGCTGCAGCACTTCGCTCACGTCTGGAGGCTTCATGTCTCAGACAGGTGGATTCAGGAGGTAGTGTCCTCCGGTTACAAGTTGGAGTTTGCTGCCTATCCCCCTCCAAGATTCATCAGATCCCGGATTCCTCAGGACCCTGTGTCAGCTCAGGAGCTAGTGCAAGCAGTGCAAGGCCTCCTGGAGCTGGGGGTCATCTGCCAGGTCCCCTTAAGAGAGAAAGGCAAGGGCTTTTATTCCAATCTATTCACAGTACCCAAAAAGGATGGTTCTGTCAGGCCTATCCTGGACTTGAAGATCCTCAACAAGTTTGTCAGGGGCAGGCGCTTTCGCATGGAGACTCTGCGCTCTGCCATCAGTTCCCTGCGCCAAGGGGATTTCATGACTTCTGTGGACATCAAAGATGCTTATCTTCATATTCCTGTGTTCCCAGGTCATCAAAGGTTCCTCAGGTTCGCTCTTATGGATCAACACTACCAATTTGTAGCCTTGCCCTTCGGCCTCACTTCAGCTCCCAGGGTGTTCACCAAGGTGCTGGCTGGCGTGATGTCTCTGCTCAGATGTCAGGGCGTCCACGTGCTTCCTTATCTGGACGACATTCTCATCACTTCCCAGTCTCTACATCAGGCAGAGTTGGATACTCAGCTGGTGGTGTCTACTCTGGAGTCATTTAGATGGGTGATCAACCACCCCAAGTCCTCACTGTCCCCTTCCTTGGAAATTCCATTCATAGGAATGCATCTGGATACAGTTCAGGCAAGGATCTTCCTTCCTCAACAGAAGGTTAACAGTCTGATTGCACAGGCTCAGTCCCTCCTAGCTTGTCCCCATCCCTCCATCAGGCAGGGGATGCAGCTGGTGGGCCTGATGGTGGCATGCTTCAAAGCGGTCCCTTATGCTCAGTTCCACTTGAGGCCCCTGCAACTTCTCCTATTGTCAGTATGGGACAAGGACCCAGCGTCCCTGGACAGGGTCTGTGTGCTCTCCCCCCTGGTCATGAGGTCTCTCTCGTGGTGGATGGACTCAAGGAACCTGTTGGGGGGCAGATCCTTTCTTGCCCCTTCCTGGGAGACGGTCACCACGGATGCCAGTCTGTCAGGTTGGGGGGGTTTCTGGAAGTCCCTGCGGTTCCAGGGGAGGTGGGGCCCTCAGGAGGCCCACACACCTATCAATGTCTTGGAACTGCGGGCGATCAGGCTAGTTCTGGCTCACTTGACTGCTCCTCTTCGGGGCCTGCCTGTTCAGGTGCGCTCGGACAACCAGACAGCAGTCGCCTACATCAATCATCAGGGAGGGACCCGGAGCAAGGGGGCCCTCCAGGAAGTGTCTCTGATCCTGACTGGGGTGGAGGCCAATGTCCCCTGCATATCAGTGTACATCCCGGGGTGTGGAAAATCACCTGGCGGACTCTCTGAGCAGGGGGACCTCTCGCCAGGGAGAATGGTCCCTATGCAGCAGGGTGTTTCAATCTCTGTGTCACCGTTGGGGCCAACCAGATGTGGATCGGTTTGCGTCCCGCCACAATCACAAGCTCCCAGGCTTTGTCTCTCTGTCCCAGGATCCTCTAGCCTTGACCTCGCATGCGCTAGCAATGTCATGGCAGGACTTTCAGTTCCTGTATGTCTTCCCTCCAATCCCCCTGCTGGGCAGGGTTCTGCGCAAGATTGCTCTGGAAGGGGTTCCAGCAATTCTGGTGGCCCCCAGGTGGCCAAGAAGAGTGTGGTTCGCAGACGTGGTACAGCTGGCACTAGACCTCTGCCCTTGGTGCCAGATCTGCTCACTCAGGGCTCACTACGCCATCCCAATTTACAAACTTTGGCTTTGACGGCTTGGCTGCTGAAACCTCCATCTTGATGGAGAAGGGGCTGTCTTCCTCGGTTGTGGATACTTTGATTAAAGCTAGAAAGAAGTCTTTCTCTTCCATTTTACAGGGTTTGGTGTGCCTACATTGACTGGTGTGAGTCTAAGTCTCTTCCCAGTCGTATGTTCTCTATTCCCAGGATTCTGGAGTTCCTGCAGCATGGGTTGGAGATGGGGCTTCAACTTAGTACCCTGAAGGGTCAGGTTTCTGCCCTGGCTATTTTCTTCCAGAAGTCCTTTGCTCAGCACCCTCTGATCAGGACTTTTTTCCAGGGGGTCACTCATGTGCGCCCCCCACGTAAACCTATGGTGCCTGTTTGGGATCTGAACTTGGTTTTGTCAGCATTGCAGGGTGCTCCATTTGAACCTGAGCAGGATGCTGCCTTGGCCATTCTTACGCTCAAGGTTGTATTTCTGGTGGCTATCACTTCGGTCAGGCGTGTGTCTGAGTTGGTGGCGCATCCTTCAGCCCCCCTACTATGAGAGACACCAGGACAAGGTGGTGTTTCGTTTCAAACCTGATTTTCTGCCTAAGGTAGTGTCTGCTTTTCATCTGAATCAGGATATTGTTCTTCCTTCTTTGTGCCCTAATCCTAGCAATGCTAAGGAGAGGGTTTTGCACTCTTTGGATGTGGTTAGGTGTCTGAAGTACTATCTGGTGGCTACTGCACCTTTCAGGAAAACTGATGCTCTTTTTGTGGTCCCCGGGACTGGCAGGTGCCATGCCAGCTTCTGACCCTGGTGAACTGGTATGGGGTCTCCTGGACCCCTTACTAGTTTACACAAAGTAGAAGTAAAAACAGACACCACACTAAAAGGTCTTTACTTTTCTGAATTTAACTATCTATCCCCGTCTTCCTTCATCTGTACCCCCCCAGGCCCTGTCTTTGTCGGGTCCGGTGGGTCCTCTTTTGTCCCATGGCAGGTGTCCTCTGGTCTTTGGGCCTCTCCAGCATCTAAAGGCGTCAGCGGCAGTCGTCAGAAGCTCACGGCAAGCCAAGAATAGAAGCATGCAATTCCAGGGCTCAAAGGGTGACCAGCCGACCCCTTGCCCTGACCAATACAAGTCTTTATACCCTATAGCACAGGTCTGGTGCCCAACACTGGCCTATGCTATGGCCCGCTGTGCCCATCCGCACCATTATATCCATTGGTGGTGTGGGTAATGTAGTAGTAATGTAGTATGAACAGCCACAAGTTTTCCTAAATGTTCCTTAATGTTCTTAATTTTTAAGGCCTGCTGTCACTTTTCCAGCTTAAATGAATTTTTTTTTAAACCTGCTGTCAGTTTCAATGTTTAATTTAATGTAGGTAAAAGTGTAATTTAATAAAACACTGAAAACTACAAATAAAAAGTCAGTCTACTCTTCAATAGATAAAGTTTTTTTGTCTCCATTAGCAGAGGCAGCTGCAGACACACAGTGCAGATTGTGGGGTCCTGGCACATAGGGTGAGGGGCAGTGTCAGCCATCTGCTCACCCAAAGCTCCTGTTATTAAAAAGGGGCAAAACGGGGTCAAAGGTTTCCAGTATGAGTGCAAGGTGCAGCGAAGTCAAATCTAGATAGACATAGTGGTATAACAGGAACCAGCTTTACTGGAAATTGAATGCAGTAAGAGAATGTCACCTTAACATGGTGTCTAACAGACTGAAAAAAAAAAAGTCATAGAGCGCACCCCCAATATACAGGAAACACAACATGCAGCAGAAAATGCATAACAGAAACTACACACAGATATATTTAACAGCGCCATCTACTGTCATAAATGTAGACAAGTTATAAGCTGTTGCACAGTTTCTCCAACACACAGAAATTCCATATAACGTATTTTTTACTTTATTTCAACATAACTCCAGTGGGTTTGGCCAACTGGGAAAATAGAAGCAATAACATGTAGTTAGATGGGTCTAGCTGTTCATCATGATGACATTTATGTGGGATGGTCCAGCGGGACAATGGCCATGGTTCTGCTTGAGCTGGCTACACGAGGCAGTGTTAGGTCTCATGTAAACTGGCTGTAGAGAGAAGAAAAGAGGAATGGAGCCATTTTATTGTCCATGTCAGAATCATTAATTTGCCATTGTTGTGCGCACTTTTTATTGACCCGGCAGCCCTGCTAATGTTTTCTGTATTTCCCAGGACTCCTGTAGGTAATAAATCACATCTCCATGAGCTTTCTGAGGAAGCAAGATTCAGTGAACAACCGGGAACATGTTCTGCACTTTATGTCCACCCACTATAATGGAGAGCCCTTGGCGTGTTCAGATGGCGGGAGTCACACAAGGCGCCGTCAATCTATGAGCGTCAATGGGGCACCAGACGTTTTTTTCGTATTTGGCAAGTTGTTTTTTTTTGCTTTAATGGACCAGTGCTATGTGGATGGGGTGGGAGCAGGGGGAAGGGGCATCACCTACTCAGCTCAGGCTCTGCATAATTGGGGTTTAGCTGGAGGGCACACAGTTTTGCCCTGGGCGTGCCATTATGTAGTCTTGCACAGGGCTCCTTCCAATGTAAGGCCAGTCATGACTCTATCTTTTATACACACAAAGTGTTATGTAACAATTTCATTCCAAAAAGTGCACTGATAGCAAATTCTAGTGAGGCAGCCAAGGTTTGGAAGGACTAAGTTAAAACCATTCAGATGCTTTTGAAGATGAGAGCTTGAGAACTGGACAAAACAAAATGTTACCTTTAGAACACAAACAATCTCCCGTCTCTCATAGGTTCACAAAATACAAAACGGTCATTTCCTTGGCACTACAAGGTTATACACAGGGAAAATTTTTTATGAAAGTATTACATTGACCAATGGTGCTCATCGCTCATATGTGTAGGACACCATGGCCATCGTGTCTTTTAATCCCGATTGGTCATCAGCTGTCCAATGTTAGCTTTAAAGTGTAATTCCACTTTCGACTGACGTTTTTTAAAGTTTCTGTTATTGTGTGCCAAAATAATGTCTTCAATGTGCTAAGCTTATCTGTTATTTTTTTATTTTCTATTTGCTTGCAACTTTGTATTACAAAAGAAAACAGGTTTTTAGTAGCAATAATAGGGTTGATTCAGAGCCCTTTGTCAGTCTCCTTGCCTTCCTTGCTCTTTAAAGAGACGTGGGCGTGCTTTATCACAGCAGCAGGCATGCACGGCTGGGTGTTTGTACCAGAGCAGGCTGTTCATTTGTTGCACTGCTCAACAGTGACACCTGGTGTTCAGCACACTGCAAGTGCACGAAGCCTAGAGTTCTTGGGCTTGATTTTACTTCCTGGTTTCCTGGGTCTGAATGGACAAGAAGTGACCTCACTCAGACTCTGACACATCCCTCACTGCTCTAATTGACAGCCCTATTTAAGAGGACTGCTGGCCTGCATCCAATGCTGTGTCAGCTTATCAGCTAACTTCCTGGATTCTGTTTTCCTGATTCCTGATCTGATTTCCTGGATTTACCCTGGAACGGAAGATTTGGTTTTTGACTCAGATTCTCTCACTGGACTTTGTCTGTCTGCTGCCCGCCCCTGAACCCGGATTCATCTATTGGACTTTGCCTGTCTGCCGCCAGCCCTGACCTTGATTGTAGCCGGGAAGCTTGACACCCTTTCAGCACTTTTTTTAGAGGTCTTGCTACCAAACAAAAAATCACCCAAAAAATGAAAACTTTTCACACAAAAATTCTTGCTGAAAAAAAAGCTCTGCTGAAACAACTGAGGGGGAAAACAGACAAGAATGAAAATATTCACGCCAAAAAATGTAAAAAAGGGGCTCTGAAAGTGTTTACCTTAGCAATGTGCAGCAACTGGTCTATTAGATGTACAGATCAGAGACTAACTCACTCTAGCTTGCTAATCATCTGATAAAATGGGGACGACAGGTTTAACCCATTCTTCAATTCAACTTCTTCAGTTTGGGAGGAGCACAGTCTTGTGTTCCATTAGCAAAAGCATTACTGGCAGGGTTCTCACCTGGAGAAGTCATTATGCTGCTTAGTCTTAGCTGCTGGTTAGCTCTGCTGTTACATTGGAAGGATTATGGGACCTGTAGTCCATTGTTTTTACCCAATGCCATGAAAACCACTCCCACTGTAGCAAAACAGAACCCCAGGAATATGGGAAACATGGAAGCAGCATGCTGATAAGTAAATCATGGGTATGAGGGCACAATCCTATCACAAAGGTTCATTTTACATTCCATAAGAGGAAAACAATAAGACAGAGCACCAAAAACATAAGAAAAGGAAGTTTTCCTTTATCTGCTGGGGCTGCTGCAAACCCCTCCCCCCCTACCCAGATGGGGGGTACCTAAACCCCTCGACCCCAAGACTCAGTAATTACCAATCCACATAGAAGCTGTTACACACATATATTCACCTGCAGCATCTCCATTTAGAGGAATGTGCCTCTCACAATGCTGCTCTACTTGCGGGAGGGGTGCTGCAATGGGGTGGACATCCAAACTGCCCTACAGCCTGAATGTCTGCTTTAAGGGGCATGTGGGGTTATCATCTATGCTGTACTGTTAAATTATTTGCAGCAGCTTTTGGGGCTCCCCCACCCATCCAAGGACCTAAATTCATCTGTACCACAGGTGCATGCACAAGCATGTTTGACGAGACTGATAGAGAGATTAATGGCAGTCTGGGGGTTATCCAGACTATACTGCATATACCCTGTTATTAGCCAGTGTAGTTAGTGTTCAAGCTGGAAAGGACATACTTTGTGAGAAACTTGGCTGAAACCAGTTGTTGAGCCAGAGTAGAAGCTAGTGAGGAAGCATAGTGCAGGAGGGGGAAGGAGGCCAAGGTACTGGGAACTAAGAAAAAGCAGATTAAGACAGACAGCTGCCCTAAGACCTGAGGTGGAGGTGAAAGTCCAGGTACACAAAGAAAGGGAACCAGATTGTGCTGAGGCTGTCCTATAGCCAGAGAAGCGGGCAGATTCGGTGCTGCAGTGGGAATAGTGTGCTTAGAGACTGGAAGAACCCCTAAGTCCACCCTAGCACCAATAGGGCATTTCCGATCACGAGAAGCCACCACTTCACTCACATGCCTTGGTGGCATTCCGAAGTGTAACAATCTTGCTCCTAAAAGTGGGGCCAAAAGAGGGTCTGTCCTGCTGGTTTAGGGGTGACCGGGTCTCCTAGGGCCTGCAAATATAAAACAGATGTGGTTAGTTAGTGGGCGGACAACAGTTGGTGGAAAATAACTTGCAGTTACCTGCAGATAACTAGCTAAACCAGAAATTTCTGCACATAGCCTAATATCTGCATGTGTAGTTGCAGGGTTTGAGCTGTAACTGGAAACTGTTGCATAGTGCAGGAGGCAAATTAAATAAAGGAAAAATAAATCTTCCCCAAATGCCCCTTGTACAGGCAGATGTTCCAGAACCATTTTCATTGGGTCAGGGTCAAGGACAAAGAAGTTAAGGATAGAAAAGTTTAACACATATGAGGTCAAAGGTTTAAAAGCTAGGAATGTTGCCTAATATCAGTAGTCACCTGCTCAGACTGTTATTGAATTTGAGCACCACATGCTTCCCTATGTGGCAAGCGTGATGCTTTGTGACCTCTCCACCCAAACCTACCACAAATTATAGGAAAAAAAAACATTTTGTGTATTTAATGTTGCTAGTGAGTGCTAGGTGCAGCAAATACACTACATGGTGGATAACCTAGCCAGGGAAAAGAAGTCCTAGAGATTACCTCAATGTACAGGAAATACAACATGCAGCTGTGAATGTACAAGAGACTACACCTGGATATATGTAACAGCGCCATCTACGGTCATATATGTAAACTGCATTAACCCTGCAATATAGATGCAGATCACACTTTAAGACAAGCTGTAAGCTGTTGCACAGTATCTTCAGCACCCCCTTCTCATCTTCCTTATAAGCCTTGAGTGTTTTTCAGTGGTTAGGGGCCCTGCTCTTGAAGATCCTCGGTCGCAAAGTGCTAAGGGTTTGTAGTATTTCTGTCTCCCCTTCTTGCTCATAGCAAATCAGGATATCGTCCACAAAAATGAGCACAGAAATCCTTCTGTCTGCCAATTTCTTTGTGTATTACTAGGGATCTGCTTTACTTCCCTGATAGTCCTCATGTGTAAGCAGTTCATTTATTTTCATATTCCATGCTCTGGCGGCTTGCTTTAGACCATATATACTCCTGCATACTAGGTCATACTAGGCATTTATATGTTCCTTCATGTTCTGTTCTCTGCTAAGCCTCCTTTTGTAAAGTTTACTCAGCAGGAACAACTGGATCTCTCCTTCAGTCTTTTCAGTACATCCCACATGCATTTCACTGTATTCTCACTGCGTATATGAAGCTGATCGTCTTCTACTAGTAAGCTTATGGTGGCCATGCCCGTCTGTTTTTCCTGCCTCAGTCCCGATTATTGTCCTGCGGACTCCCTGTGGTGATAACCTCCTACAAGTCATCTCTTGACAATGGCATTTCCACTTTAAACTTCCATAGCTGATAACTGCATAGTCCAACTTGGACACTGAGAATTTAAGCTGCTGGCTAATCTCCCTCTATATATATATATATATATATATATATATATATATATATATATTTACTTTTATACAGGAGATGTCTCTGGAAAGCTTCTTTATGTTGATCTCCGCATCAACCGCACTGTCTCCCATTTGGAGCTTTGCTCTGCCTACCTCTTCCACGAGTCCTCATCCCCAGCATACCTCTAGCTCTGGCTTGCTAATCATCTGATTGGCCGAGGCAGACATGACAAATTTAACCCCATCAGCATTGTTTAAATATCTTTAGATAGGACGAATCTGTCTTATCTTTAAGAAGCTAAAGGGCTACCAGAAGGGTTCTTCGCTGAAAAGGGTGATTGCTAAGCTGCTAATAAACCCACCTATTACAGTTGAAGGATTCTGGGATTCGTAGTGAGATAAAGATACTAGATGTTTTTCTGAGGGGCAAGAAAGCCACTCTTACTTTACCAAGACAGATCCATTGGAATATAGGAAACATAAGCAGCATGCAGATGAGTAAATCACAGGTCTGGGGGCACGATCCTAACACACAGGTTTATTTTATATCCCAGAAGAGGAAATAAATAAGGCAAAACACCCAAAACTTTACAAAAGGGAGCTTTCCTTTAAGCCCACTCAAAAAGCATGAACATCGGGGGGGAGGGGGGCAATTAAATAATTGTTGTGACTGGAGGTCCGCTTTAAGGATGAGAACCCCAATGAATGAACAGTAGATAATATCTGAGTTAGCAAATGTCTCCTATTTAGACCACTATCAGGCAAGCTTTGCTGCTGACAGACTGCCTTGTGTTGAGAGAGTGCGTAGCAAGTTGGCTGTTCCCATATAGTCTAGGAGTGCAGGATCTGCAAATATTTTTCTCCGAATAAAGTCTGCATTGGATTAAACCCTCCAAAACAGTATATGCCACTCATCGTCAACACAACGTTAAGCACATCTTAAATGGAAGCATAATCTGATAGGAAAGATAAAATAGCAACCATCCTGGTCTGGGGTCTGGTGGGTAAGAAACTCTATAAATTAGATTTTTTTAAAAATCTAGCGGGAAGCCTTGCCAGAAATGTGGGGGCGGGATATTTATTTTGCTGTTAAATTTAAAAGAAATGCGAAAATATTGCTGCCAATGTCCTGAATAATAGAAAGCATTGCTGATTAAAAATCAATGCTACTAATGAATATTGGATTCAGTAAACAGTGCAGATGTAAGCACACATCGTTTTATGATCCTGCGGCCTTTCATTAGCCAGTAAATGAGAAGATACAACTTTCTTTCATAAAGTAGATCTTCCTTGTCAGCTTCCAGTGTAATGAGCCCAGAATGCAGCCATTTTGCATTTCCATTTGCCTTGTAATTTGTGAATAAGCATTATTAAAAGACACATCAGCTGGTTTCCAGTAATTCCTTTGCTCTCTTTTAATGTAACTGAACAAGGAGAGTGTTCCAAATGGAGCCCTTATCTGCTACGGAAATTAAACTTTCGTTGTGGCCATCTTGAGCAATGGTTTAGACTGAAAACTGTTATGTTGTGCTAACCAGCAACACTTTTTTTTAAAAATCACCTTTGATATTCTTTTAACCAGAATCTGTATTTCTGTAAATGTGTGCCATAAAAATATATTCACATTTAGCGACAGAGGAAACATGAAAAGAGGAGAGAGATGGTGGGAATAAGGGAAAAAAGAGGGAAAAAGGGATATGGAAAGAGCAGGGGGCAGGGAGAGAGATATATAGAGAGAACAAGGAAAAATTAGAGAGATACATGGAATGAAAAAAGGAAACAGAGGGAAACAGAGAGTTGAATGGAGCAGTCTTTAAAGAAGGAAAGGGGAAAAAGAAAAAAGATCGTAAATAAGGAAAAGACAGAAGTATTGTGGAAAAAGAGGCGTGAAAGAAGGAGGTAATGGGGAAAAAGTAAGAAGGGACTGTAAAAAATAGAGGAGGAAGTCAAGAAGTTTAAAAGAGAAGGAGATGGAAGGTGGTGAGAGAAAGATAGAGGGAACTTGGAATAGAAAGATGTAAAAAAAAGTTTCTAAAAGTGTTTGACATTTTTTTTTTTTGCTCAAATCATTGTGTGACCTCTCCTGGCTACAAACGCTGTTTAAACACAAGCAAATGAACGGCCATTGAAATGTATGGGAGAGCGACAGTGAGCGAAAGGTAATATCTGGAAGCTAGAGGGCCGGCGCTATACGTTGAGCCGCCTGTAATAATACATCGGACACTACATGACGCTGTTAGAGTCGCTCACCAGATTCGGTTTAATAAATGTGGTTTTGTGTACAGCGCCCGGTGTTCACCAGATGCGGCCTGCCGCTACGAGGCACTAACTGGCGCTATCCCGTCTTAATAACCCCCATAGATCTGTTGTCTTTGATCACTTGTTTCTTTGATTACAAGTACTGTGCCCGTGACATATGCCTATTGGATTACAAGTGAAAGCTGAGCTTTATTAAAACTGCAGTCAGTGACCACCTGTAAGCTAGGGGGTCCCCTGCACTGCTTGACTATTGCAGTCAATTAATTAGAAAGCTTTTTTATGAAGTCTCCTCGATATTTACCAAACTATGTTTTTCCTGTTTGCCTTCATCTGACCTTTCTAATGCCTTCCTGGCACTGAACTCCAGCAACTGCCTCCAAAATCTAAAAACAAATCCACTTATCTCCTAAACATATTGTGAAAATTAGTGAAAAAATGTAGTGCCTGACTAACCATGTTTCACTATTTTCCAGGGAATATTTAGGGGGTTATTTGAGGAACACTAACGCCAGGTAGTGCCATGTAGTGCCACGTAGCGTCGGCTTAACGCCGGGCGCTGTATGTGAAAGCAACATATATGAAAGTCAGTCTGGTGAGCACCTCTAATAGCGTCCTGTAGCATCAAATGTATCACTAGTGGTGGCTCATTCTGTGAAACTCACCTGTAGAATTGTTTTTGGATACATCCAGTCCAGGTCGTCCCAAGTGATGACAATATGGTATTCGCCCCTAGGGGGCGCTCGACTGCAAGATCAAAGATGCCGCTCCTCCCGGCCCCCTATAAAGGCAGGTGTCCCTCTATCATTCTCCAGTGGTTAAAAAGCAGTAGACAAAAAAAGAGGACAGGCCAGGAGCCCAAGAAACCATGTTACTTCACATAGCTTCAGCTTGTACTCTAACAAGATTTATGAAAACAATGTCCAATGAATGAAAAATGGTGATCACCATAACAGGCAACAGGCTAAAAACAATTCTACAGGTTTCACAGAATTGTCTTTGTCCCTACATCCAGTCCAGGTCATCCCAAGTGATGACATATGGGACATCCAAAAGCAATGTCCATTTGGGCAGGATCCCCAGTGCGGAACAGCATGTAGTTCATTTCACTACCGCCTGAAGCACCTTTTGGCCAAAAACAGCATCGGCTGAGGCCCTGACATCCACCTTGTAAAACTTTGTAAAAGTATTAACTGAAGACCAAGTGGCGGCCTTACTTGTTCAACCGATGCCTGGTGCTGAAAAGCCCAAGAGGCACCAATAGCTCTGGTAGAATGAGCTGTGATCCGAAAAGGGGGTTCCTTCCCCCTGGCAGAATATGCTTGTACCACCGCCTGTCTGATCCACTTACTGAGAGTGGACTTGGCTGGTGGCAAACCTTTCCTAGATCCTCCTGTTAGGACAAAGAGCAAATCCGATTTCCTGAAGGATTCAGTAGCAGCCAGGTAATACCTTATGGCCCTGACCACATCTAAGGCATGGAGGGTCCGTTCTTTGGAATTAGCCGGTGCTGGACACAAGGAAGGTAAGACGACCTCCTCATTAAGGTGGAAGGGAGAAACAACCTTAGGCAAAAAATCCGGTTTAAATCGAAAAACCACCTTATCCCTATGCCGCTCAAAATAGGGAGGTTTCATACAAAGCACGGACAGTTCTGATACACCAGTAATAAACATCCGTTTGGGCTACGGATAAGAAATGTGGGCAGCACCAGTAAATATTTCTATAGGTGCACTGCTCTGTGGGTTAATACCCAAAAACCAAATGTATTAGTTTGGGGTAACCTCTACACCCCCTGCCAAAAAGCCCAACAGAGACTCACTATTGCACTCAAACAATCAATTTATAAATCCATTTTATTGTAGCATATTGTTTAAAACCAATTTAAAAACAATTTTACTGAACCATATGCATGGTAAGCCACCAGGGGGCGCACTCCCTCATTAACAATACAATCTCATATACATATAAGTAATTTCAAAGTGATTCTGTGCTAATCTATCAATAAATTCATATATATACAACTATTCTAAAACTTAATATACAATTCACAATTAATATCCTCACCCTAATAAAGTGCCAGTGCTTCCATCACAAATTGTCCCTTGTGCAAAATATTTAAGCCCATTCACAAAGAGCAAGGGCACACAGACAACACACAACAAACAAGTGCTTACTGTTAGTATGGTGACAGGCAGGCCCCCCTCAGGCGCAGACCAACGCGTTTCGAGCCCCCTATGGGCCCTTGCTCACGGTCAGTATGTGTCAACACATACTGACCGTGAGCAAGAGCCCATAGGGGGCTCGAAACGCGTTGGTCTGCGCCTGAGGGGGGCCTGCCTGTCACCATACTAACAGTAAGCACTTGTTTGTTGTGTGTTGTCTGTGTGCCCTTGCTCTTTGTGAATGGGCTTAAATATTTTGCACAAGGGACAATTTGTGATGGAAGCACTGGCACTTTATTAGGGTGAGGATATTAATTGTGAATTGTATATTAAGTTTTAGAATAGTTGTATATATATGAATTTATTGATAGATTAGCACAGAATCACTTTGAAATTACTTATATGTATATGAGATTGTATTGTTAATGAGGGAGTGCGCCCCCTGGTGGCTTACCATGCATATGGTTCAGTAAAATTGTTTTTAAATTGGTTTTAAACAATATGCTACAATAAAATGGATTTATAAATTGATTGTTTGAGTGCAATAGTGAGTCTCTGTTGGGCTTTTTGGCAGGGGGTGTAGAGGTTACCCCAAACTAATACATTCAGTTCTGATACACGCCGCACCGAGGTGATCGCTACCAAAAAGACCACTTTGAGAGTCAAAATAGACAATGCAGCATTGCACAATGGCTCGAAGGGAGGACCCTGAAGAGCAGAAGTAATAAATTCAAGTCCCACACCGGTAATACTGACTTACGCGGTGGCCGGACATGGGTGACTCCCTGGAAAAAAGTCTTGATCAACCTATGGTTGGTAATGGATCTCTGGAGAAAAATGGCTAAAGCCTAGACCTGACCCTTGAGTGTGCTCAGCTGGAGACCCAAGTCTAAGCCGTGTTGCAAAAACTCCAGAATTCTAGAAATAGAAATTGTGCGGCAAGGGAGACTCTTGGTCTCGCACCAAGCAATATAAGCGTGCCAAACTCTGTAGTATATCATGGAAGAAAACTTCTTCTGTGCCTGAATCATGGTCTGCACAACCGTGGTCGACAGCCCCTTTTCCGTCAGGATTGAGGTTTCAATAGCCAGACCGTCAAAGCCAGCGTCCGTAAATTGGGGTGCCGCAGCGACCCCTGTGTGAGAGGCCCTGGGTCGTCTGGCACGATGTAGCGATCTACTGACATCTGAACTATGTCCGCAAACCAACTCCTTCTCGGCCAACGAGGAGCTACCAGGATAGTTGGTACCCCTTCCTGGGCTATCTTGCGCAGTACTCCGCCCAGGAGTGGAAACGGAGGGAATGTGTAAAGAAACTTGAACTCAGTCCAAGGAATTGCCAGAGCATCTGTGGCAATGGCCAGAGGGTCTCTTGAGAGGGAGGCGAACCTTGGAAGCTTGTGATTGTGTCTGGACGCAAACAGGTCCACGTCCGGCTGACCCCAGCGGAGACACAGAGTGTGAAAGGTCTTGCTGCTGAGAGAATCAGGGAGACTGCTTCCAGGTTTTTTCCCTTGGGAATGTAGACCGCCGAGATGCAAGGAACATTCTCCTCTGCCCAAGTCAGAATCTGGGTCACCTCCTTGAGGGCTCTCTTGCTCCGAGTCCCGCCCTGGTGATTGATGTAGGCGACCGTCGTCTGATCCGAACCTGGATCGCACGACCCCTTAAGTGGAAAGTCAAGTGAAGAAGCACCAACTGAGTCTGCCAAACGCCCCCCAGCCTGTCAGACTGGCATGCGTGGTAACTATCTCCCAAGGACTTGCATACCAGCAAGTTCCGAGAGTCCAACCACCACAAGAGGGACTGCCTGGCCAGTGGTGACAGCGAAAAGCCATGTTCCAGGGACTCCTGAGTCCGATTCCAGATGGTCAGCAGGTTCAATTGAAGAGGTCTCATGTGAAATTGGGCGAAGGATACTGCTTCAAAGCAGGACACCATTAGGCCCACTAATCTAATACCCAGACGTACCAACGGCTGCTGACAGGACAGTAAAGCCTGCACCTGCGTCTGGAGACCCAAAACCTTCTGCTGTGGCAGGAAAACCTTGACCTGAGCGGTGTCTATCATCATTCCCAGGAAGGACCGCACCGTTGCAGGAGTGATAAAGGACTTGGAGTAATTGATTACCCAGCCGAAGGCCTCCAGGGTTGACAACACCATCCGAGTATCGCTCTTGGCCTGCTGAAGGGACTGGGCTACAATCAGCAAGTCGTCCAGATAGGGTAACACACAAATGCCCTGACTCCTCAGGATAGCCATGAGGCACCTTGGTGAACACACGGGGGCTGAAGCTATCCCGAATGGAAGTGCTACAAACTGGTAATGCTGATCCTCCAGAGCAAACCTCAGGAACTTCTGATGTCCCTGGAAAATCGGGATGTGCAGATAAGCATCCCTGATGTCCACCGTGGTCATGAAGTCGCCGGGCCGAAGAGATCTCACCGCCGACCGTAACATTTCCATGCGGAAGTGTCTGACTCTTACAAAACTGTTGAGCCCCCTCAGGTCCAGGATTGGTATTAGCGTTACGTCCTTCTTGGGAACCGTGAACAGGTTGGAGTAAAATCCCTGACCCTGTTCCTCTCAAGGTACAGGGCAAATCACACCTATCCGCAGGAGGTGTTGCACAGCCGCTCTCAAGGTGTTGCACAGCCCTCCATTATGGTGATAAAAAATGGTCGAAATCAATAAGGTTACAAGACACTAATGGCCCAAACCTATAAGGCGATCCCTAAACTAGTTCAAAAGGGAGTGGCCGTGAAGTAACACGCCTCCCTCCCTACAAGGAGCACCAAATACACATCAAAAATCTCCTTACAAAGTTTATTGATACACACACAAATTCTCAAAAATTCATAAAATACATATACATGACACAAGACACTTAAAAACAATAGGTAGGTCCCATTTAATATAATTATCCCTGTATCTTACCAACCCCAACTCGGGGAAAATAGTATTGCAAATAATGTGATGCAAACAAACACACCCTATAAAGGATGCCGATTGGGCAACAAAATATCTATGAATAAAATACTGAGGTTAGTGTGTACAGAGGTAGAAAACCTCTGCACCAACTTGCCACAGTAACTGTGCCGGCACTTAAAACCCCAAACCAGGGTCTATGATATATACCACCCACCTATCCCCTGTACAAAATAAATATAATTATAAACATATATACAATAGTGAACAGAATATTTATAAAGTAGCCACTGCTAATCAGAGCTGCTGTGCAATATCATAAATCTAAAGTGCTGAGTGCTAAATAATCTAATATGTGTAAAAACATACAAAAAATATAACCATACAATCTATATCAATCCCTATGCCAATAAGGGCACTTAATAAACTATCAATAATAAAAAAGCTAAAGTGAACAGAGTCTATCCAAACTATATGCTATATACTATATACAACAACTCAATATAACATACCATATTAGCAATATTATTAAACCATTGCATAAATACCAATCAATATCACAGGTGGTATAGGATGCACCATGGAAAAGAGGCACAGTTGAACATGTCAGCACAGTAAATATAGTTTAGAAAGACAATGCCCAAAATACTTATATCAGGCAAAAGGTATGTCAGTAATGCATCACAGAAAAAAGGGACCCTACATAACCCGGCCACCCGCGCCCGCCGCCCCCGTGCGGCTTCAGAAGGGTGAAGGTGAAGTATAACATGTCTGACTCACATTTATAAGGGCATGTCCTTGTTGCTGCCTCGCCGGCGTTCCCGCCATGCGCCGTCCGGGCGCGCGCACCCGGAAGTGAGCACGCACCAGGAACAGGTGTGCTGGTGCGTGTCTGAAGCCGGGGCACGTGACCACAGCCCCGGACACGTATGACGTCAGGCGACGCCTCCCCACCGCCCGCCTCTCGCCGTAGCAGGATTCCTCCTCTGACAGGCAGAATCCCCCACCCGCTGTGACGAGGCCGATGACGGGCTCCACCGAAGGCAGGGGACCCGCCCACGACAGCGGGGAGAGACGGGGCCGGAGGCCACCAACAGGACCAGCGGGTCCACCAACAGGGCAGGCACCAAGTCACACCCCAATAATAAAAACACATATTTACACCTATAAGTTGTGCTTATTCTAAAAGGATCACAAAAATATAAAGATACTAAATATTATATAAAGGCCTGGACTTAACTATACATAACCTCCACGACACCGCTGTTACAGCAACAGGCAAACCCATCTATATACACCCCGGTGTTTTCCTCAACATGTATACCATAAATGGGGGGGGGGGAGGGGGGGGAAGGGGGGGGTAGGGGAAAGCAGGTGACAACCTCTAAATGGCAACAATAAATATGAACATAAATCAAACGCAGCCTGACCCACTATAAATGGACTCTCGATTATCCTAAGTCCTAGCACACAGGGAAAGACTGTTTTCTGTACACAGTCCTGTTAGAAGCTCCAAACATGTAATGATAATGAAAATACATGAGATAATACTGTCCAATTGATCACAGATGTTTTTCTCCCTTGGACAGCTTAAAAAGCGATAAAGAGATACTCAGGATGCTCTCTTTTTCCACTTTCTCCACGGTATATTATTAGAGAGGGCTTGTTGGACTGGGGCTGGAGTGTCCATCCTTTCAACAAATCTGCATATCTCCTACACAGCCCCCCAACAAGGGGTATATGTAGATAATAATGGATGCCATGACATCCCCAACATAGGAAAAACCCATGTCGGATCCATCCATCCTGTGAATATAGTAGATAGATTGGACTGCTTGGACAGCTTTAAAGAGGTACTCGGGATGCTCTCTTTTTCCACAATGTGCTGTTGGAGAGGGCTTGTTGGACTAAAACTGGAATGTCGGTCTTTTCCAAAAATCTGCATATCTCCTACACGGCCTCCCAGCAGGGGGTATACATAGGTAACAATGGATGGCGTGTCATCCCCGAAATCGAGTGAACCCGTATCGAATCCATCCCTCCTGTGAATCTAATAAAATAAGATAAAAAGCACAAAATCCAAGACAAAAAACATTAATATCGCCAATGTGCCAATATTATACTCCCTCAATAAAAATATATACAAGTGACATAACCTAATCTATACTCCTCAAGGTGCTACAAATGATTATTTGCATAGTGAATACTAACAATAAAAAATCTTATAACAGTGTATGTTGTAGTGAAAACAACTAGTGATGAGCGAGTAGTATTCGACCGAGCCGGTATTCGATCGAATACTACGCTGTTCGTCATACTCGATTTCGATCGAGTACAGCGGCGATGGCGCACTCACAATTCGTTTCCCCTCCCACCTTCCCTGGCACGTTTTTTACACCAATCACCATGCAGGGGGGGTGGGACAGGTCCTGGGAGGACGCTGGCATCGCGAAAACGGCGTCTACACGCATTGGCTGGAAAAACCATGTGACCTCGAATATACAAAACTCAGCACTTCCTCTTCGTCAGCATTAGCAGCTTGAACTTAGTGAGGGACAGACGCTCACAGCAGGGAAAGACAGGCTGTCGCTGGCAGGGCCCCAGAAGCTCGGAATATCGCATTTACCACCATCTATACCAGCTACCAGAAGACAAGAGAGTCATTAAGAGCCCTTATTAGGGCTACTACGCTGAACGGTATATGGCTCATATGTAGGCAGGCAGGGCCCCAGAAGCTCAGAATATCGCTTTTACCACCATATATACCAGCTACCAGAAGACAAGAGAGTCCTTAAGAGCCCTTATTAGGGCTACTACGCTGAACAGTATATAGCTCATATCCTATGTAGGCAGGCAGGGCCCCAGAAGCTCAGAATATAGCTTTTACCACCATATATACCAGCTACCAGAAGACAAGAGAGTCCTTAAGAGCCCTTATTAGGGCTACTACGCTGAACAGTATATAGCTCATATCCTATGTAGGCAGGCAGGGCCCCAGAAGCTCAGAATATAGCTTTTACCACCATATATACCAGCTACCAGAAGACAAGAGAGTCCTTAAGAGCCCTTATTAGGGCTACTACGCTGAACAGTATATAGCTCATATTCTATGTAGTCAGGCAGGGCCCCAGAAGCTCAGAATATAGCTTTTACCACCATATATACCAGCTACCAGAAGACAAGAGAGTCATTAAGAGCCCTTATTAGGGCTACTATGCTGAACAGTATATAGCTCATATGTAGGCAGGCAGGGCCCCAGAAGCTTAGAATATAGCTTTTACCACCATATATACCAGCTACCAGAAGACAAGAGAGTCCTTAAGAGCCCTTATTAGGGCTACTACGCTGAACAGTATATAGCTCATATCCTATGTAGGCAGGCAGGGCCCCAGAAGCTCAGAATATAGCTTTTACCACCATATATACCAGCTACCAGAAGACAAGAGAGTCCTTAAGAGCCCTTATTAGGGCTACTACGCTGAACAGTATATAGCTCATATCCTATGTAGGCAGGCAGGGCCCCAGAAGCTCAGAATATAGCTTTTACCACCATATATACCAGCTACCAGAAGACAAGAGAGTCCTTAAGAGCCCTTATTAGGGCTACTACGCTGAACAGTATATAGCTCATATTCTATGTAGTCAGGCAGGGCCCCAGAAGCTCAGAATATAGCTTTTACCACCATATATACCAGCTACCAGAAGACAAGAGAGTCCTTAAGAGCCCTTATTAGGGCTACTACGCTGAACAGTATATAGCTCATATTCTATGTAGTCAGGCAGGGCCCCAGAAGCTCAGAATATAGCTTTTACCACCATATATACCAGCTACCAGAAGACAAGAGAGTCCTTAAGAGCCCTTATTAGGGCTACTACGCTGAACAGTATATAGCTCATATTCTATGTAGTCAGGCAGGGCCCCAGAAGCTCAGAATATAGCTTTTACCACCATATATACCAGCTACCAGAAGACAAGAGAGTCCTTAAGAGCCCTTATTAGGGCTACTACGCTGAACAGTATATAGCTCATATCCTATGTAGGCAGGCAGGGCCCCAGAAGCTCAGAATATAGCTTTTACCACCATATATACCAGCTACCAGAAGACAAGAGAGTCCTTAAGAGCCCTTATTAGGGCTACTACGCTGAACAGTATATAGCTCATATTCTATGTAGTCAGGCAGGGCCCCAGAAGCTCAGAATATAGCTTTTACCACCATATATACCAGCTACCAGAAGACAAGAGAGTCCTTAAGAGCCCTTATTAGGGCTACTACGCTGAACAGTATATAGCTCATATCCTATGTAGGCAGGCAGGGCCCCAGAAGCTCAGAATATAGCTTTTACCACCATATATACCAGCTACCAGAAGACAAGAGAGTCCTTAAGAGCCCTTATTAGGGCTACTACGCTGAACAGTATATAGCTCATATTCTATGTAGTCAGGCAGGGCCCCAGAAGCTCAGAATATAGCTTTTACCACCATATATACCAGCTACCAGAAGACAAGAGAGTCCTTAAGAGCCCTTATTAGGGCTACTACGCTGAACAGTATATAGCTCATATTCTATGTAGTCAGGCAGGGCCCCAGAAGCTCAGAATATAGCTTTTACCACCATATATACCAGCTACCAGAAGACAAGAGAGTCCTTAAGAGCCCTTATTAGGGCTACTACGCTGAACAGTATATAGCTCATATTCTATGTAGTCAGGCAGGGCCCCAGAAGCTCAGAATATAGCTTTTACCACCATATATACCAGCTACCAGAAGACAAGAGAGTCCTTAAGAGCCCTTATTAGGGCTACTACGCTGAACAGTATATAGCTCATATCCTATGTAGGCAGGCAGGGCCCCAGAAGCTCAGAATATAGCTTTTACCACCATATATACCAGCTACCAGAAGACAAGAGAGTCCTTAAGAGCCTTTATTAGGGCTACTATGCTGAACAGTATATAGCTCATATGTAGGCAGGCAGGGCCCCAGAAGCTCAGAATATCGCTTTTACCACCATATATACCAGCTACCAGAAGACAAGAGAGTCCTTAAGAGCCCTTATTAGGGCTACTACGCTGAACAGTATATAGCTCATATTCTATGTAGTCAGGCAGGGCCCCAGAAGCTCAGAATATAGCTTTTACCACCATATATACCAGCTACCAGAAGACAAGAGAGTCCTTAAGAGCCCTTATTAGGGCTACTACGCTGAACAGTATATAGCTCATATTCTATGTAGTCAGGCAGGGCCCCAGAAGCTCAGAATATAGCTTTTACCACCATATATACCAGCTACCAGAAGACAAGAGAGTCCTTAAGAGCCCTTATTAGGGCTACTACGCTGAACAGTATATAGCTCATATTCTATGTAGTCAGGCAGGGCCCCAGAAGCTCAGAATATAGCTTTTACCACCATATATACCAGCTACCAGAAGACAAGAGAGTCCTTAAGAGCCCTTATTAGGGCTACTACGCTGAACAGTATATAGCTCATATTCTATGTAGTCAGGCAGGGCCCCAGAAGCTCAGAATATAGCTTTTACCACCATATATACCAGCTACCAGAAGACAAGAGAGTCCTTAAGAGCCCTTATTAGGGCTACTACGCTGAACAGTATATAGCTCATATTCTATGTAGTCAGGCAGGGCCCCAGAAGCTCAGAATATAGCTTTTACCACCATATATACCAGCTACCAGAAGACAAGAGAGTCCTTAAGAGCCCTTATTAGGGCTACTACGCTGAACAGTATATAGCTCATATCCTATGTAGGCAGGCAGGGCCCCAGAAGCTCAGAATATAGCTTTTACCACCATATATACCAGCTACCAGAAGACAAGAGAGTCCTTAAGAGCCCTTATTAGGGCTACTACGCTGAACAGTATATAGCTCATATTCTATGTAGTCAGGCAGGGCCCCAGAAGCTCAGAATATAGCTTTTACCACCATATATACCAGCTACCAGAAGACAAGAGAGTCCTTAAGAGCCCTTATTAGGGCTACTACGCTGAACAGTATATAGCTCATATTCTATGTAGTCAGGCAGGGCCCCAGAAGCTCAGAATATAGCTTTTACCACCATATATACCAGCTACCAGAAGACAAGAGAGTCCTTAAGAGCCCTTATTAGGGCTACTACGCTGAACAGTATATAGCTCATATTCTATGTAGTCAGGCAGGGCCCCAGAAGCTCAGAATATAGCTTTTACCACCATATATACCAGCTACCAGAAGACAAGAGAGTCATTGAGAGCCCTTATTAGGGCTACTATGCTGAACAGTATATAGCTCATATTCTATGTAGTCAGGCAGGGCCCCAGAAGCTCAGAATATCGCATTTACCACCATATATACCAGCTACCAGAAGACAAGAGAGTCATTGAGAGCCCTTATTAGGGCTACTATGCTGAACAGTATATAGCTCATATGTAGGCAGGCAGGGCCCCAGAAGCTCAGAATATCGCTTTTACCACCATATATACCAGCTACCAGAAGACAAGAGAGTCATTGAGAGCCCTTATTAGGGCTGCTATGTTTTAAAAATTGTGTGGAGGCCCAAGAGCTGAGACCTTTTAAAAATTGTGTGGAGGCCCAAGAGCTGAGACCTCTCAAACATTGTGTGGAGTCCCACGAGCTGAGACCTCTTAAAAATTGTGTGGAGGCCCAAGAGCTGAGACCTTTTAAAAATTGTGTGGAGGCCCAAGAGTTGAGACCTCTTAAAAATTGATTGTATTAAGCCTAAGAGGTGAGCCATAATTTTTTCCATTAATACAGCAATTCTACGGCGGTTAAGGAGGAGGAGGAGGAGGAGGAGGAAATGGCACTTCATACAGATGGCACTTCACTCTTGGCTGCTTTCCACTGTTGTACAAGCAAAGTCCGGGTCAATCCACTTGCTGTTCATTTTGATTAGCGTCAGCCTGTCGGCACTGTCGGTTGACAGGCGGCTGCGCTTATCGGTTATAATGCCCCCGGCTGCGCTGAACACCCTTTCTGATAGCACGCTGGCGGCAGGGCAGGCAAGCACCTCCAAGGCGTACAGGGACAGTTCCAGCCACGTGTCCAACTTGGAGACCCAGTAAGTGTAGGGCGCCGAGGGATCGGGGAGGACAGGGGTGTGGTCTGCCAGGTAGTCCCGCAACATCCGCCGATACTTGTCCCTCCTGCTGATAGCGGGCCCCCGCAGTGATGGAAGTTGCACGAGGGGGTGACATGAACGTGTCCCACATCTTGGAGAGTGTTCCCCTGGTGGCTGTGGGCCTGATCGATGTTGTCAGACTCTGGGAGACACTCTCCTCTCTGCCACCAGCGATGCTGGGTGGGAAAATCTGCATCATGTTCTGCAAGAGTTCCCTCTGGTATTCCAGTAATCGATTCGTCCTCTCCTCTACCGGAATAAAAGAGGAGAAGTTATCTTTATACCGGGGGTCCAGGAGTGCGAAGACCCAGTATAGTTTGTTCTCCAATATCCGGACAACATGTATGTCCCGGGAAAAGCAGCCCAGCATGAAGTCAGCCATGTGTGCCAGACTCTGAGTAGGCATGACGTCACTGCCCCCACCAGAAGGATCATTTTCCATTTCCTCCTCTTCCTCCTCCTCTCCGCCCCATCCGCGCTGAACCAATGGGACGCACACAGCCTGACTGCTACCCTCGCCGCCAGCATCCTCTTCCACAGCCACCTCCACGTTGTCCTCCTCATCCTCCTCCTCCTGCAACTGCCACCGAGCAGCAGACAAAAGTGTGGTCTGACTGTCTACCTGCGTTGCGTCTCCTCCTACCCCCGTCTCCTCTGTGTGCAATGCGTTCTCCCTTATTGCGATGAGCGATTCTTTAAGGACGCCTAGGAGCGGGATGGTTACGCTCACTATAGCGTCCTCGCTGCTGACCTTCTTAGTGGACTCCTCAAAGATACGCAATACATCGCATATGTCTGCCATCCATGGCCACTCGTGGTTGGCAAACTGAGGGAGCTGAGTTGGAGGCACGCGTGGATGCATCATCTGGTACTCCATCAATGCTTTCTGCTGCTCACACACCCTGGCCAACATGCAATAGGTGGAATTCCAGCGAGTGGGCAGGTCGCACAACAGCCGATGTTGAGGCAAATGGAGGCGTTGCTGGTTTTTTTTTTTAAGCTAGCAGCAGCTACAGTTGACTTCCGAAAGTGAGCGCACAAGCGCCGCACTTTGACCAGTAGCTCTGCCAGGTTGGGGTAAGTCTTTAGAAACTTTTGTACTACCAAATTAAAAACGTGGGCCAGGCATGGTACGTGATTGAGTTCTGCAAGCTCCAGAGCCGCCACCAGGTTACGGCCGTTATCGCACACGACCATGCCTGGTCCTAGCTGCAGCGGCGACAGCCACATCTCTGTCTGCTGCAATATGGCGTGCCTCACCTCTGCGGCGCTGTGCTTCCTGTCGCCCAAGCTGATGAGCTTAAGCACCGCCTGCTGACGTCTCCCCGTGCCAGTGCTGCAACGCTTCCAGCTAGGGGCTGAGGGCGATGTTAAGGCAGAGGAGGAGGAGGAGGAGAAGAAGGAAGAGGAGGGGGGTCTATCAGAACCTGTGCTGGCAATCTTGGGCGGGGGTGGTATGTAGGCCGTCCCTGTTTGCGACCCCGTCCCCGCTTCCACAACATTCACCCAGTGTGCCGTCAAAGAGATGTAGCGTCCTTGGCCACAAGCGCTTGTCCACGAGTCGGTGGTCAAGTGGACCTTTGCGCTGACTGCGTACCTCAGGGTCCGCCTGATGTTACGCGACACGTGCTGGTGCAGGGCGGGGACGCCACACCGGGAAAAATAGTGGCGGCTAGGGACGGAATAGCGAGGTGCGGCAGCCGCCATCAGGTCGCGGAAGGCCTGCGTCTCCACAAGCCAAAACGGCAACATCTCCAGGGCCAGCAGTTTGGAGATGAGGCAGGTTAAGGCTTGGGCTTGGGGGTGACTGGAGGCGTACTTCCGCCTGCGGTTGAACGCCTGCGAGATGGACAGTTGATGGGACGAGGAGATGGAAGGTGCAGACGAAGATGCGGGGGAAGGGGGGGCTGAAGGAGAAGGCCCCAAAGTAGCCGAGGCAGAGGCAGATGTGGAGGTGTCCTGGCTGGAGGTCTGGACCGCAGTGGCAGCACACAACAAAGGGGAAGAGGCAGTGGCAGCAAGACGGGGCGCAGGTTGTATTGCGTTTGCTCTCTCCCACTCAGCCCAGTGCTTGAATTCCAAGTGACGGCGCATGCCTGAGGTGGTCAGATTGCTCTTCTCAGAGCCCCTACTCAGTTTTGAGTGGCAGATTGCGCAAACCGCGCTCAGTTTGTCATCCGCGCAAACATTAAAAAATCTCCACACCACAGAAGTACGAGGCCTCGATGGGGGAGCTTCGCGCGACTGCCTGCTGCCGGGAAGAGCTTCGGCCCTGCTGGCTGTGGCCTGCCTTCTCTGTCTGGACTGTCCTCTGCCTCTGGACTGTCCTCTGCCTCTTGCTGCCTTATTCGGTGATGCGCAGACCGCATCTCCACTGCTTTCCCCGCTGGACATCACCCCTGTCCAAGTGGGGTCGGTCATTTCGTCGTCCACCACCTCCTCTTCCACTTCCTCTCTCTGCTCCTCCTCCTGCCCACTGGACATTCCAACAGCCTCCCTTGATGGCAACTGCGTCTCATCATCATCATCGCTCATGATAGCAGATGCTGGTTCCGGGTCCACATCACTAGCAGATGGCGGATGCTCAAGTGTTTGGGCATCACTACAAACAAATTCCTCTGCTAGCTCCTGGGATTCTTGCAGCACATCTGGAAAAGGACCCGAAAAGAGGTCCTGGGAGGGGTCAAGGGTGGGCTGACTCTGTTGGCCAGGTTGGGAGGAAGGAGGGTCAGAGTGAGACTGTGTGGATGACTGGGTGGTGGACAAGTGACTGGAAGCGTTATCGGCCATCCATTGCACCAAATGTTCACGCTGCTCAGGCTTTAACAGAGGTGTACCCCGCCCCCCGCATAACTGTCCCATAAAGGCAGGGAAGCTGGATGAGCGTAATGCTGGCTGCCCCTCATCAGCACGCATTGTATCCCCACTGGCTTCAACGCGGTTTGTGCCCCCACCAGCATTTCCGCGCCCCCGTCCTCGTCCACGTCCCTTTGCGCTAGCCCTCCGCATTTCAGACGTTTTACTTTTTTGGCCACGCGTTATGCCAAATATAAAAATATTTTTAAGAAGAACACCTGGCTATACAGCCGTATACTGCCAGAAGGTGAAATGGTGCCTATACGCACCGGGTATATAACAAGGTTTTGTTGGTAAAGAGGACACAAAACAGTAGTGCCAAATATAAAAAATATTTTTAAGAAAAACACCTGGCTATACAGCCGTATACTGCCAGAAGGTGAAATGGTGCCTATACGCACCGTGTATAAAACAGTGTTTTGTTGGCACAGAGGACACAAAACAGTAGTGCAAAATATAGTTTTGTATATAGGTGCTAATACACCACTGAAGTCTTTCTGTCCCTATTCCAGCATCAGCAGCTACCCCTCACTAAAGCAGCCGTTTTGAGCAGAGTGTATATAGTTTTGTATATAGGTGGTAATACACCACTGAAGTCTTTCTGTCCCTATTCCAGCAGCAGCAGCTACCCCTCACTAAAGCAGCCGTAGCTGCAGCACTAATAAGTGCTCAGCTCTTGGGCCTCCACACAATGTTTGAGAGGTCTCAGCTCTTGGGCCTCCACACAATTTTTAAGAGGTCTCAGCTCTTGGGCCTCCACACAATTTTTAAGAGGTCTCAGCTCGTGGGACTCCACACAATGTTTGAGAGGTCTCAGCTCTTGGGCCTCCACACAATTTTTAAGAGGTCTCAGCTCGTGGGACTCCACACAATGTTTGAGAGGTCTCAGCTCTTGGGCCTCCACACAATTTTTAAAAGGTCTCAGCTCTTGGGCCTCCACACAATTTTTAAAAGGTCTCAGCTCTTGGGCCTCCACACAATTTTTAAGAGGTCTCAGCTCTTGGGCCTCCACACAATTTTTAAAAGGTCTCAGCTCTTGGGCCTCCACACAATTTTTAAAAGGTCTCAGCTCTTGGGCCTCCACACAATTTTTAAGAGGTCTCAGCTCTTGGGCCTCCACACAATTTTTAAAAGGTCTCAGCTCTTGGGCCTCCACACAATTTTTAAAAGGTCTCAGCTCTTGGGCCTCCACACAATTTTTAAGAGGTCTCAGCTCTTGGGCCTCCACACAATTTTTAAAAGGTCTCAGCTCTTGGGCCTCCACACAATTTTTAAGAGGTCTCAGCTCTTGGGCCTCCACACAATTTTTAAGAGGTCTCAGCTCGTGGGACTCCACACAATGTTTGAGAGGTCTCAGCTCTTGGGCCTCCACACAATTTTTAAGAGGTCTCAGCTCGTGGGACTCCACACAATGTTTGAGAGGTCTCAGCTCTTGGGCCTCCACACAATTTTTAAAAGGTCTCAGCTCGTGGGACTCCACACAATGTTTGAGAGGTCTCAGCTCTTGGGCCTCCACACAATTTTTAAAAGGTCTCAGCTCTTGGGCCTCCACACAATTTTTAAAAGGTCTCAGCTCTTGGGCCTCCACACAATTTTTAAGAGGTCTCAGCTCGTGGGACTCCACACAATGTTTGAGAGGTCTCAGCTCTTGGGCCTCCACACAATTTTTAAAACGTCTCAGCTCTTGGGCCTCCACACAATTTTTAAGAGGTCTCAGCTCGTGGGACTCCACACAATGTTTGAGAGGTCTCAGCTCTTGGGCCTCCACACAATTTTTAAAAGGTCTCAGCTCTTGGGCCTCCACACAATTTTTAAAAGGTCTCAGCTCTTGGGACTCCACACAATGTTTGAGAGGTCTCAGCTCTTGGGCCTCCACACAATTTTTAAGAGGTCTCAGATCTTGGGCCTCCACACAATTTTTAAGAGGTCTCAGATCTTGGGCCTCCACACAATTTTTAAGAGGTCTCAGCTCTAAGCTTCCCTTACTGCTGGGGTGACACACTGTAACAAACCTCCTCCTGTAAGCTTCCCTGACTGCTGGGGTGACACACTGTAACAAACCTCCTCCTGTAAGCTTCCCTTACTGCTGGGGTGACACACTGTAACAAACCTCCTCCTTTAAGCTTCCCTTACTGCTGGGGTGACACAATGACACAAGAGGACATGTCTGACCACATCTCTCACACACACACACACACACACACACACACACACACACACACACATAATGACAATTAGGGGTGGGGTCTATTTATTTTCCCCCTTGCCTATGTCATCTGTGGTTGTCATTAGGCAACGTGATTTTAAGGGGTGCAGAATTTTGTTCTTTTTTGTACAGTTTGGCTTGGGGTCCATGGCAATGTAGAGGAAAGAAGGTTTCCTTGTCTTGTCTCACTTTACGTAGAAGTTATATTGTGTTTGGAGTGTATTGTTGAGTGGCTGTGATAGTGGCGTAATAGTGCGACTTGGGCGCGTTATATGCACCCAGACATGCTTCCCCTGCTGTCCCAGTTGCATTCCAGCAGTGTTGGCATCATTTTCTGATGTTTCAGGGTGGACTTGGTGACCTCCAAGTGGTCGAATTGAGATTTCCAAGTGTCGAGCATTTTTTTCCCATAGACTATAATGGGATTCGATATTCGGTCGAGTAGTCGAGTAACGCGGTCTATTCGAATCGAAATTCGAAATTTCGAATATTTCACTACTCGCTCATCTCTAAAAACAACCCATGCCTCTCCTATACCCAAATAAATGATGAACACCCACATAGGGTGTAGTGAACTCAATTAAAGCCATCACATGATACCCCCCCCCCCCCACCGCACAGCCAGAAGAGCAGCAACATACCAGAAACAAATGCCCCACAAAAAAGGGGGGGGAACCCCCCCACAAGAATAAAAGTCAACCTACAGCCACACGCTGTCACAATCTAAAGATGTATATCCAAAATATTATTACCTGGACCAGGACCACAGTCATCCCAATAACTAATGTCCTAAAAATGGGGAGAACGACCAGTCCTCATTAAGACCAAACGGCGATCTAGTGTTAAGTTCAAATATCCAGCGTAATTCCCGCTGTAAGAGTCGACGTTTGAGGTCGCCCCCACGTGACCCCAGGCGGACCCTCTCTATTCCTGTCACCCTGAGGGAAGAGGGGTCACCCCCATGAGCCTCCAAGAAATGTCTAGCCACCGGTGAGATAGGCTTACCTGCCTCCATATCTCGTCGAGCCAGTCTAATGTTGGATAGGTGGCCTTGTATCCGGATCTTTAAGGCATTCTGGGTCTCCCCAACATATCTCTTGGGACAGTCGCAACCAAGCAAATAAACCACAGAGCGAGTCCTGCAATTAATAAAGGAGGAGATCTTGTAACATTTATTGGTATGTTCATTTCTAAGCTCGGTAGATTTGGTCATATGTTGGCAAATTGAACATTTACCACAGGCGTAGGACCCCTTGGTTCCAACATCCGATAACCAAGTTCTTGTCTCTGTTAGATGACTCCTAGACAGTTTATCTTTTAAGGTTAGGAGCTCGCCGAGCTATCATCCGTATCTGTTCCCCCACAAAAGGGGAGATCAGAGGGTCCGAGCTTAGTATATGTCTATGCTATAAGGCGATCCCTCTTAATAAAAAGGGGGATCGGGAGGAACCACAACCCTCAACCTCAAGCCCACGACCTATACATGAGAGGGGAAGAAGGGACCATGATCAGAATAGACACAATGCAAATGGTCATAAATACAGCCAGAAAAAAACAGGGACTCACGACACCGACAGAGGGTAGCGCAGCCTCAGTGATCCCCCAGCAGCAGCAACAGCAGGACAGAGCCAGGCTCTGTAGCGTCCAGGCAGGCCCCAGAAACAGCAGCGCGCAGTCCAGCATCTAGAAGGATCCTCGAGGAGAGTGCGCGCCGTCATGACGGCGGCTCGAGCAGGCGCCAGGCTCTGCTCCCCCAGAGGCGCGTGTGGAGAAGGCGCCCGCCCCTTTCAGCACAACCCAGGCTGCGAAAATGACTGCGGTGGGGCCCGAGTCCTGTAGCGTCTAATCACTCCCCCCTCCCCGTCACAGACAGCGCCGTTCACCGTGTTCACCCTACCGTCACAATCCGGTAGCAGCCAGAGGCTAGGAGGCAAGAATGGGTCAGGAGGGGTCCGTGGGAATAGGGTCCGCATTGGCCGACGGGCTAGGTGGCCCCGCTCTGCTGCCATTATCAATGTGTCAAATGATCTTCTGCAGCCAAGACTGCAAGATGAACAACTGGAGAATGATAGAGGGACACCTGCCTTTATAGGGGGCCGGGAGGAGCTGCATCTTTGATCTTGCAGTCGAGCGCCCCCTAGGGGCGAATACCATATGCCATCACTTGGAACGACCTGGACTGAATGTAGGGAAAATAGAGTTTTCCTCAAGTAATGTTATACATTTTTGGTTCAAATCATTGCGTGTCCTTTCCTGCCCAGCAACCAAACACTTTGTGATTTAAAAAAAAAAAAAATGATGCAGAATTGTATGTGCAGCTCTGCCATTGCAGTGTCGTTGTCACAGTGTTAAAACAATGTCATTCCATATGTTTTCGCTGTGGTGTGTATGTGTTTAGAAACAGACTTTTATCACATAGATTCTGGCGCTCGACACTAGAGCTCCCAGTTTTAGAGCGCCGACGCTGGTTGTGTGCAGTTTTTTCTTAAATATGGGCTTCAGCACCGAGTGCCGGACGCACTTAACTGGCGCTACCTATCGTTTGCTGCAGCGTTGTCCTGTTGTTAGATGTATTGTTGTTGTTGTTGTTGTTGTTTTAACCTCAGGACATCAAAAAAGCATTCGCGATTGGCTCTGCAGTGAATCAGGGAGAGCGCGTCTACAGCGCCCTCCAGACATCACATTTATCAATGTTGGACAGTTAAAATCTTAGTATTAAGATCATATCAAAATACTCCACTCTGGACTCAAAAAACAGTGTTCCTTTTAAACCATAGGTGCTCTTAAATCTTCACTCTTGTGTAATGCCTCCACCATTAGCACAAAACAATGCACCAGAGATCACTTTTAATAACCTACACAATTTGGCTCCTCTTTGGTCTCCTTATATTTTTCTCAATTCAAAAGATCATTCTCCAAGTTAGATAGGTTTCAAACATTCTACATTTATTAGCCAGTTCCATGCAATTAAAAAAGAAAAGAGACCGCAATAGCGTAATACCATCTGTGCAAAAAGGAATCACGCCCCTGGCCCTTTAAGCCGCTTACCAACTATAAAAACTAATTCGCTTTACATCAGATAAAACTGAGAAATAGGCCGGGCATCAAAAATCCTCTGCTATCAGCTTAAAAGCATAAACCGCTTCTTACAACACAAAACACTGTTACCCCTTTCCCCGGCCGCAGGTCCTGGCAGCGCTCGTCCTCACTCGCGGCCACGTGATCCCGAAGCTCCGCCCAACACGTATCGTCAAATATGACTTAATCATATGATTTGTTTTATGCTAATGGTGGAGGTATTACACAAGAGTGAAGATTTAACAGCACCTGTGGTTTAAAAGGAACACTGTTTTTGAGTCCCGCGGGGTGGAGTATTTTGATATTACCTTAAGATCTTTACTATCTATAAAGGACCAATGTGACAAAAATACAATTCTGTGATTACTCACCTGTAGAATTGGCATTATGAGTATACAGTACGTCCTGCTCCAAATCTGCTCCAAATCTAATACTTACAGATGGGATATACTCCGCCAGATGGCGCTGGACTGCAGAGACATCGAAAATAGGCTCCTCCCGGCCCCTCAAATACCCGGGGACCTCCCACAAATTCCCCAGCATTGAAAAGCAGTTAAGGAGAAGCCGGGAGCATTAAACAATCCAAAACTATCAACTAGAACAATGATAACAATCACCATACAGGGGATCCAAGAAAAATGCAAACCAAGGCTGGGTTGGAGCAGGACGTACTGTATACTCATAATACCAATTCTACAGGTGAGTAATCACAGAACTGTATTATTCTTAGTATACAGTACGTCCTGCTCCAAATCTAAAACTTACAGTTGGGACATCCAATAGCAGTGTCCATAAAGTAGGGTGGGATCCCCAAGAAAATCAGCAGCAGGCAGTTTAAACCACTGCCGCCTGCAGAACCTTTCGGCCAAAAACAGCATCAGCTGAGGCCCTAACATCAACCTTGTAAAACTTTGAAAAGGTGTGAACAGAAGACCAAGTAGCGGCTTTGCAAACTTGTTCAACAGAAGCCTGGTGCTGAAAAGCCCAATAGGCACCAATAGCACGAGTGGAATGAGCAGTAAGGCGGAAGGGAGGATTCTTCCCCTTAGCAGAGTAGGCCTGAATCACAGCCTGACGAATCCACTTGCTGATAGTAGACTTGGCAGGAGCCAAACCATTCCTAGGACCAGAAGGGACCACAAAAAGAGCATCAGTTTTCCTGAAAGGTGCAGTAGCCACCAGATAGTACTTCAGACACCTAACCACATCCAAAGCGTGCAAAACCCTCTCCTTAGCATTGCTAGGATTAGGGCACAAAGAAAGAAGAACAATATCCTAATTCAAATGAAAGGCAGACACTACAGAAAATCAGGTTTGAAACGAAACACCACCTTGTCCTGGTGTCTCTCATAGTAGGGGGGCTGAATGGACAGCGCCGCCAACTCAGACACACGCCTGACCGAAGTGATAGCCACCAGAAACACAACCTTAGAAGAATGGCCAAGGCAGCATCCTGCACAGGTTCAAAGGGAGCACCCTGCAAGGCTGACAGAACCAAGTTCAAATTCCAAACAGGCACCATAGGTTTACGAGGGGGACGCACATGAGTGACCCCCTGGAAAAAACTCCTGATCAGAGGGTGCTGAGAAACCTGACCCTTCAGAGTACTAAGTTGGAGCCCCATCTCTAACCCATGCTACAGGAACTCCAGAATCCTGGGAATAGAGAACACACGACAAGGAAGAGACTTAGACTCACACCAGTCAATGTAGGCACACCAAACCCTGTAATAAATGGAAGAGGAAGACTTCTTCCTAGCTTTAATCAAAGTATCCACAACTGAGGAATACAGCCCCTTCTCCATCAAGATGGAGGTTTCAGCAGCCAAGCCATCAAAGCCAGAGTTTGCAAATTGGGATGGCGTAGTGAGCCCTGAGTGAGCAGATCTGGCACCAAGGGCAGAGCGTACTGATCTACTGCCAGCTGTACCACCTCTTCCTGGCCACCTGGGGGCCACCAGAATTGCTGGCACCCCTTCCAGAGCAATCTTGCGCAGAACCCTGCCCAGCAGGGGAATTGGGGGAAAGACATACAGGAACTGAAAGTCCTTCCATGACATTGCTAGCGCATCCGAGGTCAGGGCCAGAGGATCCCTGGACAGAGAGACAAAAGCTGGAAGCTTGTGATTGTGGCGGGACGCAAACAGATCCACATCTGGTTGGCCCCAATGGTGATACAGAGATTGAAACACCCCACTGCATAGGGAACACTCTCCCTGGCGAGAGGTCCCCCTGCTCAGAGAGTCCGCCAGGTGATTTTCCAACCCCGGGATGTACACAGCTGAAATGCAGGGGACATTGGCTTCCGCCCAAGTCAGGATCAGAGACACTTCCTGGAGGGCCCCCTTGCTCCGGGTCCCTCCCTAATGATTGATGTAGGCAACTGCCGTCTGGTTGTCCGAGCGCACCTGAACAGGCAGGCCCTGAAGATGAGTAGTCAAGCGAGCCAGAACTAACCTGATCGCCCGCAGTTCCAAGACATTGATAGGTGTGTGGGCCTCCTGAGGGCCCCACCTCACCTGGAACCGCACAGACTTCCAGAAACCCCCCAACCTGATAGACTGGCATCCGTGGTGACCGTCTCCCAGGAAGGGGCAAGAAAGGATCTGCCCCCCAACAGGTTCCTTGAGTCCATCCACCACAAGAGGGACCTCCTGACCAGGGGGGAGAGCACACAGACCCTGTCCAGGGACGCTGGGTCCTTGTCCCATACAGACAATAGGTGAAGTTGCAGAGGCCTCAAGTGGAACTGAGCATAAGGGACCGCTTCGAAGCATGCCACCATCAGGCTCACCAGCTGCATCCCCTGCCAGATGGAGGGATGGGGACAAGCTAGGAGGGACTGGGCCTGTGCAATCAGACTGTCCACCTTCTGCTGAGGAAGGAAGATCCTTGCCTGAACTGTATCCAGATTCATTCCTAGGAATGGAGTTACCAAGAAAGGGGACAGTGAGGACTTGAGGTGGTTGATCACCCATCCAAATGACTCCAGAGTGGAAACCACCAGCTGAGTATCCAACTCTGCCTGATGTAGAGACTGGGAAGAGATGAGTATGTCATCCAGATAGGGAAGCACGCAGACGCCCTGACATCTGAGCAGAAACATCACGCCAGCCAGCACCTTGGTGAACACCCTGGGAGCTGAAGTGAGGACGAAGGGCAAGGCCACAAATTGGTAGTGTTGATCCATCAGAGCGAACCTGAGGAACCTTTGATCTGGGAACACAGGAATATGAAGGTAAGCATCTTTGATGTCCACAGAAGTCATGAAATCCCCTTGGCGCAGGGAACTGATGGCAGAGCGCAGAGTCTCCATGCGAAAGCGCCTGCCCCTGACAAATTTGTTGAGAATCTTCAAGTCCAGGATAGGCCTGACAGAACCATCCTTTTTGGGTACTGTGAATGGGTTGGAATAAAAGCCCTTGCCTTTTTCTCTTAAGGGGACCTGGCAGATGACCCCCAGCTCCAGGAGGCCTTGCACTGCTTGCACTAGCTCCTGAGCTGACACAGGATCCTAAGGAATCCGGGACCTGATGAATCTTGGAGGGGGATCGGCAGCAAACTCCAACTTGTAACCGGAGGACACTACCTCCTGAATCCACCGGTCTGAGACATGAAGCCTCCAGACGTGAGTGAAGTGCTGCAGCCGTCCCCCCACCTGGATGGGTGAGGGCGCCCCATCATGCCTGAGGGGGCTTGGGAGGGGATTTTGCTTTGGGACCCCAGGAGGAGCCAGGACGTCCACGTCCTCTGCCTCTACCCCAGAAATCCCCCGGGCCCCAGGGAAAGACACCCCTCTTCCCTGTCTTGCACTGCGGTAAGGGGAGGAGAAGGAACCCTGACCCCGAAAGGGCCGAGGTTGCCGCCTGCGCTGGGGTAACCTGCCTCCCTTAGCAAAAAGGTCCAGGTGGTCTCCAAACAGACGCAGTCCTTTAAAGGGGAACCCAGTGAGGGCCTTCTTGGCAGCGTTGTTAGCAGCCCACTGGCGCAGCCAAACCGAGCGGCATATAGCCACCACGAGGGCAGAAGTTCTGGCACACATTCTGATGGTGTCCTCCAATGCTGATAGGATAAAATTCACAAAAATATCACAACTGGAGAGTGCATTAAACACCTCACAAGGCAAATCATCAGGGGCACTATCAAGCATATTTCTGATAAAGGTTCTAGTGCCACAGCAGTAATGGCAGAGGCACAGACCGGGCGCAGTGCTGTCCCCACACATGCAAAGGCGTGGGATGCCAGCTGATCAATGCGCCGGTCTTCGGCATCCCGCAGGGTAGTAGAATCAGGGGAATGCATGACAGAGGTGTTAGATAGCCCTAGGATCGGAGCATCCACCTCGGGGGGGGGGGGGGGATGTCCAACATTTAACCACCTCAGTTGGAAAAGGATACTTCCTATCCCAACTCTTTGGAACCCCGGGAAGTTTACTGGGGCGCTCCCATTCCTTGAGCACAAGGTTATGGAAATGTGCCTGCTCTGGAAATTCCAGACGTGATTTTGCTGTATGGAAAAGCTCCCCTCTTTGTCTGGGAACCTCAACAGGGAGAGAGATAGACAGAACCTCAAAAAATCTGGGTCAATAATCTGTCAGTGTCACCGGGGGCCCAGGGGTCAGAGCCAGAATCGTCATGACCCCTTGGTCTCTCATCAGATGAGCCTGAATCAGAAAAGAGCTCCCCTTCATCAGACGGGGTATAGCGACACAGATTCATAAACTCCTCAGTTCCCATAGGGAAAACAGTAACATTAGGCGTCAAGTGCCGCTTCTTAGCAGGGGCCTTACGCGCTAAAGACTTCGCAATAATCTGTTCAACAGTAGCCAGTCTAGAAGACACATCAGGCTGAGAATCCCCACTAGTATGCAACTCAACAGGAGTGAGATTTAAGCTTGGGGGAGTAGGTGAAGTGAAACGAGGTGCAGCCACTGGCAGGCCAGATTGCAATGCAAGCAGCTGCTCAGCACAGGGTACACAGACCCGTGCCTTGTCAGCGTCCGCATGAGGCTGCCCACACGCTACACACAGCCGGTCTTGTCCCGACGGGACCCCGGTAACATTATCCTGAGATGCCTCCATATGGTGATTATAGCGGCACAATATGCCAATAGGGAATAACGCTATATAGCAACCCTGGATGCCCCAATAACCCGCTAGGTACATGGGAGTATTATTTTTACAAGGCCTACAAGTAATATACTAAAAAACAGGGCCAGGAGAAGCCAAGCAGGGTTCGTCCCGCCTGAAAGACATAAGCAGACAAGACCTTAAGTACATCGTAAAAAAGTGAAATAGATAAAGCCGCCCGCGAGGGCATTTACGGACCGCGGCAGGTAGTAGTCCGTCGCGCATAGGCCAACCAAGTCAGAAAAGATGGCGTCAGTATACCTCGAGGGGCGGGCCAGTAACAGCGATGACGCGGAAGGCGCCAAAGACGGGCCCCGCCCCCCCCAAAGAGAGCGAAGCCAGAAGGCCAACAGCCAATGATGGCGCACCATTGCCTGAGGTAATGCCGCCGCCAAGCGCTGAACCAAGTCAGCGCGCGGCGGCGGCAAATTTAAAAGCAATACAGACAAGTCAGCGCGGCGGCTGACATAAGAATAAAGACATGTGAAAGTTGAAAGCACAGACTTCATAACCTACATATCTATACACGCACACACACCCCCCCCTCTTTTCCCCTATAAGGAGGATGAGGGAGGACGACGGCCACTTAAATAGGGCCCACCGACAGACAGGGGCAATAGTGCGGGAGGGGCATCCCATAGAGGCTCACCATAAGCCTGAACCGCCTACCCTGTGGTGGGGGATTGCGGCGGTGCTGCCTACCTTCACCCGACCAGCGCAGCCAAGGCTGGGAGGCATATTATTATTGGGACGGGTGGGAATAGTCCTACAGGGACGCAGGTTAATAGCCCCGCTCACCTGCGAGTAGAGAGCCAATTTCTCGTCCTTCGCAGCCAGACTGCAGAGAAATTCTGGGGAATTTGTGGGAGGTCCCCGGGTATTTGAGGGGCCGGGAGGAGCCTATTTTCGATGTCCCTGCAGTCCATATCCCAACTGTAAGTATTAGAATTGGAGCAGGACGTACTGTATACTAAGAATAGCCTGTTACTCCTAGCGCTAGGACATTCACTGTTTATTTAATCTGTATATAAAAATAAAATTTTTGGTTATTTGATGGTTAGCGCGGCCTTCTTGGCATCACCCACGGGTGATCGGCCCGGGAATCTATAAGATTCCCGGGCCGGTCACCTCCCTCCCCGCGGGACATCCGAGATCGGGATGTCCCGCGGGAGAGAAACCCCCCCAAACACCCCAAACTCCTTACCTTATCTTCGGCGGTGGCCGGCCGCCGCCGCCTCCCTCGCGCCCCTCTAGACGTGCGCGCGCCCGCGCCGGCCGTCTGTGAATGTCAAGAGGGACGCGCGGGAGGCGGCGGCGGAGGAGCCGCTTGTCCGCGGCTTGTCCGTCGGCGCTGGGAGCGGGGAGAGGTGAGTCTTTCGGGGGGTTCGGGGGGGTTTCACACAGCGGGGCACCCCGATCGGGGGTGCCCCACCGAAGTGGACCAAGACCCAGGATAGTCAAAATCCTGGGTGTTGGTCCACTTTAAGTATGAATGCTGGACAGTAAGCTAGGTCACAGCGCCCGACACTGGCTTGGCGCTGGCTCTAAGAGCCACTACATAGACGCTCACATATTAATATGTGCCGCTAGTCTCAAATTAGCCTCCCCATAACTAATTTACATGTGAATAGGTCATGCTGATTTCCGAGAGCAATAGAATTTGGGCTTCTGACAAACTCCCACCAAATAAATACTAGCTAACACAAAGCAGTCGCTGTATTTGTTCCTTATTTGGATGAGCGTCTCTGGAGTGGACATAAGCTGAAGGACAGGCATGATGGAACAACAATAGAGATGATTCAAAAACTAAAATTAAATCCCTCTCTACAGTCCTCACTCCGGGGTGCCATTCACATTGCATCAGCAGATTAAAAGTGTGCTTGCTGTATGAGCAGATGCAGCTGCAAATGTATTTTTGGATAATGTGTGGAAAGCATAGCAGCAGTGTGCCACAACCTGGTAATCATCTGTGCACGAGCCCGTTATCAAGCTAAGATGGATTTAGTATTTTCTTGCATTATACTCATTGCAAAAGAGGCATTACTAAACAGGCTGCTCCTGTCTGTTTCTTGAAGAGATGGTGTAAGGAGAACGCTCTCACGTTTACCCAATTCAGATAAAGTCCTTCCAGAACTGCTTTGCTATAAAGACAAAAAAGTTCAAAAAGTAGAACTGTAAATAAAAATGGAAAAGCTGCATTTAAAAAGCCCCCACCATTTCTCCCCTTAGGGCAATAATAAAATAACTAAGAAAATAAAAATACCGTTTTGTGAGTACTCACCTATAAATGGGTATTGTGAGTGTGCCAGACACTCCAATTCGATCTTCAAGACATGTGGGTAATCTCCAGTAGAGGGCGAACTTCTGCAGAGATGAATATGCAAAAAAAAAAGCCCCTCCCGGTCCATATATACCTGGGACCTCCCACCAATTTCCCAATGTAAAAAAGCAGTAAGGGGACCAGGAAGAACCAATTATAACCTTAACAATCAAAACTAATGGTTCGACATATAAAAGCCCCAGAATACCTGAAAAAAAGGGGTGGGGCGAAGTGGAGTGTATGGCACACTCACAATACCCGTTTTAAAGGTGAGTACTCACAAAACGGTATTATTCTAGGTGTGCCATACACTCCACTTCGATCTTCATGACATGTGGGACATTCAATAGCAGTGTCCGTCATGGGTGGGAACCAGAAACAGTAAAAAATGTACCAACTCAAACCACTGCAGCTTGCAGAACCTTGCGGCCAAAAACAGCATCCGCTGAAGCCCGCACATCAACCTTGTAAAACTTGGAAAAAGTATGAACGGAAGACCAAGAAGCAGCCTTACAAACTGGTTCAACAGAAGCCTGGTGCTGAAAAGCCCAGGATGCACCAACAGCACGAGTAGAGTGCGCAGTGACCCTAGCAGAATAGCAGGATGACCCTTAGCAGAATAGGCCCCAACAATGGCCTGACGAATCCATTTGCTAATGGTAGACTTAGCAGGCGCCAATCCTTTCCTGGGCCCACAGGGCACTGCGAAAAAAGCATCCGTCTTGCGGAAGGAAGAAGTAGTCACCAAATAGTACTTCACACAGCGAACAACATCCAAATTGTGCAGAACCCTCTCCTTGTCATTGTTAGGCTTAGGACACAAGGAAGGGAGAACAATATCCTGATTGAGGTGGAAAGCAGACACCACCTTAGGAAGGAAATCCGGCTTAAAACGAAAAACCACCTTATCCTGGTGTCTCTCAGGGGACTGAATCGACAGAGCCTCCAACTCAGAGACACGCCGAACAGAGGTAATAGCCACCAAGAAAGCAACCTTCTGAGTGAGAACCGAAAGAGCAATATCCTGTAGCGGCTCAAAAGGAGGACCCTGCAGAGCCGAAAGAACCAAATTCAAATCCTAAACAGGAACCACAGCCTTCCGAGGAGGCCGCACATGTGCGACCCCTTGGAAAAAGGTCTTAACCAGCGGGTGTAAGGCAAAAGACCTCTGGAAGAAAACCGACAGAGCAGAAACCTGTCCTTTCAAAGTACTAAGCTGGAACCCAAGATCCAGATTATGCTGAAGAAACTCCAAAATCCTGGGTATCGAAAACACCCTGCAAGGCAAGGCCCTAGCCTCACACCAATCAATATAGGACCTTCAAGTCCTATAGTAAATGCCAGAAGAGGACCGCTTCCTAGCCCTAATCAAGGTCTGAACAACAGCCTCAGACAAACCTTCCTCTTACAAAATGAAGGTTTCAGCAGCCAAGCCGTCAAAGCCAGCGTTTGTAAATTGGGGTAAAGTAGTTGACCCTGAGATAGCAGATCCGGCAACAAGGGAAGCCGGTACTGATCTACGGCCAACCTTACAACGTCTGTGTACCAAACCCTTCTTGGCCACCTCGGAGCCACCAGAATCGCTGGTGCCCCTTCTAGAACCAGTTTGCGAACTACCTTGCCCAGCATGGAGACGGGCGGAAACAGGTACAGAAACCCCAGATCCTTCCAAGCAAGGGACAAGGCATCCACTGCCGGAGACAGAGGATCCTGAGAAAGAGACACAAAGGCTGGAAGTTTGTGATTGTGCCTCGAGGCAAAGAGATCCACCTCCGGAGTCCCCCACTTGCGGCAAAGATCCAGAAAAACCTCGGGGTTGAGAAACCACTCTCCTTGGCGAATCCTGCTCAGGGAATCCGCCTCCGTGTTTTCCACTCCCGGAATGTATACTGCCGAAATGCAAGGAACATTGCTCTCTGCCCAGTGCAGGATCAGAGAGACTTCCCTGAGGGCACTCCTGCTGCGAGTCCCTCCTTGGTGATTGATGTAAGCTACCGCCGTTCGGTTGTCTGAACGAACCTGAACCGGTAGACCCTGTAAATGTGAGGTCAGCCGAGCCAGAACCAGTCGGATGGCTCTGAGCTCCGAGACATTGATGGGGGTGTGAGCCTCCTGAGGACCCCACACCCCGCTGAACTGATGACTTTCCCAATAACCTCCCCAGACCGACAGGCTGGCATCCGTGGTAACCGTCTCCCAACAAGGGACCAGAAAGGATCTGCCCTTCAACAGGTTGCTCGATTCCAGCCACCACCGAAGGGACTGCCGAACACTGGGAGACATCCTGAAAGGTTGATCCAATGACTGCAGACACCTGTCCCAATGCGTCAATAGGTGAAGTTGAAGAGATTTCATGTGAAACTGTGCAAACGGTACCGTCTCGAAGGAGGATACCATCAAGCCCACTAGTTTCATCCCCTGTCGGATAGAGGGACAAGGATTGGCCAGAAGAAGGCGGATCAGACCCTGAATCCCCTGCACCTTGGTCTGGGGCAGAAACACTCTGGCCGGAATGGTATCCAGATTCATGCCCAGAAATGAAATCACACGAGACGGAGAGAGAGAAGACTTGGGGCGGTTGATCACCCACCCGAACCTCTCCAGGGTCGACACCACCTGGTGGGTGTCCAGCTCCGCCTGACGGAGGGAAGATGATCAACAGGTTGTCCAGATAAGGCACAATGCGAATGCCCTGAGCTCTGAGCAGAGCCATTATTCCCGCCAAGACCTTGGTGAACACCCTCGGCGCCGAGGTCAGTCCAAAGGGAAGAGCTACAAACTGAAAATGTTGATCCTCCACCGCAAACCGGAGGAATCTCTGATGTGCCTGAAAAATCGGAACATGCAGATACGCATCCTTGATGTCTATGGATGTCATAAAATCCCCTTGGCGAAGGGAATTGATAGCCGAGCGCAGAGTCTCCATGCGGAACTTTTTGGCTCTGATAAACCTGTTGAGAACCTTGGGATCTAGAATGGGTCTCACCGAGCCCTCCTTTTTGGGAACCGTGAAAAGGTTGGAGTAGTAACCCCTGCCTCTCTCCGACAGAGGCACCAGGCATATAACCCCCATGGCCAGAAGGTTTTTCACTGCTAACAGAAGCCCCTGTGCAGCCTGAGGGTCCGAGGGCACCCGAGACCAGTTTGTACCCGGAGGAGGCCACTTCCAAGATCCAATTGTCTGTGACCTCCCGGGCCCAGACCTGGAAGAAGAGCCGCAGCCGTCCCCCCACCCTGGCGGGTGAGGGCGCCCCTTCATTGCTGAGCCGGTTTAACGGCAGGCTTGGGTTTGGAACCCCAGGCAGCCGCGGGACGTGCCCGGCCTCTGCCCCTGTTCTAGGACGAGCCCCTGACCCCCGAGAAGGCCAAACCCCTAGCCGCTCTGGCCCCTCGAAAGGAAGGAGTGAACGAGCCCGCCCCCCGAAAGGGGCGCTGCTGTTTCTTCCGCTGAGGTAACTTACCTCCCTTAGCAACAGCATCCAATTTATCTCCAAACAGCCGCGTACCCAAGAAGGGAAGAGCTGTGAGCGACTTCTTGGCCCCAACGTCCGCCATCCACTGGCGGAGCCAGACCAATCTGTGCATAGCCACCAGTAAGGCTGAAGTCCTACTACACAGGACAATAGAATCTTCCATAGCAGCCATGACAAAATCCATGAACAATTTGCATCTCTTAAGGATAGCGAACTCAGCGCAGGCTGGATCAAACTGAGCGTTATTCAGCCAGTCCCTGATAAGAGACCTGGTAGCAAGCGACACCAGGGCAGATGCACAAACAGGCCACAGGGCCGAGCCCACGCTGGCAAATGCGTGGCACGCCATCTGATCAAGGCGCTTATCCTCGCCATCCTTAAGGGAAGTGGCGTCAGGGGTGTTCCGCACAGAAGAGTTGGTCAAACCTAAAACTGGCGTGTCGACCTCGGGAGGAGAAGACCAGCGCTTAACCGCCTCCACCGGGAAAGGATACTTCTTATCCCATCCCTGAGGAACACCAGGAAGCCAACTGGGCCTCTCCCATTCTCTAAGGATCAGCGCATCAAAGTGACCCTGGGTAGGGAATTCCAGACGGGGCTTGCGGACCCCAAAAAATTCCCCCTTCTTGAGAGGGGGTGCATATTTCAGTTTTCCTGAAAGGTGCAGTAGCCACCAGATAGTACTTCAGACACCTAACCACATCCAAAGAGTGCAAAACCCTCTCCTTAGCATTGCTAGGATTAGGGCACAAAGAAGGAAGAACAAAATCCTGATTCAAATGAAAGGCAGACACTACCTTAGGCAGAAAGTCAGGTTTGAAACGAAACACCACCTTGTCCTGGTGTCTCTCATAGTAGGGGGGCTCAATGGAAAGCGCCGCCAACTCAGACATACGCCTGACCGAAGTGATAGCCACCAGAAATGCAACCTTGAGCGTAAGAATGGCCAAGGCAGCATCCTGCACAGGTTCAAAGGGAGCACCCTGCAAGGCTGACAGAACCAAGTTCAGATCCCAAACAGGTACCATAGGATTACGTGGAGGGCGCACATGAGTGACCCCCTGGAAAAAAGTCCTGATCAGAGGGTGCTGAGCAAGGACTTCTGGAAGAAAATAGCCAGGGCAGAAACCTGACCCTTCAGAGTACTGAGCTGGATCGGAGACGCTTCCTGGAGGGCCCCCTTGCTTCGGGTCCCTCCCTGATGATTGATGTAGGCAACTGACGTCTGGTTGTCCGAGCGCACCTGAAAAGGCAGGCCCCGAAGATGAGTAGTCAAGCGAGCCAGACCTAACCTGATCGCCCGCAGCTCCAAGACATTGATAGGTGTGTGGGCCTCCTGAGGGCCCCACCTCCCCTGGAACCTCAGGGACTTCCAGAAACCCCCCCAACCTGACAGACTGGCATCTGTGGTGACCGTCTCCCAGGAAGGGGCAAGAAAGGATCTGCCCCCCAACAGGTCCAGGATGGGCATGACTGAACCATCTTTTTTGGGTACTGTGAATAGGTTGGAATAAAAGCCCTTGCCTATTTCTCTTAAGGGGACCTGGCAGATGACCCCCAGCTACCCCCAGCTCCAGGAGGCCTTGCACTGTTTGCACTAGCTCCTGAGCTGACACAGGGTCCTGAGGAATCCGGGATCTGATGAATCTTGGAGGAGGACAGGCAGCAAACTCTAACTTGTAACCGGAGGACACTACCTCCTGAATCCATCCGTCTGAGACTTGAAGCCTCCAGATTTGAGCGAAGTGCTGCAGCCATCCCCCCACCCGGATTGGTGAGGGCGCCCCATCATGCTTGAGGGAAGATTTTGCTTTGGGACCCCAGGAGGGGCCAGCACGCCCACGTCCTCTGCCCCTGCCCCAGAAATCTCCCCGGGTCCCAGGAAAAGAAACCCCCCCCCCTCCGCTGTCTGGCACCACGGTACGGGGAGGAGAAGGAACCCTGACCCTGAAAGGGCCTAGATTGACGCCTGTGCTGGGGTAGCCTGCCTCCCTTAGTAAAAAGGTCCAGGCGGTCCCCAAACAGGTGCAGTCCTTTAAAGGGGAACCCAGTGAGGGCCTTCTTGGCAGCGCTGTCAGCAGCCCACTGGCGCAGCCAAACCGAGCGGCGTATAGCCACCACGAGGGCAGAAGTTCTGGCACACATTCTGATGGTGTCATTCAATGCTGAGAGGACAAAATTTACAAAAAACATCACAACTGGAGAGTGCACTAAACACCTCACAAGGCAAATCATCAGGGGCACTATTAACCATATTTCTGATAAGGGTTCTAGTGGCCACAGCAGTAATAGCAGAGGCACAGACCGGGCGCAGCGCTGTTCCTGCACATGCAAAGGCGTGGGATGCCAGCTGGTCAATGCGCCGGTCCTCAGCATGCCGCAGGGTACTAGAGTCAGGGGAATGCATGACAGAGGTGTTAGATAGCCCTAGGATCGGGGCATCCACCTCGGGGGGGGGGGGGGGGGGATGACCAACATTTTAAGCACCTCAGCAGGAAAGGGATACTTCCTATCCCAACTTTTTGAAACCCCGGGAAGTTTACTGGGGCGCTCCCATTCCTTGAGCACAAGGTAATGGAAATGTGCCTGCTCGGGAAATTCCAAACGTGATTTAGCTGTATGGAAAAGCTCCCCTCTTTGCCTGGGAGCCTCAACAGGGAGAGAGATGGAAAGAACCTCAAAAATCTGTCCGTGTCATTCGGGGCTCAGGGGTCAGAGTCAGAATCGTCATGACCCCGTGGTCTCTCGTCAGATGAGCCTGAATCAGAAAAGAGATCCCCTTCATTAGACGGGGTATAGCCACAAAGATTCCAAAACTCCTCAGTTGCCATAGGGAAAACAGTGACATTAGGCGTCAAGTGGCGCTTCTTAGCAGGGGCCTTACGCGCTAAGGACTTAGCAATCAACTGCTCAACAGTAGCCAGTCTAGAAGACACATCAGGCTGAGAATCCCCACTAGTATGCAACTCAGTAGGAGTGAGGTTTAAGCTTGGGGGAGTAGGCGAAGTGAAACGAGGTTCAGCCACTGGCAGGCCAGATTGCAATGCAAGCACCTGCTCAGCACAGGGTACACAGACCCTCGCCTTGTCAGCGTCAGCATGAGGCTGCCCACACGCTACACACAGCCGTTCTTGTCCCGAAGGGACCCCGGTGACATTATCCTGGGATGCCTCCATATGGTGATTATAGCGGCGCTATACGCCGATAGGTATTAACGCTATATAGCAACCCCGGATGCCCCAATAACCCGCTAGGGAAGTGGGAGTATTATTTTTACAAGGCCTACAAGTTATATTCTAATACAGGGCCAGGAGAAGCCAAAAGGGTTCGCCCCGCCTGTAAGACATAAGCAGACAAGACCTGTAAGCACACAGTAACAAAAGTGAAAGATATAAAGCCGCCCGCGAGGGCACTTACGGACCGCAGTAGGTAGAGGTCCGTCGCGCATGAGCCAGGCAAGCAGGTTAAAGATGGGGTTGGTATACATCGAGGGGCTGGTATCAGCGATGATGCGGAGCGCGCCATAGACGGGCCCCGCCCCCCCCCCCGAAGAGCGCGAAGCCAGAACGTGCAAGCAGCCAATGACGGCGCACCAGCGCCTGAGGTAATGCCACCGCCAAGCGCGGAACCAAGTCACTGCGCAGCGGTGGCAATTTTTTAAAAAGACAGTAAAGGCAAGTCAGCGCGGCGGCTGACACAAGACAAAACAGAATGGAAAAGTGTAAAACACAGAATGCATAGCATACACATTTACACACCTCCCCCCTCTTTTCCCCCGAAGGCTACAAGGAGGATGAGGGAGGACAGCGGCCACTTAAATAGGGCGCACCGATGGGCAGGGGCAAGGGGGCACTAGTGGGGGAGGGGCATCCCATAGAGGCTCACCATAAGCCTGAACCGCCTACCCTTTGGTGGTGGATTGCGGCGGAGCACAGCCCAGGCTGGGAGGCATATTACTAGTGGAACGGGTGGGAATAGTCCTACAGGGCCACGGGCTAATAGCACCGCTCACCTGCGAGTAGAGAGCCATTTCTCGTCCTTCGCAGCCAGACTGCAGAGAAATTCTGGGGATTTGTGGGAGGTCCCCGGATATTTGAGGGGCCGGGAGGAGCCTATTTTCGATGTCTCTGCAGTCCAGCGCCATCTGACAGAGTATATCCCAACTGTAAGTATTAGATTTGGAGCTGGACGTACTGTATACTAAGAATATAATATTTTCCAACATTGCTCCTAATCTCCCCCCCGACTAGCTTCAGGTTGGGCCCCCTTGTTCTATCATTAAGTTTCTTCTTAAAAACACTTCCCTCCTGAACCTTACTGAATCCTTTCACATATATAAAGGTCTCAATCATGTCCCCTCTCTCCCTTCTTCCCTCCAGACTGTACAAATTAAGTTCTTTAAGTCTTTCCAGATAAGTTTTAAGTTTAAGTCCTTCCACCATTTGTGTTGCCAGCCTTTGGACACCTTCTATTTGAATTATGTCTTTTAGCAGGTAAGGTCTCCAGAACTGCACACAGTATTCTAGCTATGGCCTCACCAGGGATCTATACAGTTGCATCACAACCTCCCTCTTTCTACTGGTGATGCCTGGAGCTATACTTAGATATAATACTGTATACTGTATACTTAGAATAATACAATTCTGTGAATACTCACCTGTAGAATTGGTATTATATGTATACAGCACGTCCTGTTCCAGAAGATATTCCTTACACTTGAGTTATACATCCAGTAGATGGCGCTGGACTGCAGAGACAGAAAAGTGGCTCCTCCCGGACCCATATATACCCGGGACCTCCCACAAAATCCCCAGTATTGAAAAGCAGTTAAAATGAGACCAGGAGAACCATAGCCAATATATAAAATTTTGAATATAAGAATCACCATAAAGAGGTAACTAAGATAATGATAACAAGGGTGGGTTGGAGCAGGACGTGCTGTATACATATAATACCAATTCTACAGGTGAGTAATCACAGAATTGTATTATTCTAAGTATACAGCACGTCCTGTTCCAGAAGATATTCCTTACTCCAATAGAAGTGTCCGTAAGGTAGGGTGGGATCCCCAAAAGTAACAGCAGACAGTTTAAACCACTGCCGCTTGCAGAACCTTGCGGCCAAAAGCAGCATCAGCTGAGGCCCTAACATCAACCTTGTAAAACTTAGAAAAGGTATGAACAGAAGACCAAGCCCAAGACCAAGAGGCACCAATAGCACGAGTAAAATGAGCAGTAAGGCGGAAGGGAGGCTCCTTCCCCTTAGCAGAGTAGGCCTGTATCACAGCCTGACGTATCCACTTGCTGATAGTGGACTTAGCCGGATCCAGACCTTTCTTAGGTCCAGACGGAAGCACAAAAAGAGCATCAGTCTTCCTGAAGGATTCAGTAGCCACGAAATAGAACTTCAGAGTTCTGACTACGTCCAAAGAATGTAAAACCCTCTCCTTAGGGTTACTAGGATTAGGACACAGAGAAGGCAAAACAATGTCCTGATTGAGATGAAAGGCAGAAACAACCTTAGGCAGAAAATCTGGCTTAAGACGAAACACCACTTTGTCCTTGTGTCTCTCAAAATAAGGAGGCTTGATGAAAAGTGCTGCCAGTTCAGAAACACGCCTAACAGAAGTGATAGCCACCAAAAGACCACCTTAAGCGTGAGAATGGACAAAGGAGCCGCTTGCAAGGGCTCAAAGGGAGACCCCTGCAGGGCAGATAAGACCAAGTTCAAGTCCCAGACAGGTAACATAGGCTTACGTGGGGGACGCACGTGAGTAACCCCCTGGAAAAAGGTCTTGACCAGGGGATGCTGAGCAAAGGATCTTTGGAAAAAAATAGCCAAAGCAGAAACATGGCCTTTCAGAGTACTGAGCTAAAGACCCAGGTCCAAACCATGTTGGAGAAACTCCAGAATCCTAGGAATAGAAAACACATGACAGGAAAGCGAATTAGACTCACAGCAGTCAATGTAAGTACGCCAAACCCTGTAGAAGATGGGAGAGGAGGACCTTTTCCTAGCCCTGGCCATGGTATTTACAACCGAGGCAGGCAGCCCTCTTTCCCTCAAGATGGAGGTTTCAACAGCCAGGCTGTCAAAGCCAGCGTTTGTAAATTGGGGTGGCATAGGTGTCCCTGAGTGAGCAGATCTGGAACCCGGGGCAGGGCGTGCTGATCTACTGCCAAATGCACGATGTCTGCGAACCACACTCTTCTTGGCCAACAGGGGGCCACCAGGATGGCTGGAACCCCTTCCTGAACCATCTTGCTCAACACCCTGCCCAGCAGGGGAAACACATACAGTAGCTGGAACCCCGTCCAAGACATTGCCAGGGCATCCGTGGCCAAGGCCAGAGGATCCTGGGACAGAGAGACAAAGACTGGAAGCTTGTGATTGTGACGGGACGCAAACAGATCCACATCCGGCTGACCCCAGCGGTGGCACAGGGAGCGAAACACCCTGCCGCTGAGGGACCATTCTCCCAGACGAGAGGTCCCCCTGCTCAGAGAGTCTGCCTCCAGATTCTCCACCCCCGGGATGTACACAGCTGAGATGCAGGGAACATTCTCCTTCGCCCAGGACAGTATCAGGGACACTTCCTTGAGGGCCCTCTTGCTCCGGGTCCCTCCCTGATGATTGATGTAGGCAACCGCCGTCTGGTGGTCCGAGCGGACCTGAACAGCCCGACCCTTCAGGTGTGGGGTTAAGTGGGCGAGAACCAACCTGATAGCCCTCAATTCCAGAATGTTGATAGGGGCATGGGCCTCCTGAGGGCCCCACTGACCCTGGAATTTCAGGGACTTCCAGAATCCCCCCCAACCTGTCAGACTGGCATCCGTGGTGACAGTCTCCCAGCAGGGGGCCAGAAAGGACCTGCCCCCCAGCAGGTTCCTGGAGTCCAGCCACCACGCTAGAGACCGCCTGACCACAGGGGACAAGACAAACACCTGATCCAAGGACACAGGGTCCCGATCCCATACTGAAAAGAGGTGAAGCTGAAGAGGCCTCATGTGGAACTGAGCATATGGAACCGCCTCGAAGCAGGACACCGTCAGGCCCACCAGTTGCATTCCCTGCCTGATGGACGGATGAGGACAAGACAGCAGGAGCTGAGCTTTCTCTTGAAGGACCTCCACCTTCTGCTGAGGAAGAAAGATCTTGACCTGAGCTGAATCCAGAATCATGCCCAGAAAAGACTTCACCATGGAAGGAGACAGGGAAGATTTGGGATGGTTGATCACCCAGCCGAATGACTCCCAGAGCCACCACTCCTGCCAGCACCTTGGTGAATACCCTGGGAGCCGAGGTGAGACCGAAGGGCAAGGCCACAAATTGGTAGTGCTGATCCTCCAGAGCGAACCTGAGAAATCTCTGATGACCTGGAAAGATAGGTACGTGAAGGTAAGCATCCTTGATGTCTATGGAGGTCATGAAGTCCCCTGGGCGTAGGAAAGTCACAGCTGAGCACAGAGTCTCCATGCAAAAGGTTCTGAATCTGACAAATTTGTTAAGAAGCTTTAAATCCAGGATAGGTCTGATGGACCCATCCTTTTTGGGAACAATGAAAAGATTGGAATAATAGCCTTTGCCCCTTTCCCTCAAGGGCACCTGGCAGATGACACCTAGATCTAGAAGGCCTTGGACAGCCAGGGACAGACGCTGAGCTGACAAAGGGTTTTGAGCTAACCGAGATTTGATGAATCTTGGGGGGGGGGGAGGGGGGGGGGGCAGGCTGCAAACTCTATCTTGTAACCGGAGGATACTACCTCCTGAATCCACCGTCTGAGACATGACGCCTCCAGACATGAGCCAAGAGCCGAAGCCGTCCCCCCACCCGGATGGGTGAGGGCGCCCCTTCATGCCTGAGAGGGCTTGGGAGAGGACTTAAGCTTGGGACCCCAGGAGGAGCCAGGGCGGCCACGTCCTTTGCCCCTGCCCCAGAAATCTCCACGGGCTCCAGCAAAGGAAGCTCCCCGTCCATTTCTGGAGCCCCTGAAGGAAGGAGAAAAGACACCTGAACCCCGAAAGGACCGGGGCTGCCTTCTACGCTGAGGCAGCTTGCCTCCCTTAGCAAACAAGTCCAAACGTTCTCCAAAGAGGCGCAGCCCCCTGAAGGGAAACCTAGTGAGAGCCTTTTTGGCAGCGTTGTCAGCTGCCCGCTGGCGCAGCCAGACCGAGCGGCGTATCGCCACCAACAAGGCAGACGCCCTGCCACACATTCTAATGGTATCATCCAAGGCAGAGAGAACATATGCAACAAATTCCTCACAACGCAGAAGAGCTCTATACTCTTCACTTCCAGCATCATCAGGGGCCCCATCTAAGAGACCCCTGAGCAGACTTTAAATGGCCGTAATAGCAGAGGCACAGACCGGACGGAGCGCGGTCCCCACACAGGCAAAAGCATGGCAAGCCAGCTGATCAATGCGCCTATCCTTCCCATCCCTCAGTGTAGTAGAGTCAGGGGAATGCATGACGGATGTGTTAGACAACCCCAGAACGGTATCCCTTTCCTGCTGAAATGGTGGTCATGTCGGGAGGACATGACCACCATTTCAGCAGGAAAGGGATACCGCTTATCCCAACTCTTTGGCACCCCGGGGAGCCGACTAGGCCGTTCCCACTCCTTGAGCACCAGATTATTAAAATGAGCTTGTTCAGGGAACTCCAAGCGCGGTTTAACAGTATGAAACCGCTCCCCCTGCTGTTGCAGAGCCACGGCAGGAGGAGAGATACAGAGCACACAAAAATATGAGCAAAAAGTCTGTCAGTATCATCTGAAGCCCATGGGTCATGCCCAGAATCGGCACCATACACTCTAGGATGTTCCTCAGATGAATCAGAAAACTATTCCCCCTCCTCTAGGGGGGTATAGACGGTAACATCAAAAAATTCCTCTGCCTCCACAGGAAAGAGGGAAACACCAGGTGAAAAATGCTGCTTCTTAGCCAAAGCCTTTCACGGGCCAGGGCCAGCAATATGTCTCTCAATGCTGGCCACCCGAGCAGCCAAATCAGGTTGAGACTCCCCACTGGTGTGCACCTCACTGGGAGTCAAATGTAAGCGTGGGGGGGTAGGCGAAGCCCGAGGGGGCGCAGGCCCAGCCACCGGTAACCCAGACTGCAATGCAAGCGTCTGCTGGGCACAGTGAACACACACTCTGACATCATCACTTATAGGGGATACCCCACACGCCACACACAGCCGGGCTTGTCCCGAAGGAACCCCAAGCACATTATCCTGAGAAGCCTCCATATGGGGATTATAATGGCACAATATGCCAATTGGGATTGATGCCAATAAGGCTACCTGGGATACCCCACACGCCACACACAGCCGGGCTTGTCCCGAAGGAACCCCAAGCACATTATCCTGAGAAGCCTCCATATGGGGATTATAATGGCACAATATGCCAATTGGGATTGACGCCAATAAGGCTACCTGGGATGCCCCAATAGCCTGCTAGGGAAGTGGGAGATATAAAATACAATAGTCCTCCAATAGGGAGTTAGCACTAAATAGAGGGGATAGGACCGGGAGAAACCACTAAAGTTTGACCCGCCTGCAAGACATAAGCAAAAAGATCCCGTAAGCAATGTGCAATAGAGAAAATACAAAATAAATCCGCCCCCCCCCCAAGAGCACCAGTAGAGAGAGCCATGTTCTTGCCTTCGCAGCGCCGACTGCAGAGAAGAACTGTGGGAGGTCCCGGGTATATATGGGGCCGGGAGGAGCCACTTTTCTGTCTCTGAAGTCCAGCGCCATCTACTGGATGTATAACCCAAGTGTAAGGAATATCTTCTGGAACAGGACGTGCTGTATACTTAGAATAAAACAAAAAATAGGGGACCCATCTGCAATGCATCAGCATATCAAACTAACATTTAACCCTTTAAAGTGGACCAACACCCACCGCTGATCCCACCCACCGGGAATCTATAAGAATCGGGGTGCCCCTCGGAAGTGGACCAACACCCAGGATAGGGAAAATCCTGGGTGTTGGTCCACTTTAAGTGCCAGACTACCTGGAGTTTTTGTCACCCTTTGTTGCCAGAAATTTTGCACTATTATCCGCTCCCCATGTTCAAATGTGATTTTTGAAGGGATAACCCAGGAAAATTATATATTGTTTTTTTCAGCAGAGTCTGGGTTTTAACATGAAATGTCTTATTTGTCATTCTTTAGGTGTATTCTCAATATGTTTGGGTGAAATATGTGCAAAAAAAAAAATCTATTTTTTACAATTTGTAGTGTTTTTTTTTGTAATAAAAAATGTAAGTTTGTCAATAAAATCTTATTGCGTGTGAAATCCCAATTTCTCCCGGTTACAGCGATACCACATATGCATTGTTAGACACACTTTCCTGCCCAGGAGACTCCCCCAAACTGAAACAGCGCTTTAGGGGATTTTCAGATAAAATACAACTATGCCATTCGCTATGCGCACCTTGCAGTTTTTTAAGAAAAACAACCTCTTACATTTGAAATACCCCCAACAAACTATATATTCTCTGGAAGTACACACCTCAAGCTTTCTAGGTGTACCAGGCTTGTTGATGTGGATAGTTTTCTGGAAGTAATCCCTCAATGTATTCTTTGGTTGCAAAGAGTTTCCCTAAAAAAAGGATAAAAAAGCTGAATCAAAGCCACATTTTCCTAAAAAAAAAACTATATACAAACAAGAAAAAACAAGTTTAATCTGAAAAAGCAACATCTCCCGAACAGAACAATACCCAACATGCATAGCTACTGTCAAGGGAAGAGTTGCCAAACACCCCAAAGTAAAGCATGTGCGTAAAGGTAATTTTACTTGAAAATTTCAGCTCTGCAGACAAAGTGCGCACCTTGCGATTTTTCAACCAAAACAACCCTTTACATTTGGACTATCCCCCATAAAACATATATTCCCTGAAAGTACACATGTTAAGCTTTCTAAGCATACCCAGCTTGTTGTAGTGGGCTCATCTTTCTGGAATTAATCCCTCAAAGAATTCTTTGGTTGCGCAGGGTTTCCCTAAAAAATGTATAAAAAAGCTGAATAAAAAACACCTTTTTCTAAAATATAAATATGCAAACAAGAAAAAACAATCTAAATCTGAAAGCGCAAGATCCCCTGAACAGAACAATACCCAACATGCATAGCTACTTTTAACCCTTTTAATTGCCAGCCTACTTGAGATTTTGTCACCCTCTGTTGACAGGTCATTTTTCCCCATTTTGCGCCATGTTTTGTGCCATTTTTGCTGGAATTTTCAGGAAAATTATATATATATTTTTTGTCAGTTTAGGCTTTAACATGAAATGTCTTGTTTGTAAATTTTATTTAGTTTTTTTACAATATTATTAAGTAAAAAAACAAATATATAAACATTTTTAGAAAATTGACTCCTTTATTTTAAATAAAAAATGTATTTTATTAAGGAAAACCATATTGCATGTGAAAGCCCTATTTCTACCAATTAGAACAGTACCACATAGCCCCCCGTTCCTGCCAGGAGACCCCCCTAACTGAAACAAGTACTTTATAACATTTACAAATAAAATACAACTACCATCCACACTACAAAGGGTTAAATCGAGAAAAAAAATCATTTAGGGGGGACCCCATTTTTGGGGGTATTTTTAAGGGTTAAAAACCCTTAAAAATAAAGAAAAACATTTTACAGGGGGTCCCCTTACCCAAAGTAACCAGCCCGGGACCAGCTGTGCAGGGCTTGTAGGAACAGGGTGCAGGGGCCAGCTTTTGTGGCCCCTGGCCCTGCAGGCTACAAGCCCGCATAGCCTGGGCTCTTCTGCCCCCCAGGCTTTGGGGAGGCAGGTAATGGGGGTGCCGGGGGTTAATGGAAAGTCACCTGCTAGTTGCAGGTGACTTGCCATCCCCCCAGCCTTGTGAACTGGTATAGGGGTCATGGACCCCTTACCAGTTCACAAGGGGTTATATGTAAAAAATACTTACCTCCCATCCATCCTGGAGCACTGTGTCCCTCGGCAATCACTGGCTTCTGCTCACCTGCTGGAAGCCTTTTATAGCTGCTGGATGACAGAACATAAAGGGTTAATTAAAAAAAAAAAGACATAGGGTCCCCCCTCCCAGGGGGGCCCCATTTTTGGGGGTTATTTTTAAGGATTAAAAACCCTTTCATTTGGTTTCCTATTTTATCAGAAAAGACAATTTTGCTAGGATTTTGCTGTAAAATAAAAGTTAACACTCTTTATGTATTCGCAGGATAGCGGTTATGATTTTATCATGGTTCCTGATAATGTTTTTGTCAGAACTGGTTACTGAGCAATTTTTTTCTCTCCAGAAATTCTAAAATGCAGTTTATTATTCCTGGTGCTGCTCATCGCACTTCACATTTGGGCACTGCTGACTTTTTGTTTTTGGTTCTATTGGAGTCAATCGGATTGGATTTTGTTTTTAACGCTTTTGTCACTAGATGTAAAAAAAACAGCCATACATCCATCCACCAGGCCTTCAGAGGGATTCATCCAGGACAGGGGCGTAACCACAGGGAGTGCATGGGCACTTTTTATGGGATCAGGGGGCCCCACCTAAGTTGCTCTTTCATGCTATTTATCAAATGTCATTGTGTACAGAAAGGAAGCATTTTTGGGGCTGTATCTGCTGTTTCAGTGTTTAGTCATTACAGGGGTGTCAAACTCTCAGCCAGGGCACATCAGCATTCAGGTCGCCTTCAAGGGGCAGGTTACTAACAAACTCAAGACAAAATGCAAGCACGACTATTCAAATCAGGGCCGGCTCCAGGTTTATGTGGGCCCTTGGGCGGCATGGTCTCAGTGGGCCCCTTTGTGGTGAAGAGTTGCGTCACCTCACCGAGGGACATCCCAAATCTGGATGTCCCCTAAGAATCATGCTATTTGAACCAAAACTCTAGTTTTTTCCTGACCTCGGAGTCAAAACGAATCTGATTTTGGATGCCCCTGTGTGTCCCTCCCCCCTTTGTTCATTACTTACCTGGAACGGGTGAATGCACTGTGGGATCAGTTTTAGTTAACGGCCAAACCAGGGGGGTTCTTTCACAAACAGGGACATCCCAAATTGAGATGCCCCTGTAAAGCGGACCAAAACCCAGGGGTGAAATTGCTTGCATAGTGGGTATGTCAGCGATCCCAGGGGGTTTCACACAGTAGGGTATCACAGGTTGGGATGCTCCAGGGATAGGAAATCAGCTGGGGTGGGCAACTTAAAAGCAGAACAAAACCCAGCACTTCCTCCCCTGGAATCTAAATCGAGGTGCCCAGTTGTGTGGAACCCTGCCATTCGAGGAGATGTGGGCACCAGTCTGTCGCTGGTCAAAGGCCCCAAAGGCCAACCTTACAGTGGGCCCTCCGGAGGGTGGGGGCACCCGGCAGCTGCCCCACCTTGCCGGGTGCTGACGCCAGCCCTGATTCAAATGTATGGTTACAGACACAGAATTATGTTGCCAGGACAAATGCTGACAGGCACTGAAACATTTTGCCCAAGACAGACACAGAATTATTTTTCCCAAGGCAGACACGGGGTTGTGTTGTTTAGGACAGAGGCTGGCACCAAATTATTTTGCCCAGGACAGCCACAGAATTACTTTGCTCAGGACAGCAACATAATTATTAAGCTCAGGACAGCTACAGAATTATTTAACCCAGGACAGACACAGAATTATTTTGCCCAAGACAGGTGCTGGCACAGAATTATTTTACCCAGGACAGCCAAAGAATAATTTTTCCAATGACAGCCACAGAGTTACTTTGCTCAGGACCGCCACAGAATTATTTTGCTCAGGACAGCTACAGAATTATTTTACCTAGGACAGACTCATAATTATTTTCCCCAAGACAGGTGCTGGCAGGGCTATATTTACCATTAGGCAACCCTAGATCTGTGCCTAGGGTGGCCACTTGTTGGGAGGGGGCGGGGTGCTATGGAATGTGCTGTTACTGCTGTAGTTTGAAAAAAACCTTGCTGGCCCCTTAAAGCCCCCTCTTGAGCAACCCCCCATCCACAGGAAAATGCGGTGCGGGGGATGGTGCTGTTGGCGATACAACAGACTATGCTGAAGTGACTTTCGCTAGATTAACTGCAGTTTACAATTATGACACTAGATGGCGCCGTGACCAATGCTTAACTGTAGTTTCTCTGCATTTTTCTGATGTGTTGTATTTTCTGTGCATTCAGTTGCCCTTCTTTTTTCTGTCTGCATCAGAAACCAGGAAAGCCAGTAGAACGTATAGGGCTCTGCATTTAACCCATTGCACCCTCTCCTCCACACACACTGTCTGCATTTAACCCCCCGTAAGCAGGGTGCAAGCAAAAAAGTGCCTAGGGCAGTCTAGAGACCAAATACGGCCCTGGGTGCTGGCACAGATTTATTTCCCCAGGACAGCCACAGAATTATTTTACCCAGGACAGCCACAGAATAATTTTGGCCAGGACAGCCACAGAATTATTTTGCTCAGGACAGCCACAAAATTATTTTGCCCTGGACAGCCACTAAATTATTTTGCCCAGGACAGCCACAAAATTATTTTGCCCAGGACAGCCACAAAATTATTTTGCCCAGGACAGCCACAACATTACTTTGCACAAGGCAGATGCTGGCAAAGAATTATGTTGCCCAAGACAGCTACAGAATTATTTTGCTCAGGAGCGCCGCAAAATGGTTTTGGCCAGGAAAGCCACACAATTATTTTGCCCAGGACAGTCACAAAATTACTGTATTTTTTGCCCTATAAGACACACGTTTTGCTCCCCAAGATTAGGGGGAAAATGTCAGTGCATCTTATCAGGTCAATGTAAAAAAAAAGAATAAAATAAGCCTCGCTCCCATGCCACTGTCTCAGTGCTGGCACAGAATCATTTTGCCCAGGAGAAATGTAGACACTAAAATATTTTCCCAGCGCAGACAATTTTGTGTCCAGAATAGCCACAAGCTTATTTGCCCATAATAAGCCAGGACAGAACAAATGTAGACACTGAAATATTTTGCCCAGGGCCGACAATTATTACCTTGATACAGAGAAGGGATTTCATGGAAAGCCAAAATAAGGGATTTGGAGCCCGGATACAAATGTTAAAGCAGAACTCGGAGTAGACCTCAAATAAATTCTATAATTTAGAAGTGTTTAAACATATACGTACCTTAGGAATATTTGCATTTATGTTCAAATAGAGCGGACAGCTCACCCACCACAATACCATTGTGCCCAGTGTAAAATGTAACCTCTAATGGGTCCAATAATTGAGCGGATAAAGGGTATGTCATTTGTCAGTTGTTCTTTATGAAATCAGCTTCAGGGAGGTATGACCTGTTCTGCTTATTCCTGGCCCCTCCCCACGGTACATGATGTGTCGCGTCTGCTTTTCCCAGACCTGATTGGTCACTCCCCCATCTCCCTGGGATGTCCTTGATCTCCTCCCCATGGTAGTTTCTAGAGTTTCTAAAACTAATATGGGTCCTAACATTCTGGCAGGATGCTTGTTCTGTTGTCATTGCATATGCCCAGTTTCCAGGAACACAAGAACACTAGAAAAAAAGACCAGTCATTGTTTTCCTAGTTGGACCCAGGGTAGGAAGTACACAAACTGGGTCTGCTTTTCCCAGACATTTAAACACCTGATTGGTCACTCCCCCATCTCCCTGGGATGGGCCTTGTTCTTTCCAGAGTTTCTAAAACTAATATGAGTCTTAACATTCTGGCAGGATGCTGTTTCTGGTGTCATTGCATATGCCCAGTTTCCAGGAACATGAGAACAAGAGAGCCAGACCTACCTACCTTTCCTACCTGGACCCCAATAGAAGTTCTTGGTATCTTCTCACCCGGAGCCACAAAGGGTAATTTGTCTCCACTTTTTGCCAAAATAAGAAAATGCAATGGGTTAAGGACTAGGGTTCATAGTAATATCCTAATTTCCTGTGAAATTATGGCCTCGCTGTGTCTGCAAGAATCCACCCAAAAAAAGACACCAGCCCCCACTGTAGCTCATTTATCCTACTCATTATTTAGCAGATTTGTGCTCACAAATACCATTTGTCTTGGCTGTTTCAGTCTTTAGTTGTCTAGTTGTATCTAACTGAGATAAGTTAACAGGAAAAATAGCACTGCATAAGCCATGACCGGGTTCCATTTAATGTTCGCACCAGGGCCTCGCATTTAGCTATGCCACTGTTGATTAGAGTTCTCCTTTAGGGAGCCAGACAGGCCAGACACACTATATAGTGCATGTGCTGACAGCGCCTGCTTGGAGCAATAAAAATGATTGGTTAACTGGCTGATTTAACAAGAAAAAAATGGCATTTGCTTTAATTTTTCTTTTCCCCCCAAGGCAATGTTCCAAAAGTCGTTGAAGGCAGACATCAGCAGAACAAGATTAAATACAAAAAGAAGCCCGGAAAACCATGAAGAAGATTAAATCGCTGCGTTTGCTCTGACCTTGTAGCATGCCAGCTTGTGGCGCCGGGGACATAAATATTATTTGCTTCTTGCAGCAAACAAGATTGCGTTCCTACTTTCTCCCATAGAGAGGCAGAGAGAAGCCATGGCGGTCTTATAAGGGGCCCCTTCCGGAATAAATGGTCCAACGCATCATATTTACCCACCCAAATGTAAGGCTGAAGGTTTAAAGAGCTGTTCCAGCTAAAAAAAATCCTTATGCTGCACTACTGCACTTGGTGGGGTTGTACCAATGTGATGGGGTCTTGATGCTAGTGTGAATTGGATGTGCAGACAAGGCAGGGTTGGAGGGGTAAAGTTGCCCCAGGACCCCCTAATCACCATGGGGCCCCTGGACATTCGATGCTGTCACTTTAAAGATGACTTGCACCTTTTTTAGACAACCCTTCCAGTTACCCATAGACCAACATTTGGTTATGTTCACCTAGTCTCTGGCAGGACCAGAAGCTGCAGCGCACCCTGCAGTAGCCAATGCATCCTATTGTTGTCATAGCATAGTCTCTCTTGGAGACAAAGTCTAGACCAGGTGAGTATATCCAACTTCTCCTTCTGCCACCTACAGACAAGAGCAAGACCAAGTAAATATAGGAAACGCCTCCTTTAGCCACCTACAGACAAGGCCTAGACCAGGTAAATAAGGGCAACAGCCCCTTTTGCCACCTACAGCCAAGACCAAGACCAGTTAAATATAGGCAACATCTCCTTCTGCCACCTATAGACAAGTCCTAGGCCAGGTAAATATAGGCAACATCTCCTTCTGCCACCTATATACAAGGCCTAGGCCAGGTAAATAAAGGCAACATCTCCTTCTGCCACCTATAGACAAGGCCCAGACAAGGTAAATATAGGCACCACCTCCTTCTGCCAACTGCAGACAAGACCAAGACCAGGTAAATATAGGCAACACCTCCTTCTGCCACCTATAGACAAGGCCTAGGCTAGGTAAATATGGACAACGCCTCCTTCTGCCAACCACAGACAAGACCAAGATTAGGTGAGTATAGGCAACACCTCCTTCTGCGACCTAAAGACAAGGCCTAGGCCAGGTAAATATGGACAACGCCTCCTTCTGCCAACCACAGACAAGACCAAGACTAGGTGAGTACAGGCAACACCTCCTTCTGCCACCTAAAGACAAGGCCTAGGCCAGGTAAATATAGGCAACACATCCTTCTGCCACCTACAGACAAGACCAAGACCAGGTAAATATAAGCAACACCTCCTTCTGCCACCTATAGACAAGGCCTTGGCAAGGTAAATATTCCTTAGCTTTATCTGGGTTCCAGTCCTGGCATCTCTCCAGCCTCAATCCTGCTTTCTGCTCCTACTCCAGCTCAACAACAACCAGTGAGAACACGTTTCTAGCCTTATATTACTTCTGGTCCCTCCCAGCCAAACACATGCATCCACCAAGCCACATGCTAGGACATGTGAGAGAGCAGACACATGCTGAATGAATTCATAAACATGGTTCCTTAGGGTGGATTACACTATTTTATGACAGCATGGCAGATGGCTGCATATAAATACATTTACCTTTTTCTAACTCCTGCTATAGTAAATTTTAGAAACAAAATGACGGCTTCTGCATATGCAGTCCACCTGAAAACAGGAAGTGCTGCTGAGCTTCCTGTTACTGTGTATTGGCAGTTATGTCAGTTGAATCCAGGCAGCAGCATGGCTGAGATGCCCTGGACCAGATTATAATGGAGCTGGGGCCCCCTGAATTGTGGGGCCTGACAGAACTGCTTCATTGCTCCAATTATAATCCAGCCATGATGGGGACAGGAAAAAGACAGACACTGCAGTGCTGTATGCCTTCTGCTGGAGAAGGTGCATCTGTTGCATAGGTGAGTACTTTTTTCCTGCTAGTGGATGCTAGAGTATCTCTCTAATGTAGGGCTCACTGTTGGCACTGGGGGAAGGTTAGGTTAGTTAAGTCCTGTGTGGGACACAAAAGAGTTGCCAGGGAGGTTTAAAGTGGATCAAAACCCACGCCGATCAGCCTGGGAATCTATAAAATTCCTGGGCTGATCGATTCCTTCCCCCCTGGGGCATCCAAAATCGGGATGCCCCGCTGTGTGAAACCCCCCAGGTCACCCCATTAACTTACCTTGTTCTCTGGTCCAATGGTGCATGCGCAAGCCGCTGCCGCATTCCCGCTATCCCTCTAGCAGGGCGCGTGCCAGACATATGTAAATGGGTGCGCCCAGCAGCGCACTCGGAGCCGCTGGCCTTACACGGAGGCTTAGACGTTGTGACATCAGCAGCTCCAAGCGTGCTGATTGGAAGAGCAGCCGGGCATGCGCCGTAGGACTGGGAAGAGGTGAGTTGCGCTTGGCAATATGGGGGGTTTAACACAGGAGGTGTCCTTGGGCAAAGGACCAAAAGCCAGGATAGTCAAAATCCTGGGTTTTGTCCCACTTTAAACAGTGAATTGGCAGACACACAGCTCTAAAGTCCGTTTTAAAATGTTTTCCTCCTTCATGTTCCTGGTGAGCAGTTAAATCACACAGGCTGGTGATTACTTTAGTAAAGAAAACAGAGTTTTACGGCTGAGCTGAGAGCTTTCCTCTGCAGTCACATCCTCCAAATCAAGGGTGCTCCAAACATGAAATAACAGGGACAAGACAGGGAAAGGCTTTGTAGAGGGAATTACACACCGCTCATGAAAACAACCCTGGAGTGTTTACCACAGCTTCAATCGGCTTCCCTGAGAGCCTTCCACAAGAGCCTCTTCAGAGCTGAGCCAAAATGGAGCCGCTGCTGTTCTCCACAAGCCACCCCGCAGGTGACAGGCGGCTCCTATTAAAGAGGACCAGAACCCTCGCTCCATCGGCTCTGAAATCTATAACATTTCAGGGCTGCTGGATTTCCTCCCTCCTGGGGCATCCAGAATTGGGATGCCCCACTGTATGAACCCCCCTAGGTCGCCCAGAAACTCACCTTTCCCAGTCCAACAGCACAGCTGGCAGACTCCCTGTTAAAGGGTAGCAGAGGATGTGGCTGCCAGTGTGCTCGGATTGGCTCGCATTAGACAAGCTCCTGGATGCAGGGGCTTGAGCGGATCCGACCACGCTGATTGGACGAGCGACCACGTATGCATCAGAGGACCAGGAAGAGGTGCGTCTGTTCAGGCAACCTGAGGGGTTTCACACAGCGGGGCACCCTGATAGTCAAAATCCTGGGTTTTGGTCCACTTTACACCACCTTTTACAGCAAGACAACAAAGACAGACTATAGGGTCCAAGAAGAGGCCTAACTGAAAGTGACTGGGCACCTGGTGCAGAGATGTAATGTATTTTTTTTTCCTGTCACGTTTAGCCCCTAGGATGCCGCAATGCAGAGACGCCAACCATGGAGACCAGTTTACAGGGTAATGGGTGTGGTGGGGGGTGTTTTAGGGGTGTGGCTTATTCACAGACTTTTGAGAAACAAATTTGCAGGTATATAAGGGTTTAAAAACTATAATGCTTACATACTAATTCTGCCCATACTCTTTACTATTACAGTAACTGACACAAGCAAAGCAAGTGGGAAAGACCACTTAAAGTAGAACAAAAACCACGGAGATCAGCCTAGGAATCTATAAGATTCCCGGGTCGATTGATTCCTCCCCCGGGGTATCCAGAATTGGGATGCCCCGCTGTATGAACCCCCCCCCCCCCAGGTTGCCTGGAAACCCACCTTCTTTCCCGGTCCAACGGCTCACGTGCGAGCTGAGACCGAATCCCCACTATCCCTTTAGCAGGGCGTGTGCCCGCACCAGGAATTTATGAACGGCTGACATGAGCACGCTCCCTGTTAGAGGAGCTCGTATTAGACGTGCTCCTGGATGTAGGGGCTCGAGCGGATCCAAGCACACTGATTGGACGAGCGGGTGTGCATGCATCGTAAGAACAGGAAGAGAGGAGTTTGTTTGGCCGACCTGGGGGGTTTCGCACAGCAGGGCACCCCCAATCGGGGTGCCCCAGGGGCAAGGACCAAAACCCCAGGATAGTCAGAATCCTGGGTTTTGGTCCACCATAAAAGGTTTAGGGTTGTTATTATGTCTATTATTGGGATTCATTTTACCTTCTTATGCCCAGTTAGTGGACCGCCAGTCATTTCTGAGTGGAGGCCACTTTAAAGTGACCCTTTATCAGTGGGGGATGCCTCGCCACACATACTGCAGCTGGAAGCCCAAGAATGGGCAGAGGCACTTACCTTTGTTTTTACTTTTTAGCTTTACTATAATTTATATATTTTGAGGTTTGCAGGACAGGCAACCACAGTGCTGTGCTTCCTTTGGCCTTGAAAACTCTGCTGATCAATGGTGGTTACATGCGTCATTACAAGGGAATGAGACATAAGCAAAGCAGACCAATAGTTTAAATATATTTTTGATCCACTTAGTGTCCTAAGGAGAGGCCTGATTAGGGATGCCTCACAGTGTAGTCAGAGGGAGCCAATAGTGAGGCACTGGATGGCTAGCCAATAATTTAGTGGCATCTGCTAGCTAATAGCACACAGGTTAAAGATCTCAGTCAGCCAATCAGTGGGGAGAAGCAAGAAATTCCTTTTTTGCAGGGTGATTTTATAGTTTGACAGGGTGACAGGCTGAAGGGGGGTAAAAACTGGGTGACTCCCTAAAAACCGGGTGATTTGGCATCTCTGACAGTGGCATAACTAAATGAGGGGCGTCAGGGCTCATACAGTAACCTTCTTTCTGTCATTTTAAATAAATTGGATACTAGACAACTAAAAACTAAAACAGCAGAGACAAAATGATTCTTCTTTTTTTATACGAGTCGCATTAAGTAAATAAATATAAATGTAAATAAATAACCTGTACACAACTCCCCTGAGTCCAGAGTAGTGTTGGGCGAACCCCTAGAGGTTCGGATTTGAACAAAAGTTTAGTTTGTGTGCCTGAACATGACTCTAACCCAAACCTGGTCCCTACTGAACTCAATAGGGTCCTGAACTTTGGGGGCAATTCTGCCTCTGGAGGCCCCAACGCCCCCCCCCCCCCCCACACGCTTACCACACACCTGTCAACGACTGGGGATTCAGAAAGATGGCCACCGCTCCCATGAGTGAGGACACTGGCAGCTGGCACTAGAAATGCTGCTAGCTGTTGCCAGTGTTCTCACTCATGGGAGTGGTGGCCATCTTTCTGAAGCCCCAGCTGTAGCCTATTTGACAGCCGAAGGAACACCGACCGTAGAATGAATTGCTGGCTCAGGTAAGTTGTAAAGTCACTCTGCTGCACACTCTGTTTTCGTTTAAGCTGGCTGCATTCGTTTAAGCAGCCCATCAACCAGCTTTTCCAGGTGCAAGCTGAACGCCGAACTTGAAAACTTACTTCTGGCTAAGGTCCGTGTTCAAGTTTGGGGACCCGAACCCCCGAAGTTCGGTATGAACCCTGTCAGCCCTATAGGAATGCCACCAGCTCTAGTTTGAAAACATCTCAGTACATTAACATCCCAGTACATTATATTGGGCAATAAGCCAGCCCTGGTAGCATGTAACCATAAACTGGAAGCATGTGTGAGGATTAGTGGATCAAGATAAAGGACAGCTCAAGATTAAGTTATATATTTATTTGTTTAGAAGCATACTAGACAAACAATAAACATATAAGGAAATGCTATAAATACAGGTCAAATGCTGCCTCTGTCTCCTCTTCTACAATGCTGGGTGCTGCCTCTCCCTCCTCCACCACAATGCTGAGTGCTGCCTCCTCCTCCAAGAAGCTGGGTACTATATCTGCCTCTGCCTTCTCCTCTACAGTGTTGGGTGCTACCTCTGCCTCCTCCTTCACATTGGCAGGTGCTGACTCCTCCACCACCATGCCAGGCGCTGCCTCCACCCCAGCCTCCTCTTGCATCATGCTAGGTCCTGCCTTTGCCTCCTCCACCATAATGCCGGGTGCTGCCTTTGCCTCCTCCACCATGATGCCGGGTGTTGCCTTTGCCTCCTCCGCCATGATGCCGGGTGCTGCCCCTGCCATCTCCTCCTGCACTTTGCCGGGTGCTACCTTTACTGCATCCCTGCCCTGTTTCCTTTCATCCGCTGCCTCCTGATGGCCTTGCAGGGGAACGGAAAAGTAGTGCCTAGGGCAGCATGAACATTTGGAAAGGAAACAGTTTCACACTGCAGTGCCTCATATTGGAGGAGGAGTGACGGTTGCACCTGGATAGAGATCCTCTAGGAAATGCCACGCTCACTGATGGCGTGAGGGGGTAGGTAAGGTTAGTTTAGTGTCCATGGTAAAAGAAGGTTTAAGTCCACTTTAGGTACTTGCATTTGTGTGATAATGGGAGTATTGTTAGTTAGAAATTGCTTTTCTGCAGCATTTCTTATCTTCGCAAAGGCTAAGAGCATTACCATGCAGCAAATCAGGACTTGCTTATTACATTCTCCGGCTAAGATTCCGCTCATGGCTGACAGTGTGGTGCACTGCCCGCAGAGGGCGAGGAGAGACGCCGCCAGCAAGATACAGACACCACAATCGTCATTTTTAAAATGAAAATGTAAAAGAGTTGGCTGGCCTGCAGCAAATGGAGCGTTTAATAGCCTATTGTCAAGTGACAAATGATGTGTAATAATGGATCTTAGCTCTTCTTGATACACGGTGCAGACCGTGGATTGTCAGCGCTGAACACCTGTGCGCACAATATGTTTTTTTTCGGGTCTCTCTCCTAGTACTGGCGGCGCCTAATGAACCCCCATTTGCTTCCTGTCTGTAGGCCTTCTCGGGCGTAGTTCATTACAGATTATATGGAAACTTACGAAAGCAGAACCCACGCAAAATTATTTTCATTATTCAGTAGAGTGTGCTTAGGTGGAAACTGCTGCAAAGAGGAGTCATTAGATATAGATAGGCATAGTCACCATGATTGGGAGGAAATAGGTCCCCCGGGATGCCCCCTGCGTCAGGGGAACACCGAATACTGCAAGATTATTTTCATTGAAAAGGAACAGGGTTAGCTAAACCTATGAAAATGTTATGTTATGTTCTTATATTACAGACCTTGGAAAATAAAACATATCACCAATATTCCAACTTTCCTCCTGTACTTTTTTCCCACTTGAAAGTCACGAAACTTGAGTCCAGGGCTGGAGTCAGCACCCGACAAGCCCGGTCATCTGCCGAGGGCCCCCACCCCTCAGGGGGCCCACTGACAGCTTGCACAATGTGGTTAACCCTTCTAGTGCCAGCTTCATGAGTCTCACGTAGTAGCCTCTCCTGTCGTTACATGAGACTCACTAAAAAACAGCTCCAATAGGGGTTTGGAGGGCAAGCAGCAAGGTTAGCCTTGCCCTCTGGATACCACAAACCCTCTGACTCCCCATCTTGACCCCTTGGCTACCCTTGACCACCTATCTGCTCAATCTCTGAAAGCTTTCCTGAATCTCCTCTCTGTTTTGTCCTTGGTTAATCCGCTTTCGCCTTGTCAGTTGGCACCCTTTGCTCTATAGTAGGTCCTGGGGACAACCGTGTCCGGTGAAGCCTGCTTGCATCACAGCAAGGGGGAGCTTGGCTATAGGCAGCAGAAGCACTGGAGATTGGGGGATGCTGACTTACCAGAAGGTGGGTGTCCCTCTGGGGATTACACCATTTTTCACCAGAGCATTTTCTGTACATATTCCGTCACTTGAGTATGGAGTTCACCCTGCCATGCACTCTGCAATATCAACTAACATGCTTCCTGTTCCACTCATTGTGTCCAATATTCAGCATCAATAAGGTCATCACCACTGATTCAGGGTAATGGCAGAGGAAAAAAAAAATTGATAAGTGCTGAATTGACTTCTATACTGACAGACTTCTGACGCTGGTTCATATACATTAAAGCAGACCAAAACTCACAAATATAACTAGCATCCCCTGAATTGCTTCCCCCATGAATAGTAACTTTAGCCTGTGTTCCAGGACAATTTGTTAAGTGATAATATCCATTTCTAGTTCTACACACTAAGAAGAGAGTATCAGCAGGGGCTTTGGTCAAATGTACTTGCATTGTGTCTTAGGTAGCACCATTGCGTGGGGTGGGGGAAAACAAATGTTCGGGGGTGCATTACTCTTTCCAAGGCTGACAATAGGTGAACCATAGCCAGGCTGTGTGTTCCTGTTGTATGTAGTTTATAACCAGCTATTGGCAGTCACCTGCTCTCTGGTTATATAAAGCCTATAGAAGCATAGCAACCAGTGATGAATGCTGGGACAGGATATTAATGGAAAGCTCTTAGCTCCATGATGTATGGGGTGAAGTACTTTGTCCTGGGTGCTAAACGCCTTTCACTCATCTAATTAAGAATTATTGAACAGCAGAGCATTTTCTGTACATATTCCGTCACTTGATTATGGAGTTCACCCTGCCATGCACTCGGCAATATCCACTAACACGCTTCCTGTTCCACTCAGTGTGTCCAATATTCAGCATCAATAAGGTCATCACCACTGATTCAGGGTAATGGCAGAGGAAAACTAATTGATAAGTGCTGAATTGACTCCTATACTGACAGACATCTGACGCTGGTTCATATACATTAAAGTAGACCAAAACTCACAAATATAACTAGCATCCCCTGAATTGCTTTCCCCATGAGTAGTAACTTTAGCCTATTTTTACTGCTCCAGCTTCAATCCCAGATAATGGCACCTGTTTTAGCTGTAAATCTCCGCCTCCTCCATGTTATTTCCACCGTTGTGTATGGCAATGATGTCATTGCCACATCTATGCAGAAGAGAGCAAAAAAAATCTGTGTTCCAGGACGATTTGTTAAGTGATAATATCCATTTCTAGTTCTACACACTAAGAAGAGAGTATCAGCAAGTCCAGTGGGTTTTGGTCCGCTTCAAGTAGCATTTTAGGTAAGTTTTGGGACAAGTAGAAATTGAGAAGAGGGCTGATTCAGCACCATGATCATTTGTTTTCTCATGTTTTTTGTGAGAAAGTGCTAAAAAAATTCACCATTTTAAGCTGTGCAAAGTTGTAAATAATTTGTCCAACTAAAACTGGTGCTGAATTCCACAAAAAACATCTGTTTTTCCCACAAAAAAAGTGACAGAAAAAAATACAATTCTATGATTACTCACCTGTAGAATTGGTATTATACGTATACAGCACGTCCTGCTCCAGAAAGTAATTCTTTACGTTTGGGTTATACATCCACAAGATGGCGCTGGACAGCAGAGACAGCAAAAAAGTGGCTCCTCCGGGCCCCTTATATTCCAGGGACCTACCACAAAATCCCCAGTATTGACATGCAGTTAGCAAGAAGCCGGGAGAATAATAACCATAATCAAACAATTTTAACCATGATAACAACCACCATACAGAGGCACTAAGAATAATGAAAACAAGGGCGGGGTGGAGCAGGACTTGCTGTATACATATAATACCAATTCTACAGGTGAGTAGTCACAGAATTGTATTATTCTAAGTATCTAGCACATACTGCTCCAGAGAGTAATTCCTTACGTTTGGGACATCCAATAGCAGTGTCCGTAAGGTAGGGCGGGATCCCCAAAAGCAACAACATGCAGATTAAACCACTGCCGCCTGCAGAACTTTGCGGCCAAAAACAGCATCAGCTGAGGCCCTAACATCAACCTTGTAAAACTTGGAAAAAGTATGAATGGAAGACCAAGTAGCAGCCTTACAAACTTGTTCAACAGAAGCCTGGTGCTGAAAAGCCCAGGATGCACCAACAGCACGAGTAGAGTGCGCAGTGACCCTAAAAGGGGGAGACCTCCCCTTAGCAGAATAGGCCCCAACGATGGCCTGACGAATCCATTTGCTAATCGTAGCCTTAGCAGGTGCCAACCCTTTCCTGGGCCCGCAGGGCACCACGAAAAAAGCGTCCGTCTTGCGGAAGGAAGAAGTAGTCACCAAATAGTACTTCACACAGCGAACAACATCCAAATTGTGCAGAACCCTCAACTTGTCATTGTTAGGCTTAGGACACAAGGAAGGGAGAACAATATCTTGATTGAGGTGGAAAGCAGACACCACCTTAGGAAGGAAATCCGGCTTAAAACGAAAAACCACCTTATCCTGGTGTCTCTCAAAGTAAGGGGCCTGAATAGACAGAGCCGCCAACTCAGAGACACGCCGAACAGAGGTAATAGCCACCAAGAAAGCAACCTTATGATTGAGAACCGAAAGAGCAATATCCTGTAGCGGCTCAAAAGGAGGACCCTGCAGAGCCGAAAGAACCAAATTCAAACCCCAAACAGGAACTACAGCCTTCCGAGGGGGCCGCACATGTGCCACCCATTGGAAAAAGGTCTTAACCAGCGGGTGTAAAGCAAAAGACCTTTGGAAGAAAACCGACAGAGCAGAAACCTGTCCTTTCAAAGTACTAAGCTGGAACCCAAGATCCAGATTATGCTGAAGAAACTCCAAAATCCTGGGTATAGAAAAAACCCTGCAAGGCAAGGCCCTAGCCTCACACCAATCAATATAGGACCTCCAAGTCCTATAGTAAATGCCAGAAGAGGACCGCTTCCTGGCCCTAATCAAGGTCTGAACAACAGCCTCAGACAAACCTTCCTCTTTCAAGATGAAGGTTTCAGCAGCCAAGCCGTCAAAGCCAGCGTTTGTAAAGTGGGGTAAAGTAGATGACCCTGAGATAGCAGGACCGGCAGCAAGGGAAGCCGGTACTGGTCTACGGCCATCCTTACGACGTCTGCGTACCAAACCCTTCTTGGCCACCTTGGAGCCATCAGAATCGCTGGTGCCCCTTCTAGAACCAGTTTGCGAACTACCTTGCCCAGCATGGAGACAGGTGGAAACAGGTACAAGCCAGTGACAAGGCATCCACTGCCAGAGACAGAGGATCCTGAGAAAGAGAGGAAGTTTGTGATTGTGCCTCGAGGCAAAGAGATCCACCTCCGGAGTCCCCCACTTGCGGCAAAGATCCAGAAAAACCTCGGGGTTGAGAGACCACTCTCCGTGGCGAGAGGATCCCCTGCTCAGGGAATCCGCCTCCGTGTTCTCCACTCCCGGAATGTAGACTGACGAAAAGCAAGGAACATTGCTCTCCGCTCAGTGCAGGATCAGAGAGACTTCCCTGAGGGCACTCCTGCTGCGAGTCCCTCCTTGGTGATTTATGTAAGCTACTACCGTTCGGTTGTCCGAACGAACCTGAACCGGAAGACCCCGTAAATGTGGGGTCAGCCGAGCCAGAACCAGTCCAATGGCTCTGAGCTCCAAGACACTGATGGGGATGTGAGCCTCCTGGGGACCCCACACCCCGCTGAACTGATGACTCTTCCAATAACCTCCCCAGCCCGACAGGCTGGCATCCGAGGTAACCATCTCCCAACAAGGGACCAGAAAGGATCTTACTGCTAACAGGAGCTCCTGTGCAGCCTGAGGGTCTGAGGGCACCCGAGACCTTAAGAACTCCAGTTTGTACCCAGAGGAGACCACTTCCAAGATCCAATTGTCTGTGACCTCCCGGGCCCAGACCTGGAAGAAGAGCCGCAGCTGTCCCCCCACCCTTGCGGGTGAGGGCGCCGCTTCATTGCTGAGCCGGTTTAATGGCCGGCTTGGGCTTGGAACCCCAGGCAGGCACGGTACAAGCCCGACCTCTGCCTCTGTTCCAGGACGAGCTCCTGACACCCGAGAAGGCCAAACCCCTAACCGCTCTGGTCCCTCGAAAGGAAGGAGTGAACGAGCCTGCCCCCCGAAAGGGGCGGCGCTGTTTCCTCCGCTGAGGCAACTTTCCTCCTTTAGCAACAGCATCCAATTTATCTCCAAACAGCCGCGAACCCAAGAAGGGAAGAGCTGTGAGCGACTTCTTGGCCTCAACGTCCGCTGTCCACTGGCGGAGCCTGACCAATCTGCGCACAGCCACCAGTAAGGCTGAAGTTCTACTACACACGACAATAGAATCTTCCATCGCAGCCATGACAAAATCCATGAACAATTCGCATTTATTAAGGATAGCGAACTCAGGGCCAGCTGGATCAAACTGAGCGTTATTCAGCCAGTCCCTGATAAGAGACCTAGTAGCAAGCGACACCAGGGCAGATGCACTAACAGGCCGCAGGGCCGATCCCACGTTGGCAAATGCGTGGCACGCCATCTGATCAAGGCGCTTATCCTTGCCATCCTTAAGGGAAGTGGCGTCAGGGGTGTTCAGCACAGAGGAGTTGGTCAAGCCTAAAATTGGCGCGTCAACCTCAGGAGGAGAAGACCAGCGCTTAACCACCTCCACAGGAAAAGGATACTTCTTATTCCATCCCTGAGGAACACCAGGAAGCTGACTGGGCCTCTCCCATTCTCTAAGGATCAGTGCATCAAAATGACCCTGGGTAGGGAATTCCAGACGGGGTTTGCAGGCCCCAAAAAATTCTCCCTTCTTGAGAGGGGGCGCCTCAGGTGGTTCAATATCCAACATCTCCAATAAATGTGACAAAACAGTGGCCGTATCTACGGCATCCCCCAGCGCCTGCTCGACATTGACATTCCCAGACTGAACATGGTCAGCCTCTGTCTCCTGATACAGTTCCCCCTCCTCTAACGGGGAATAATCTGACAAATCAGCGGAATCGTCATCAACATCCCACACGGGCTGGGCCGACGACAAATGTCTCTTTTTAGCCTGGGCCTTCTTGCCCACAGTGCTAGCAATAAATTTCTCGATGCTGGCCAACCTAGCCCAAACATCAGAAAGCGACTCTCCACTGGTACCAATGTCACTTGGGGTACGGATAAGGTGGGGAGGGGAAGGCGATGAAGCGGGAGGAGCCGACCCAGAAGGCTGGGTACCAGACTGCCGCGTTATGGCCTTTTGTGCGCATGGTATACAGATCAGCACATTCTCCCCCGTAAGGGATACCCCACACCCCACACACGGGATTGCCAGAATCCTAGGAAAAGAAAACACATGACAGGGAGGAGATTTAGCCTCACACCAGTCAATGTAGGTACGCCAAACCCTATAGTAGATGGAAGAAGAGGACTTCTTCCTGGCCCTGATTATGGTGTTAACAACAGAGACAGGCAGCCCCTTTTCCATTAAGATGGAGGTTTCAGCAGCCAGGCCGTTAAAACCAGCGTTTGTAAATTGGGGTAGCGTAGCCTCCCCTGAGTGAGCAGGTCTGGATCCTTGGGCAGGGCGTACTGATCTACCGCCAGCTGCACGATGTCTGCGAACCACACTCTTCTTGGCCAACAGGGGGCCACCAGGATTGCTGGCACCCCTTCCTGAGCAATCTTTCACAGAACCCTGCCCAACAGGGGAAACGGAAACATACAGTAGCTGAAAGCCCTGCCAGGGCATTGTCAGAGCATCCACGACAAAGGCCAGAGGGTCCTGGGACAGAGACACAAAGACTGGAACCTTGTGATTGTGACGGGACGTAAACAGATCCACATCTGGCTGACCCCAACAGTGACACAGAAAGTGAAACACCCTGTTGCTGAGGGACCATTCCCCCAGGCGAGAAATCCCCCTGCTTAGAGAGTCTACCTCCAGATTCTCCACCCCCGGAATGTACACAGCTGAGATGCAGGGAACATTGTCCTCTGCCAAAGACAGGATCAGAGACACTTTCTTGAGGGCCCCCTTGCTCCGGGTCCCTCCCTGATGATTGATGTAGGCAACTGCCGTCTGGTTGTCCTAGCGCACCTGAACAGCCCGACCCCGAAGGTTAGAACCAACCTGATCGCCCTCAGTTCCAGAATGTTTATAGGGGTGTGGGCCTCCTGAGGGCCCTACTGCCCTTGGAATGTTAGGGATCTCCAGAAGCCCCCCCAACCTGTCAGACTGGCATCTGTGGTGACTGTCTCCCAGCAAGAGGCCAGAAAGGATCTGCCCACTAACAGGTTCCTTGAGTCCAGCCACCACGAGAGGGACAGCCTGGCTAGGGGGAACAGAACCAAAACCTGATCCAGGGACACAGGGTCCCTGTCCCATACAGACAAGAGGTGGAGTTGAAGAGGCCTCATGTGAAACTGAGCATAAGGAACTGCCTCGAAGCAGGACACCATCAGGCCCACCAGCTGCATTCCCTGCCTGATGGAAGGATGTGGGCAGGACAGAAGGAGCTGAGCTTGCGCTTGCAGACTGTCCACCTTCTGCTGAGGAAGAAAGATCCTGGCCCGAGCTGTATCCAGATTCATGCCCAGAAATGGCTTTACCAAAGAGAGAGACAGGGAAGATTTGGAGTGGTTTATCACCCAGCCGAATGACTCCAGTGTGGTCACCTGCTGAGTATTCATATGGAAATACGGAGAAGTGATAAGAATGTCGTCCAAATAGGGAAGAATGTGAATGCCCTGAGCTCGCAGCAGAGCCATAATGCGCCTTGGTGAATACCCTGGGAGCCGAAGTAAGGCCGAAGGGCAATGCCACAAACTGGTAATGCTGATCCTCCAGAGCGAACCTGAGGAATCTCTGATGACCTGGAAAGACTGGAATATGGAGGTAAGCATCCTTGATGTCCACAGAGGTCATGAAGTTCCCTGGGCGTAGTGAACTTACAGCTGAGCGCAGAGTCTCCATGCAAAACCTCCTGGATCTGACAAACTTGTTGAGAAGTCCAGGATGGGTCTGACAGACCCATCTCTTTTGGGAACGGTGAAAAGGTTGGAATAGTAGCCTTTGCCCCTTTCCCTTAAGGGCACTTGGCAGATGACCCCCAGCTCCAGTAGATTCTGCACAGCAAGCAACAGGCCCTGAGCTGACAGGGGGTCTTGAGGCATCCGGGATATGATGAATCTTAGGGGCGGCCAGGCTTCCAACTCTATCTTGTAACCGGAGGACACTACCTCCTGAATCCACCGGTCTGAGACATGACGCCTCCAGACGTGAGCAAAGAGCCGAAGCCACCCCCCCACCCAGATGGGTGAGGGAGCCCCTTCATGCCTGAAGGGGCTTGGGGGAAGACTTCGATTTGGAACCCCAGGAGGGTCCAGGGCGGCCACGTCCTCTGCCCCTGCCGCAGAAATCTCCCCGGGCCCCTGCAAATGAAGCTCTCCTTCCCATTCTGGACCCACGGAAGGAGGGAAGAAAGGGATCGGAACCATGAAAGGTCCGAGACTGTCTCTTGCGCTGGGGTAACCTGCCTCCCTTAGCAAACAGGTCCAGACAATCCCCAAATAGATGCAGCCCTTTAAAGGGGAACCCAGTGGGAGCCTTCTTGGCAGCGTTGTCAGCCGCCCACTGGCGCAGCCAAACTGAGCGACATATAGCCACCGCCAAGGCAGAAGCCCTGCCACATATTCTAATGGTATCATCCAAGGCAGAGAGGACATATGCAACAAATTCCTCACAACGCAGAAGGGTTCTATACTCAGCACTAGCTGCATCATCAGGAGCCCCATCTAAAATACTCCTGAGCAGAGTCCTAATAGCCACAGCTGTAATGGCAGAGGCACAAACCGGACGCAATGCAGACTCCGCACAGGCAAAGACATGGGAAGCCAGCTGATCAATGCGCCATTCCTCAACATCCCTCAGTGTAGTAGAGTCAGAGGAATGCATGACAGAAGTGTTGGACAACCCCAGAATTGGTGCATCCACTTCTGGAGGGGACGACCAACGCTTAACCACTTCAGCAGGAAAAGGTTACATCTTATCCCAATTCTTAGGCACCCCAGGGAGTTTGCTCAGGAAACTCCAAACGTGGCTTAGCCATGTGAAACAACTCCCCGTGCTGCTGAGGAGCTGAGGCAGGAGGAGAGATAGAAAGTACTTAAAAAATGTGAGCCAAAAGCCTGTCAGTATCATCTGGAGCCCATGGGTCAGAGCCGAAATCAGCATAACCCTTAGGCTGCTCATCAGATGATTCTGAATCAGAAAACAATTCTCCCTCTTCCAGGGGGTTATAGCCAGCCAGGTCAAAAAATTCCTCAGCCTCCATAGGAAACAAATGAACGCCAGGTGCCAGATGCCGCCTCTTAGCCGAGGCCTTACACGCCGTAGAGCCAGCAATCAGCTTCTCAATACTAGCCCCCCTGGTAGACAAATCAGGCTGAGACTCCCCACTGGTATGCACCTCACTGGGAGTCAGATGTAAGCGTGGGGGAGTGGGGGAAGCCACACGGGGCACAGGCCCAGCCACAGGTAACCCATATTGCAGCGCAAGTGCCCGCTGGGCACAGGGTTCACAAACCCGCACATTGTCATCACTAGTAGGGGACACCCCACACGCCACACACAGCCGGGCTTGTCCCGAAGGAACCCCAAGCACATTATCCTGAGAAGCCGCCATATGGTGATTATCGCAGCCACCGGCCAATAGGGATTTACACTATAAAGTCACCCGGGATGCCCCAATAACCCGCTAGGGAAGTGGGAGGTAAAGGCAGAATAGGCCTCAAATAGTAACTAAATAGAGGGGATAGGCCGGGAGAAACCACAATTAAGTTTGACCCGCCTGCAAGACATAAACAGAAAATCCCATAAGCTGTATGCATACACAGTAAATATATAAAAAGATAAGGCAGCCCGCAGAGGCACTTACGGACCGCGGTAGGTAGAAGCCAGCCACGCAGCACGAGAAGGGCAAAATGGCTTCCGCAGATACCTCGAGGGGCGGGCCACGGAGACAGTGATGCGGAACGCGCCATCCGCAAGGCCCGCCCCCCTCGAAGAGCACAAAGGCGCCCTCGTGACCCTGTCAGCCAATGATGGCGCAGCAGTGCCTAAGGTAAAGTCGCCGCCGACCGCGGAACGCCGTGCAAGCGCGGCGGCTGCATTTTTAAAAAAGCAACCAGTGCAACCAACACACGCACGGCAACAGAAGCCAAGCTATGCCACATAAACAATAAAGAGTGAAGAATACACCTACAAACACACACACATACACCCCCCCTCCCGAGAAATACCAGGGAGAGCGAGGGAGGGCAGCGGCCAACCTAACAGGAGCCCACAGATGAACAGGGGGCGAGGGGCGATAGTGCGGGAGGGGCATCCCATAAGGCTCACCATGGGCCTATATTGCCTACCCTTTGGTGGGGGATTGCGGTCGGAGCAGTGCTCCTTAAGCACCTGACAACGGTGCTACCTACCGTCACACGGTGCAGCCAAAGCTGGGAGGCAGAAAAGGGAGGAACGGGTGGGAATAGCCCTACAGGGCTGCAGGCTAATATCCCCGCTCACCTGCGAGTAGAGAGAGCCATCTTCTTGTCATCGCAGCGCCGACTGCAGAGAAGAACTGGGGATTTTGTGGGAGGTCCCTGGAATATAAGGGGCCGGGAGGAGCCACTTTTTTGCTGTCTCTGCAGTCCAGCGCCATCTTGTGGATGTATAACCCAAACGTAAGGAATTACTCTCTGGAGCAGGATATACTGTATACTTGATGGTACTGAATCAGCCCTATGTTCCTAGAGCTGGTCTAGGTAGAACTGTCTTTACATTGAGTTCAATATTCGCATAAACTAGGGAGAAAATATGAAACAAGACAAAGCCCCACAGGAATAATAACCTAAACTGACCATTTTCTGGGGACCTCAAAGGTGAGGGGTGTGGCTTATTTTCATGCTTTTTACGAACAAATATCCACAGCGTTCTATGCTACTCATGTTTATAAGTAGGTGTAGCCCCATCATCGGTCACATGCAAGGGATCTTTGGGATTCCTTGGCAATACTCCCTACTTAAGATGTAGGACTAGAAATAGATATTGTCACTTTTTGAATCGTCCTGGAACATGGATTTTTTGGCAGCCCCTCTCTGTAAGATGGCAGGTGATCAGTTATTGCATAGGTGTGGCAATGACATCATTGCCATACACAACAGTGGCAATGAATGGAGGAGGCAGAGCTTTACAGTGAAAACAGATGCCATTATCTGGGATTAGAGTGAAACAGGAGCAAAATTAGCAAAAGGTAATCTTCATAGGGGGAGCAAGTTAAAAATGTGGGTTTTGGTCCACTTTAAGTGTCCCCAGAGTCTTTGTAGGGACTGTGGGCCTCAAAGTGGGACTGTCCGAACAAAAGCTAGCCATCTGGTCAGTGTATACTATCCTCCCCCTGTATTTTTGTTTTTCGCATGATTTATGAAAAGTGGAGTGAATATGGTATTAGTAATGAGCTGATATCTCAGCCTTAGTCAGAAGGTTGCAGCAGCAACACTCTGAATTCACTGGCCAACAGCATAGTTCTTTATTGCCTCAATTCAAACAGAGCTGTGGCGGTATATAGCCTCCTTCATTCTTCATTCTTGCTTTGTGTTGCCTATGTCTGTTTCTTTGCCCTTTTTGTTTCTGTCTCTTTTTTAGAATATACATATGTGGACAACCCACTCCCAAATATTTAGTCTAGTCCAGTCCAGCCCATGTTGGCCATTTTCTAAATCCATACCCACCCCCCTCGAAACTTAGCTGCGTTGGTCGGGCGTTTGCGGGACTGCTCGCCGCCATCTTTGCTATGGGCTGATGATCATTGCCACTGGGGGGCCTTTTACACACTCATTCAAATTAATGGACTTCCAGAGCATGGGTTCACGTAGCAGGACTGCGCGCTCCCGGCAGCAGTGATTGGCAAACTGGGGAATTGCAAAGATGGCAGCGACCGTCACCACTGGATTCCGGGGCAGGTAAATGTTTTTTATTTATGTACCCCCCCCCCCCGCCCTGCTTTAGCACTAGGAGGGGGTGGCAGGGCGGAGAGGATTTAGAAAACGCCCATCCTGGGCTGGAGTGGCCCTTTAAAGCACAAAGAACAAATATGAATAATATATATGTGTATGTAAAAAACTATCATATTTTATAACATGAAAACATGTTGCTTGCAATTCTACCCCATAAAAGTGTAAAATCCATCAAATATCCCTTATCACTGCAACCCCTCCTGTTACTATGGTATAAAGTGTGTAGTTCAGAACACAACAAACACACAATAGCCAATAATGATCAGCACATCTCTAAAAAGGGGAAAGGAAAAGAGTACACAGTTTGTGTACCTATTTCTGGTGCATTTCATATGGCAATCCCACCCCCAGACTTTTATCTTTTATCCAACAGAACTCTATGCTGTATATATTAAAGGAGCACTATCGTGAAATTGTGTAATGTTAAAAATCCATATAAACATGTTGGCTAATGAGAGGAGGGGTCACTTATACACCCGAACTGAATCAAACTCCCGCCAAGCTTGTGGTTTATTCTCACATGGTAGGAACAAAATCCAGGGGTGACAGGTTTAGTCTATCAGGGGTGACAGAGCCTGTCACCCCGGATGTCCTTTTCCTTCCATTAAAATAAAAGAAACAAGCCATTCTGGATATTTCTTGATGCCGGGTGTATAAGTGACCCCTCCTCCCGCCATCCAACATATTTATATGGACTTTTATAATTGGGCCATTTTTTCGCGATAGTGCTCCTTTAACTGCCAGCCTACCTGGAGTTTTTGTTACGCTTTGTTGCCAGACCATTTTTCACTATTTTGCACTATGCATGTTCAACTGTGATTTTTGAAGGGATTTCCAGGGATTTCCCAGGAAAATTATATATTGTTTTTTTTTAGCAGAGTCTGGGTTTTAACATGAAATGTCTTGTTTGTCATTTGTCAAGTGTATTCTTAATATTTTGGGGTGAAATATGTGAAAAAAAATAAAAAAAAATATTTTTTTACAATTTGTAGTGTTTTTTTCTGTAATAAAAAATGTAAGTTTGTCAATAAAATCTTATTGTGTGTGAAATCCCAATTTCTCCCAGTTACAACGGTACCACATATGTATTGGTAGACACCCTTTCCTGCCCAGGAGACCCCCCCAAACTGAAACAGCACAACACAAGAGATTTTTAGATCAAATACAGCTATGCTAAGCGCTATGTGCACCTTGCAGTTTTTTAATAAAAACAACCCTTTACATTTGAAATACCCCCTACAAACTATATATTCTCTGGAAATACACACTTCAAGCTTTCTAGGCGTACCAGGCTTGTTGATGTTGCCACAGTTTTCTGGAAGTTCTCCCTCAATGTATTCTTTAGTTACACAGAGCTTCCCTAAAAAAGGATAAAAAAAGCAGGATCAAAGCCACATTTTCCTAAAAAAACTATATGCAAACAAGAAAAAACAAGTTAATCTGAAAAAGCCACATCCCCCGAACAGAACGATACCCAACATAGCATAGCATAGCTACTGTCAAAAGAAGAGTTGCCAAACACCAAAAAGTAAAGCATGTGCACAATGGTAATTTTGCTTGAAGATTTCAGCTCTGCAGACAAAGTGCGCACCTTGCGCTTTTTCTACTAAAACAACCCTTTACATTTTGAATACCCCCCACAAACCATATATTCCCTGAAAGTACACATGATAAGCTTTCTAAGCATACCCAGCATGTTGTAGTGGGCCCATCTTTCTGAAAGTAATCCCTCAAAGAATTCTTTGGTCGCACAAGGTTTCCTTAAAAAATGTATAATAAAGCAGAATAAAAAATGAGTTTTCCTAAAATATCAATATGCAAACAAGAAAAATACAGTTTTGTGAGTACTCACCTTTAAAACGGATATTGTAAGTGTGACATACACTCCGCTTCAACTGTTCATGACATTTGGGTTATTCTCCAGTAGAGGGCGAACTTCTGCAGAGATGAATGCAAAAAAGGAGCTCCTCCCAGTCCATAAATACCTGGGACCTCCCACCAATTCCCCAGTGTAAAATAGCAGTAAGGGGACCAGGAAGAACAAAATATAACAATACTAGCAACCAAGCAACAAAGGTTCACCATATAAAGGATCCAAAATACCAAAAGGGTGGGGTGAAGCGGAGTGTATGTCACACTTACAATATCCGTTTTGAGTACTCACAAAACTGTATTATTCCAAGTGTGACATACACTCCGCTTCAACTCTTCATGACATTTGGGACATCCAATAGCAGTGTCCGTCATGGGTGGGAACCATAAACAGTAAAGAATGCACCAACTTAAACCACTGCAGCTTGCACAACCTTGCGGCCAAAAACGGCATCCGCTGAAGCCCGCACATCAACCTTGTGAAACTTGGAAAAAGTATGAACGGAAGACCAAGTAGCAGCCTTACAAACTTGTTCAACAGAAGTCTGGTGCTGAAAAGCCCAGGACGCACCGACAGCACGAGTAGAATGCGCAGTGACCCTAAAAGGGGGAAGCCTCCCCTTAGCAGAATAGGCCCCAACAATGGCCTGACGAATCCATTTGCTAATGGTAGACTTGGCGGGCGCCAAACCTTTCCTGGGCCCGCAGGGCACCACGAAAAAGGCATCCGTCTTGCGGAAAGAAGTAGTCACCAAATAGTACTTAACACAGTGAACCACATCCAAATTGTGCAAAACCCTTTCCTTGTCATTGCTAGGCTTAGGACATAAGGAAGGGAGAACTATATCCTGATTGAGATGGAAAGCAGAAACCACCTTAGGAAGGAAACCTGGCTTAAAGCGAAAGACCACCTTGTCCTGGTGTCTTTCAAAGTAAGGGGCCTGAATCGACAGAGCCGCCAACTCAGAGACACACCGAACAGAGGTAATAGCCACCAAGAAGGCAACCTTTTGAGTGAAAACAGATAAAGCAATATCCTGTAACGGCTCAAAAGGAGGACCCTGGAGAGCCGAAAGAACCAAATTCAAATCCCAAACAGGAACCATAGCCTTCCGAGGGGGTCGAACATGAGTGACCCCCTGGAAAAAAGTCTTAACCAGCGGTTGTAAGGCAAAATATCTTAGGAAGAAAACAGACAGAGCAGAGACCTGCCCCTTCAAGGTACTAAGCTGGAATCCAAGATCCAGACCGTGCTGAAGAAACTCCAAAATCCTAGGGATCGAAAACACCCTGCAAGGCAAGGCCCTAGCCTCACACCAGTCAATATAGGACCGCCAAGTCCTATAGAAAACACCAGAAGAGGACCGCTTCCTAGCTCTAATCAAAGTCTGAACAACAGCCTCAGACAAACCTTCCTCCTTCAGAATGAAGGTTTCAGCAGCCAAGCCGTCAAAGCCAGCGTTGGTAAATCGAGATAAAGTAGTTGACCCTAAGATAACAGATTCGGAAACATGGGAAACTGGAACTGATCTACCGCCAGCCTTACAACGTCTGCGCACCAAACCCTTCTTGGCCACCTTGGAGCCACCAGAATTGCTGGTGCCCCTTCCAGAGCCAGTTTGCAAACTACCTTGCCCAGCATGGAGAAGGGAGGAAACAGGTACAGAAACCCCAGATCCTTCCAAGCAAGGGACAAGGCATCCACTGCCAGAGCTAGAGGATCCTGAGATAGAGACACAAAGGCCGGGAGTTTGTGATTGTGCCGTGAGGCAAAGAGATCCACCTCCGGAGTCCCCCACTTGCGACAAAGAATCCGAAAAACCCCGGGGTTGAGAGACTACTCTCCTTGGCGAGAGAACCCCCTGCTCAGGGAGTCCGCCTCCGTGTTCTCCACTCCCGGGAATGTAGATTGCCGAAATGCAAGGAACATTGCTCTCCACCCAATGCAGGATCAGAGAGACTTCCCTGAGGGCACTCCTGCTGCGAGTCCCTCCTTGGTGATTGATGTAGGCTACTGCCGTTCGATTGTCTGATCGAACCTGAACCGGTAAGCCCTGTAAGTGAGGTGTCAGCCGTGACAGAACAAGCCGGATAGCTCTGAGCTCCAGGACATTGATGGGGGTGAGAGCCTCCTGCGGACCCCACAACCCCCTGAACTGAAGATTTTTCCAGAAACCTTCCCAGCCCGACAGGCTGGCATCCGTGGTAACCGTCCCCCAACAAGGGGCCAGAAATGATCTGCCCCTCATCAGATTGCTTGGCTCTAGCCACCACTGAAGTGACTGCCGAACCCTGGGAGACATCAGAAATGACTGATCCAATGACAGCGGACATCTGTCCCAGCGAGTCAATAGGTGGAGTTGGAGTGACCTCATGTGGAACTGAGCAAAGGGAACTCCCTCGAAGGAAGCCATCAAACCTACCAGTTTCATCCCCAGCCAGATCGAGGGGCAAGGATTGGCCAGAAGAAGGCGAATCAGAACCTGAACCCCCTGCGCCTTGGGCTGAGGTAGAGACGCTCTGGCTTGAATGGTATCCAGATTCATGCCCAGGAATGAAATCTCCCTTGAAGGAGAGAGAGACGATTTGGGGCGGTTGATCACCCAACCGAACCTCTCCAGAATTGACACCACCCTGTTGGTGTCCAGCTCCGTCTGACTGAGGGAGGGAGCTGAAATCAGCAGGTCGTCCAGATACGGTACGATGCGAATGCCCTGAGCTCTGAGCAGGGCCATTATGCCTGCCAGAACCTTGGTGAAAACCCTCAGCGCAGAGGTCAGCCCAAATGGAAGGGCAACAAACTGAAAATGTTGATCGTCCACCGCATACCTGAGGAATCTCCGATGCGCTGGGAACATTGGAACATGCAGGTAAACATCCTTGATGTCTATGGATGTCATAAAGTCCCCTTGACAAAGGGAATTGATGGCAGAGCGCAGAGTCTCCATGCGGAACTTCTTGGTTCTGATGAACCTGTTGATGGGTCTTATGGAACCATCCTTTTTGGGGACCGTGAAGAGATTGGAATAGTAGCCCCTGCCTCTTTCTGAGGGAGGCACCGGGCATATGACTCCCATGTACAGAAGATTTCTTACTGCCAACAGGAGCCCCTGTGAGGCCTGAGGGTCCAAGGGCACCCGGAACCTTAAGAATCTTGGAGGAGGCCAGTACTCGGACTCCATCTTGTACCCGGACGAGACCACTTCCAAGATCCACTTGTCTGTGACCTCCTGGGCCCAGACCTGGAAGAAGAGCTGCAGCCGTCCCACCACCCATACGGGTGAGGGCGCCCCCTCATTGTTGAGCTGGTTTGGCAGCGGGCTTAGGTTTGGAACCCCAGGCAGATGCTGGACGGGCCTGTCCTCTGCCCCTGTTCCAGGAAGAACCTCTGACACCAGAGTAAGCAAAACCTCTAACAGCTCTGGCACCTCGAAAGGAAGGATTGAAGGAGCTCGCCCCCCGAAAGGAGCGACGCTGCTTCTTACGCTGAGGTAACTTACCTCCCTTTGCCACCGTATCCAACTTATCTCCAAACAGCCGCGTACCCAGGAAGGGAAGAGCTGTGAGCGATTTCTTGGCCGCAAAGTCCGCCGCCCACTGGCGAAGCCAGACCGATCGGCGCATGGCCACCAATAAGGCCGAAGTTCTACTACACATGACAACAGTGTCTTCCATAGCAGCCAAGACAAAATCCATGAACAAATCACACCTTTTAAGGGCAGTGAACTCAGTGCTGGCCAGGTCAAGTTGAGCACCAATTAACAAATCCCTAAACAGAGACCTAGTAGCCACAGCCGCTAGCGCAGATGCACACACAGGCCGTAAGGCAGAACCCACACTGGCAAAGGCATGACATGCCATCTGATCAATGCGCTTATCCTCACCATCTTTAAGGGTAGTGGCATCAGGGGTGTGGACAACAGAGGTGTTGGACAACCCTAAAACAGGCACATCGACCTCGGGAGGGGAAGACCAGCGCTTCACCGCTTCAACCGGGAAGGGATACTTCCTATACCAACCCTGAGGAACGCCGGGAAGCCGACTAGGTGTGTCCCATTCCCTCAGGATCAATTCATCAAAATGACCTTGGAGGACCCGAAAAATTCCCCTTTTTTGAGAGGGGCCGCCTCCGGCGGGGCTATGTCCAAAAACCTCCAGGAGATGGGCCAGAACTTTAGTGGTGTCAACGGCATCCCCAGCGCCTGCCCAACATCATTATCAAAAAACTGCACATCCTCAGTTTCTGATTCCTCAAACAATTCCCCCTTCGGGGAATAATCCGACCACTCATCCTCATCAGAATCCAAAACCGACAAGGCCGGCGACAAATGTCACTTCTTAGCATGGGCCTTTTTGCCCACCGCGCTAGAAATAAATCTCTCAATGCTGGCCAATCTAGCACAAACATCAGAGTGCGACTCCCCGCTAGTGACCGTGTCACTTGGGGTATGGATGAGATGGGGAGGGGTAGGCGATGAAGCGGGCAGAGCTGACCCAGACGCCTGGGAACCCGACTGCCGCGTTATGGCCTTTTGTGCACATGGTATACAAATCAGCACATTCTCCCCCGTAAGGGATACCCCACAACCCACACACGGCCGGGATTGTCCCAAAGGGAGCCCGAGCCCGGTATCCTGCGGAGCCTCCATATGGTGATTTTTTGGGTAGTCGCAATGACCGGAGGGATTTACGCTGGTAAGCAACCCAGGATGCCCCTTTGAGTCCCTGGTGGGAGAATTTATTAGGTGCCCAAAATTACTGCTAGGGACCCTAGGGAGAACCCCCTTTTTTGTGTGGTCACAGGGAGTTCTCCTGTAAAACACAAGCAGACAAAGGCATAAGCACATGCACACACCTTATGTATATATATATATATACATATATATATATAAATATAATTATGCAACATATATATATATATATGGGCCCACAAAATACATAACCGAGCCAACAGGAGACCTGAGCGATCCCCCAACAACGAGGGCACTTAATGACAAATGAAACGAAAGAAAGGGGCCCCGGAGGGCACTCACGTGCAGGCAGAGGATGGCTGCCACCTCTATCATCACCAGAACCAAAACGAGAGAGGGAAATGAAGGGCGGGCCAGCGCGGATCGCGCGCCACGCCGGCCCCGCCCCTCCTCCCTCACACAGCAGCGCGGTTCCCAGCCAGGAGGCTGTGCACCTCAGAAGAAACGGTGCCAAGCAGAAAAGGGGGTGGGACGCGCGAGAGCGCCCGGCCCCGTCCCCTCACGCACCAAGGCCTGAGGGGAAGAAGTTCCCCTCAGGAAACACAGACTCGGATAGAGGCCAGCCAAGTGAACATCAAGCAGCACATACACACATCCACACACACACACACATTCATATGAATAAGGCTAAAGTGATCAGAGCGTGAAGAGAGATTGACCCCCCCCCCCCTGGAGGGATAGTGGAGGGACCCGGAAGGGGGGGAATCCCACACAACGTGTGTCAGGGATAATAAGGGACAGGGCATCCCAAACCGGGATCACCAACCCGGAAAACCGCCTACCCCATAATGAGGTCTCACGGGGGAGTATGGCTCCCTATCACACCTAAAAGAGGTGTAGCCTACCTTCACCAGGACCTGCAGCCAAGTCTGGGAGGCTCGTATAGTACTTAGGAAACAGAGGTCCAGCAGAAATAGGTATAAAATGGGGCCGGGCGCGAGCAAGGAATAGAAGTCTTCATCTTCTGTCTTGCTCGCCTTCCTGCAGAGAAGGAACTGGGGAATTGGTGGGAGGTCCCAGGTATTTATGGACTGGGAAGAGCTACTTTTTTGCATTCATCTCTGCAGAAGTTCGCCCTCTACTGGAGAATAACCCAAATGTCATGAAGAGTTGAAGCGGAGTGTATGTCACACTTGGAATAGACAAGCTAAATCTGAAAGCGCAAGGTCCCCCGAGCAGAACGATACCCAACATGCATAGGTACTATTAACCCTTTTAACTGCCAGCCTACTTGAAGTTTTGTCACCCTCTCTTGACAGGTAATTTTTCACCATTTTGCGCTATGCTTAATTGTGATTTTTGCAGGAATTTCCAGGAAAATGATATATTTTATTTTTGCGGCAGAGTTTAAGCTTTAACATGAAATGTCTTGTTTGTAATTTTTTTACTGTTTTTTTAAATATTTTTGAGTAAATTAAACAAAACAAAATAAAAAAAATATTTTTTAGAAAATTGTCTCCTTTATTTCAAATAAAACCTTTTTTATTTAAAGAAAACCATATTGCATGTGAAAGCCCCATTTCTCCCGATTACAACGGTACCACATATGTATCGGTAGCCCCCCGTTACTGTTCAGAAGACCCCCCCAAACTGAAAAGAACACTTTATAACATGTAAAAATAAAATACAACTACAATCCACACTATAAAGGGTTAAATCAAGAAAAAAATTGGTGTGGGGTTCCCCTTCCCGGGGGGGAGGTAATCCCCATTTTTTTTTAATTTTAAGGGTTAAAAACCCTTAAAAATTCCAATAAAAATGACATGGGGTCCCCCTTACCCAGCATAACCAGCCCGGGGATCAGCTATGCAGGGCTTGTAGAACAGGGCGCAGGGGCCAGCTTTGGTGGCCCCCCGCCATGCCAAGTACAAGCCCGCACCGCCTAAATCAGCCCGGGCCCTTGTGCCCCCCCTGGGCTTCGGGGAGGCAGGTAATAGGGGGGTCGGGGTTAATGGCAAATCACCCGCTAGCCGCAGGTGACTTGACAGCCCCCCAGCCTTGTGAACTGGTATAGGGGTTTCATGGACTCCTTACAAGTTCACAATGGGTTAAAGTGGACCAACACCCAGGGCTGATCGGCCCGGGAATCTATAAGATTCCCAGACCGTTCTATTCCCTCCCCCCGGGGCATCCAAAATCGGGATGCCCCTCTGTGTGAAACCCTCAGGAACACCCACTACCACTTACCTGAATCCCGGTCCTACGGCGCATCCCTGCTATTCCTCTAGCAGGGCGCGTGCCCGCGCTGGCTATTTATGAATGGCCTGCGTGCGCACACTCCCTGTTAGAGGGAAGTGGGGGATGCGGTCTCCAGCACGCTCAGACTGGCTGAGCTTAGATGCCTCTTAGACGCCCATAACCCAGCCACTCTGAGCGCGCTGATTGGACGAGCGACCGCGCATGCACCGTAGGACCGGGGTGAGGTGAGTTATTGTGGGCGATCGGGGGGTTTCACACAGCGGGGCATCCTCGATCGGGATGCCCCGGGGGAAAGGACCTATACCCAGGATAGTCAAAATCCTGGGTGTTAGTCCACTTTAACTGTAAAAAAAAAACCACAAACAAACACACCACAAAATGCTGGAAGCATTTTATACCTGCTGGGTAACAGGACATAAGGGGTTAATTAAAAAAAAAAATTGACATAGGGTCCCCCCTCCCAGGGAGACCCCATTTTTTTGGAATTTTAAGGGTTAAAAACCCTTAAGAATCCCCCCAAAAAATGACGTAGGGTCCCCCCTACCCAGCGTTACCGACCCGGCCAGCTATGGGGGCTTGTAGAACAGACCCACTAAGTGGCCCAGGCCCTTCTGCCCCCCCCCCCCGGCCGTTGGGAAGGCAGGTAATGGGGGGGCTGGGGGTTAATGGCAAGTCACCCACTAGCCGCAGGTGACTTGCCAGACCCAGAGCCTTGTGAGCTGGTATAGGGGTCTCATAGACCCCTTACCAGCTCACAAAAGGTTAACTGTGAAAAAAAAACACACCACACAAAATTATTTTATTAAAAAAAAAAATTTTTTTACTGTACTTACCTCCAATTGTAAGCTCTTGTCCCTCGCCGCTCTGATGACAGATGCCGGTGATCGGCATCCAGAAAAGGGGGAGGCAGGAGATCAGAGGATCTCCTGCCACCTCCTTCCCTGGGCACCGATCACCGGCATCTGACAGCTGAGAATGCTGAAGCCGGTGATCGGGACAGTGATGACGTCATTAGCCCCGCCCCCAAGGGGCGGGACTTAGCGGCAAGATGGCGGCCGCCATCGAGGAGGAAAGGGGAGAGAGCCTTCCGGGCTCTCTCCTGAAGATCCGTAAGTCCTGGGGGGGAACAGAGGCCCCCCAGGTGAAGAGGAGGGTCGGCGGGAGCCAGCGCACACGCAGGTAAGTAAATGTCATTTTTATTTTTTATTTTTTTTTTACAGGAAGGGCAGTAGCAGCTGAAACGGGGGGGCACCCTATTCCGGGCCCTCCCCTGCAGCCGGAGGAGGTCCGACGGACGATCGGAGCACAGCATCTTAAAGAGGAGACCCGGCCGAATCAAACGGGGGGTCAGGTGAGTGTCTTTTTTTTGCCAGTTAGCAGGGGGGAAAGCCAGGTACGTAAAATTTACGTAGCTGGCGTTTAACGACAGGAGAGGCAGCTACGTGAATTTTACGTAGCTGGCGTTTAAAGGGTAAATGCAGGGCATAAAAATACCATTTTGTGATTACTCACCTTTAAAATGGGTATTATAAGTATGTCACACACCCCGCTTCCACTATTCATGACATATGGGTTATGGTCCAGTAGAGGGCGAACTTCTGCAGAGATGAAAGCAAAAAAGAAGCCCCTCCAGATCCATAAATACCTGGGACCTCCCACACATTCCCCAGTATATGACAGCAGTAAGGGGACAGGAAGAGCTAATAAAACATTCTTAACCATAAAAAGGTTGACCATATAAAGGATCCAGAATACAAAAGGGCGGGATGAAGTGGGGTGTGTGACATACTTATAATACCCATTTTAAAGGTGAGTAATCACAAAATGGTATTATTCCAAGTATGTCACACACCCCGCTTCCACTATTCATGACATATGGGACATCCAATAGCAGTGTCTGTCATGGGTGGGGATCCAAATACAGCAAAAAAATGCACCAATTTAAACCACTGCAGCTTGCAGAACCTTGCGGCCAAAAACAGCATCCGCTGAGGCCCGCACATCAACCTTATAAAACTTTGAAAAAGTATGAACGGAAGACCAAGTAGCAGCCTTACAAACTTGTTCAACAGAAGCCTGGTGCTGAAAAGCCCAGGAAGCCCCAACAGCACGAGTAGAATGAGCAGTGATCTTAAAAGGAGGAACCCTCCCCTTAGCAGAATAGGCCCCAACAATGGCCTGGAGTATCCATTTACTGATGGTAGACTTGGAGGGCGCCAAACCTTTTCTGGGCCCGGAAGGCACCACGAACAAGGCATCCATCTTCCGAAAAGGAGAAGTAGCAACCAAATAGTACCTCACGCAACGAACCACATCCAAAGAGTGCAAAACCCTCTCCTTGTCATTGCTAGGCTTAGGACACAAGGAAGGGAGAACTATATCCTGATTGAGATGGAAGGCAGAAACCACCTTAAGAAGGAGAACTGGTTTAAAGCGTAAAACCACCTTATCCTGGTGTCTCTCAAAGTAAGGGGCCTGAATAGACAGAGCCGCCAACTCAGAGACACGCCGAACAGAGGTAATAGCCACCAAAAAGGCAACCTTTTTAGTGAGCACAGAAAGAGCCACATTCTGCATCGGTTCAAAGGGAGGCCCCTGGAGGGCCGAAAGAACCAAATTTAGGTCCCAAACGGGAACCAAAGGCTTTCTAGGGGGCCGAACATGAGTGACCCCTTGGAAAAAAGTCTTGACCAGATGACGCAAAGCAAAAGACCTTTGAAAAAAGACAGCCAGGGCAGAAACCTGACCCTTCAAAGTACTGAGCTGGAACCCCAGATCCAGACCTTGTTGTAGAAACTCCAAAATCCTAGGAATCGAAAACACCCTACAAGGTAAGGCCCTAGCCTCACACCAGTCAATATAGGACCGCCAAGTCCTATAGTAAATGGTAGAGGAAGACCTCTTCCTAGCTCTAATCAAGGTTTGAATAACCACCCCAGACAAACCTTCCTCCCTCAGGATGAAGGTTTCAGCAGCCACGCTGTCAAAGCAAGCGTTTGAAAATTGGGGTAACGTAGTTGACCCTGAGAGATCAGATCCGGAGACAGGGGCAGCCTGTACTGATCTACTGCCAATCTTACGACATCTGCGAACCAAACCTGTCTTGGCCACCTTGGGGCCACCAGAATTGCTGGTGTCCCCTCTAGAGCCAGCTTGTGCACTACCTTGCCTACCAGGGAGAAGGGGGGAAACAGGTACAGAAACCCCAGATCCCTCCAGGCAAGGGACAGGGCATCCACTGCCAGGGCCAGAGGATCCTGAGGCAGAGAAACAAAGGTTGGGAGCTTGTGATTGTGCCGAGAGGCAAAGAGATCCACCGCCGGAGTCCCCCACTTGTGACACAGGGCCGAAACACCCTGTGGTTGAGAGACCATTCCCCTCGGCGAGAGAATCCCCTGCTCAGGGAGTCCGTCTCCGCGTTCTCCACTCCCGGAATGAATACTGCTGAGATGCAAGGAACATTGCTCTCCGCCCATGTCAGAATCAGAGAGACTTCCCTGAGGGCACTCCTGCTGCGAGTCCCTCCTTGGTGATTGATGTAAGCTACCGCAGTACGATTGTCTGATCAAACCTGAACCGGTAAACCCTGTAGGTGAAGTGTCAGACGCGACAGAACCAAGCGGATAGCTCTGAGCTCCAAGACATTGATGGGGTTGTGAGCCTCCTGAGCACCATCAAACCCACCAGAGTCATCCCTAGCCGAATGGAAGGGCGAGGGTTGGTCAGGAGAACATGTATCAGATCCTGAACCCTCTGCACCTTTGGCTGAGGTAGGAACACTCTGGCCTGACTGGTATCCAGATTCATGCCCAGAAAGGAAATCTCCCTTGATGGGGAGAGAGAAGACTTGGGGCGGTTGATCACCCATCCGAACCTCTCCAGCGTCGTCACCACCGTCCTGGTGTCCAGCTCCACCTGGCAGAGGGAGGAAGCTGTAATGAGCAGGTCGTCCAGATATGGCACAATGTGAATGCCCTGGGCTCTGAGCAGGGCCATAATGCCCGCCAGAACCTTGGTAAACACCCTCGGTGCCGAGCTCAGCCCGAACGGGAGGGCCACAAACTGAAAATGCTGATCTCCGACCACAAACCTGAGAAATCTCTGGTGTGCTGGGAAAATTGGTACATGAAGGTAAGCATCCTTGATGTCTATGGACGTCATGAAATCCCCCTGACGAAGGGAACCGATGGCTGAGCGCAGAGTCTCCATGCGGAACCTCTTGGTTCTGATGAACCTGTTGAGAAGCTTCAAATCCAGAATGGGTCTTATGGAGCCATCCCTTTTGGGAACCGTGAAAAGGTTGGAATAATAGCCCCGGCCTCTCTCTGAAAGAGGCACCGGGCATATGACCGCCATGTCCAGGAGGTTCTTTACAGCCGACAGGTGCCCCTGCGCCGCCCGAGGACCCGAAGGCACCCGAGACCTTAGGAATCTGGGAGGAGGCCGGTACTCGAACTCCAGTTTGTACCCTGACGAGACCACTTCCAATATCCACTTGTCCGTAACCTCCCGGGCCCAGACCTGGAAGAAGAGCCGCAGCCGTCCCCCCACCCATAAGGGTGAGGGCGCCTCCTCATTGCTGAGCTGGCTTGGCAGCGGGTTTGGGCTTGGAACCCCAGGTAGAGGCTGGACAGGCACATCCTCTGCCCCTGTTCCAGGAATCACCTCTGAAGCCAGAGTAGGCAAGACCTCTGCCCCCTCTGGCACCGCAAAAGGAAGGATTGAAGGAGCTTGCTCCCCGAAAGTAGCGACGCTGCGGTAGCCTTCCACCTTTCACCACAGAATCCAATTTGTCTCCAAACAGCCGCGTACCCAGGAAGGGCAAGGCAATAAGTGACTTCTTGGCCGCAATGTCAGCCGCCCACTGGCGTAGCCAGACCGATCGGCGCATGGCCAGAAGAAGAGCTGAGGTTCTGCTACACATGGTAATAGTGTCGTCCATAGCCGACAAAACAAAATTCATGAACAATTCACACCTCTTAATGGTTGTGAATTCAACGCTGTCCAGGTTGAGCTGGGACTTATTTAACATGTCCCTAATCTCAGACCTGGTAGCCACAGCCACGAGTGCAGATGCACAGACAGGCCGCAAGGCTGAACCCACACTGGTAAAGGCATGACATGCCATCTGATCAATGCGCTTGTCCTCGCCATCCTTAAGGGTAGTGGCATCAGGAGTATGAACAACGGAGGTGTTGGCCAATCCTAAAACGGGCGCATCAACCTCGGGAGGTGAAGACCAGCGCTTCACCGCATCCACCGGAAAGGGATACTTTCTATCCCATCCCTGAGGAACACCGTGAAGCCGACTCGGCCTCTCCCATTCTCTAAGAATCATGCAGTCAAAATGATTCTGATTTGGAAACTCCAAGCGGGGCTTAGAGAACCCAAAGAATTCCCCCTTCTTAGGAGGGGCCTCCGCTGGAGGGAAAATATCCAGAACCTCTAAGAGATGGGCCAGGACCTTGGGGGTATCAACAGCACCCCCAGCGCCTGCCCGGCATCCGAATCAAAGAACTGCAGTTCCTCAGTCTCTGATTCCTCAAACAGTTCCCCCTCCTCAAGCAGGGAATAATCAGCTCAGTCAGGGGAGTCATAATCATCAAAATCAATTACCGGCATAGCCAGTGACAGATGCCTTCTCTTAGCAGGGGCCTTTTTGCCCACTGGGCTAGAAATAATTTTCTCGAGGTTGGCCAGCCTAGCACAGACCTCCGAGTGCAACTCCCCACTAATGACAGGGTCACTTGGGGTACAGATAATGCGGGGTGGGGTAGGCGATGAGGCCGACGGCCCTGACCCAGAAGCCTGGGAACCAGACTGCCGCGTTATGGCTTGTTGCGCACAAGGTATACAAATCAGTACATTTTCCCCCGTAAGGGGTACCCCACAACCCACACACATCCGGGATTGTCCCGAAGGGAGCCCGAGCCTGGTATCCTGTGGAGCCTCCATATGGTGATTTTTTAAGGTAGTCGCAATGACCAGAGGGAATTACGCTGGTAAGCACCCCGGGATGCCCCTTTTTTGTCCCGAGTGGGAGGATTTATAAATGCCCCAAAATACTGCTAGGGACCCTAGGACCGGGAGAACCCCCTTTTAAGCAATGCACAGGGAGTCCTCCTGAAAGACACAAAATATGGCAATAAGCACATGCACACCACAGAATAATAATATACATGAAATGAAACACAGTGGCAGAGGGGGGCCAGCGCTGCCCCAAGCGCGACTGGGACATACTGGCCAAGCAATTAGAAGGGGAAGCCCGGCAGGGCACTCACACACACCGCAAAATGGCGTCCAGTGCAGCAGCAGCAGCCTCTGTGACAGATAGAGAGAGGGAGAAGAAGAAGGGGGCGGGCCAGCGCGGATCGCGCGTCGTGCCAGGCCCCGCCCCCTTCCCTCCTAGTCCAGCAATGTGGATCCCATCAATGGGATGGGCCCGCAAAGGCGCCAAACAGAAGGGGGGGCGGGCCGTGGCAACGCGCGAGCGCCCGGCCCCGCCCCCTCACAACTCAGCCTGAGGGGGAGAAGCTCCCCGGCTGGCAGCAGAGCGCAAAGCGCAAAACATGCAGCAAAAACGCACAGACACACTCAAACACATGTAACAAGGTGAAAAGTATAAGCACAATGCCTCCCCCCCCCTCACTGGAGGGTATCCGAGGGGACCCGGAAGGGGGAAAATCCCTCACCGTAAAGTGCCAGGGAAGTGAATGGGGACAGGGCATCCCAAACCGGGATCACCAACCCGGAAGCCGCCTACCCCCTTGTATGGGGTCTCACGGGGGAGCATGGCTCCCTAACACCTATAAGGTGAAGCCTACCATCACCCGGACCTGCAGCCAAGGCTGGGAGGCTATACTGGAATTAAAAAATAAAGGTCCGGGCAGAAATAAGGCACCGCATGGCCGGACGTAAGCCCGGCTTACCTGCAAGGAAGACCAGCCCACATCTTCTGACTTGCTCGCCGTCCTGCAGAGAAGGAACTGGGGAATTGGTGGGAGGTCCCAGGTATTTATGGACCGGGAGGGGCTTCTTTTTTGCTTTCATCTCTGCAGAAGTTCGTCCTCTACTGGACCATAACCCATATGTCATGAATAGTGGAAGCGGGGTGTGTGACATACTTGGAATACTCTTTTTGTTCACAAAGTCCCAGCATAGAGAATGGGATACAGCTGGCACTCCCAGACTACCTACAGCACGGCAGCGCATCAGCCGGGAATGTGGCCCATTCATATGCTATGCCAGGGGTACTAAACCACTTCTTGTAAAGGCATCAGGGGAGATGTGAAGGTCGGGGCAGCGCGCTGTTGTGGGGGGTGGATAGTTAGAAACAGTGGGAGGTGGGGCAAAGCTGGGGGGACAGGAATGGATGGGGCAAAGCTGGGGGGACAGAATTGGATGAGGGACAGGGATAGATGGGGCTTAGCAGGGGTGGGGGGAAAAAAATTGAATGGGGCAAGGAGACTGAGAAACAAAGTTTGCCACTTCCCGCCTGTGCAGCACTTCATATTGCAATGCTAGGTGCCAGCGAGCCATGAAACTGGCAGGGAGACTAAGCACTACATCGCTGATTAAGGAGGCAGTCCTGAGCACGGCAAAAATACAATTCTGTGATTACTCACCTGTAGAATTGTTATTATGAGTAAACAGTACGTCCTGCTCCAGATAAGAATCATTACACTTGGGTATTACTCCACCAGATGGCGCTGGACTGCAGAGACCGCGAAATTGGCTCCTCCCGGCCCCTCAAATACCCGGGGCCTCCCACAAATTCCTAGCATTGAAAGCAGTTAACGAGAAGCCGGGAGAAAGAAAACAGAACCAACCAGTAACTATAACAATGATAACAATCACCATACAGGGGATCCTAGGATAATGCAAAACCAAGGGTGGGGTGGAGCAGGACGTACTGTATACTCATAATAACAATTCTACAGGTGAGTAATCACAGAATTGTATTATTCTTAGTATACAGTACGTCCTGCTCCAGATAAGAATCATTACACTTGGGACATCCAATAGCAGTGTCCATAAAGTAGGGTGGGATCACCAAAGGTAACAACAGACAGGTCAGACCACTGCCACCTGCAGAACCTTGCGACCAAAAGCAGCATCAGCTGAGGCCCTAACATCAACCTTGTAAAACTTTGAAAAAGTATAAACAGAAGACCAAGTAGCGGCCTTGCAAACTTGTTCAACAGAAGCCTGGTGCTGAAAAGCCCAGGAGGCACCAATAGCACAAGTGGAATGAGCAGTAAGGCGCAAGGGAGGATTCTTCCCCTTAGCAGAGTAGGCCTGAATCACAGCCTGACGAATCCATTTGCTGATAGTAGATTTAGCAGGAGCCAAACCCTTCCTGGGACCAGAAGGGACCACAAAAAGAGCATCAGTTTTTCTGGTAGTACTTCAGACACCTAACCACATCCAAGCAATGCAAAACCCTCTCCTTAGCGTTACTAGGATTAGGGCACTAGGAAGGAAGAACAATGTCCTGATTCAGATGAAAGGCAGACACGACCTTAGGCAGAAAATCTGGCTTGAAGCGAAACACCACCTTGTCCTGGTGTCTCTCAAAGTAGGGGGGCTGGATGGAAAGTGCCGCCAACTCAGACACACGCCTAACAGAGGTGATAGCCACCAAAAAGACAACCTTGAGAGTAAGAATGGCCAGGGCAGCCTCCTGCACAGGTTCAAATGGAGCACCCTGCAAGGCAGACAAGACCAAGTTCAAATCCCAAACAGGCAACATAGGCTTACGCACGTGAGTAACCCCCTGGAAAAAAGTCCTGATCAGAGAATGCTGGGCAAAGGACCTCTGGAAGAAAACAGCCAGGGCAGAGACATGACCCTTCAGAGTACTGAGTTGGAGCCCCAGCTCCAACCCATGCTGCAGGAGCTCCAGGATCCTGGGAATAGAGAACACACGACAGGGAAGAGACCTAGACTCACACCAGTCAATGTAGGCACTCCAAACCCTATAATAAATGGAAGAAGAAGACTTCTTTCTAGCCTTTATCATGGTATCAACAACAGAGGCAGACAGCCCCTTCTCCATCAAGATGGAGGTTTCAGCAGACAGGCCGTCCAAGCTAGAGTTTGTAAATTGGGATGGCGTAAGTGACCCTGAGTGAGCAGGTCTGGCACCCTGGGCAGAGCGTACTGATCTACTGCCAGCTGCACCACGTCTGCGAACCACACTTTTCTTGGCCACCTGAGAGCCACCAGGATAGCTGCCACCCCCTCCTGAGCTATCTTGCGCAGAACCATGCCCAACAGGGGGAATGGGGGAAAGACATACAGGAGCTGAAATCCTGCCATGACATTGCTAGAGCATCTGTGGCCAAGGCCAGAGGGTCCTGGGACAGGGAGACAAAGGCCAGGAGATTGTGATTGTGACGGGACGCAAACAGATCCACATCTGGTTGTCCCCAACGGTGACATAGAGAGTGAAACACCCTCTTGCAGAGGGACCATTCTCCCAGGCGAGAGGTCCCCATGCTCAGAGAGTCTGCCTGCAGATTCTCCACCCCCGGAATGTACACAGCTGATATGCAGGGAACATTGTCCTCCACCCAGGACAGGATCAGAGACACTTCCTTGAGGGCCCCTTGCTCCGGGTCCCCCCCTGATGATTGATGTAGACAACCGCTGTCTGGTTGTCCGAGTGTACCTGAACAGGCTGGCCCCAAAGGTGCTGGGTCAAGTGAACCAGCACCAACCTGATCGCCCTTAGTTCCAGAATATTGATGGGTGTGAGGGCCTCCTGATGGCCCCACCTTCCTTGGAACTGCAGGGACTTCCAGAAGCCCCCCCAACCCGTCAAGAGGTTCCTGGAGTCCAGCCACCATGAGAGGGACCGTCTGGCTAGGGGGGATAGCACAAGGACCTGGTCCAGGGACACAGGATCCTTGTCCCATACTGACAAGAGGTGGAGTTGCAGAGGCCTCATGTGAAACTGAGCATAAGGAACCGCCTCGAAGCACTACACCATCAGGCCCACCAGCTGCATTCCCTGCCTGATGGAGGGATGAGGGCAAGAGAGCAGGGACTGAACCTGCACCAGTAGACTGTCCACCTTCTGTTGAGGAAGAAAAATCCTTGCCTGAACTGTATCCAGATTCATTCCCAGGAAGGGAGTCACCAAGGAGGGAGACCGGGAAGACTTGGGATGGTTGATCACCCAGCCAAATGACTCCAGGGTGGACACTACCCGCTGAGTATCCAGCTCTGCTTGATGGAGGGACTGAGAAGTGATGAGAATGTCGTCCAAATATGGCAGCACGCGAATGCCCTGAGCCCTGAGCAGAGCCATCACCCCTGCTAGCACCTTGGTGAACACTCTGGGAGCCGAGGTGAGACCGAAGGGCAATGCCACAAACTGGTAGTGCTGATCCTCCAGAGCGAACCTGAGGAATCTTTGATGACCTGGAAAAACAGGAATATGAAGGTAAGCATCCTTGATGTCCACAGAGGTCATGAAATCTCCTGGACGCAGGGAACTGATAGCAGAGCGCAAAGTTTCCATGCGAAAGCGCCTGCACCTGACAAATTTGTTGAGGATCTTCAAGTCCAGGATGGGCCTGACTGACCCATCTCTTTTGGGCACGGTGAAAAGGTTGGAATAGAACCCCTTGCCCCTTTCTCGTAAGGGGACCTGACAGATGACCCCCAGCTCCAGAAGGCTTTGCACCGCCAGAATTAGAGCCTGAGCTGACATGGGGTCCTGAGACATCCGGGATCTGATGAATCTTGGGGGCGGCCAGGCAGCAAACTCTATCTTGTAACCGGAGGATACTACCTCCTGAATCCACCGGTCTGAGACATGAAGCCTCCAGACGTGAGCAAAATGCTGAAGCCGTCCCCCCACCCGGATGGATGAGGGCGCCCCTTCATGCCTGAGGGGGCTTGGGAGAAGACTTAGGCTTGGAGCCCCAGGATGAGCCAGGGCGTCCACGTCCTCTGCCCCTACCCCAGAAATCGCCTCGGTAAGGGAGACCCCCCTCCCCTGTCTGGCTCCACGGTAGGGGGAAGAAAAGGAGCCCTGTCCCCGAAAGGGAACGAGACTGCCGCCTGCGCTGGGGTAACCTGCCTCCCTTAGCAAACAGGTCAAGGCGATCCCCAAATAGGCGTAGTCCTTTGAAGGGAAACCCAGTGAGAGCTTTTTGGCAGCGTTGTCAGCAGCCCACTGGCGCAGCCAAACCGAGCGGCGTATAGCCACCACTAGGGCAGAGGCTCTGCCACACATCCTAATGGTATCATCCAAGGCAGAGAGGACATAAGTCACAAAAACCTCACAACGAGAGAGTGCATTAAACTCTAGACACATCATCAGGAGCACCATCTAGGACACTCCTAAGCAGGGTCCTAATAGCCACAGCCGTAATGGCAGAGGCACACACCGGGAGCAGCGCCGTCCCCACACAGGCAAAGACATGGGACACCAGCTGATTCATACGCCGGTCCTCACTAACCCGCAGCGTAGTAGAGTCAGGGGAATGCATGACAGAGGTATTAGATAACCCTAGGACTGGGGCATCCACCTCTGGAGTGGATGACCAATGCTTCACCACATCAGCAGGAAAGGGATACCTCTTATACCAACTCTTAGGGACTCCGGGAAGCCCGCTGGGACGCTCCCATTCCTTGAGCACGAGATTATTAAAATGGGCTTGCTCAGGAAACTCTAAATGTGGTTTAGCAGTATAAAACAATTCCCCCTGCTGCCTAGGGGCCGCAACCGGGGGAGAGATAGACAGTACCTCAAAAATCTGAGCCAACAGCCTATCAGTATCATCTGGGGCCCATGGGTCAGAGCCAGAATCATTATGACCCCTGGGCCTCTCATCAGATGACTCTGAGTCAGAGAATAACTCCCCTTCTTCCAAGGGGGTATAACTAGACAGTTCAAAGAACTCATCAGCCTCCATAGGGAAAAGAGTGACATCAGGCGTCAAGTACCGCTTCTTAGCAGAGGTCTTAAGCGCCAAGGTATTAGCAAGCAACTTCTCAACACTAGCCAGTCTGGAAGACACATCAGGCTGAGAATCCCCACTGGTATGCAACTCAATGGGAGTCAAATTTAAGCTTGGGGGAGTAGGTGACGACATACGTGGCACAGGCCCAGCTACTGGTAAACCAGGCTGCAGAGCAAGCACCTGCTGGGCAAAAGGTATACAGACACGCAAATTGTCAGCACTAGTAGGGGACACCCCACAAGCTACACACAGCCGGGCTTGTCCCGAAGGAACCCCAAGCACATTATCCTGAGACGCCTCCATATGGTGATTATAGCGGCACAATAGGCCGATAGGGATTCACGCTATAAAAGCAACCCGGGATGCCCCAATAGCCCGCTAGGGAAGTGGGAGTAATTTACACACTAGGCCTCATAAGTTTAGTAACTAAATAGAGGGAGAAGAGCCAGGAGAAACCAATAGAGTTCGACCCGTCTGAAAGACATAATCGAAGAGAACCCCATAAGTGACATGTATACTGACATAGGGTAAATAAAGCCGCCTGCGAGGGCACTCACGGACCGCGGTAGGTAGATGCCAGCCACGCAGCACACCTGACAAGCAGGAACGCGCCATCCACGGGCCCCGCCACCCCGAAGAGCGCGAAGCAGCACACGTGACAAGCAGCCAATAACAGCGCACCAGGTAATGCCGCAGCCAACCGCGGAACACAGTGGAAGCGCGCGTGGCGGCGGCATATTTAAAAACGCAACCAGTGCAACCTAGTCAGCGCAGAGACTGACACCAACCAGAAGCACATAATACAGTGAAGCACCAAGGCATATACACCCCCCCCCCGAGAGCTACAAGGGAGAGCGAGGGAGGGAACCGGCCACTTAACATAGGGCCCACCGATAGACAGGGGCAAGGGGCAATAGTGCGGGAGGGGCATCCCACAGAGGCTCACCATATGCCTATACAGCCTACCCTTTTTGACAGCGGTGCTGCCTCCTATCACCCGGACCAGCGCAGCCAAGGCTGGGAGGCACATTAAAAATGGAACGGGTGGGAATAGTCCTACAGTGCCGCAGGCTAATAGCCCGCTCACCTGCGAGAAGAGAGAGCCATCTTCTTGTCCTTCGCAGTCCAGACTGCAGAGAAATTCTGGGGATTTGTTGGAGGTCCCGGGTATTTGAGGGGCCGGGAGGAGCCAATTTCGCGGTCTCTACAGTCCAGCGCCATCTGGCGGAGTAATACCCAAGTGTAATGATTCTTATCTGGAGCAGGACGTGCTGTATACTAAGAATAAAGAAGCAATTGAGTGCAAGGCTGTCAGGGCAGGGGTCCGGAAATCTGGTGCCAGGGTCCGAATTTGGACCCCGGTACCCCAGTTGAGTAACACTGCACTATGGGATTGCTATGGTAAGTATACTAGCAATGACAGGTGGTTTCACATAGTGGGGCATCCCACATTCCCGCATCCCAGGGATAGGGAATCAGTCAGATCTGGAGTCTTAAACCAGACCAACAGCCTTGCACAGTTGAATAAAATGTTGGAAATATGATACTTTTGCAACAGCTTACAGCTTGTCTCTGAATGTGATTATTGACTTTTGTTAGATTTATTGCAGTTTGCAACTATTACAGGTTGTGACACTAGATGGCGCTGTGACCAATGCACAACTGTAGAGTTTTCTATGTAATTTACTGCTGTGTTGTTATTTCCTGTATATTGAGCTGTAATCTCTGTAACTGTGAGTTCCCTCCTGTCTGTGTTAGCCACCATGTAAGGTGACATACATATGGTGGAAACATACAAGATAGGCTCCTATTCAAGGTGAAGGTCCGCTTTAACAGAAAGAAAACTTTGTTCTAAAGAGTTTATCCTTTGAAAATTGGCCAGAAAAAAAGCTGCTTACAAGGAACAAAATCCTCTGCATTCTCCATTCCCCATATGGCATATTCAGCAGGACATCCCGCTCTAATAGTAAAGTGATCTAATCAAACAGATATTGGCTGAATCTGAGAAGAACACTACACAGAGCTTTACATTAATGGCTGCAGCTGGCAGAGCTCACCTTCCAATCTTGGGAGCTTTTCCTTTTTTTTTTTTATAAAGAAATGTACTAATCTTCTTAAACAGTGATCACTGTGGTAAAAATGCTGCTCCCCTTCCTTAGCAGGATCTAGAGAGCATCGTGTCGCCCTCCACAAAGGCCCCGCACACATTCAATTGCTTCCTCTAAATAGCGGTGGCTGTATTAGCATTGAAAGGCTGTTAACAAAGTGATGGAGGCAATTGATAGCACACAATAGACTGTATTACCTTGCCCGGGAATATTCACAGAACCGTCAGAGAAAATGGCCTGTGAAATAGATTTTAGCATTAATAAGCCATTCTGCAAAAGTCTCAGTCTCAGAGTGACAGGTATTTCTTCTCTTTGTGCAGACGTCTAATGTGGAAATAAGTCGACAGTTTCAGAGTTTGGAGGGTTGCAACTTGGAAAAATGATTTGTCTCTTTATAAACTTTTTATAATCCGATGTTTGAAACTTTTTTACAAAATCGGTCTGAGAGGATAAAGCTGCCCACAGATGTGGGAAGTGGAAAGTGGATACATTATGGTCCCTAGAAACAAGTTTGCTGTAATGTTAGGGTCCAATATTCTCTAAAACTATGGCTATATATGCAGTCCTTAAACCGGACCTTTACCCTGAATAAGAGCATATCTTATATGTTTCCCACACCCTGTACATACAGATTGCTCACATTAATTCGGACCTTCACCCTGAATAGGAACATATCTTATATTTTTCCCCCACCCTGTACATACAGATTGCTCACATTAAAAATCATCCTACCTGCACCTACTGCATGTTATGAGCCTTTAAACTTCCAAGATGGCAGCTGATGGGTCATCAGGCAGCCCGCAAACACGAAGTGTCTTCTGACTGTGTCGCTCTGCATTCTGGGATTGCTGTCCATTCCCTGACCCCCAGATCTGCGAAAAGCCTAGCTATAACCCCACCCCCTGTACTTTATCCCTCTCTCTTCTTCTCAGTATGTGATGCTTTCCCATTGTGGGAAAGAATAATAAGTAAGTGACTAAAGACTTAAAATATATTCATTTTAGATGCTGGGGAATAGTTTTTTAAGGGGTTGGGCTTTTCATTAATTCAGGCTGAAGGTCCGGATTAAATCCTGGGCACCCACTTTGGTGTACATAGCTAAGTTAAACACATTGTTACTATGAACAACTGTTTTCTTTTAAAACACAGAGTTGCGAAGGGGGTGAGTTTTCTCACCGGGCTCTGAATCGACCCCGATGTCTGGAGGAGGGATTGGTGGAGGGCAGGGTTGCCATCATGGCAGTATAGGCAGGACTCTTGAATGGGTCTTGGCCATGGAAGAGGGCCTAGTCACCAGCCCTCATGACAGTCATACAGTAACCTACTTGTTTGTGTTAAATGGCATTCAGACGCTCTCTGCGCGCACCCAGTGAACCCCACTATCCACAGGTAGTCAATGTGGACCATACCTGGGAGGGAGGAGGTCATTTCCCGGAAAGAGAATAAATCCAGATTTCTGCCTGGAAAGTGAATATCTTACACACGTATAACTAAGGAACAAGGTCCAATTTACCATTTGTGCAGAGGCACAGCTTCCTTCTTCCATCTGGCTGAGCACATGGCATGTTGCAGTCTATGGGGCCCTGCACAGCCAGAGGGAGGGAAGTGTCTCTATCACTGATTCTTCAGGCAGTTAGCCTCCCAGAAGGAGACAGAGGGCTAGTTCCAGCTTCATTGCCTCCATCTGTGCCGGCTATGTCCTCATGGACTGCAGTGGATCCATTCCCACAAGCATCCTTTTTATAAAAAAATGCTGATGCTCCTTAAAGTTCACAATGCTTCGGAGAAGCACAAATGTAGCATCAGAGAGTGTTAGATAACCCATTTGAATGTGTGTCACTTCTTCTGGGGGATCATTTGCTTTTTTTTAGAAAATAAATGAAAATACCCACTTTCTGTGACACCCCTCTCACCCTCACCTGTGATACCCAAAAAATTCTATTGACTTACATTATAAAAGTAAATCCTGTTTTATATAAAGTCACTATTGACACAACCTGTCAGATGCTGATGAGAACATCTGCCACAAAACGAAAAATATATAAAAAAAATACAATTCTGTGAGTACTCACCTATAGAATTGGTATTATAAGTATACAGCACGTCCTGTTCCAGAATATTCCTTACACATGGGTTATACATCCACAAGATGGCGCTGGACTGCAGAAAAAAATTGTGGCCACTCCCGGACCCTTAAATAGCCAGGAACCTCCCACCAACACAAAAAGAACAATCACCATACAGAGGTAACCAAAAATAATTATAACAAGGGCGGGATGGAACAGGACGTGCTGTATACTTATAATACCAATTCTACAGGTGAGTACTCACAGAATTGTATTATTCCAAATATACAGCACGTCCTGTTCCAGAATATTCCTTACACATGGGACATCCAATAGCAATAGTGTCCGTAAGGTAGGGTGGGATCCCCAAATGTAACAGCGGGCAGTTTAAACCACTGCCGCCTGCAGAACTTTGCGACCAAAAGCAGCATCAGCTGAGGCCCTAACATCAACCTTGTAAAACTTAGAAAAGGTATGAACAGAAGACCAAGTAGCAGCCTTGCAAACTTGATCAACAGAAGCTTGGTGCTGAAAAGCCCAAGAGGCACCAATAGCACGAGTAGAATGAGCAGTAAGGCAGAAGGGAGGATCCTTCCCCTTAGCAGAATAGGCTTGCACCACCGCCTGACGGATCCATTTGCTGATAGTGGATTTAGCCGGAGGCAAACCCTTCCTAGGTCCAGAAGGGAGAACAAAAAGAGCATCAGTCTTCCTGAAGGATTCAGTAGCTACCAAATAAAACTTCAAAGTCCTAACCACATCCAGAGAATGTAAGACCCTCTCCTTAGGGTTACTAGATTAGGACACAGAGAAGGCAAGACAATGTCCTGATTGAGGTGAAAAGCAGACACAACCTTAGGCAGAAAATCTGGCTTAAACCGAAATACCACCTTGTCCTGGTGTCTCTCAAAATAAGGAGGCGTGATGGAAAGCGCCGCCAACTCAGAAACACGCCTAACAGAAGTGATAGCCACCAAAAATGCTACCTTAAGCGTCAAGATAGACAAAGGGGCCTTACGCAGAGGCTCAAAAGGAGGACCCTGCATAGCGGATAAGACCAAATTCAAATCCCAGACTGGTAGGCTTACGTGGAGGTCGCACATGAGTAACCCCCTTGAAGAAGGTCTTAACCAAACGATGGTTGGCAAAGGATCTTTGGAAGAAAACAGCCAAGGCTGAAACATGACCTTTGAGGGTACTAAGTTGAAGACCCAAGTCCAAACCATGTTGCAGGAATTCCAGGGTCCTGGGAACAGAAAACACCCGACAGGGAAGGGACTTAGACTCACACCAGGCAATGAAAGAATGCCATACCCTATAGTAGATAAAGGATGAGGACTTCTTCCTAGCCCTAATCATGGTACCAACTACAGAAGCAGGCAGCCCATTCTTCATCAAGATGGAGGTTCGTTAAAGCCAGCGTTTGTAAATTGGGATGGCGTAGCTGCTCCTGAGTGAGCAGGTCTGGATCCTTGGGCAGGGCATACTGATCTACTGCCAACTGCACGACGTCTGCGAACCACACCCTTCTTGGCCAACAGGGGGCCACCAGAATGTTTGGCACCCCTTCCTGGGCTATCTTGTGCAGCGCCCTGCCCAGCAGAGGAAATGGAGGGAATACATAGAGGAGCTGAAAACTCTTCCAAGACATTGCTAATGCATCCATGACCAAGGCCAGAGGGTCCTGTGACAGAGAGACAAAGACTGGAAGCTTGTGTGACGGGACGCGTGACGGGACGCAAACAGATGCACATCCGGCTGACCCCAGCGGTGGCACAGGGAGCGAAACACCCTTCTGCTGAGGGACCATTCTCCCAGACGAGAAGTCCCCCTGCTCATAGAGTCTGCCTGTCAGAACTAACTCACCTGCGCCCCGGTCCCGCACCGTCCGCGCACGTGACTTATATGCCCTCCGGCGGTGCTGCACACAGCGTGCCCGCCGGAGGTTGAAATAAAGGGCCAATGTGGCCAAAGGCTGTGGAGGCAGACACACCCCTAGTTCTGGGTCTGGGCCAATGAGCCCAAGGGAGGTTCTGGGCTATACGCCCTTTGTTGTAATGTGAACCAATGTTTGTCAGAGTTGAAGTCAGCACCAATCACACTCACTTCCCCCATCTCTATTCAGATCTGGTTCCTATAAAGGCTTCACCTTGTCAGTTACTCAATGCCTGTGATAGAGCCTTGTACCTAGTTTGTCTTTTGAATTACTCTGTCTGATCTCCGTTTCCGACCCCTGCCTGAACCGACCATTCTCCGTCTGATCTCTGTTGCCGACCCCTGCCTGAACCGACCATGCTCTGTCTTATTTTACGTTGCCGACCCCTGCCTGAACCGACCATTCTCTGTCTGATCTCCGTTGCCGACCCCTGCCTGAACAGACCATTCTCTGCCTGATCTCTGTTGCTGACCCCTGATTCGTACCCTGACCTCGAGCTGCCTCATCCTACTGTACTGTCGCGATCTCTGCTCCTCCGGTTTGAACTCTGGCCTGTCTTTAGACTTCCTAGCTTTTCCTGCATCATCACTGGGACCCATTCTGTTCTCGCTCCTCGCTATTGGTTCTCCAGACCTCCACCCAGTAAGCTCTCATCCTTTGAGCCATTGAAGTCCTGGGGACAACCGATCCCGGGGAGGCGTGTACTGCGTCCCGGCAAGAGGGGGCTCCTACAGGTGAAGCTGGCTGCGTAGATTGGGGGTTGAGGGCTTACCAGGAGGACTGGAGTTACCCGAGCGTGACATTATCACAGGCCCACAAAAAACGATGGATGACCTGGTACAGCAAGTGCAGGCCATGGCCACTGCTATCAATCAACTTGCCCAGAGAGTGGTCACTCAAGAGACCAGGCAGATGTCTGCACCTACAGTACCACCTCATGTTCCAGAACCGAAGGTCCCTCTTCCGGAGAAATTCTGTGGAGACTGTGCCAAGTTCTCCAATTTTAAGAATTCATGCGAACTCTACTTTAAATTGAGACCCGTATCTTCGGGTACTGAAGCTCAGGGAGTTGGTTTAGTAATCTCCCCGCTACAAGGAGATCCTCAGTCTTGGGCATTCAACTTGTTCCCCAATGATGACGCCCTTCAGTCGGTTACGGCCTTCTTCTCGGCTATGAGCGTGTTATATGCTGACCCTGACAAACAATTGACAGCTGAAAACAGACTCCGAGGCCTGAAGCAAGGGTGAAATACGGCCGAGGAATATAGCTCTGAGTTCCACCGTTGGGCTGTAGAATCCGAATGGAATGATCCTGCCTTATGTAGCCAATATAGAATGGGTCTGTCTGAGAGCATCAAAGATGCATTAGTGAATTTTCCTCTGCCTCCAGATCTAGACCAGTTAATGCAGGTCACTATTAAGATAGACCGCCGCCTTAGAGAGAGGGCTAGAGAGAGTGCTAGGGCCCAAATTTATTGGTCCCTTTTCTATTACTCAAAAGTTAAGTAATGTGACCTTTAAAGTCCGACTGCCGCAAACCATGAAAATCCCAAACTCTTTTCATGTGTCACTGCTAAAATCGGCTAGGAATGCGCAAGTTCCATCCTCGTCACCAATTTTAGTTAATGATGAACCCGAGTACGAGGTAAACAAGATTCTAGACTCTCGTAGGGTTCGTAATTCGCTGCAATATTTGATTGACTGGGTAGGTTTTGGTCCAGAGGAGAGATGCTGGGTTGCGGCAAGGGATTTGCATGCTAAAACTTTAATTAAGAAATTCCATCGTGACAATCCAAGGAAACCTGGTAAGGGTCCGGAGGCCCCTCGTGAAGGGGGGGTAGTGTCAGAACTAACTCACCTGTGCCCCGGTCCCGCGCTGTCTCCGGGCGGCCAGCCGCAGTTCTTCCTGTTCAGCGGCCGTGCCGAGCGGCGGCATCTCCTGCGGCGCCGTGCACGGCCGCTCTCCTTACTGTCCGCGTCTCCGGTTCTCGTGCTCGCGCACGTGACTTATATGCCCTCCGGCGGCGCTGCACACAGCGTGCCCGCCGGAGGTTGAAATAAAGGGCCAATGTGGCCAAAGGCTGTGGGGGCAGACACACCCCTAGTTCTGGGTCTGGGCCAATGAGCCCAAGGGAGGTTCTGGGCTATACACCCTTTGTGGTAATGTGAACCAATGTTTGTCAGAGTTGAAGTCAGCACCAATCACACTCACTTCCCCCATCTCTAATCAGATCTGGATCCTATAAAGGCTTCACCTTGTCAGTTACTCAGTGCCTGTGATAGAGCCTTGTACCTAGTTTGTCTTTTGACCCCTGCCTGAACCGACCATTCTCCGTCTGATCTCCGTTGCCGACCCCTGCCTGAACCGACCAGTCTGACCTCGAGCTGCCTCATCCTACTGTAGTCGCAATCTCTGCTCCTCCGGTTTGAACTCTGGCCTGTCTTTGGACTTCCTAGCTTTTCCTGCATCATCACTGGGACCCACTCTGTTCTCGCTCCTCGCTATTGGTTCTCCAGACCTCCACCCAGTAAGCTCTCATCCTTTGAGCCATTGAAGTCCTAGGGGCAACCGATCCCGGGTAGGCGTGTACTGCGTCCCGGCAAGCGGGGGCTCCTACAGGTGAAGCTGGCTGCGTAGATTGGGGGTTGAGAGCTTACCAGGAGGACTGGAGTTACCCGAGCATGACACTGCCTTCAGATTCTCCACCCCCACGGATCTACACAGCTGAGATGCAGAGAACACTCTCCTCCGCCTAAGACAGTATCAGGGACACTTCCTTGAGGGCCCTCTTGCTCCGGGTCCCTCCCTGATGATTGATGTAGGCAACCGCCGTCTGGTTGTTCGAGCAGATCTGAACAGCCCGACCCCGAAGGTGTGGAGTCAATTGGGCGAGAACCAACCTTATCGCCCTCAGTTCCAGGATGTTGATAGGAGTATGAGCCTTCTGAGGGCCCCACTGACCCTGGAATTTCAAAGACTTCCAGAAGCCCCCCTAGCCTGTCAGACTGGCATCCGTGGTGACTCCCAGCAAGGGGACAGAAAGGTCCTGCCCACCAAGAGGTTCCTTGAGTCCAGCCACCACGAGAGAGACCACCTGGCCAGAGGGGACAGAACAAAGACCTGATCCAGGGACCCAGGGTCCCGATCCCATACTGACAAAAGGTGTAGCTGAAGAGGTCTCATGTGAAACTGAGCATAGGGTACCGCCTCGAAGCAAGACACCATCAGTCCCATCAGCTGCATCCCCTGCCGGATGAAGGGATGAGGACAAGACAGCAGAAACTGGGCCTGAGCTTGAAGACTCTGCACCTTCTGCTGAGGGAGAAAAACCTTGACCTGAGATGTATCCCGAGTCATGCCCAGAAAGGACCTCACCAGTGACGGGGACAGGGAAGACTTGGGATGGTTGATCACCCAGCCGAGGACTCTAGTGTGGAACCACCATCTGGGTATCCAGCTCGGCTGATGGAAGGACTGAGACGTGATGAGAATGTTGTCCAGATAAGGAAGGATGCAAATGCCCTGAGATCTCAGCAGAGCCATCATGCCCGCCAGCACCTTGGTGAATACCCTGGGAGCCGAGGTGATACCGAAAGGCAAGGCCACAAATTGGTAGTGCTGATCCTCCAGAGTGAACCTGAGGAATTTCTGATGACCTGGAAAGATTGGTACGTGAAGGTAAGCGTCCTTGATGTCTACAGAAGTCATGAAATCGCCCGGGTGCAGTGAATTGACTGCTGAGCGCAGGGTTTCCATGCGAAAATGCTTGAATCTGACAAACTTGTTGAGGCACTTTAAATCCAGGATGGGCCTGAGGGACCCGTCCTTTTTGGAGGCCGTGAAGAGATTGGAATAGAAGCCTCTGCCCCTTTCCCAGAAAGGCACCAGGCAGAAGACCCCCAACTCCAGAAGGTTTTGGACAGCAAGGCACAAACCCTGAGATGACAGAGGGTTTTGAGCCATCCAGGATCTGACAAATCTTGGGGGCGGCCAGGCTGCAAACTCTATCTTGTAACCGGAGGAAACCACCTCCTGGATCCACCTGTCTGCTACACGTCGCCTCCAGACGTGAGCAAAGAGCTGAAGCCGTCCCCCCACCCAGATGGGTGAGGGCGCCTCTTCATGCCTGAGGGGGCTTGGGGAAGGATTTGGGCTTGGGACCCCAGGAGAGGCCGGGGCGGCCACGTTCCCTGCCCAAATAGTCTCCGCATGCTCCAGCAAAGGAAATTCCTCGGCCAGCCCCAGAAGCCCGAAAGGAGGGGAAAGAGGCACCAGACCCCCAAAAGGGCCGAGAAGGCCTCCTGCGTTGAGGTAACCTACCTCCCCTGGCAAACAAGTCCAAACGTTCACCAAAGAGGTGCAACCCCTTAAAGGGGAACCCAGTGAGAGCCTTCTTAGCAGCATAATAAGCTACCCACTGACGCAGCCAGACAGAGCGGCGTATAGCCACCAAAAGGGCAGATGTCCTTCCACACATTCTAATGACATCATCCATGGCAGAGAGGATATATGCAACAAATTCATAGCAAAGCAGGAGAGATCTATAGTCTTCACCTCCCGCGTCATCAGAGGCCCCATGTATGAGACACTTAAGCAGCCCTTTAATAGCAATAGCCATTATAGCAGAGGCACAAACCGGGCGCAGCGCAGTCCCCACACAGGCAAAAGAATGACAGGACAGCTGGTCCAAGTGCCGGTCCTCACCATCCCGCAGGGTAGTAGTGTCAGGTGAATGCATGACTGATGTGTTAGACAACCCTAGAACGGGCGCGTCCACCTCGGGAGGACAAGATCAACGTTTAATCACATCAGCAGGGAAGGGATACCTCTTGTCCCAACTCTTGGGCACCCCGTGTAGCTTAATAGGCCGTTCCCATTCCTTGAGCACTAGATTATTAAAGTGAGTCTGCTCAGGGAACTCCAAGCCTGGCTTAACCGAATCAAAAAGCTCACCCTGCTGCGGAGCCACTGAAGGAGGAGAAATACAAAGCACTTCGAATATGTGACTCAACAACCTGTCAGTATCATCTGAGGACCATGGGTCTTCCGAAAGGGAGACCCGGTACCGCCATAGATCTTAGGTTGTTCCTCAGAGGACTCTGAATCAGAAAACAATTCCCCCTCCTCGAGGGGGTAAGGGCCAGAAAGTAAGGTCCCTCATCCTCTACAGGAAAGAGGGAAGCAGAGGGAGATATATGCTGCTTCTTTGCAGAAGCCTTACGCGGGGCTGACCCAGCAATATGTTTTGCAATGCTGGCCACCTGTGCAGCCAAATCAGATTGAGAGTCCCCACTAGTATGCCCCTCACTGGGGGTCAGATGTAAGCGTAGGGGGGTAGGCGAAGCCAAAAGGGGCGCAGCCCCAGGGCCCGCAACAGACAGCCCGGACTGCAGCGCAAGTACCTGCTGGGTGTAGTTTACACATACCCTGACATCGTCACTCACAGGGGAAACCCCACACACAACACACAGCCGAGCTTGTCCTGAAGGAACCCCAGGCACATTATCCCCAGAAGCCTCCATATGGTGATTTGAGTGGCACAACAGGCCAGTATAGGTTTAAGGCTAGTAATAGCCACCCGGGATGCCCAAAAAACCCGCTAGGGAGGTGGGAGATTACCAAAGGGAAGAGGGCCGGGAGAAACCACAGTGACGTTTATCCCGCCTGAAAGACATAAAAAGACATCCCCATAAGCATGAGAAGCAGAAAGAAAAAACACCCCGCAGGGACACTCACGGACCGCACTGGTAAAGGAGCAGCAGCGCACGCAGCACGAGCGAAGGAGGAAGAGAAGTAAAATGGCGCCAGCACAGACCTCGAGGGGCGGGCGGAGATGTGACGCCAAAAGCGTCATCCGCAGAGCCTGCCCCCCCCCCCCCCCCGAAGAGCGCGAATCGAGTCCCATGTGATCTCGGCGTCCAATGACGGCGCAGCAGCAGCTGAGGCAATGTCGCCGCCGTCCGCGGAGCGCTGTACAAGCGGCGCGGCGGCGAGTGTATTAAACCGGACCTTCAGCGTGATTTAATGAAAAGCCCAAACTCTTAAAAAACGGTTCCCCAGCATCTAAAATTAATATATTTTACGTTTTTAGTCACTAACTTATTATTCTTTCCCCCACTGGGCTGCAACTCTGTTCAGGAATTTAGGATACGGGCGGCGCCATCTTGACTCAGAAGCATCATACTTACTGAGGAGAGGAGAGTGGGATAAGGTACAGGGGGGCGGGTTATAGCTGTGCTTTGCTCAGACAGAGCAGAGCTGGAGTCAGGTAAAGGTCAGCAGTCCCATAATGCAGAGCAGCACAGTCAGGAGGCACTTCCTGTTTGCAGGCTGCCTGATAAGATGGCGGCTTCCATAAGCCGCCATCTTGGATGTTTAAAGGCTCATAACATGCAATAGATGCAGGTAAGATGATTTTTAATGTGGACAATCTGTATGTACAGGGTGTGGGAAACATATAAGATAGACTCTTATTCAGAGTGAAGGTCCGCTTTAGATAGCCCCACACACCAGGTGTAGCAGATGATGGGGAGAGAGCATCCAGGGCTCTGCTGACACCCGCTGGTGGCTGATGGAACTGCAGATGGGGTGAGAGCAGCCAGAGCTCTGCTGACACCAGCTGGTGGCTACCGGTACAGCAGATGGGGTAATTGACCCCAGCCGGGCATCAGCCAAACCCGGGGTTCTAACACCGGCTCTGTGCACGTACAGTACCAGAGCTGCTGTACTGCCACCACCATCTTGCCAGCAAGCTATAAGACACCCCCTGAAAATAAGCTATAGCGCCTATTTTTGGAGCAAAAATAAATATAAGACCTGTCTTATTTTCAGGGAAACGCAGTAATCATTACATAGGGAGTTAGTTCAGTACCAGGTGCAAAAATACCATTTTGTGATTACTCACCTGTAAAATGGGTATTATAAGTATGTCACACACCCCGCTTCAGAATAGTCATTACACTTGGGTTATACCGACCTGTAGAGGGCGATCTTGCGGAGATGTCATGAAAAAAGGGAGCCCCTCCCGGCCCATAAATACCTGGGACCTCCCACTCACTCCCAGTATTAAGACAACAGTAAAGGGACCAGGAAGAGCCAAAATACCGTTTTCTGATTACTCACCTTTAAAACGGATATTATAAGTGTGCCATACACTCCGCTTCAATACTTCTTGACAGTTGGGTTATTCTCCAGTAGAGGTTGAACTTCTGCAGAGATGAATGCAAAAGAAAGAAGCCCCTCCCGGTCCATAACTACCTGGGACCTCCCACCAATTCCCCAGTGTAAGATAGCAGTAAAGGGAACAGGAAGAACCAAATATAACAATACAAACAAAAAACAATGTTTCACCATATAAAGGATCCAGAATACCAAACAGGGTGGGTGAAGCGGAGTGTATGTCACACTTATAATATCCGTTTTAAAGGTGAGTAATCACAAAACGGTATTATTCCAAGTGTGACATCCGCTTCAATACTTCTTGACAGTTGGGACATCCAATAGCAGTGTCCGTCAAGAGTGGGAACCATAAACAGTAAAGAATGCACCAACTCAAACCACTGCAGCTTGCAGAACCTTGCGACCAAAAACAGCATCCGCTGAAGCCCGCACATCAACCTTATAAAACTTGGAAAAAGTATGAACAGAAGACCAAGTAGCAGCCTTACAAACTTGTTCAACAGAAGCCTGGTGCTGAAAAGCCCAGGATGCACCCACAGCACGAGTAGAGTGCGCAGTGACCCTAAAAGGGGGAGTCCTCCCCTTAGCAGAATAGGCCCAAACAATGGCCTGACGAATCCATTTGCAAATCGTAGACTTAGCAGGTGCCAAACCTTTCCTGGGCCCGCAGGGCACCACGAAAAAAGCGTCCGTCTTGCGGAAGGAAGAAGTAGTCACCAAATAGTACTTCACACAGCGAACAACGTCCAAATTGTGCAGAACCCTATCCTTGTCATTGTTAGGCTTAGGACACAAGGAAGGGAGAACAATATCCTGATTGAGGTGGAAAGCAGACACCACCTTAGGAAGGAAATCCGGTTTAAAACGAAAAACCACCTTATCCTGGTGTCTTTCAAAGTAAGGGGCCTGAATCGACAGAGCCGCCAACTCAGAGACATGCCGAACCGAGGTAATTGCCACCAAGAAGGCAACCTTCTGAGTGAGAACCGAAAGAGCAATATCATGTAGTGGCTCAAAAGGAGGACCCTGCAGAGCCGAAAGAACCAAATTCAAATCCCAAACAGGAACTACAGCTTTTCGCACATGCGCCACCCCTTGGAAAAAAGTCTTAACCAGCGGGTGTAATACAAAAGACCTCTGGAAGAAAACCGACAGAGCAGAAACCTGTCCTTTCAAAGTACTAAGCTGGAACCCAAGGTCCAGATTATGCTGAAGAAACTCCAAAATCCTGGGTACAGAAAAAACCCTGCAAGGCAAGGCCCTAGCCTCACACCAATCAATATAGGACCTCCAAGTCCTGTAGTAAATGCCAGAAGAGGACCGCTTCCTAGCCCTAATCAGGGTCTGAATGACCGCTTCAGACAAACCTTCCTCTTTCAAGATGAAGGTTTCAACAGCCAGGCCGTCAAAGCCAGCGTTTGTAAATTGGGGTAAAGTAGATGACCCTGGGATAGCAGGTCCGGCAGCAAGGGAAGCCGGTACTGGTCTACGGCCATCCTTACGACGCCTGCGTACCAAACCCTTCTTGGCCACCTTGGAGCCACCAGAATTGCTGGTGCCCCTTCTAGAACCAGTTTGCGAACTACCCTGCCCACCATGGAGAAAGGTGGAAACAGGTACAGAAAACCCAGGTCCTTCCAAGCCAGAGACAAGGCATCCACTGCCAAGGCCAGGGGATCCTGAGAAAGAGACACAAATGGCGGAAGCTTGTGATTGAGCCTCGAGGCAAAGAGATCCACCTCCGGAGTCCCCCACTTGCGGCAAAGATCCAGAAAGACCTCGGGGTTAAGAGACCACTCTCTGTGGCGAGAGGACCCCCTGCTCAGGGAATCTGCTTCCGCATTCTCCACCCCCGGAATGTAGACTGCCGAAAGGCAAGGAACATTACTCTTCGCCCAGCGCAGGATCAGAGAGACTTCCCTGGGGGCACTCCTGCTGCGAGTCCCTCCTTGGTGATTTGTGTAGGCCACTGCCGTTCGGTTGTCCGAACACACCTGAACCGGAAGACCCTGTAACTGTGGGGTTAACCGAGCCAGAACCAGACGAATGGCTCGGAGCTCCAATACATTGATGGGGGTGTGAGCCTCCTGGGGACCCCACACCCCGCTGAACTGATGACTCTTCCAATAACCTCCCCAGCCCGACAGGCTGGCATCCGTGGTAACCGTCTCCCAACAGGGGACCAGAAAGGATCTGCCCTTCACCAGATTGGAGACTACCAGCCACCACCGAAATGACTGCCGAACCCTGGGAGACATCTTGAAAGGTTGATCCAATGACTGTGGGCTCCTGTCCCAATAGGTCAATAGGAGAAGTTGAAGAGATCTCATGTGAAATTGTGCAAACAGCACTGCCTCGAAGGAGGACACCATCAGGCCCACCAGTTTCATCCCCTGTCGGATAGAGGGACAAGGACTGGCCAGAAGAAGACGGATCAGGTCCTGAATCCCCTGCACCTTGGTCTGGGGCAGAAACACTCTGGCCCGATTGGTATCCAGATTCATGCCCAGAAATGAAATCACTCGAGACGGGGAGAGAGAAGACTTGGTGCGGTTGATCACCCACCCGAATCTCTCCAGGGTCGACACCACCTGGAGGGTGTCCAGTTCTGCCTGCTGAAGGGAAGAAGCAGAAATCAACAGATCGTCCAGATAAGGCACAATGCGAATGCCCTCCAAATGCCCGCCAAAACCTTGGTGAAGACCCTCGGTGCCGAGGTCAGACCGAAGGGAAGAGCTACGAATTGATAATGTTGATCCCCCACCGCAAACCGGAGGAATCTCTGATGTGTCTGAAAAATCGGAACATGCAGATACGCATCCTTGATGTCATAAAATCCCCTTTGCGAAGGGAATTGATAGCCGAGCGCAGAGTCTCCATGCGAAACTTTTTGGCTCTGATAAACCTGTTGAGAACCTTGAGATCTAGAATGGGTCTCACCGAACCCTTCTTTTTGGGAACCGTGAAAAGGTTGGAGTAGTAAGCCCTGCCTCTTATCAACAGAGGCACCGGGCAAATAACCCCCATGTCCAGAAGGCTTTTCACTGCCAACAGGAGCCCCTGTGCAGCCTGAGGGTCCGAGGGCACCCGAGACCTTAAGAATCTTGGGGGCGGCCAGTACTCGAACTCCAGTTTGTACCCGGAGTAGACCACTTCCAAGATCCAATTTTCTGTGACCTCACGGGCCCAGACCCGGAAGATGAGCCGCAGCCGCCCCCCACCCTTACGGGTGAGGGCGCCCCTTCATTGCTGAGCCGGGTTAACGGCAGGCTTGGGCCCCCAGGCAGCCGCGGGACGTGCCCGACCTCTGCCTCTGTTCCAGGACGAGCCCCTGACCCCCGAGAAGGCCAGACCCCTAGACGCTCTGGCTCCTCGAAAGGAAGGAGTGAACGAGCCCGCCCGCCGAAAGGGACGGCGCTGTTTCCTCCGCTGAGGTAACTTACCTCCTTTAGCAACAGCATCCAATTTATCTCCAAACAGCCACGCACCCAAGAAGGGGAGAGCTGTGAGTGACTTCCAATGTCCGCTGTCCACTGACGGAGCCAGACCAATCTGCGCATGGCCACCAGCAAGGCTGACATCCTACTACACACGACAATGGAGTCTTCCATCGCAGCCATGACAAAATCCATGAACAATTCGCACTTCTTAAGTATAGCAAACTCAGCGCTAGCTGGATCCAGCTGAGCGTTATTCAGCCAGTCCCTGATAAGACACCTGGTAGCAAGCGACACCAGGGCAAATGCACTAACCGGCCGCAGGGCCGAGCCCACGTTGGCAAATGCGTGGCACGCCATCTGATCCAGGCGCTTGTCCTCGCCATCCTTAAGGGAGGAGGCGTCAGGGGTGTTCAGTACAGAAGAGTTGGTCAAACCTAACACAGGCGCGTCGACCTCGGGAGGAGAAGACTAGCGCTTGACCGCCTCCACCGGAAAGGGATACTTCTTATCCCATCCCTGAGGCACACCAGGGAGCCAACTGGGTCTCTCCCATTCCCTAAGTATCAGCGCATCAAAATGACCCTGGGTAGGGAATTCCAAACGGGGCTTGTAGGCCCCCAAAAATTCCCCCTTCTTAAGAGGGGGCGCCTCAGGTGGATCACCTCCAATAAATGTGACAAACAGTGGCGGTATCAACGGCATCCCCCAGCGCCTGCCCGACATTGGAATTCCCAGGCTGACCATAGTCAGCCTCTGAATCCTGATACAATTCCCCCTCCTCTAGCGGGGAATAATCGGATAATTCAGCGGACTCATCGTCAGTGTCCCACAAGGGCTGGGCCGACGACAACTGTCTCTTTTTAGCCTGGGGCTTCTTGCCCACCGTGCTAGCAATCATTTTCTCTATGCTGGCCAACCTAGCCCAAACATGAGAAAGCGACTCCCCACTAGTACCAATGTCACTTGGGGTACGGATCAGGTGGGGAGGGGAAGGCGATGAAGCGGGAGGAGCCGACCCAGAAGGCTGGGTACCAGACTGCCGCGTTATGGCCATTTGTGCGCATGGTATACAGATCAGCACATTCTCCCCCGTAAGGGATACCCCACACCCCACTTATGGCCTGGATTGTCCCGAAGGGATCCCGGGCCTGGTATCCTGCAGAGCCTCCATATGGTGAATTCTTGTGGTCAGTCGCAAGACCGTAGGGGATTACGCATAAGCAACCCGGGATGCCCCTTAAAAGTCCCGGTGGGAGGATTTTTGGGGTGGACAATATTTATATCTAGGGACCAGGAGAGACCTCTTAAAATGCACTTATACGGGGACACCTGTAACACACAAAATAGGCCACATAAGAGCAGAGAATAGTAAGGGATGCCCTAGCATTAGATATTACAGTCACACAGCCGAAATATTCATATACAGGTATATGACTAAGCATATATAATTATCACGTCTATACCGCCAAGCAGCCATACAGAGCAAATAAAAGGCATATAGGCACACACACAAATATATATATATATATATATATATATATATATATATATATATATAACTATGAATATATACATATATACACATGTGCCCCCAATGTATGTAGCCCACGGGCACAATAACGCCCGGCGACATGTACCGCAAGGAAGAGCATAAGCCTAGGTATCCAGCTAAGGGAGCCCGTATGGGGCACTCACGACAGAAGATGGCGTCCATTCGTGGAGAGGGTGAAGGGGGCGGGCCAGCGCGGAGCACGCCAGCACGTGGCCCCGCCCCCTCCAACGCGGGATTCACTCCCAAGCCGCGCTTCCAGCCGATAGGGCTGGAGCCGGCCGACGACGCCAAGGGGGGCGGGCCGGTGCACTCTGCCGACGCGGGAGAGCGCCAGGCCCCGCCCCCCCTCACTGAGGGAAGCAGAAGGTCGCGCTCCCCGGCCAATATGGCCGCGGAGCCGACCATAAGAGAACCGGACCGCCGCCGCAAAAGAGCGTGCGTGCGGGCCGAACATTAACACACACACATACACATGATTAAACAGTGATTAAACACACACACTGAAAATAAAGGTCAGGTATTCAGCCCCCCCCCCCGGAGAAGAGTAAGGGACCCGGGAGGGGGGGAACCCTGCCAGAATCTGGCCCTAAGACTAGCGGGACGGGCATCCCACACCAGGATCACCAAAACCTGGATAACCGCCTACCCCATGGTGGGGTCTCACGGTGGAGCGGTGCTCCTACTGCACCCAAAGGGTGCTCCTACCTTTACCTTTACCTCCTACCAAGGACCCGCAGCCGAAGCTGGGAGGCTCAATACAGGGACAATTTAGGAGGGTCTTGGCAGCAACAGGGACAAAAATGGCCGGGCGCAAGCCCGGCTTACCTGCAAGTAAGAGAAGCCTTCATCTTCTGTCTTGCTCGCTCCCTGCAGAGAAGACAACTGGGGAATTGGTGGGAGGTCCCAGGTAGTTATGGACCGGGAGGGGCTTCTTTTTTTGCATTCATCTCGCCCTCTACTGGAGAATAACCCAACTGTCAAGAAGTATTGAAGCGGAGTGTATGTCACACTTGGAATATAACCAGTAACAGTAAAAAAGGTTCACCATAGAAAGGATCCAGAATACCAAAGGGCGGGGTGAAGCGGGGTGTGTGACATACTTATACTACCCATTTTACAGGTGAGTAATCACAAAATGGTATTATTCTAAGTATGTCACACACCCCGCTTCAGAATATTCATTACACTTGGGACATCCAATAGCAGTGTCCATAAAGGGCGGGGATCCAAAACAAGGCAATAATGCACAAACTTAAACCACTGCAGCTTGTAGAACTTTGCGGCCAAAAACAGCATCCACTGAGGCCCGCACATCAACCTTGTAAAACTTGGAAAAAGTGTGAACGGAAGACCAAGTAGCAGCCTTACAAACTTGCTCAACAGAGGCCTGATGCTGGAAAGCCCAGGACGCCCCAACAGCACGAGTAGAATTAGCAGTAACACGAAAAGGGGGAATCTTCCCCTTGGCAGAATAGGCCCCAACAATGGCCTGGCGAATCCATTTACTAATGGAAGACTTGGCGGGAGCCAAACCTTTCCTAGGCCCGGAGGGCACCACAAAAAGGGCGTCAGTCTTACGAAAAGAAGAAGTAGCCACCAAATAGTACTTCACACAGCGAACCACATCCACAGAATGCAAGACCCTCTCCTTGTCATTGCTGGGCTTAGGACACAAGGAGGGTAGAACAATGTCCTGATTAAGATGAAAGGCAGAAACCACCTTAGGAAGGAAACCTGGCTTGAAGCGGAAAACAACCTTGTCCTGATGCCTCTCAAAGTACGGGGCCTTAATGGACAAAGCCGCCAACTCCGATACACGCCGAACGGAAGTGATGGCAACCAAAAACGCAACCTTCTGAGTAAGCGTAGAAAGAGCAATATCCTGCAAAGGTTCAAAAGGAGGACCCTGAAAAGCAGAACGAACCAAATTCAAATCCCAAACTGGGAGCAAAGGCTTCCTAGGAGGCCGCACATGCGTAACCCCCTGGAAAAAGGTCTTAACCAGAGGATGAAGAGCAAAAGACCTTTGAAAGAAAACAGCCAGGGCAGAAACGTGCCCTTTCAACGTACTAAGCTGCAAACCCGGGTCCAGACCATGTTGCAGAAATTCCAAAACCCTAGGGATAGAAAACAACCTGCAAGGCAAGGTCCGGACCTCACACCAATCAATATAAGTGTCATGCCCGGAGTTCCTCCTTAGCCGATTGCCTGTGTATTTATGCAGCCTGACCACCAGATGGTGCTGGCCAGCAGAACTCCTGGGATCAGCCAGCACCTGGGCTAATTAGCTGCTACCCTTTATAAGCTGATGCTGACATGTAGTCAGTGGCTTAACATTGTTGTTGTTGATGATCATTGCTTTGTGTACTCTGTGAACCTGGACCCTTTGATCTTGAACCTGAACTCTGTATAGCAGAGCATCTGTATCCTGTATCCCTTGTGAACCATTGGGTTCATTTCTGTTGCCTTGGACTATATTGGACTGGACTTCGTGTTTGCATGTTATTCCTCACTACCACTGTATGTATAGCAATCTGAGTGTTTGTTTGCTTGTTCACAATAAACACATTGTGTTGCTGCACTATGCCAGTCTCTCTGCCTTTCAGTTCTCTAATAATTGGTCACCCCTTATTAATGGTCAGCCCATTAAGACCATAAGAGACTGTAAGGCTGAGCTGGCTTTGGTGTGCTGAGTGTATGCATGGTCCTAGTGCCAGCCTTAGTACTTTGTCTGCATTGCCTTCTAGCCTTTGCCATAGTTTGCCATAGCCTGTATTGGGGCCCACCTTGTTTTGTAGTTTGGGGCCCAGTTCTTGTCTGTCTAGTTTGTCTGTCTAGTATTTGTCTCTCCTGTGTTTCCCCTTCCCAAGTCTGCGACCACCACGGGATTACCTGGGGCCTGTGCATCTTCACCTTCAGAAGCTCTGCTGAAGAAGTAGGTGGATAACGGGCTCCTTGAGTTCCAGGTCCCCTACGCCTCTGGTTAATCGGCAGTTTGCCTCCCTGGTGGCGCAGGCGGGTTGTCTGTCTGTTGTGTGTTTAGTCAGCCTCCCAAGATGTCCAAAAAGGCATCTGTAGCTATGGACCCTGACCATCCCACTTCTCCCACAGACAGATACATATTTGTGCCCCCACCTCGCTTTAAAGAGCTCACCCTGACCACTTATTCCCAGTTCCTCCAGGCTGCCGCAAAATTACTGTTGGAGCCTTATTTTTGGCAGTCTCCTAAGACTACCTTAAGTCGTCAGGTGGCCTACTTTCTGTTGGAGGATGACCTGTTTTTCTGGGCTGAAGCTTGGTTAAATCATTGCAAACATCTCAGTGAAAATGTAGTCGAATTCCTGAAATTTTTAGGTACTTCCTACTTAAATATTCCTGAGACAGTGTTTGCTGGCTTGGACCTGGCTTCAGTATTTGCAGCCCAGAAATCTAAAATTTCTGCCCTGTCTGACCAACCTGTCTTGTCTGATCAATCTGACCAACCTGTCTTGTCTGATCAATCTGACCAACCTGTCTTGTCTGATCAATCTGACCAACCTGTCTTGTCTGATCAATCTGACCAACCTGTCTTGTCTGATCAACCTGACCCGTCTGTCCTGTCTGATCAACCTGACCCGTCTGTCCTGTCTGATCAACCTGACCCGTCTGTCCTGTCTGATCAACCTGACCCGTCTGTCCTGTCTGATCAACCTGACCCGTCTGTCCTGTCTGATCAACCTGACCCGTCTGTCCTGTCTGATCAACCTGACCCGTCTGTCCTGTCTGATCAACCTGACCCGTCTGTCCTGTCTGATCAACCTGACCCGTCTGTCCTGTCTGATCAACCTGACCCGTCTGTCCTGTCTGATCAACCTGACCCGTCTGATCACTCTGACCTGTCGGTCCAGTCTGCTCAATCTGACCTGTCGGTCCAGTCTGCTCAATCTGACCTGTCGGTCCAGTCTGCTCAATCTGACCTGTCGGTCCAGTCTGCTCAATCTGACCTGTCGGTCCAGTCTGCTCAATCTGACCTGTCGGTCCAGTCTGCTCAATCTGACCTGTCGGTCCAGTCTGCTCAATCTGACCTGTCGGTCCAGTCTGCTCAATCTGACCTGTCGGTCCAGTCTGCTCAATCTGACCTGTCGGTCCGGTTTGATCGCCCTGTCGGTTCTGCCAAGTTGGATCGCCCTGCTCAACGCGCCCTGCCTGCCGGGTTGGATCGCCCTGCTCAACGCGCCCTGCCTGCCGGGTTGGATCGCCCTGCTCAACGCGCCCTGCCTGCCGGGTTGGATCGCCCTGCTCAACGCGCCCTGCCTGCCGGGTTGGATCGCCCTGCTCAACGCGCCCTGCCTGCCGGGTTGGATCGCCCTGCTCAACGCGCCCTGCCTGCCGGGTTGGATCGCCCTGCTCAACGCGCCCTGCCTGCCGGGTTGGATCGCCCTGCTCAACGCGCCCCGGTTGCTGGGTTTGATCACCCGTGCCACCATTTCGTGGACTTTGATCCTGGGGGGACTTCGATGTCCGCCAAGTCTTCGCCTGCTTTGGTCTTTATCCCTGTCCTGCGGAGCAGGTATCTAAAGGCGTTCGGTGCCCGCCTGGTCGGGGGGGGGATACTGTCATGCCCGGAGTTCCTCCTTAGCCGATTGCCTGTGTATTTATGCAGCCTGACCACCAGATGGTGCTGGCCAGCAGAACTCCTGGGATCAGCCAGCACCTGGGCTAATTAGCTGCTACCCTTTATAAGCTGATGCTGACATGTAGTCAGTGGCTTAACATTGTTGTTGTTGATGATCATTGCTTTGTGTACTCTGTGAACCTGGACCCTTTGATCTTGAACCTGAACTCTGTATAGCAGAGCATCTGTATCCTGTATCCCTTGTGAACCATTGGGTTCATTTCTGTTGCCTTGGACTATATTGGACTGGACTTCGTGTTTGCATGTTATTCCTCACTACCACTGTATGTATAGCAATCTGAGTGTTTGTTTGCTTGTTCACAATAAACACATTGTGTTGCTGCACTATGCCAGTCTCTCTGCCTTTCAGTTCTCTAATAATTGGTCACCCCTTATTAATGGTTATCTCCCGGGAGATATCCGTGACAATAAGACATCCAAATCCTATAGTAGATGGCAGAGGAAGACTTCTTTCTAGCCCTAACCAGAGTCTGAATAACAGCATCAGAAAGACCTTCCTCCTTCAAGATGGAGGTTTCAGCAGCCACGCCGTCAAAGCCAGCGTTGGTAAATTGGGGTAGAGCAGTTGACCCTGAGTGAACAGATCCGGCAGAAGGGGCAGATCGAACTGATCCGCTGCCAACCGTACCACGTCTGCGAACCAAACCTGTCTTGGCCATCTTGGAGCCACCAAGACTGCTGACGCACCCTCTAGGGCCAGCTTGCGCACCACCTTGCCCACCATGGGAAACGGAGGGAACAGGTACAGAAACCCCAGATCCCTCCAGTTCAGAGACATCGCATTCACTGCCAGAGCCAGCGGATCCCGCGAGAGAGACACAAATGCCGGAAGCTTGTGATTGTGACGAGAGGCAAAGAGGTCCACCTCCGGAGTTCCCCACCGGTGGCAAAGCGACCGAAACACCTCGGGGCTGAGAGACCATTCCCCCCGGCAAGATGAGCACCTGTTCAGGGAGTCCGCCTCCGTGTTCTCCACTCTCGGAATGTACACCACCGAGATGCATGAGACATTGCTCTCTGCCCAAGCCAGGATCAAGGACACTTCCCTGAGGGCACGCCTGCTGCGAGTCCCTCCCTGGTGATTGATGTAGGCGACCGCCGTCTGATTGTCCGGCCGAACTTGAACCGGCAACCCCTGGAACTGATGAGTCAAGTGAAACAGAACCAACCTGATGGCTCTCAGCTCCAGAACATTGATGGGATCGTGAGCCTCCTGAGGCCCCCACAGTCCCTGAAACTGAAGATCCTTCCAAACCCATAAGAGAACCGGACCGCCGCCGCAAAAGAGCGTGCGTGCGGGCCGAACATTAACACACACACATACACATGATTAAACAGTGATTAAACACACACACTGAAAATAAAGGTCAGGTATTCAGCCCCCCCCCCCCCCCCCCCCCGGAGAAGAGTAAGGGACCCGGGAGGGGGGGAACCCTGCCAGAATCTGGCCCTAAGACTAGCGGGACGGGGCATCCCACACCAGGATCACCAAAACCTGGATAACCGCCTACCCCATGGTGGGGTCTCACGGTGGAGCGGTGCTCCTACTGCACCCAAAGGGTGCTCCTACCTTTACCAAGGACCCGCAGCCGAAGCTGGGAGGCTCAATACAGGGACAATTTAGGAGGGTCTTGGCAGCAACAGGGACAAAAATGGCCGGGCGCAAGCCCGGCTTACCTGCAAGTAAGAGAAGCCTTCATCTTCTGTCTTGCTCGCTCCCTGCAGAGAAGACAACTGGGGAATTGGTGGGAGGTCCCAGGTAGTTATGGACCGGGAGGGGCTTCTTTTTTTGCATTCATCTCGCCCTCTACTGGAGAATAACCCAACTGTCAAGAAGTATTGAAGCGGAGTGTATGTCACACTTGGAATATAACCAGTAACAGTAAAAAAGGTTCACCATAGAAAGGATCCAGAATACCAAAGGGCGGGGTGAAGCGGGGTGTGTGACATACTTATACTACCCATTTTACAGGTGAGTAATCACAAAATGGTATTATTCTAAGTATGTCACACACCCCGCTTCAGAATATTTATTACACTTGGGACATCCAATAGCAGTGTCCATAAAGGGCGGGGATCCAAAACAAGGCAAAGCGACCGAAACACCTTGGGGCTGAGAGACCATTCCCCCCAGCAAGATGAGCACCTGTTCAGGGAGTCCGCCTCCGTGTTCTCCACTCTCGGAATGTACACCGCCGAGATGCATGGGACATTGCTCTCTGCCCAAGCCAGGATCAAGGACACTTCCCTGAGGGCACGCCTGCTGCCAGTCCCTCCCTGGTGATTGATGTAGGCGACCGCCGTCCGATTGTCCGACCAAACTTGAACCGGCAACCCCTGGAACTGATGAGTCAAGTGAAACAGAACCAACCTGATGGCTCTCAGCTCCAGAACATTGATGGGATCGTGAGCCTCCTGAGGCCCCCACAGTCCCTGAAACTGAAGATCCTTCCAAACCCCCCCCCCAACCTGACAGGCTGGCATCCGTGGTGACCGTCTCCCAACAAGGGGTCAGAAAGGATCTGCCCCTCATCAGATTGCTTGGTTCCAGCCACCACCGAAGGGAATGCTGAACCCGGGGGGAAATCAGAAAAGACTGATCCAATGACAGCGGAGACCTGTCACAGGCCGCCAAAAGATGGAGCTGGAGCGTCCTTGTGTGAAACTGGGCAAAGGGAACCGCCTCGAAAGAAGCCACCATCAATCACACCAGTCTCATCCCCAGCCGGATGGATGGACGAAGAAGTTGAGTCAATTCCTGAATCAAAAGAACCTTGGGCCGGGGAAGGAACACCCTGGCCTGAGAAGTATCCAGAGACATTCCCAGGAATGCCACCACCCTGGACAGAGAGAGGAAGGACTTGGGATAGTTGATCACCCAGCCGAATCTCTCCAGAGTGGATACCACAGTCCTGGTATCTAGCTCCGCCTGGCTGAGAGAGGATGCTATAATGAGAAGATTGTCCAGATAAGGCACGATGCAGATACCCTGGGATCTGAGGAGGGCCATCACCCCCGCCAGCACCTTGGTGAAAACCCTTGGAGCCGAGGTAAGGCCAAAGAGCCACAAACTGAAAATGCCGATCTTCCACCACAAACCTGAGAAATCTCTGATGTGCCGGGAAGATTGGAACATGCAGATAAGCGTCCTTGATGTCTATGGATGTCATGAAGTCCTCCTGACGAAGCGAATTTATGGCTGAGCGCAGAGTTTCCATGCGGAACTTCCTGGGACGGATAAACCTGTTGAGAAACTTCAGATCCAGGATGGGACGAACGGAGCCATTCTTCTTGGGCACTGTGAACAGATTGGAATAGTATCCCGGGCCCCGGTCCGAGGAAGGCACCGGGCAGATGACAGCCATGTCCAGGAGATCTTTTACTGCCGCCCGGAGCCCCTGCGCGGCCAGAAGATCTAAGGGCACCCGAGACCTGAAGAATCTGGGAGGAGGCCGGATCTCGAACTCCAGCTTGTAACCGGAAGACACCACTTCCCGAATCCATCTGTCCGAGACCTGGGAGAAGTGTCGCAGCCGTCCCCCCACCCACGAGGGTGAGGGCGCCCCCTCATTGCTGAGCCGGCTTGGCAGTGGCTTTGGGCTTGGAGCCCCAGCTGTGACCTGGACTGGCACGTCCTCTTCCCCTGTTCCAGGAATCACCTTTGGAGGAGAAGACAGCCAATCGTCCAGCTCTGGCCCCATGAAAGGAAGCCGCCCCCCGAAAGGGATGACGTTGCCTCTTGCGGTGAGGTAACCTACCTCCTTTTGTGACCGAATCCAATTTTTCTCCAAAGAGCCGCAAGCCCAGAAAGGGAAGAGCCGTAAGCGACTTTTTGGACACAAAATCAGCCGCCCACTGGCGCAACCAAACAGACCGCCGAATAGCCACCAGCATGGCCGAAGTTCTACTACACATCACCATGGTGTCATCCAGGGCGGCTAGCACAAATGACAAAAACAATTCGCACCGCTTAAGGACGGTGAACTTATCACTAGCCGGGTCAAGCCTGGAAGTAGACAACAGGTCCCTAACAACCAACCTAGAAGCCACTATTAAAAGCGCCGAAGCACAAACAGGCCGCAAAGCCGACCCGACACTGGCAAAACCGTGACAAGCCATCTGGTTAATGCGTTTGTCCTCACCATCCTTGAGAGTAGAACAGTCAGGAGAATGCAAAACAGAGGTGCTAGACAACCCCAAAACAGGGGCGTCCACCTTGGGAGGGGACGACCAGCGCTTCACCGCATCCACCAGAAAGGGATATTTCTTATCCCAACCCGGAGGAACACCTGGAAGCCGAGTAGGCCTCTCCCATTCCTTAAGAATAATGGCATAAAAATGCCTTTGATTAGGGAATTCCAAGCGCGGCTTAGCCTCCTCAAAGAACTCCCCCTTCTGCGTAAGAGTCACTTCAGGAGGAGAAATTGCCAAAACCTCAAACATATGAGCCAGGACCTTAGGGGTATCCAAAGAATCCCCCTGACCCCGCTCGGCATCGGTGCCAACAAACTGCTGATCGTCAGAACCATCCGACTCCTCAAATAGCTCCCCTTCCTTTAGCGGGGGGTAATCAGACCAGTCCAGTGAATCAAACTCCTCAAAATCAGAAGCCGGCGTGGCTGGGGGCAAGTGCTTTCTCTTAGCCGGGGCCTTTCTGGCAACAGCACTAGAAAATAATTTTTCAAGATTGGACATTCTGGCACACACCTCAGATTGCAACTCCCCACTCAAGACAACATCACACGGGGTACGGATCAGGCGGGGAGGGGTAGGAGAAGGGACCGACGGCGCAGAACCAGACGCATGGGATCCGGACTGCCGCGTAATATTCTGCTGTGCACATGGTATGCAAAGGAATACATCATCCCCTATAAGGGATACCCCACACCCCAAACACTGCCGGGGTTGCCCCGATGGGAGCCCGGTATCCTGGGAAGCCTCCATATGGTGATTTTATCGATAGTCGCAATACCCAAGGGAATTACGCAATATAAGCGACCCGGGATGCCCCTTCTGTGTCCCGAGTGGGAGGATTTATAGGGAGTTCTTAAACTAAACCAGGGACCCTAGGACCGGGAGGACCCTTTAAGATCCAACAAGGGTACGCCTGGAATAGAAAAGGGGAACTGTCACACATATATCACACAATGCTGTGCACTTAACAGAAGGGCCAAGGCACACATACATATAAATAGAGGAATATATATATATCAATCTCGCGCTGACAAGCAGCTTCACAGGCATGAAAGACTGGAGCCCACTGGGCGCTTACGGTAATGGCGTCCTGCACGAGGCGGAGGGACTTGGCAGCAAGGATGAAGAGGGGCGACCCCGCCCCTCGCTCCTGACACCAGGCGGCTCCCGGCCAGTGACCGGGCTCCGCAGCGGCACGAGCAGCACGGGGGGAGGGAGGGGGCGGGCCGCAGGATCGTGCCCTGCGCCCGGCCCCACCCCCCCGAAACCGCACCGTAGGGGAAGAAGCTCCCCCGAAGGCTGACAGTAACGGCCGACGGCGCCGCAAACCGCCGGCCCGGCCATGGAGCGCATCAATCACGCGCTCAACACACACTCAACAAGTTGCACACAAGCATGCACTCTAAGGAAAGAACTAAACTAAAAGGGGGATAAGTGCCCCCCCCCCCAGCAGTAGGGAACAATGGGTGACCGGGGAAGGGGGAATTAACACCACAAAGGTGTAAGGGCAAGGACAGGGCATCCCAACCAGGATCACCAACCCGGAATACCGTCTACCCCTTAGTATAGGGTCTCACGGTGGAGCATAGCTCCTAAAGCACCTTAAGGTGCCGTCTACCTTTGCCAGGACCCGCAGCCTAGGCTGGGAGGCTCTTTACTAAAAAGGGGGATAACAGTAGGTCCAGGCAGAAATAGACCGAAAGAGGGGGGCCGGGAGTTACCCCGGCTACCTGCAAGGAGGAGACATCCATCTTCTGACTTGCTCGCCGTCTGCAGAGATGAAAGACTGGGGAGTGAGTGGGAGGTCCCAGGTATTTATGGACCGGGAGGGGCTCCCTTTTTTTCATGACATCTCTGCAAGATCGGTCCTCTACAGGTCGGTATAACCCAAGTGTAATGACTATTCTGAAGCGGGGTGTGTGACATAATTAGAATAAGTTCACTTTGGAGTGAAAATGAAGCTGAACAATGAAACAGATGTGCTCTTTTTACACTTGAAGCTGGCCATGCTAATTCCAGTATTTGGTAAAGCAGGTTTAAATCTGGGAGCACATTTGGGTGGTAACTGCAAAATACCATATTTTCTGTACCAAGAGACACTTATGGTTTAGAGGAGGAAAATAAGAAAAAAAAATCTGAATAGTGATGAGCAAACCCAAGTTCAAGTTCAGGCTCAAACTGTACTTTGCAAGCTCGGGCAACAAGCACGGCCTTCAGCATAAAGGCTGTGCTCAAGTTTGGTGTTCGGTCAAACCCGGAGGCCCAAAAAAGTCAACCAGATTTTTACATCTTGAAACCACAGCCATGTTACTCTATTTAATACAACTCATCTGTGCCCATCTACATGGCATTTACTGGGTAAATAATACAACTCATCTGTGCCTATCTGCAAAGCATTTACTGGGTATATAATACAACTCATTTGTGCCCATCTACATAGCATTTACTGGGTAATTAATACAACTTATCTCTGTCTATCTGCATAGCATTTACTGGGTATATAATACAACTCATCTCTGCCCGTCTGCATAGCATTCACTTGGTATTTTATACAACTACTCACCTCTACCCATCCCCATTGTACTTACTGGGTATTTTATACAACTTCACACCCCTATCCATCTGCATTGCACTTACAGGGGATTTTATACAACTACTCACATCTGCATTGCACTTACTTGGTGTTTAATACAACTCACCTGTGCCCAATTTAATTGCAGTCAGTGGACATAAACGACTTCTGCTCTTTGTCCATTTATTTGCCAGGGCTTGCCAGCTACTGGGCACATTAAAAAAATACCATTTTGCGAATACTCACCAGTAAAATGGGTATTATAAGTATGTCACACACCCCGCTTCAAGACATTCATTACATGTGGGTATACTGACCTGTAGATGGCGATCTTGCAGAGATGTCAATAAAAAAACGTAAGACCCTCCCGGCCCATAAATACCTGGGACCTCCCACTTATTCCCCAGTATAAAGATAGCAGTAAGGTAAAGGGACCAGGAAAGCCAATTAAAAACTAACAAAGGTTCACAAATAAAGGATCCAGAATACAAAAGGGAAGGGTGAAGCGGGGTGTGTGACATACTTATAATACCCATTTTACAGGTGAGTATTCACAAAATGGTATTATTCTAAGTATGTCACACACCCCGCTTCAAGACATTCATTACATGTGGGACATCCAATAGCAGTGTCCATAAAGGGCGAGGATCCAAAAACAAGGCAACAAGGCACAAACTTAAACCACTGCAGCTTGCAGAACTTTGCGGCCAAAAACAGCATCCGCTGAGGCCCGCACATCAACCATATAAGACTTGGAAAAAGTGTGAACCGAAGACCAAGTAGCAGCCTTACAAACCTGCTCAACAGAAGCCTGGTGCTGGAAGGCCCAGGACGCCCCAACAGCACGAGTAGAATGAGCAGTAACACGAAAAGGGGGAATCTTCCCCTTAGCAGAATAGGCCCCAACAATGGCCTGGCGAATCCATTTACTAATGGAAGACTTGGCGGGAGCCAAACCTTTCCTAGGCCCAGAGGGCACCATAAAAAGAGCGTCAGTCCTACGAAAAGGGGAAGTAGCCCCCAAATAGTACTTCATGCAGTGAACCACATCCAAAGAATGCAAAGCCCTCTCCTTGTCATTGCTAGGCTTAGGACACAAGGAGGGTAGAACAATATCCTGATTAAGATGAAAAGCAGAGACCACCTTAGGAAGGAAATCTGGCTTGAAGCGGAAAACAAACTTGTCCTGATGCCTCTCAAAGTAAGGGACCTTAATGGACAAGGCCGCCAACTCCGAAACACGCCAAACAGAAGTGATGGCAACCAGAAAAACAACCTTCTGAGTAAGCGCAGAAAACACAATATCCTGCAAAGGTTCAAAAGGAGGACCCTGCAAGGCAGAAAGAACCAAGTTCAAAACCCAAACTGGGAGCAAAGGCTTCCTAGGAGCCGCACATGCTTAACCCCCTGGAAAAAAGTCTTAACCAGAGGATGAAGAGCAAAAGACCTTTGAAAGAAAACCGCCAGGGCAGAAACATGCCCTTTCAGCATACTAAGCTGCAAACCTAGGTCCAGACCATGTTGCAGAAATTCCAAGACCCTAGGGATAGAAAACGCCCTGCAAGGCAAGGCCCTGACCTCACACCAATCAATATAAGACCTACAAATCCTATAGTAGATGGCAGAGGAAGACTTCTTTCTAGCCCTAACCAGATTCTGACTGACAGCATCAGAAAGACCTTCCTCCTTCAAGATGGAGGTTTCAGCAGCCACGCCGTCAAAGCCAGCTTCGGTAAATTGGGGTAGAGCAGTGGACCCTGAGTGAGTAGATCCGGCAGAAGGGACAGAACTAACTGATCCGCTGCCAACCTTACCACGTCTGCGAACCAAACCTGTCTCGGCCACCTCGGAGCCACCAGGATTGCTGACGCGCCCTCTAGGGCCAGCTTGCGCACAACTTTGCCCACCATGGGAAATGGAGGGAACAGGTATAGAAACCCCAGATCTCTCCAGTTCAGAGACATGGCATCCGCTGCCAGAGCCAGCGAATCCAGCGAGAGAGACACAAATGCCGGAAGCTTGTGATTGTGACGAGAGGCAAAGAGGTCCACCTCCAGAGTCCCCCACCAGTTGCAAAGCGACCGAAACACCTTGGGGCTGAGCGACCATTCCCCCCGGCGAGATGACCCCCTGCTCAGGGAGTCCGCCTCCGTGTTTTCCACTCCCAGAATGTACACTGCCGAGATGCATGGGACATTGCCCTCTGCCCAATCCAGGATCAAAGACACTTCCCTGAGGGCACGCCTGCTGCGAGTCCCTCCCTGGTGATTGATGTAGGCGACCGCCGTCCGATTGTCCGGCCGAACTTGAACCGGTAGTCCCCGTAACTGATGAGTCAAGTGAGCCAGAAACAACCTGATGGCTCTCAGCTCCAGAACATTGATGGGATTGTGAGCCTCCTGAGGCCCCCACAGTCCCTGAAACTGAAGATCCTTCCAAAATTCCCCCCAACCTGACAGGCTGGCATCCGTGGTGACCGTCTCCCAACGAGGGGTCAGAAAAGACCTGCCCCTCGTCAGATTGCTTGGCTTCAGCCACCACCGAAGGGAACGCCGCACCCGAGGGGACATCAGAAAGGGCTGATCCAATGACAGCGGGAACCCATCCCAGGCCGCCAAGAGATGGAGCTGGAGCGTCCTCGTGTGAAACTGGGCAAAGGGAACCGCCTCGAACGATGCCACCATCAATCCCACCAGTCGCATCCCTAGCCAGATGGACGGGCGGGGGATGGATAGGAGACGCTGAGTCAATTCCTGAATCAGAAGAACCTTGTCTCGGGGGAGGAACACCCTAGCCTGAGAAGTACAGAGACATTCCCAGGAACTCCCAGGAGTGAGGCAGGACTTGGGATAGTTGATCACCCAACCGAAACTCTCCAGAGTGGACACCACGGTCCTGGTATCCAGCTGCGCCTGACTTAGGGAAGACGCCATGATGAGAAGATCGTCCAGATAGGGCACGATGCGGATACCCCTGGCTCTGAGGATGGCCATCACTCCTGCCAACCCTTGGAGCCAAGGTAAGGCCAAACGGAAGAGCCACAAACTGAAAATGTCGATTTCCCACGACAAACCTGAGGAATCTCTGGTGTGCCGGAAATATTGGAATATGCAGGTAAGCATCCTTGATGTCTATGGACGTCATGAAGTCCCCCTGACGAAGTGAGTGGATGGCTGAGCGCAGAGTTTCCATACGGAACTTCCGGGGACGAACAAACCTGTTGAGCAACTTCAGATCCAGAATGGGACGAACGGATCCGTCCTTCTTGGGCACCGTGAACAAATTGGAATAGAAGCCCAGGCCCCAGTCTGAGTGAGGCACCGGACAGATGACAGCCATTTCCAAGAGACTTGCTACTGCCACCCGCAGCCCCTGGGCGGCCAGAGGATCTGACGGCACCCGAGAACTGAAGAATCTGGGAGGGGGCCGGAACTCGAACTCCAGCTTGTAACCGGAAGGCACCACTTCCTGAATCCACCTGTCCGAGACCTCTTGGACCCAGACCCGGGAGAAGAGTTGCAGCCGTCCCCCCACCCGCAAGAGTGAGGGCGCCCCCTCATTGCTGAGCCGGCTTGGCAGCGGCTCTAGGCTTGGAGCCCCAACTGTGTCCTGGACGGGCCCGACCCCTGCCCCTAGTCCAGGAATCACCTCTGGACGAGGGGAAAGCCGAACCCCTGCCAACTCTAGCCCCACGAAAGGACTGAGAGAAGGAAGCCGCCCCCCGAAAGGGGCGACGCTGCTTTTTACGCTGAGGTAACTTACCTCCCTTTGCCACCGAATCCAATCTCTCTCCAAAGAGCCGCAACCCCACAAAGTGAAGGCCCGTAAGCGACTTTTTGGACACAAAATCAGCCGCCCACTGGCGCAACCAAACCGACCGCCGGATAGCCACAAGCAAGGCCGAAGCTCTGCTACACATCACCGTCGTCCAGGGCGGAGAGCACAAAGGACAAAAATAACTCACAGCGCTTAAGGTCGGCAAACTCCTCACTAGCTGGGTCAAGCCCGGAAGAGGTCAACAGTCCTCTAACAACCGACCTGGCAGCTACCAATAAAAGAGCAGAAGCACAAACCGGCCGCAAGGCCGACCCAACACTGGCAAAACCATGACAAGCCATCTGGTCAATGCGTTTATGCTCACCATCCTTGAGAGTAGTGCACCCCGGAGAATGCAGGATTGAGGAACTGGACAACCCCAACACAGGAGCATCCACTTCGGACGACCAGTGCTTCACCGCGTCCGCCGGAAAGGGATATTTTTTGTCCCAACCCGGAGGGACACCCGGAAGCCTAGTCGGCCTCTCCCATTCTTTGAAAATGATACCATCAAAATGCTTTTGATAAGGAAATTCCAAGCGCGGCTTGGTCACCTCAAAGAACTCCCCCTTCAGCGGAGGAGCTGCCTCGGGGGGAGAGATAGCCAGGACCTCAAACATATGAGCCAGGACCCTAGGGGAATCCAAGGAATCCCCCTGGCCCTGCTCGGTATCAGTGCCCACAAACTGCTGATCATCGGAGCCCTCAGACTCCTCATACAGCTCCCCTTCCTCACGCGGGGAACAATCAGACCAATCCAGGGAGTCAAACTCCTCCATATCAAGGGCCGCGTGGCTGTATAAGCTTTGCCGTGGCCTTTTTGGCAACGGCACTGGAAAAAAATTTTCAAGACTGGCCAATCTGGCACACACCTCAGATTGCGACTCCCCTCCAATCCGCATCACATGGGGTACGTGTCAAGCGAGGGGTAGACGGAGAGGAGACTGGCGGAGCAGAACCAGACGCCTGAGATCCGGTCTGCCGCGTAATAGACCGCTGCGCACAGGGTACACAAAGAAATATATCATCCCCCAAAAGGGATACCCCACACCCCAAACACAGCCTGGATTGCCCCGAGGGGGGCACAGGCCCAGTATCCGGGGAAGCCTCCATATGGTGATTTTTATATATGTGTACAATGCCCAGAGGGAATTACGCAGTAATGCAACCCGGGATGCCCCTTTAAGTCCCGAGTGGGAGGAATTTTAAGCCAACTAAATTTTAACCAGGGACCCTAGGACCGGGAGAATCCCCCTTTAATAAGATCAATGATCCACCTGAAACACACAATCAGATGCTAGCAAATGACTAAAGAGTTAATAGCAGAGCATTGCCCAGCAGCCCCAGGGAGGGGCATAATCAATAAGTAAAACTGATGGGCCACAGGCCACTCACCCGACCGGCACCCCTCTGGAGTCCCGCACGCCAGGCAATAGGGGATGGCAGGCGCGTAGTGTGCAGAGGAAGAGGGAGGGCGGGCCGGCGCGGTTTGCGCGACGCCCCCGGCCCTCCCCTGTCGCTCTCGGCCAGAAGCCGGGACCTGAAAACGGCGCCCGCAGCAGGGGGGCGGGCCGTAGGCGCGCACGCAAGCGCCCAGCCCCCCTTCCTGAGGGGAAGAAGCTCCTCTTGGGCGCCTACAGCCGCCATTGTTTTTTTAAAAACGCCAGAGGCCGGCGCCGCGGGACCGCCGGTGCCAGCCTGAGTAGTAAACATGCACAACACACACACACACAATATAATAAAAAGATGAATCTATAAGGCCCCTCCCCCCCCCTCTAAGGGTATCCGGGAGAGGGGGAATCCATGCTAGGGTAGCCGCCTACCCCTTGTTATGGGGTCTCACGGCTCCTGAGCACCTAGGGTGCCATCTACCGTTGCCCGGACCAGCAGCCTAGGCTGGGAGGGAAGTGATGTAAATAAAGGGATCCGGGCAGGAATAGAATAGAGGGCCGGGAGTCATCCCGGCTACCTGCAAGGAGGAGACATCCATCTTCTGACTTGCTCACCTATGCAGAGATGAAAGACTGGGGAATGAGTGGGAGGTCCCAGGTATTTATGGGCCGGGAGGGTCTTACCTTTTTTTATTGACATCTCTGCAAGATCGCCATCTACAGGTCAGTATACCCACATGTAATGAATGTCTTGAAGCGGGGTGTGTGACATACTTAGAATACATCTTCTAATTGCTCCTCTTAATTGTATATCCAGTGACAGGCAGCTACTGTGCCACATAGAAAAAGATCTGCTAATTGTCCTTTTCATTGCAAATCCAGGGACAGGCAGCTTTAAAGGGTAATTCCACTTTTGATGGCATTTTTTAAAGTTTCCATTTTAGTGTGTCAAAATTATGTATTCAATGTGCTATGTGTTGTATTATTTTTTTCTATTTGTTTGCAAAAAATGTGTTTACCTTAGCAGTCTAGATCGAGTCCAGATATTATCAACAAGGCTTGGTGGAGGTCTCGCATTCTCCTTTTAGGGGGGAGACAAGAGGCCTTGTCATTGTGGAGGAGGTGGTAGAGGCTGAGACAATGGAAGCAGCAGGAGCCTCAGGTTTTTGCATGTTTTTATTTTAATAATATCATTGTTGTGATACTAATGTTTATTTTTTGTTTGCCTTGCAGGTGTCTGGACATAGACATGGAGCAGAGATTAATCACAGCTTTCCCTCATTTCAGGTACTAGTTGCAAAGCGTGAAAATTACCAGTGTCTTGTCATCTGTGCACTGCTTGAAAAAATGCCATGCTGGGGACATCCTTTGTGCCGGCTTTGGCGTGCTCAGTCCCAGGATGTGGTGGGCAGCAGTAGCAATGGGCTGACTACTGATGGTTTGCACCCTCCCCCCCTCCTGCTGACTGCCTGGGGCTACATGGCCATCACCTCTTCCCCTGAACTCGGCCTTCAGTTCACGTTGAGTCTAGGACTTCATCATCACCCCTTGGATCATCTTCCACCCACTCCTCTCCACTAGCCTCCTTCTCTGCCTCTACATTGCAAATAGCCCCAGCAGTCAGCACTTGGGCTTCATCCTCATCGTAGGTGTCCTGTGATGATCCATGTTCTCATTCTCCAATACAAGTTGGAGCTTACAGGCAGTAAGCAGCATCCCTCATTACAGACAGTGAGCGGCATCCCTCCTTATGGGCAGTGAGCGGCATCCTCATTACAGGCATAGAGCAGCATCCCTCTTACAGGCATAGAGCGGAATCCCTCAATAAAGGCTATGTGCAGCATCTCCTATTACAGGTAGTGAGGGGCATCCCTTATTACAGGCAGTGTGTGGCATCCCCACATTACAATTCACCACCACCTCGAGATTCTGGAGAAAGTGAGCAGCAGGCAGCAGGGGAACCGATCCATGCTTGCCCGCTGCCGCCACCACTTGCACACATACACACACAACTTTCACTGTTACCGGGCCTCCCGTTGCTGCACCACTGTCTATGGCCACTGGCCACCCAGAAACAGCACCACAGCAACGGGAAGCTAAGAGTGAATGGTGTCTGTGTATGCGTGCGAGCAGCGGGCAGGCATGGATCAGTTACCCTGCCTGCTGCTCACTTTCTCCAGCATTCAGGTGGTGACCCTGGATGCATTAGGGAAGGGGGAGCTTTGTCAGTGGCAGTGACGTGGGACAAAGGCTACAGAGCCCACAACTTCTTCTCCCGCCACCTTAAAGTGGACCAACACCCAGGATTTTGACTATCCTGGGTTTTGGTCCACTTCCGCGGGGCACCCGTGAAACCTCACCTCACCCCACTCCTACGCGAGCGCTCGTGCAAGCGCTCAGAGCCGCTGTGGTATGCACGTACAAGCGACGGACAACCACAGCGGCTCTGAGCGCGCTGGAGGCTGCATCTCACGCTTCCCTCTAACAGGCCATTCACAAGCTGCTTGCGCATGCGCAGTTGGAACGGGGATAAGGTAAGGTTTCTGGGCATCCTGCGGGGTTTCACACAGCGGGGCATCCCGATTTCGGGTGCCCCGCGGGGAGGGATCTGATCGGCCCGGGAATCTTATAGATTCCCGGGCTGATCACCCCTGGGTGTTGGTCCACTTTAAAGGGATACAGAGGGCAAAAGCAATTGTTAGACCATTGTGTCGGGCTATGTGTGCCCCTGTCCTTAGCTGTTTTATGTTTTTTTTAACAAGGTTTACAGTTTCACCGTATGATTTATCTTTTGAAATATTTGGTCATGGACGTTGGCTCTGTGATGCCGCATAGTAATCAGCATTATGGATGGGGTCTGTAAGACAGGCGTTCTCATCACCCTGGCTGTTCTCCCTCTCTCCCAGTGTCCACAGTCTGATGATGCAGAGCTTTAGACCACCAGCTTATCCCTATTATTGGTGGTCTATGGCAAAGGAATTGAGGAGCAGCTGCATACTGACAGGAAGGGAGAGGGCAGCCATGATTAGGTAAGCTGCTGAATGACAGTTTATGCACTTTTCCTACACAGTCCCTTTAAAGCAGTCCTTCACTCTGAATAAGAGTCTATCTTATATGTTTCCCACACCCTGTACATGCAGATTGCTCACATTAAAAATCATCCTACCTGCATCTACTGCAAGTTATGAGCCTTTAAACATCCAAGATGGTGGCTCATGGAACATCAGGCAGCCTGCAAACAGGAAGTGCCTTCTGACTGTGCTGCTCTGCATTCTGGGATTGCTGACCTTTTCCTGAACCCAGCTCTGCTCTGTCTGAGCAAAGCACAGCTATAACCCACCTCCCTGTACTTTATCCCACTCTCTTCTCCTCAGTAAGTGTCATGCTTCTGAGTCAAGATGGCGGCACCCGTATCCTAAAGTCCTGAACAGAGTTTCAGCCCAGTGGGGGGAAAGAATAATAAGTAAGTGACCCATAACTTAAAATATATTAATTTTAGATGCTGGGGAATCATTTTTTAAGGGTTTGGGCTTTTCAATAAATCATGGTGAAGTTCCGGTTTAACATTCGTTTTGCATCCCACCTTTGAAGGAAATGTGCGTCTTATGGGGGGAAGAATATGGTAATTTTCCACCTTGCAAGTCCCCTCCCCTCTCTAACACAGAAATCTCTGTTAACACTTTTACTATAACCACATCTTCCAAGGCCCGTTGACTTGGAGTTTTTCTGGACTCTGCCCTTTCATTCGAACTTCCAGTTTACTCCCCAACCCCCTGCTGTCAAATTTCTGCCACCTTCCATCTCTTTCTCTTACCAGACACCGCTAAACTGTTAGTGCATGCCCTGATTATAGTACAAGACTAATGCAACACTTTCCTTTGTGGTTTACCAACAGACTAGCACCCCTTCAGTCCATTATGATCTCTGCTGCTCGCCTCGCCAACCTAGAGGGAGAGATTGAAAAGAAGAAAAGAGAAGAAGAGTTCTCAAAAAATCTACCACCTGATTTTGGCAACCTTTGAGGTGGATAGCTGATAGGGATAAAAGGTTTGGTTTTGCCCAAATCAGAATCCTGTTTGCTGCTTGTTGCAGGATGGATGACCTCGTCCCTCTCACAAAGAAGATGGACTCCTTGAGAAAGCATCTGTAGTATACTGACAGATTCAGCTTCTTCAAATGAAATGAGAATGAAGCAGAATCCTCCAAAGTTCTTCTTTAACAAAAACATGCTTGAGTAGAACCCTTCCCCCTATTGGTGGCAGGGAACAGGGACAATCACTCCCATATCCATTCTAGGCTGCTGTGAATGGCCAGTCTTTCCTCCCTGCCCCCTGGGAGAGGAGTAAAAAAAACGTTCCTGGGAGGGACATGCATGAATTTTATTGAGAAACACTCCCTTATTCCCCTGGAAATAAAGGGGCAATCCAGTAAAGTCTCCCACCAAATGTGGAATTGTTTTAACCGGGCATTGCTATTGCTTCTTAGGGATTGACTGTTGGGTACCAAACAGAGTGGATCCTCTAAACTTGCCTATCCTAGAAGTTGGAGGGAAAGAATAGGTAAAATACCGTTTTGAGAGTACTCACCTTTAAAACGGGTATTATGAGTGTGCCATACACTCCACTTCGAACTTCATGACATGTGGGTAATCTCCAGTAGAGGGCGAACTTCTGCAGAGATGAATTTGCAAAAAAAGAAAGCCCCTCCCGGTCCATATATACCTGGGACCTCCCACCAATTTCCCAGTGTAAAAAAGCAGTAAGGGGACCAGGAAGAACCAATTATAACCTTAACAATCAAAACCAATGGTTCACCAAATAAAAAAATCCAGAATACCTGAAAAAAAGGGGTGGGGTGAAGTGGAGTGTATGGCACACTCATAATACCCGTTTTAAAGGTGAGTACTCACAAAACGGTATTATTCTAAGTGTGCCATACACTCCACTTCAAACTTCATGACATGTGGGACATCCAATAGCAGTGTCCGTCATGGGTGGGAACCAGAAACAGTAAAGAATGTACCAACTCAAACCACTGCAGCTTGCAGAACCTTGCGGCCAAAAACAGCATCCGCCGAAGCCCGCACATCAACCTTGTAAAACTTGGAAAAAGTATGAACGGAAGACCAAGTAGCAGCCTTACAAACTTGTTCAACCGAAGCCTGGTGCTGAAAAGCCCAGGATGCACCAACAGCACGAGTAGAGTGCGCCGTGACCCTAAAAGACGGAGTCCTCCCCTTAGCGGAATAGGCCCCAACAACGGCCTGACGAATCCATTTACTAATGGTAGACTTGGCGGACGCCAATCCTTTCCTGGGCCCGCAGGGCACCACGAAAAAAACATCCGTCTTGCGAAAAAAAGAAGTAGTCACCAAATAGAACTTCATGCAGCGAACGACATTCAAATTGTGCAGAACCCACTCCTTGTCATTGTTAGGCTTAGGACACAAGGAAGGGAGAACAATATCCTGATTGGGATGGAAGGCAGACACCACCTTAGGAAGGAAATCTGGCTTAAAGCGAAAAACCACCTTATCCTAGTGTCTCTCAAAGTAAGGAGCCTGAATCGACAGAGCCGCCAACTCAGAGACACGCAGAACAGAGGTAATAGCCACCAAGAAGGCAACCATCTGAGTGAGAACCGAAAGAGCAATATCCTGTAGCGGCTCAAAGGGAGGACCCTGGAGAACCGAAAGAACCAAATTCCAATCCCAAACTGGAACCACAACCTTCCGAGGGGGCCACACATGCGCGACACCTTGGAAAAAAGGTCTTAACCAGCGGGTGTGAGTAGTAGACCTTGAGATAACAGATCCGGCAACATGGGAAGCCGGTACTGATCTATGGACAGCCTTACAACGTCTGCGTACCAAACCCTTCTTGGCCACCTTGGAGCCACCAGAATTGCTGGTGCCCCTTCTAGAACCAGTTTGCGAGCTACCTTGCCCAGCATGGAGACGGGCAGAAACAGGTACACAAAACCCAGATCCTACCAAGCAAGGGACAAGGCATCCACTGCCAGAGATAGAGGATCCTGAGAAAGAGACACAAGTGCCGGAAGTTTGTGATTGTGCCTCGAGGCAAAGAGATCCACCTCCGGAGTCCCCCACTTGTGGCAAAGATCCAGAAAAACCTCGGGGTTGAGAGACCACTCTCCTTGGCAAGAGGATCCCCTGCTCAGGGAATCCGCCTCCGTGTTCTCCACTCCCGGAAAGTAGACTGCCGAAACGCAAGGAACATTGCTCTCCGTCCAGTGCAGGATCAGAGAGACTTCCCTGAGGGCACTCTTGCTGCGAGTCCCTCCTTGGTGATTGATGTAAGCTACCGCCGTTCGGTTATCTGAACGACCCTGAACCAGAACACCCTGTAAATGTGAGGTCAGCCGTGCCAGAACCCATTGATGGGGTGTGAGCCTCCTGAGGACCCCACACCCCGCTGAACTGATGACTTTTCCAATAACCTCCCCAGCCCGACAGGCTGGCATCCGCCGTAAACGTCTCCCAACAAGGGACCAGAAAGGATCTGCCCTTCAACAGGTTGCTCACGTTCAGCCACCACCGAAGGGACTGCCGAACCCTGGGAGACATCCTGAAAGGTTGATCCAATGACTGTGGACACCTGTCCAAATGCGTCAATAGGTGAAGTTGAAGAGATCTCATGCGAAACTGTGCAAACGGTACCGCCTCGAAGGAGGACACCATCAAGCCCACCAGTTTCATCCCCTGTCGGATACAGGGACAAGGACTGGCCCAAAGAAGGATGATCAGATCCTGAATTCCCTGCACCTTGGTCTGGGGCAGAAACACACTGGCCTGAATGGTATCCAGATTCATGCCCAGAAATGAAATCACTCTTGACTGAGAGAGAGAAGACTTGGGACGGTTGATCACCCACCCTAACCTCTCCAGAGTCGACACCACCTGGTGGGTGTCCAGCTCCACCTGACGGAGGGAAGAAGCTGAGATCAACAGGCCGTCCAGACAAGGCACAATGCGAATGCCCTGAGCTCTGAGCAGAGCCATTATTCCCGCCAAGACCTTGGTGAAGACCCTCGGCGCCGAGGTCAGTCCGAAGGGAAGGGCTACAAACTGAAAAAGTTGATCCTCCACCGCAAACCGGAGGAATCTCTGATGTGCCGGCAAAATCGGAACATGCAGATACACATCCTTGATGTCTATGGATGTCATAAAATCCCCTTGGCGAAGGGAATTGATAGCCGAGCGCAGAGTCTCCAAGCGGAACTTTTTGGCTCCGATAAACCTGTTGAGAACCTTGAGATTTAGAATGGGTCTCACCGAACCCTCCTTTTTGGGAACCCTGAAAAGGTTGGAGTAGTAACCCCTGCCTCTCTCCAACTGAGGCACCGGGCAAATAACTCCCATGTCCAGAAGGTTTTTTACTGCTAACAGGAGCCCCTGTGCAGCCTGAGGGTCCGAGGGCACCCGAGACCTTAAGAATCTTGGAGGCGGCCAGTACTCGAACTCCAGTTTGTACCCGGAGGAGACCACTTCCAAAATCCAGACCTGGAAGAAGAGCCGCAGCCGTCCCCCCACCCGTGCGGGTGAGGGCGCCCCTTCATTGCTGAGCCGGTTTAACGGCGGGCTTGGGCTTGGAACCCCAGGCAGCCGCGGGACATGCCCGACCTCTGCCCCTGTTCCAGGCCGAGCTCCTGACACCCGAGAAGGCCAAACCTCTAGCCACTCTGGCCCCTCGAAAGGAAGGAGTGAACAAGCCAGCCCCCCGAAAGGGATGGCGCTGTTTCTTCCGCAGAGGTAACTTACCTCCCTTAGCAATAGCATCCAATTTATCTCCAAACAGCCTCGTACCCAGGAAGGGAAGAGCTGTAAACGACTTCTTGGCCCCAAAATCCGCCGTCCACTGACGGAGCCAGACCAATCTGCGCATAGCCACTGTAAAAGGAGAGTTATGAAATATGATAATTAATATGAATATTAAATATCGATATTTCATAATCATAACCGGAAATATTATTATCGGTTATAACTATCAATCTCTGTCTATATCCTATTGTATCCCTGGGTATTTGTCTTCTATCTAAACACACTTTGTCCTGTAATATACATCACATATACACAGATGTAGGCAACATCACAACAGATTTATTAGATAAAACCTTAACCCAATAATGTAGTATACAGATTGTATATACAAACAGAACCAGCCCCCAATAACAAGAAAACTATACAACTCGTTATTAAAACCTTGATAAACACATACATTTACCGCCCCACACCCACCTACTACACTAAGCTGTCCCTAGGTTCTACAGAAAGGGAGTTACACAAGTATAGAGGGAAAGAGAAATAGGGATGGTTTAGAAAGGAATTTTGTTGAGAAGCTTTAGAGAGAAAGATTGAGAGAGAGGGGAGGTAAAGGTAGCTTACTGAGAGATAGAGAGAAAGAATGAAGGATTGGGAGAAGTAGAGAGAGATTGAGAGATCGAGAGGGAGCAATGATACTTAGCATATAGAAGTTCTCTTGTATGTTGTTAATGGCCGTTGGTGTCTCTGGCAGTGGGGGGGGGAAGCTCTTCTTCAATCTGTCTGCACCCTGGCTTTTTATGTCCCTTGACAGCAAGAGGTGTGAAAAGTCTACACCTCTTGTGGGAGTTGACTAGTAAGCAGAGGTCAATATTTCATCCGAATCTGATCCACATAATAACTTTTCCCAGATATGTCCCACAATTAATAAAACATTATTTTCTAACTCAGCAAAATATTGCCCTTCATTTGATACCAAACTTCAAATGTCTATGGCTTTCCATATATGAGTATGATTTTCTAGCCACGATCAGTGTACTAGCAAATTAATGTTTGGTATCACATGAAAGTGCAATACCTGCTGCAACTGTTTGTGTCATTTGTAATAATATCCCATGAATGTAACTAAAGTTATCTAAGAAAGAAATTTATGAGATATTTAAGCCTAAACTTTCCAAAGGCTGTCAGGATTTACATCCTTTCATCCTTTACTATGTTAATTTCACAGGATTTCACAGGGAAGTGTTAACTTGGGGAAAGGCTGTTGGTCAATGTGTAGGTGTTATGTTTCCCGGGAATCTGCTCACAAATGGTAGCTATATATACAAAATATATACATACACATGATATATATATATATATATATATATACATCAAATGAATCTGTTCCACCCTTTAACAGCCACCAATAGGGCTGAAGTCCTGCTACACATGACAATAAAATCTTCCATAGCAGCCAAGACAAACCCCATAAACAATTCACATCGAACTCAGTGCTAGCCGGATCAAACTGAGCGTCATTCAGCCAGTCCCTGATAACAGACCTGGTAGCAAGCGACAGTAGGGCAGATGCACAAACAGGCCGCAGGGCCGAGCCCACGCTGGCAAATGCGTGACACGCCATCTGATCAAGGCGCTTGTCCTCACCATCCTTAAGGGAAGTGGCGTCAGGGGTGTTCAGCACAGAAGAGTTGGTCAAAACCAAAACTGGCGCATCGACCTCAGGAGGAGAAGACCATCGCTTAACCGCCTCCACCGGGAAAGGATACTTCTTATCCCATCCCTGAAGAACACCAGGAAGCCGACTGGCCCTTTCCCATTCTTTCAAGATCAGCGCATCAAAATTACCCTGGGTAGGGAATTCCAGACGGGGCTTGCGGGCCCCAAAAAATTCCCCCTTCTTGAGAGGAGTCGCCTCAGGCGGGTCAATATCCAACACCTCCAATAGATGTGACAAAACAGTGGCCGTATCGACGGCATCCCCCAGCGCCTGCCCGACATCAGCATCATCAGACTGTACATAGTGAGTCTCTGTTTCCTCATACAATTCCCCCTTCACTAACGGGTCAAATCAATGGAATCGTCGTCAACATCCCACAAGGGCTGGGCCGACGACAAATGTCTCTTTTTAGCCTGGGCCTTCTTGCCCACCATGCTACCAATAAATTTCTCGATGCTGGCCAACCTAGCACAAACATTGTGCGACTCCCCGCTGGCACCAATGTCACTTGGGGTACGGATAAGGCGGGGAGGGGAAGGCGATGAAGCGGGAGGAGCTGACCCAGAAGGCTGGGTACCAGAAGGCCGCGTTATGGCCTTTTGTGCACATGGTATACAGATCAGCACATTCTCCCCCGTAAGGGATACCCCACACCCCACACATGGCCCAGATTGTCCCAGAGGGAGCCCGAGCCCAGTATCCTGCGTAGCCTCCATATGGTGATTTTTGTGGTCAGTCGCAAGACCGCAGGGAATTTACGCCTAAGCAACCCGGGATGCCCCTTAAAGTCCCGGTGGGAGGATTTGAGGTGATCAAATTTACACTAGGGACCCCAGGACCAGGAGGAACCCCTTAACATGCACAATAATGAAGCAATCTGCAACACACAATAAGGCATATCAATTACTATACAGTAAATATATATATATATATATATATATATATATATATATATATATATATATAAACATACAATTTTAATTAATTAAATGGCAAAACCTGCAAAAAAACAGCACCACAGGGGCCCTCCCACCAGAGAGGGACCCCCAAGTGACAAAGAGGTGGCCAACAGGCCCCTACCTGTCCTCAAGAACGGCAGCAGCAACCGCAGCAAGGCAGCAAAAATGGCCCCCGATCTGAGGAGAAGCCAAGAAGCAGGAAGAGGAGGGGGGTGGGCAGCGCCGAAGGCGCGCTTTTCCAGCCCCACCCCCCTCCCAGCAGCGCGGATCTGGCCAGTGAAGCCCCCGCAAAACGCGTTGAACGAGGGGGCGGGGCTACCGCGGCTGCGCCCGGCCCCGCGCCCTTTTCTTAACACAGCCTGAGGAAGAGAAGCTCCGCAGGCTAACAGGAAAGCCACCAAGGGCTAGTAAAGCACCATGCACCAATTCATCCAGGGATACTTCCAGGAGATCCACACTCACACACAACACAAAGTAAAGTGAACACCAACACACACATACACTCATATATAAATCTTAATAAATGAAAAGGGAGAGACCGAGGATGATGGCCCCCCCCCCCGAAAGGCACAGGCTCCTACCCTCCTACCCTCACCAGGAACCGCAGCCTAAGATGGGAGGCTCAAATAGGGGCAATTTAAAAAGGGTCCTGGCAGTAATAGGAATAATTACTTACCTGCAAGTAAAAGAAGTCTTCATCTTCTTTCTTGTTGCCTTCCCTGCAGAGAAGGAACTGGGAAATTGGTGGGAGGTCCCAGGATATGGGCCGGGAGGGGCTTTCTTTTTTTGCATATTCATCTCTGCAGAAGTTCGCCCTCTACTGGAGATTACCCACATGTCATGAAGTTCGAAGTGGAGTGTATGGCACACTTAGAATAGCCTTCATAATCTAATTAATATCCATTTGCTTCAAAAGATATGATTTAAGCTGCTGAAGTCAATAATTGAGATTCCTGGCAATGCAAATAGAGGCTAGAATCGGTATGAAAGTACAAGATTCAGCCCGCCATGCTTTACGAGACAATCCATCTTTTCTCTAAAGAATCTTTGAGGATACCAAAGTCCTCAAGGGCTAAATCCACCCCCTTGGAGACCTTAGAAAAGGGGGCATCCAGTTTGGGGCATTTATCCCAAATATGTGAGTCTTCCTCAATAAATGGATTACGCCACTTAAGAGCCGCTGGTCTATAAACCTTCTAAATTAGATCCTTCCACTCATTAAACCGGACCAACATCCTGGCACAGTTGGAATAGAAAGGTAGTGGCAATTTTGGAGCTTCCTCTCCCAACTGTCATAACTGAAACAAACAGTAACAGGAAGCCCAGCACGACTGTTTGCAGGCGGCCTGCAAGCCCATGAGCGGACATACTGTTTTTAAAATTTACCCCAGCAGGCGTTTGAAAAAGGTAAATTATTTTTTAATTTGCAGTAATGTGCAGTAATCTAAATTGCCCCGGGAAGGGATGTGTATGAGCACCGTTGTGTTGGTCTGATTTAATTCATTTTTGACTGTTGGTTCGCTTTAAGGATAGCCTCCTTAACCGAGTTATGAATGGGGAAAGTCATAGGGGAATCGGGAACAAAATCGGGATAGAACTCATCATGTTTAGACTTAGGGTGCAACTTCTATCCTCAATGCCCATAGAAGATGAACCATATGCAGTAGGTAAATCCTCTGGAACAAAAAGGAATTTCACTGGTGAAACTGAATCTGAACAAGGGCTCTCTTTGGGGGAGGAGAAAGGGCACTCACGAAGGCGCATCAGTAACCTCTGACTTCTGCCCTCTAGAAAAAGGGGCGTTCTAGGAGATGTCCAACAAACCCTTTACGTCCAGGCTAGTCCCATGGGGTCCTAATATTCTTAAAGGAAGAGGAGATATGATCCTTCAGAACTCTCATCATGCTGGGCTGACGTTCCCTCTTATCGGTACAGGGCTTGCAAAGAGGCTTCCTATAGGAATCTAGTATCTTGATTTTATATCGGGCATCTCCTACTTTTATCCTTAGATTTGGAGCCAGTTTTAGTCTTGGACACTTCCTTAGAGGGCTTGGTCTAAAATAGAAAAGAAAGAGTAGTAGGCCGTAAGGATCCGTTACATACCTTACAAACACATAACAATAATTCAAAGGAGCCCTTTAAACTGCAAGAGCGTGCCCAAAAATAATAATAGGACTTACTGGAGCAGAGCTGGACCCCTTCTTCCCAGATTGGCCAACAGAGTTTCCGATGAAAGTGGATCAATTGGTTGGAAGGATGTTGATCTGCAGCAAAGTCTCCCATAGTAGATGATAGAGGAGCAGGAACTTGCAAGGATTCCCCTGCCTGATCCGCCATTCTGAAGTATGGTGTGGGTTAGATGTGCCCCTCGCCAAGTTCTAAAAATAAGCAAGCAACTGCTAATTGGTAAAATGAGATGGAGGCCAGAAAAAGACTTAAGATTAGCAGAGTGCTTCCCCTTTAAGCTGGGAGCACATGCATTAGCTGGGTCTTGCAGCGGCACCTAGCGCTGAAGTCATCGATTGCCACTAGGTGGAATCACCCCCTGCAGCAAACCCCCCCCCCCTTCCATCAGGCTGAAAAAGCGGAAGAGGCGCGCGCACATACTGCAGCCTGGCCTCCAACGAGCTCCACAGACCCGCACCAGTGGGCGAAAAAAAAAAAATGCAGCCTGACCGCCCACAGACGTAGATCCTGCCAGAGCCTCACAAGCCGCTCGCCCACCATAAGGTATCGGAGGAGGGAGGGGAGGTGGGAAGGGGAGGGGTCCTGGAAATCCACCGACGATCCCCCCCCCCCCCCCCCGGGTATGAGTCAGGGATGGGTGATTCTGGCCTATCTCCTGGGAGTCCCCTGGGTCCCTGGCAGGCTGCCTCTGGAGCCAGGGAATCGGTCACCCCAATCAGACCCACAGCGACCAGGTCTACTTACCTAAACCCATGGTTCAGGAGCTGATGGTCTGGCCCCAGGCAGGAACTGGTGTCTGGAGGAGCTAAAGCTTTTGTGTATTCTAGTGGTCATGTGTTCCTACCTTGGGGCAGAGCCTTAATATCTCAGTGGTATTCTGCCCTAAGGCATACCTTCCAACTTTTGAAAGCCGTAAAGAGGGACACAAGAAGCCATGCCCCCAGCCACACCCTCTGCCACGCCCTTAAAGGGAAACACCACCTTAGAATTAAATAGGGCATCCCTCATTGCAGCCAGTGAGGGGCATCTCTCGTTACAACCAGTTAGGGGCGACACAGACACATACACACAGACACACACACAAGCAGACAGACACAAACACACAGATAAACACAAACACACATACACACACATACACAGACACACACACATAGACAGACACACACACACACATAGACAGACACAAACACACACATAGACAGACACAAACACACACAGATAGACAGACACAAACACACACACACACATAGACAGACACACACACACACACACACACACACACACACACACACATAGACGGACACACACACATAGACACACAGAAAGACACAAACACACACTCACCAGTGCAACAATTTCCCCTCCTTCCTGGAGGCTCCTTCCTGGAGTCCTGCCCACCTACAACTTAGCTGCAGCAATAGGCCCCTTCCTGGAGTCCCGTCCCCACCCACTGAACCACCAATGAAATTAAAGAAGTGAAAAAAAAACCTGCCTCCCAGACTACCGGCCTCTCAGACGCCCGCTGTCACCAGCCCAGAGCGTTCAGCTGAGCTCAGATACTCGGAGCCGGCGGCAGCAGGCGTCTGATAGGCTGCAGCAACCCCCGGGCAACGGCGTGGCATAGCGGCGATGGTGCGGGACAACTGCATGCGCCGCGGGACCAAATATGAAAAATCGGGACAGTCCAGAGAAAATTGGGACAGTTGGGGGGTATGCCTAAGGTTATTTTGAGAAAATATTTTTTATTATTTTTATATTTATATATTTACTACTCTAATTCGCACCGATGTGGCACTGTCTGCCATAAGTGCTTAATAAATCAGACCCTTAGTCCCAGGAAAAAAAATGGATTTGTCTGCTGCTCTGGGTGCATATATCTAGGACAGAGGAGGCAGGCTGCCATTTGTCTTACTTTATGGAGGAAAGGCAAATTTGTTTTGCGGTTCCCATTTCTTTTGTTACAGCTCCACATCCTGTAATAGGGGGAAAAATAAAATATACAACCTGAAAAATGAACTCAATTTACATCTTGTTACCTGACTACAGCCAAGGAAATGGAGTGAGTGGAGCGGGCATCATAAATCACAGGTAATTGCTGGGAGATTTCAGCCTGCTAGAAGAGAGGCAGGAATATTGGGGATAGCACATCTAAAATTACAAATATTATTTTATGTCAATCACAGTCAGCTTAGAAAGCTAAACTAAAATTACATAAAATACATAATTGCTACCCGAGGTATTGCTCATCAAGACTGTGCATCAGCCGGACTTGATTTTTTTCTAGATTCTAACCCTGAATCAATTCCAGGGCTGTATTCTAAGTATACAGTACGTCCTGCTCCAGATATAATACTTACACTTGGGTTATCCTCCGGCAGATGGCGCTGTGCACTGCAGACATGCAAAAACAGGCTCCTCCCGGCCCTTCATATACCCGGAGACCTCCCACAAATCCCCAGATTTCTCTGCAGTGCTGACTGCGAAGACATGAAGTATCACTCTCTAGCAGGTGAGCGGGGCTATTACAGCCTGCGGCCCTGTTGGACTATTCCCACCCGTCCTCCTTGTGATGTGCCTCCCAGCCTGGGCTGCGCTGGTCCGGTGAAGGTAGGCAGCACCATGTGTGCTTAACGGAGCCATGCTCCACCGCAGTCCCCCACCAAAGGGTAGGCGGTTTAGGCTGATGGTGAGCCTCATAGTGGATGTCCCTCCCGCATTATTGCCCCATGCCCCGTGTAGAGGTGGACCCTGTGTAAAGGGTCGCCGTCCTCCCTCGTTTCCCCCCGTATTCGGGGTGTGTGTGTGTCTGTTGGCGGTCTCAGTGTACTCTATTGTCGCGCTTATGGCCGTACTTTTGCCCCTGACCGGCAACTAGGTGTCAGAGCCGCACTGCTTGCTCCTTCTATTCTGGCCGTTTGTTTTTGGCCTTTCTCAATTACTGTGCAATCGTGTACAGCACGTCCTGCTTTATTATCCTGCAACTTGGGCAGGAAACTAATTTTTGTACACGCCTACGGGTGTCTGAATGGTGGCGGCGTCTTTAGACTTTACGAGTATCCACTAGCAGATGCCTTTACTGGCATATTCTATGCTTGGCTTGTCAAGCCTTAACGGCTGCTTCAGAGCTGCTCGCTCTTTGGGGGAGGCGGGGACCTGGCGTGGCCCAGATTAGGCCTGCCCTCCGAGGTTCGGTTGGCGCCATTTTGTTGAACTTCGCGCAGGCGTGTTGGCGGTCTTTCTCCTCCCCTGGTCAGTAAGTGCCCTCGCGGGTGATTTTCATCATTAGTAATTTTTTCTGCTGCGCATGGCCCTGACACCTCTTATTCCCCTTCTGTCTTTCAGACGTCAAAGACTCCGGTGGCTTCTCCCGGCCTAACATAACTCGTTGCGGGTTTACAAAACATTCTCCCACATTCCTAGCGGGCCTTTGGGACATCCAGGGTTGCCTATTGCATAAATCCCTACTGACTTATATTGCATTGATAATCACCATATGGAGGCATCTCAGAATCTTGTGTCTGGGGTCCCTCTGGGACAAGACCGGCGGTGTATAACGTGTGGCTATCCCCGCTTTGGTGCTGACAGGGCACAGATCTGTGCACCGTGTGCCGAGCGAGTACTGGTCCTGCAACCAGGATCGCCAGGGGCTGCTCCTCGCCCTAACACTTCTATTCCCCCAGGCTTAAATCTCGCTTCTGCTGAGTCGCATACTAGTGGGGAGTTGCAGCCGGCTACGTCTTCCAGACTGCCTACAGCTGACCAGATTATTACGGGGTCGACAAAGCGCTCGGGCCCTGGTAAGAAGCGGTCCTCGACGCCCCCTGTTTCTGCCTTTGCTAAGGGATCGGAGGAGTTCACTACTCCGCGTGCCTGCACCCCTTCTGATGAAGGAGGGCTGTTCTCTGACTCGGGCTCATCTGATGTGGAGCCGAGGAGTCATGACGATTCTGACCATAAAGACTGGAACCAGTTTGACACCATTGGGTTGTTGATTAGGATCTTTAAGGCCCTGTCTATCTCTCTCCCTAACGCGTCTCCCAAGCCGAGAGGGGAGCGTTTCCATACAGCGACACCGCGCTTGTAATTCCTAGAGCAGTTTCACTTCCATGCTCTTGTACTCGAGGAATGGGAACACCCCGGTAAACTTCCAGGGGCCCCAGGGGACTGGGATTGGAAATACCCTTTTCCCCTTGAGATGGTTGATTGTTGGTCATCGCCCCCTGTGGTGTCCCCCTGCGACAGGATGTGCTAATTCTTGTGTCACTATGAGGTTCAACCAGTGTGGATCTGTTTGGTGCCCCATCACTATTTCAGGCTCTTGCCACTCGTTTCCCTGCCCCTGGATCCTCTGGCCGTGGTCATGATGCTTTAGTAATGTTATGACAGGACATTCTGGTCTGTATGTCTTTTCTCTGTTACCCCTGCTAGGCGGGGTTCTGCGCAGAATTGCTCTGGTAGGGGGACCATTGATACTGGTGGCCCCTGGGTGGCCTAGTGGAGTGTGGATTTGCAGACGTGATACCAAGGGTGGTAGAGCTGTACGTTCTGCTAGGGGTGCCGCCCTGTTCGCTCAGGGCCTCCTTTACGTCACTCCAATCTACAGTCTCTGGCCTAGCCGGCCTGACTGTTGATTCTTCCGTCTTGGAGACAGGCTTCTCTTCTCTGTGTTCGTGACTATTGGAAGTCTAAGAGCAAGCCTCTTCTTTTTCTTCTTCCATCTCTTATGAGGTATGGCGTACCCATATGGATTGGTGTTAGTCTAGGTCTCTTCCCTGTTGGGCGTTCTCTGTTCCCAGGGCTCTAGAGTTATTACAGCATGGCTTGGAGTTGGCTCTCCAACTCAGTACTCTGAAGGGTCAGGTTCTGCCCTGTCCGCCTTCCTGTAGAAGTCTTTTGCTTATTTTCCTTGGCTAAGCATTTTTTCGGGGGTTGCTCATTGCGTTCCCCACGTAATTCTATGGTCCCTGTTGGGATTTGAATTTTTTATTCTGTTTGCATTGCAGGGCGTTCCTTTTGGACCGATTCAGGATGCTGTCTGGCTGTCCTTTACCTTCAAAGTTGTCCTTCTGGGACTGTTACTTCAGTCAGACGTGTGTCTGAGCGGGCGGCTCTGTTTAGCTAGCCCTCGTTCCTTGATATGCACCGGGATAGGGTGGTGCTCCGCTTTATGCTGGACCTTCTGCCTATGGTGGTATCTTAGGCTCATGTATTAAGACATTGTCTTTCTTCTGTGCCTTATTCCTAGTAGCGCTGAGGCAAGGGGATCTACTTTCCCTCAACAGGTGCTGGAATTTCTTTCCTGGATTGTCTCTTGTGTAAGTATTATATCTGGAGCAGGACGTACTGTATACGTATAATACCAATTCTACAGGTGAGTATTTCACAGAATTGTATTTTTTAGCCCTGGGTGAAGCGGGCAACTGTATAGAGTGCAGTCCTGCCAGTTACCACAGGGGGCACTGTGCTCAATGCTTAACACCAGCTGTCAGCTTAGCTCAATTCAATTCCAGCAGTGTAGCCGAGCCTCAATAAACGCTTAAACCGGACCTTCACCATAATTTATTGAAAAGCCAAAACCCTTATAAGATGATTCCCCAGCATCTAAAATGAATATATTTTAAGTTTTTTGTCACTTACTTATTATTCTTTCCCCAACTGGGCTGCAACTCTGTTCAGGACTTTAGGATACGGGCGCCGCCATCTTGACTCAGAAGCATCACACTTACTAAGGAGAGGAGAGTGGGATAAAGTACAGGGGGTGGGTTATAGCTGTGCTCTGCTCAGACAGAGCAGAGCTGGGGTCAGGAGAAGGACAGCAATCCCAGAATGCAGAGCGGCACAGTCAGAAGGCACTTCCTGTTTGCAGGCTGCCTGATGTTCCATGAGCTGCCATCTTGGATGCTTAAAGGCTCATAACATACAGTAGGTGCAGGCAGGGTGAATTTTAATGTGAGCAATCTGTATGTACAGGGTGTAGGAAACATATAAGATAGGCTCTTATTCAGGGTGAAGGTCCGCTTTAAAGTGGACCGAAAGCCACGCCGATGGCCCCTCCCCCCCAGGCATCTACAATTGTGATGCCCCGCTGTGTGAAACCCCCCAGGTTGCCCCATTCACTTACCTTCGTTCCTGGTCCAACGGCGCATGCACGAGCCACAGCCGCATCCCCACAGCAGGGCGCGTGCCCGGGAAAAGGTGAGTTGCCTTAGGTGATCTGGGGGGGGACCAAAACCCAAGATAGTCAAAATCCTGGGATTTGGTCCACTTTAACCCTTCTAGATGCCTCTCCAACCGTTAAGTGCCAGCTACGTGAGAGTCATGTAGCTGACTTTAGAGGCCCATAAAACAAAAAGTAAAAAACATACAGACTTACCTTACCCCTCATTTGAAAGGGCCAGCGATTCTGTACAAGAATCCGCTGTTAGATTTCCGCCCCCAGGAGGGGGCCCGAAATAGCCCCCAACCCCCCCCCCCGCTGGCGCCGACATCCGAAAAAAAAAAAAAACAGTAAATGACATTTACTCACCTCGCAGCGCGATGGCTCTCCCCGGGTCTTCTCTTCACCAGGAGGGGGGCTCCGATCCCCCCCCCCCGGGCTTTCCACGCTGCTTGTGAGGGCCCAGAAATGGGCCCTCACCATCCTCTTCGCCCGGCGCTGGCCCCACCCCTAGCCCCGCCCACTTGATGACGTCATCCCGCTCCTCGGGTTACCGGCACCCGGGCAGCGATCTGACAGTTGTCGGTAGTGATCAGAGCAGGGAGGGTGGGAGGCAGAGAGGCTCTGATCTCCCTGACTCCCACCCTCCCTGCTCCGATCACTACCGACAACTGTCATCTGCAGCAGCGTGGGACACTGGATGGGAGGTAAGTATAAGTCAAAAAAAGAATAATAAAATATTTGTCTGGTGTCTTTTTTTTATCTTAACCCTTTGTGAACTGGTAAGGGGTCCATGAGACCCCTTATACCAGTTTACAAGGCTCTGGGTATGGCAAGTCACCTACGACAAGCGGGTGGCTTGCCAAAACCCCCAGCCCCCCATTACCTGCCTCCCCAACGGACAGGGGGAGGCAGAAGAGCCCGGGCCACGTGGCTATGTGGGCTAGTAGCATGCAGGGCCAGAGGCCACCAACGCTGGCCCCTGCGCCCTGTTCTACAAGCCCCCATTGCTGGTCCGGGTCGGTAATGCTGGGTAAGGGGGGCCCTATGTTATTTTTTGGGGGGGATTTTAAGGGTTTTTAACCCTTAGAATTCCAAAAAAGAAATGAGGTCCCCCCCACACGCAATAATATTTTATTAACAAACTTACATTTTTTATTACAAAAAAACACTACAAATTGTAAAAAATAGGTTTTTTTCATTTTTTTGCACATATTTCACCCAAAAGTATTGAGAATACACAAAAAAAAAGGCCAAACAAGACATTTCATGTTGAAGCCCAGACTCTGCTGAAAAAAAAAACGTGTAGCGCAAAAACGTGAAAAGTCGTCTAGCAACAGAGTGTGACAAAAAAATCTAGGTAGGCTGGCGCTCAAAGGGTTAAAGTGGACCAAAACCTGGGATTTTCACTCTCCAGGGTTTTGATCCATCCTCCTGGTGCACAGCTGCCCAGAACTGTACACAGTATTCCATATGAGGTCTGACCAGTCACTTGTACAGGGGTAAAATGATGCTCTGGTCATGAGCACCTATGCCCCTCCTGATGCACCCCATGATCCTATTTGCCTTGGCAGAAGCTGCCTGGCATTGATTACTACAGTTGAGCTTATTGTCAACTAAAACCCCTAGGTCCTTTTCCATTGTTGTTTTACCAAGTGTTTCTTTATTTAGTGTGTAATCATGACACAGATTTCTCCTTCCCATGTGCATAACCTTACATTTATCTGTGTTAAACTTCATTTGCCATTTAACTGCCCATGCTTCCAATTTATCTAAATCTGTTTGTAGCTGCCTGCTGTCCTCTTTTGTTTTAATTACTTTACTCAGCTTAGTATCATCTGCAAAGATTGAGACTTTACTGTTTAACCCTTTAAGTGCCAGCCTACCTGCAGCATTTCCCACTCCCTGTTGCCAGACGATGTTTCACTATTTTGCGCTACACATGTTCAACTGTCATTTTTGAAAGGATTTCCAGGGATTTCCCAGGAAAATGATATATTGTTTTTTTCGGCAGAGTCTGGGCTTTAACATGAAATGTCTTGTTTGTATTTTTTAGGTGTATTCTCAATATTTTTGGGTGAAATATGTGAAAAAATTTAAATAAAATTATTTTTTTACAATTTGTAGTGTTTTTTTGTAATAAAAAATGTAAGTTTGTCAATAAAATTTTATTGCGTGTGAAATCCCAATTTCTCCCGGTTACAGCGATACCACATATGTATAGGTAGACACCCTTTCCTGCCCAGGAGACTCCCCCAAACTGAAATAGCGCTTTAGGGGATTTTCAGAAAAAATGCAACTGTGATATGCGCTATGTGCACCTTGCAGTTTTACCAGAAAAACAACCCTTTACATTTGAAATACCCCCAACAAACTATATATTCTCTGGAAGTACACACCTCAAGCTTTCTAGGTGTACCAGGCTTGTTGATGTGCCCATAGTTTTCTGGAAGTAATTCCTCAATGTATTCTTTGGTTGCAAAGAGTTTCCCCCAAAAAAGGATAAAAAAGCAGAATCAAAGCCACATTTTCCTAAAAAAACTAGAAGCAAGAAAAAACAAGTTTAATCTGAAAAAGAAACATTCCCCGAACAGAACAACACCCAACATGCATAGGTTCTGTCAAGGGAAGAGTTGCCAAACACCCCAAAGTAAAGCATGTGCGTAACGGTAATTTTAATTGAAAATTTCAGTTCTGCAGACAAAGTGCGCACCTTGCGATTTTTCAACCAAAACAACCCTTTACATTTGGAATATCCCCCATAAACTATATATTCCCTGAAAGTACACATGTTAAGCTTTCTAAGCGTACCCAGCTTGTTGTAGTGGGCTCATCTTTCTGGAATTAATTCCTCAAAGAATTCTTTGGTTGCGCAGGGTTTCCCTAAAAAATGTATAGAAAAGCTGAATAAAAAACACCTTTTTCTAAAATATAAATATGCAAACCAGAAAAAACAAGCTAAGTCTGAAAGCGCAAGGTCTCCCGAACAGAACAATACCCAACATGCAGAGGTACTATTAACCCTTTTAATTGCCAGCCTACTTGAGATTTTGTCACCCTCTGTTGACAGGTCATTTTTCCCCATTTTGCGCCATGTTTTGCGCCATTTTTGCTGTAATTTTCAGGAAAATTATATTTATATTTTTTTGCAGCAGAGTTTAGGCTTTGACATGAAATGTCTTGTTTGTAAATTTTATTTTGTTTTTTACAATATTATTAAGTAAAAAATAAATAAATAAATAAAAACATTTTTAGAAAATTGCCTCCTTTATTTTAAATAAAAAATGTATTTTATTAAGGAAAAGCATATTGCATGTGAAAGCCCCATTTCTACCGATTAGAACGGTACCACATATTTATCGGTAGCCCCCCGTTCCTGCCCAGGAGACCCCCCTAACTGAAACAAGTAATCTATAACATTTACAAATAAAACTACCATCCACACTACAAAGGGTTAAATGGAGAAAAAAAAATGACATAGGGTCCCCCCTCCCTGGGTTAAAAGCCCTTAAAAATCCCCCCCAAAAATTGACATGGGGTCCCCCTTACCCAAAGTAACCAGCCCGGGACCAGCTATGCAGGGCTTGTGGAAACAGGGCACAGGGGCCAGCTTTTGTGGCCCCTGGCCCTGCAGGATACAAGCCCGCATAGCCCGTGGGCCCGGGCTCTTCTGCCCCCCCCCCTGGGCTTTGGGGAGGCAGGTAATGGGGGTGCCAGGGGGTAATGGCAAGTCACCCGCTAGTCACAGGTGACTTGCCACCTCCCCCAGCCTTGTGAACTGGTATAGGGGTCATGGACCCCTTACCAGTTCACAATGGGTTAAATGTAAAAAAAAACCACACACACACAAAAAGAAAAAAAATTTTTTTTTCTTTTTTTGAATTGAAAGTTTTTATTAAGGATGACACGAATCACAGGCCAATATCAACAGAAACAATCATAGAGGCATCAGATGTGAGCATGAAATTATACGACAACTTAGTTATTAACTATTGATAGCCCAGAACAACATCACATGATGTATAATAAAGCTTTTCCGGACATAGGCTGCGTCCTGTCTCTCCTTATAACGTTTTTAAGGAATAATAACACATGCACGAACTAAAGACAAAAAAACGGGGACACACCTGTGGTGCGCCAGAGAAGACAAGGAAGAATGGGAGGAGGAAGGGGAGAAAGGAAGGGGAAGGGACGAAGGGTAAGAAGAGGGGGGGGTCCCCCACATCCGCCCCCAGGGTCACTCCTGGAGGAATTTAAGATAATCCGCAGATAACGTGAACTGTGCCCAGGAACGCCAGGTCTCCCAATGCCTCCCACCGGCGTCCCTGAGAGAAGCCGTGAGCTCCTCCATCCTGCAAATGTCTCCAACCCGCGACAGCCACATAGCCGTAGAGGGTGGATCCGACGATTTCCAGCACGTGGGGATACAAAGTCTTAGCAGCGAGCAGAAGAGGGGCCAGGAGAGATTTCCCCCTAACCCGCATGGAGGCGGGCGCAAGGTTCAAGAGATAACTAGCCGGGTCAACCCCCAGGTCGATACCTGTGAGGTGCTCCACAATCACCCTCACGTTGGTCCAGAATCTCGACAGCTTAGGGCATTCCCAGAATATATGGGTCATAGTACCCCTATCCTGTGAGCACCTCCAGCACATTTTTTTTCTTTTTAATACTTACCTCCCATCCATCCTGGAGCACTGTGTCCCTCGGCGATCACTGGCTTCTGCTCACCTGCTGGAAGCCTTTTATAGCTGCTGGATGACAGAACACAAAGGGTTAATAAAAAAAAAAAAAAATGACATAGGGTCCCCTCTCCCAGGGAGGCGGACCCCATTTTTTTAAAAACCCTTAAAAATAAAAAAATAAAAAAAATGGCAGCCCGGGACCAGCTATGGGGGCTTGTAGGCACAGAGTGGGGGGGCCAGCTTTTGTGGCCCCCCACCCTGCAGCCTACGAGCCCACATAGCCTATGTGGGCCCGGGCTCTTCTGCCCCCCCCTGGCCTTTGGGGAGGCAGGTAATGGGGGGCTGGGGGTTAATGGCAAGTCACCCGCTAGCGGCAGGTGACTTGCCACCCCCCCAGCCTTGTGAACTGGTATAAGGGGTCTCATGGACCCCTTACCAGTTCACAAGGGGTTAAATGTTGAAAAAAAACCACACATTAATAAAAAGTATTTTATTAAAAAAAAAAAAAACATTTTTTTTACTGTACTTATCTCCGATTGCAAGCTCTTGTCCCTCGCCGCTCTGCTGACAGATGCCGGTGATCGGCATCCAGAGAAGGAGGATCTCCTGTCACCTCCTTCCCCGGGCACCGATCACCGGCATCTGAGAAGCTGAGAAGGCTGAAGCCGGTGATCGGGGCCGGGATGACATCATAAGCCCCGCCCCCAAGGGGGTGGGGCTTACTGGCAAGATGGCAGCCGCCATCGAGGATGAAAGGGGAGAGAGCCTCCCGGGCTCTCTCCTGAAGATCGGTAAGTCCTGGGGGGGGATCGGAGCCCCCCCAGGTGAAGAGGAGGGACAGCGGGAGCCAGCGCACATGCAGGTAAGTGAATATTTTTTTTTTTTTTTTTTTACAGTTAGCAGCTTCTGCTGCCAAAGCGGGGGGGGGGGGCCGCCTAATTCGGGGGCTCTCCTGGAGCCATCCGACCCCCCACGAGGGATCGGATGGCACCAAATTAAAGAGGAGACCCGGCCGGATCCAACAAGGGGTCAGGTGAGTATTTTTTATTTTTATTTTTTAAACCAGCAGCGGGGAAAGTCAAGCACGTAACACCTACGAGCTTGGCACTTAAAGCGGTCCTTCACTCTGAATAAGAGTCTATCTTATATGTTTCCCACACCCTGTACATACAGATTGCTCACATTAAAAATCATCTTACCTGCATCTACTGCATGTTATGAGCCTTTAAACATCCAAGATGGCGGCTTATGGAAGCCGCCATCTTATCAGGCAGCCTGCAAACAGGAAGTGCCTCCTGACTGTGCTGCTCTGCATTCTGGGACTGCTGTTACCTGACCCCAGCTCTGCTCGAGCAAAGCACAGCTATAACCCGCCCCGTCCCTTATCCCACTCTCCTCTGCTCAGTAAGTGTGATGCTTCTGATTCAAGATGGCGGCGCCCATATCCTAAATTCCTGAACAGAGTTGCAGCCCAGTAGGGGAAAGAATAATAAGTTAGTGACTAAAAACATAAAATATATTAATTTTAGATGCTGGGGAACCGTTTTTTAAGAGTTTGGGCTTTTCATTAAATCACGCTGAAGGTCCGGTTTAAGGCTCAGCCAAGCCAGCACGTAGGTGTTACGTGCTTGGCAACAAAAGGGTTAATCCATACCCAATGTCATTTATATATATATATTGAAGAGAATTGGTCCCAGAACTGACCCTTGTGGTACTCCATTGCTGACCTTTTCCTGACCCCAGCTCTGCTCTGTCTGAGCAAAGCACTGCTATAACCCGCCCCCCTGTGCTTCTGAGTCAAGATGGCGGCGCCCGTATCCTAAAGTCCTGAACAGAGTTGCAGCCCACTGGGGGAAAGAATAATAAGTGACTAAAAACGTAAAATATATTAATTTTAGATGCTGGGGAATAGTTTTTTAAGGGTTTGAGCTTTTTATTAAAACATGCTGAAGGTCCGGTTTAAAGTACCAACACACTCCTGGATTGGTCCGGGAATCCAATCCCTCCCTGCGGGAATCCAAAGTCGGGATGCCCCGCTGTGTGAAACCCTCTAGGAACCTTACCTTGATCCCGATCCAACGGTGCATGTGCGGGCCGCATCTCGCGCTTCTCTCTAGCAGGACGCGTGCCCGCGCCGGGCATTTGTGAATGCGCGGGCGCGCTCCCTGTTAGAGGGAAGTGCGAGATGCGGCCTCCAGCGCGCTCGGAGCTACTGTGGTAAGACGTCTCATTGACGTGCATACCACAGTGGCTCCGAGCGCGCTGATTGGATGAGCGGCCGCGCATGCGCCGTAGGAGCGGGGTGAGGTGAGTTTTTACGAGCGATCGTGGGGAATTTCAAATAGCGGGGCACCCCGAATTGGACCAAGGCCCAGGATAGTCAAAATCCTGGGTGTTCGTCAACTTTAAACTGGACCTTCAGCGTGATTTAATGAAAAGCCCAAACTCTTCAAAAACGGTTCCCCAGCATCTAAAATTAATATATTTTACGTTTTTAGTCATTAACTTATTATTCTTTCCCCCACTGGGCTGCAACTCTGTTCAGGAATTTAGGATACGGACGCCGCCATCTTGACTCAGAAGCATCACACTTACTGAGGAGAGTGGGATAAGGTACGGGGGCGGGTTATAGCTGTGCTTTGCTCAGACAGAGCAGAACTGGGGTCAGGTAACGGTCAGCAGTCCCAGAATGCAGAGCAGCACAGTCAGGAGGCACTTCCTGTTTGCAGGCTGCCTGATAAGATGGCGGCTTCTATAAGCCGCCATCTTGGATGTTTAAAGGCTCATAACATGCAGTACATGAAGGTAGGTTGATTTTTAATGTGGACAATCTGTATGTACAGGGTGTGGGAAACATATAAGATAGACTCTTATTCAGAGTGAAGGTCCGCTTTAAGTGTTACATCCTATCTCCTATCCAGTCCCCAATGAGGGGGCGTGGCCTAATTTAACATATGTCCCTCTTTCCCACCCTGAACAGTTGGTAGATATGGGTGAGGAATAATATTTTATCCCCCAAAGCCCGCAAATAAGCCACGCCCATCACCCTGAAAACTTGGTCGCCAAGGTTGGCATCTCTGCAAACCCCAGCAGCATCCTGCGCCTCTTCATTACACAGGTAACAGGGTGACGCTCGCAATACTCAGGTGAGGTGACGCGCCTCACTACGTGCCACACTCCGCCTGCCCCAACATGGCGTCTCCAGGCAGCTAGGCCCCGCCCCATCTTACGTCACGCGCAGACGTCCATTCCATTCCGCCCCTGTGTCTGTGTGGTGACGTCGCTATTTCGTCATTAAACATCCTTCGGATTTGAAAGCTCGCTTTGGGCGGCAGGAAGGGGCGCGGCCGCCATCTTGTTTGTTTGACTGGAGCTGGCAGCGGGGAAGCGGAGCCCGGAGGCCGCAGCAGGGGCGCGCAGCACGCCGGTAAGTAAGTGGCGGAAAGGCGGACGGTGTCGGGTGTGGTGGAGTCGGTCATGGCGTTTGCAGGCTTCGGGGGCCTCCCAGGGGCGGCGCTTCAATATGGCGGAGGAGGCCGCACTGTGCGCAAGGCCGCGGGTTGGCCGTTCGAGGGCTACCGTTATTTACTAAACTAACTCTTAACCGACAAACGCCATTATTATTTGTATCCTCTGTGTGTGGGGGGCGTGTTGCTGCTGTTACAGTTGTTATGCTGCCGCCCTGGCAGTGTAATGTGCAGCCGCACTGCACAACCTGTTGAAGGTCCTCCCTGATCCCTAATGGCCGGTATTGGGGTGTTTGTGTCATCTGATCATCGTTTTAGTGAATGGAATTGGATGAATCATGGTTGTGACCCCTCCACTACCCGCCACCCCTTCCTGGGGCGCGTTTCCTGATGCAATTGGGGCAAATGTGGAGGCAGTGAGGTCGTCCTGGGTTAGTGGCCCTCTGGTTAAAATGGTCTTTTAGGCCACTTTTAAAGCAGAACAAAACCCAGGAATTTGGCTTTCCAGCATTTAGTTCTTTGCCCCTGGTTTAAGATGCCCTGCTGTGAAACTCCCCAGTTCACCCAGTAAAACTCGGCATTCCCCTCCCCCATTACACATGTGCAGGCTCTCGTCCAATCAGAGCCCTTTGCTGTGTTTACTTCCTTCAGCAAAGGGCTCTGATCAAATTCAATGGGCAGTGTGCACTGCCGCCCCAGCCTATATCACTGGGGATGCCCCAGTGTGTGCGCTCCGTTTACAAAACGCCTTTGCCCAGTGACCTATTCAAGCCAAATGGCACTGATTGGACGAGAGCATGCACAGGGAATGTTAAGTTTTACTGGGTGGACTGGGGGGGGGGGATTCAAACAGTGGGACATCTTGACTCAGGATGCTTCTGGAGAATCCAGTGGCCTGGTCCTGGAATCTAGATTCCAGGTTGGGAGTCGGTGGGATTTGTTCCGCTTTAGAGGAACACCCAGGAGTTTCACTCAAGCCGGGCATCCCGATTTTGTGTATCTCCACAGATTGTCCTGAAAACCCACCTTTCCGCATATATGCTGGCTCTGTTTCATTCAGGTCTGCTAGCTGTTGTGACGACACGGTGGCTAACTGGCTGTCGGACCACATCCCCACGTGCCTCTGTCTGTGGGCATGTGTGGGTACAAGCTCCAGACAGAGGTATGCTGAGAATGCAGCTGCGGCAAGTGCTCGGGAAGAGGTCAAAACTGGGGTATGTAATGCTCGTCAGACATCTGTTTATGTGCAGGGCTTCCGCATCCCCAGCAGCGCTCTCATAAATCGATGATGCAGCACCCGGTTGTTTATTTCTCAGAGGGAGCCTGGAAGCAGAAAAGTTCTGCTTCATCCCGGGCTGTGCTCGTCATTAACAGACAGCTGGGTGAGGATCTGGCCCTGAAGCAGCAGCAACATCCAAGTAGAAGACGATTGGGGGGGGGGGGGGGGGGGGAGTGTGTGTATCGGTCCCTTTTTATTTTTGGTTGGATGTTACTCTTTAAAGTGGACCTTCACCCAAGACTTCCCTGGGTTTTGGTCCTAGCCCCCGATCCACCCCAATTTGGGATGCCCTGCTGTGTGAAGTCCCCCTAGGTCGCTCGATCAGACTCGCCCTTCCTCGATTCTGCTACACATGCGCTGCACATGCTCAGCCCCTGTCTAATCAGCACGCTGACCTCAGCTTGGCTCGTCTAAGGGGCTGAATACGCTGAAGCAGCTTGCGTATGCGCCGTTGGATGGGAGAGAAGGGAGTATAGTGGGCGACCTGGGGGGGTTTATGCAGCTGGATGCCTGTCGGATAGGGAATCAAGCCGCCATGGAATCTTAGATTCCGGGTCTGATCTTTGTGGGTTTTGGTCTGCGTGCACAGTGATTCAACGTCAAAAGTGGTGACAGTCCTGTCACTTGTGCCTGAGTGTTGGGGGAAGGCTCCTGATTGGTGATGCCTACAGAATTCTCCTTCTATGCTCCCTTTCCGGGTTCCCGACCCACATGGCTGCTGCCAGCCAATTTCTGTCCCGGGTGGGGTCAAAGCAATTTTCTGTTGCCAGTCGTGGGTTTGGGACCAGAAGAGGCGTTTTTTTGGGGGTGTGGCGCTCCTGTAGTGTTTGGACCACTTTAAAGCAGACACCTAGTTATTTCACTAACCTGGGAGTTTTAGGAACATTCCATGCAAAGGGTTAAAGGGCTACTCCAGCTTCTTCCTTCAAAATAAACCTGAGCCCTGCCCCCTCCACATAGCGATTGTGCTGATCTAATAGAAAATACACTCGCTGCCATCTTCCTGAAGTCCTGGCCAGCGCAGGGAGCAGATGCTCTCTGCAACGCGTGTGCGCCAGTTCACGTGAATAAGCGGGAGCGCATGTGATGCTGAGTACCTCTAAAAGTGGGCAACCGAGTCTTCCGGGAAGACTTTGGAGTGAAGGTGAGTGTCTTTTTGTTACGTCAGCATAATCGCTATTTGGAGGGTGCTGGACAGGGCTTAGGTTTATTTTGAAGAGAGGCTGCTTTCTGCTTGCCCCATGCTGCCTGTCAGATGCTGCAGCTCTCATTCACCAGCATCTTGCATTTTCTGTTAAACCCCATAGAACTTACGAAGAGTTCTGAAGGGACCCTCCCAATAAACATTCATGGATGAGTTGTCATCTGCTGACGAAGAAGCCCTGCAGAAGGCAGTTCACTGGGAGTTGAGAAATATAAAGCTGGGTGAAAGATGCAGCCCCCTGACAGCCAGCATAGGGAGCAGAATAAGGGCTAGTTTAACCCCTTAAATAACTCATTAAATTAATAATCATTGCTATTCATTCTGATTGGACAGTAGTTAAGGTATTTGCCATTGGAGCATGTCTATTTCCCCCCACCTTGTACATACAGATTGCTCACACTAAAAATCATCCGACCGGCACCTATTGCGTTTTATGAGCCTTTTAACATCCAAGATGGTGTCCTGTGGAGTCTCAGGCTGCCTGCAGACAGCAAGTGTTTTTGACTCTGCGTTCTGGGATTGCTGTCCTTTTCCTGATCCCAGCTGAGCTGTAACCGCCTCTCAGCATGTGATGCTTGTGAGGAAAGATTGCGGTGTCTGTATCTTAGAGTCCTGAAAAGAGTTGAAGCCCAGCGGGGGAAAGAAGAATAAGTGACTAAAAAATTAAAATATATTAATTTTAGATGCTGGGGAATAGTTTAAGGGTTTGGGCTTTTAATTAGATGCTAAAGGTGTAGTTTCACACATAAGCATCTTAAGTGGCACTCTTAAGAGAAATAAGCTTGGGGCATTTAAAGTAATGCTGTAGGCGAAGAAGATTGCCGGTTACCATCCAGGTGTACAAAAGGGGTTAAAGTGGACCAACACCCAGCATCCAAAATTGGGTTACACCGCTGTGTGAAACTCCCAGGACGCCTGCAAACCTTACCTGAATCCCGGTCCAACTGCGCATGCGTGAGCCACATCTCACGCTTCTCTCTAGCAGGGCGCGTGCCCGCGTCAGCCATTCACAAATGCGCGCTCCCTGTTGGAAGGGCGATATGCGGCCGCCAGCGTGTTCGGAGGCCCTGAGCTAAGACGTCGCTTTGACGCGACCCCCAGTCAGGGTGCCCCGGGGAAGTGGACCAAAATCCTGGGTGTTGGTCCACTTTAAAGTGGACCAACATCCAGGATTTTGACTATCCTGGGTTTTGGTCCACTCCGGCGGGGGTGCCCCGCTGTGTGAAACCCCCCAGAAACCCAGAAAAACTCACCTCTCCTCGCTCCCATGTGACCGCGGCAGACAAGAGAGCGCGCCCGCCGCTGCCTCCCATTCACAAACGGCCGGCGTGGGTGCGCGTCCTGCTAGAGGGACGCGCGGGAGGCGGCTGCGGGCGCCGCTGGATCGAGGATCAGGTAGGGATTTAGGGGTTTCTGGGGGGTTTCACACAGCGATCGGGGTGCCCCGCAGTCAGGGTGCTGATCTGTCCGGGAATCTTATAGATTCCCGGGCCGATCACGGGAGGGTGTTGGTCCACTTTAAAACTTAGTTTTTACTAAATCAATTTTAAAAGCATACTTCTAGGTAGAAAGGAGCCTTCATAGTCGCAACTGGCTTTGTGGTTTAGGCAGCACCCCCTCAGTCATGTACACAAACCTGTCTGTGAACTCCATTTAATGGACTACATTGTTGGTGAGCTGTCCATTTCTTTTTTTGAACCTTTCTGAGGGGGGTTTAAAGTGGATCTAAGCACAACACGGCCCACTCCTGAACATTCCTGGGGCTGCAGCAGCCACATTCACCCAATCCCATCATGCACGGCAAACCCTTTTGGACGCCAGTGACCTTGTAGAGGAGAGCGGTCACTCTGGTCCACAGATGACCATGGAAAAAGTAGCTTCTCTACCTACTTGTTGCATGGTGGCAAATTTAAGATGCCATAATGACCTATTCCTTCCTGACACTTGCTGTTTGTTTTTGGTCTTTACCTGCAGGCAAAGGTAATTGTTACACCGTTGTGTCGGGGTACGTTTCGCAATGTCCTAACGGTTTTCAGTTTTTAAATTGAAGAAATGGCTGTGATATAGAGGTTTACACTTTCTGCGTATGATTTCTCTTCTGAATACGTGGCACTTAGATCTCTGTGATGCTGATTAAAGTGGACCAACACCCAGGGGTGAAACCCCCCAAAAAACCTCACCTTATCGGCAGCGGCAGCCGCCGCCGCCTCCCGCGCGCCCCTCTAGACGTGCCCGCGCCGGCCGTTTGTGAATGGTCGTGCGGGCGCGCGCCCTGTAAGAGTGACGTGCGGCGGCGGACGCGCTGTCTTGTCCGTCGCTGTCACCCGCTTGTCCGGGGATTGGACGGCGCGGTCACGTGGGAACGTGGTGAGGTGAGTTTTTGGGGCTTTCTGGGGGGTTTCACACAGCGGGGGTGCACCCCCCCCCCCCCCCCCCCGGCTGTTGGTCCACTTTAATAATCAGCAATGTGAGGAGTCTGTGGGAGGGACCAGCAATCCTGTCCCACACTGCTGAGCCGATTGGGGGACAGGATGTAAAAGAATGTCATTGACTGAACCTGTAAACCCGCCATTTCTGCTTCAATTTAAAAATGGAAAACATTTTAGCACAGTGCCAAATGAAGCCCAATATAATGGTGTAACAGTTACCTACAGTAGCACTTTAAGAGATACCTTTTGGGTGGTTTTGCAGTCCTGTCTTCTATCCATTCCTAGAAATATCCTGTTCAGGATCTAGTTCTGGTCGGTCTGAGGTGGAGGTGCCGTCCAGCAGCAGAGAGGAGCCGGAAACTGGGGAAGCCCCTGGTTCAGACTGAGGCTCTAATTGAGGCAATATTGGAGGTCCTGAACCTCTACTCCTCTGTCAAAGTGGCAGATGAAGGGTGAACTCTGCAAGTGTCAGAAGGTCAGGCAGGTTTTTCCCAGGCTTGCCCATTTCGACAGGCTGGTGGCAGAAACCAGATAAGCTTCTGTCTCTTCCTAAGATCCTGAACGCCCAGCACCCTCTTCCGGATGAGGCAGTCAGTTTGGCCTTAGTCGTCTAAGGTAGACAAATTGGTGTCTGGTTTGGCTCGGCACACCATTATCCCTACTTCAGATTCAGTGCAGCCTTGAGAGACCTGGCGGATACCAGCCATGTGCCCAGCTTGCTCCACGTCAATGACTGCTATGGCAGGCAAGGTCTGGATGAAGCAGCAGAGGAGGTATTTAGGCATGGAGGTTTGCCTTCCTCTGCACTTTGTTTGTACTCCTTCACTATGGAGGTCTTCAGGTAAATGGTGTGGGCTATGGACTACTTGGTGCATCTGGTGGCTAAGGGGCTGGCCTTGCTGGCCAAGCATGCCTGACCTTGGGCGAGGGACCCCTCTACTACTACTGTCCTGCACCACCTTACACAGCTAGCAGGTTTCGCCTCAGTCAAATCATCCATTTCCCTCCCCTGGTAAGGTAGGGCTCCCTCTGGAGGCAAAGCCTTTTGACTTCTGACATTCTTGTTTCAGGGTGGGGGTCCAGGAGCTGCTGCATCCGTGGCCGGTGGGTTGATCTCAGCTGCAGCGGGGTTGCTATTTTTAGTATACAGTACGTCCTGCTCCAGATAAGATTCATAACACTTGGGTATTACTCCGCCAGATGGCGCTGGACTGCAGAGACATCGAAATTGGCTCCTTCTGGCCCCTCAAATACCTGGGACCTCCCACAATCCCCAGATCTTCTCTGCAGTCTGGACTACGAAGGACAAGAAGATGGCTCTCTCTTCTGGCAGGTGAGCGGGGCTATTAGCCTGCAGCCCTGTAGGACTATTCCCACCCGTTCCATTATTAATGTGCCTACCAGCCTTGGCTGCGCTGATCGGGTGATGGTAGGCAGCACCACTGTGAGGTGCTTAGGAGCGCTGCTCCACCGCAATCCCTCACCAAAGGGTAGGCGGTATAGGCATATGTTGAGCCTCTATGGGATGCCCCTCCCGCCCTATTGCCCTTTCTATTCCCCCTTTCTATTGGTGGGTCCTGCCCTCCCTTGTAGCTCTCGGGGGGGGGGGGGGGTGAGTTTGCCTTAGTGCTTCACTGTATTATGTTTTTCTGATTGGCGTCAGTCGCCGCGCTGACTTGGTTGCATTGATTGCTTTTTTAAATTTGCCGCCGCGCGCGCTTCCACTGTGCTCCGCGCTTGGCAGCGGCATTACCTCAGGCACCATTTTCTCTGGATCTGGCTGCTGCGTGACTGGCATCTACCTACCGTGGTCCGTGAGTGCCCTTGCGCTCGGCTTTATTTGCCCTATATAATTTTACATGTCACTTACAGGGTTCTTTTCGCTTATGTCTTTCAGACGGGCCGACCTCTATTGGTTTTTCCTGGCCCGACTCCCTCTATTTAGTTATTAAACTAGTGTGTAAATTACTCCCACTTCCCTAGCGGGCTATTGGGGCATACCGGGTTGCTTTTATAGCGTGAATCCCTATCCGCCTATTGTGCCGCTATAATCGCCATATGGAGGCGTTTCAGGATAATGTGCTCGGGGTTCCTTCTGGACAAGCCCGGCTGTGTGTAGCTTGTGGGGTGTCTCCTATTGGTGCCGACAATGTGCGGGTCTGTGTACCTTGTGCCCAGCAGGTGATTGCGCTGCAGCCTGGTTTACCAGTAGCTGGGCCTGCGCCTCGTATGGCTACACCTAATCCTCCAAGCTTAAATTTGTATTAGGACCCTTCTTAGAAGTATCCTTGAAGGTGCCCCTGATGTGAAGCTCTAGAAGTAATTTAGCTGATTTTGACAGTTTTCCCTTCATGTTGGCTCTGCTGCAGAATCTTTCAGTTTACCATTTTCTCTTTCGTATTTTTTCATTTTTCCATATGATCTTTCTTTCAGCTTTGTGTGTTTTGAGCAAAGCCCAACCCAGGATTTTCACTATCTGGCGTTTTGTTTTGTGCCCCTAGGGGCATCCCGACTTGGGATGCCCTGATATGTGAAATCCCCAAGTTCGCCTGTAAAAACGTACCTTTCCCTGTCCCACAGCGCATGCGCGGGCTCTCATCCAATCAGCTCTGTTTGCACACAGATGGGGAGCCTGAGCAGTAACCTTCCTGGCCACCCGGCCTGTCTAAATGACTATCTGCGTGAGCGCACCAGAAAAATGGGGGGATCTGTGGTTATCCAGGGGTTGTTTCACACAGTGGGGCATCCTGATTTAGGATGCCCAAGGGGGAAGGTCAATGGCCGGGTCTTATAGACTTCAGGGTCGGCAACTCAGGGTTTTGTTCCACTTTGAATAACTGTGCAGGGAAATCTAAAGGTATTAAAGAAGAATTTCAGTCGTTTTCAGTCAGTTTAGTTTATTTTGTATAGATTTTACACATTTGAGTCACCTGGTCTCATATCAAAAGCAGCACCTCACACACACACAGCCGTTACCACTGATTACAGTGTCAGCCTCTGAGGTAAAGTGTTGCGGAGGCTAGGAGACCAGTGGGCTAAATGAAGCAGCTCACTAAAAACAACCCAGCAGATCCCCCTATTCAGCAAACGGACTGAGCTCTTGTAATTATACAATTTAAAAGAGGCATATATTTTTCTTTTTCTATCGCCAGATTATTTATACACATGTTAGAAGCTATTGTGTGGCTATTTATTTTTTTTAATGCAAATTTCGCGATACTGCTCCTTTAAGTCTTCTCCCAAGCCCCCTCAGGCATGAAGGGGCGCCCTCACCCACATCCCATCTCCCCCCCCCCCCCTTCCCAAGATTCATCAGATCCCAGATTCCTCAGAACCCTGTGTCAGCTCAGGCTCTAGTGCTGGCGGTGCAAAGCCTTCTGGAGCTGGGGGTCATCTGTCAGGTCCCTTTACGAGAAAGGGGCAAATGCTTCTATTCCAACCTTTTCACCGTGCCCAAAAGAGATGGGTCAGTCAGGCCTATCCTGGACTTGAAGATCCTCAACAAATTTGTCAGGTGCAGGCGCTTTCGCATGGAAACTCTGCGCTCTGCCATCAGTTCCCTTCGTTCAGGGGACTTCATGACCTCTGTGGACATCAAAGATGCTTATCTTCATATTCCTGTATTCCCAGGTCATCAAAGGTTCCTCAGGTTTGCTCTGGAGGATCAGCACTACCAATTTGTGGCATTGCCTTTTGGTCTCCAGCTCCCAGGGTGTTTACCAAGGTGCTGGCAGGAGTGATGTCTCTGCTTCGGTCTCAGGGTATCCGCGTGCTGCCCTACCTGGACGACATTCTCATCACTTCCCAGTCCCTACATCAGGCAGAGTTGGATACTCAGCTGGTAGTGTCCACTCTGGAGTCATTTGGCTGGGTGATCAACCATCCCAAGTCTTCTCTGTCCCCCTCATTGGTGACTCCCTTCCTGGGAATGAATCTGGATACAGTTCAGGCAAGGATTTTTCCTGCTATCTTGCAGTCATCCCTCCATCAAACAGGGAATGCAGCTGGTGGGCCTGATGGTGGCGTGCTTCGAGGCGGTCCCTTATGCTCAGTTCCACATGAGGCCTCTGCAACTCCACCTCTTGTCAGTGTGGGACAAGGATCCAGCGTCCCTGGATCAGGTCTTTGTGCTTTCCCCCCCAGTCAGGCGGTCCCTCTCATGGTGGCTGGACTCCAGGAACCTGTTGGGGGGCAGATCCTTTCTGGCCCCCTCCTGGGAGACGGTCACCACGGATGCCAGTCTGACAGGTTGGGGGGGTTTCTGGAAGTCCCTGCAGTTCCAAGGACGGTGGGGCCCTCAGGAGGCCCACACACCTATCAACATTCTGGAACTGCGGGCAATAAGGTTGGTTCTGACTCAGTTGACTCATCACCTCTGGGGCCTGTCTGTTCAGGTACGCTCGGACAACCAGACGGCAGTTGCCTACATCAATCAGGGAGGGACCCGGAGCAAGAGGGCCCTCCAGAAAGTGTCTCTGATCCTGGCCTGGGCGGAGGCCAATGTTCCCTGCATATCAGCTGTGTACATCCCAGGGGTGGAGAATCTGCAGGCAGACTCTCTGAGCAGGGGGACCTCTCGCCTGGGAGAATGGTCCCTCTGCAACAGGGTGTTTTAATCTGTGTCACCGTTGGGGCCAACCAGATGTGGATCTATTTGCATCCCGTCACAAGCTCCCGGCCTTTGTCTCCCTGTCCCAGGATCCTCTGGCCTTGGCCACAGATGCTCTAGCAATGTCATGGCAGGACTTTCAGCTCCTGTATGTCTTCCCCCATTCCCCCTGTTGGGCAGGGTTCTGCGCAAGATAGCTCAGGAGAGGGTGCCAGCAATTCTGGTGGCCCCCAAGTGGCCAAGAAGAGTGTGGTTCGCAGATGTGGTGCAGCTGGCAGTAGATCAGTACGCTCACTCGGGGTCACTTACGCCATCCCAATTTACAAACTCTGGCTTTGACGGCCTGGCTGCTGAAACCTCCATCTTGATGGAGAAGGGGCTGTCTGCCTCTGTTGTTGATACCATGTTAAAGGCTAGGAAGAAGTCTTCTTCTTCCATTTACTATAGGGTTTGGCGTGCCTACATTGAGTGGTCTGAGTTTAGGTCTCTTCCCTGTCGTATGTTCTCTATTCCCAGGATCCTGGAGTTCTTGCAGCATGGGTTGGAGATGGGGGCTCCAACTCAGTACTCTGAAGGGCCATGTTTTTGCCCTGGATGTTTTCTTCCAGAAGTCCTTTGCCCAGCATTCTCTGATCAGGACTTTTTTCCAGGGGGTTACTCATGTGCGTCCGCCACGTAAGCCTATGTTGCCTTTTTGGGATTTGAACTTGATCTTGTCTGCCTTGCAGGGTGCTCCCTTTGAACCTGTGCAGGGGGCTGCCCTGGCCATTCTTACACTCAAGGTTGTCTTTTTGGTGGCTATCGCCTCTGTTAGGCGTGTTTCTGAGTTGGCGGCGCTTTCCATTCAGCCCACCTACTTTGAGAGACACTAGGACAAGGTGGTGTTTCGCTTCAAGCCAGATTTTCTGCCTAAAGGTAGTGTCTGCCTTTCATTTGAATCAGGACATTGTTCTTCCTTCCTTTGTGCCCTAATCCTAAGTAGAGGATCTTGCATTCTTTGGTTGTGGTTAGGTGTCTGAAGTACTATCTGGTGGCTATGGCACCTTTCAGGAAAACTGATGCTCTTTTTGTGGTCCCTTCTGGTCCTAGGAAGGGTTTGGCACCTGCCAAGTCTACTATCAGCAAATGGATCCGTCAGGCTGTGATTCAGGCCTATTCTGCTAAGGGGAAGAGTCCTCCCTTCCGCCTTACTGCTCGTTCCACTTGTGCTATTGGTGCCTCTTGGGCTTTTCAGCACCAGGCTTCTGTTGAACAAGTTTGCAAGGCCGCTACTTGGTCTTCTGTTCATACCTTTTCAAAGTTTTACAAGGTTGATGTTGGGGCCTCAGCTGATGCTACTTTTGGCCACAAGGTTCTGCAGGCGGCAGTGGTCTGACCTGTCGTTACCTTTGGGGATCCTACCCTACTTTATGGACACTGATATTGGATGTCCAATGTGTTATGAATCTTCTGTTTCAATATTTTTTGAGTTTTTAACAGTACACGCTTGGAAGGCGTCATACAGTCAATATAACCATCCCACGCAGGGGAGGTAAAAGATTGCAATCTGTCATACATAGAAATGCGCCTTACCCGTACATACTACAAAGTACTTTAGATAAGAATGGAGCAAGTGAAATGCAACAAGTTTTAAACAGCAATCTGCCCCGACCCGTACCAGGGACAGTGCGGGCCCCGGGGGCCATCAGCATGCACTGCCATCGGCACATCCGCCATCCCCCGGACCAAATGCCAGATGGGATGAGTCGTGGTTTATGCTATTGTACATTTCCAAATTTGTAGGCATAGAAATATTGTTGAAAACTTTTAAATCCTTGGTGTTATAAGAGGAAAAAAGGGGGAGAAGAGGGGAACCGGACTAGGGGGGTCAAGGTGGGGGGAAGGGGGGTGTCAGGGATGGAGGGGAGGGAGGGTAGGTTAGGTTGCTCCCGCGTTCCACCAGCCGCTCATCTGGTTATTGTATAACAATCCTTATAATACCTGCGGAGGTTCACCAGACCACGTAAACCTTATCCAGGGTTCCCATAGGGAAATGAATTTATCATGAGAGTCGGCCAGGATGCTGGACAACCTCTCGTTAGTAAGAAACCCATTCATCCTGGCCGACACCTCTAAGATTGGGGTAAATTGTTTTTTCCAGGCTTTAGCTATAGTCTGCTTAGCCGCTAGCAGCAGATATACAAAGAGTCTGTGTTACTTGTTAGTCAGCTCCCGGGGCTTGCAGTGCAGGAGGGCAACCCATGGGTCTCTTCTCATACTGGTTAAGACCTCGTTGGCCATCCTGTACACCTGGCTCCAGAAGCGGGCCAACATGGGACAGGTCCACCATGTGTGTAAGAAGTCCCCCTCTGCACTACAGCCTCTAAAGCATGAGCTAGATTGCCCCTGAAACATACTGCTCAGGTGACCCGGTACCAGCATAGCATTACCTTGTAGGCTGTTTCAACTGTCAGGACGTTCACGGAACATTTAGAGACGTGACCATATAACAGCCCACCCCCTCTCCCCCGGACAGGGACCTAGATCCTTTTCCCAGCTCCCCACATAGCCATGGGAATCTGGTTTAATTTAATTTAGTGCCAAGTAGACTGAGGATATTGATCCCCTTTGAAAAGGGTTGTTGGCGCACATTTCCTCGATGGAGGTCCTAATCCGAAAGGAAGGGCTCAATTTTGTCAAGGGCAGAATCCAGTGCCTTAATTGAATGTAGCAGAAGTATTCCTTATGGGGGATATCATATTTTCCTTGCAAATCTTGGAAGGACCCAAGGCCCTCCCTTGCGAGCAAGTCGGCTATTTTGTTTATGCCCCTGTTTTGCCACCATCTAAAGGCCATTCTGTTTTGTTGTTCACCTGGAGGAAAGCTTGGGTTATCCCACAAATGGGCCAGGGGGGTGTGGGAGGACATCAAGGCAGCAGAGTACCTGACAAGAGTCCCACACAGTGAGGGAATGATTCATTAAAGGGCTCAGTGTCTTGGGTCTGAGTCTCGGTTCCATCCAGAGCAGGCTATCGATGGGTACTGGTGCGCAATTAGGGAGTTCCAAAAATATCCACACTGGGGGATTAAGGGCAGAGTGCATGGGGACCAGTTGAGCGATCTGCGCAGCCTTGTAATATTTGAAGATATCTGGCACCCCTCCCTGAGCTCTTTGTGCTAGCATAGTGCGTTTGGAAACCCTTGGGCACCCCCTGGACCATATGAACGTCAGGATCCTCCTCTGCATCGCCCGGAGCATTCTCGTGGGCAAAAATATAGCAATTTCGGTAGTATTGACATCTTGACCGCGTTAATGCGGCCTATCCAGGAAATTGGATATGATTTCCAGGTTTCTAATAAGCGGGTTAGGGATTTGAATAGAGAGAGACTCATACAAGTCTGTGTACTTGGCGGAGATGCGCACCCCCAAGTATGGGAGTGGTTCCGATGACCATCGAAAGGGGAAATTGGCCTTGATCTGGTCCACCACTTCCACCAGCAGGGACACGTTCAATGCCCTCAATTTCTCGTTATTTATCATCAAACCCGAGACCTGGGCAAACTGATTTAGAATTTTGTAGGAGTGATGTGACCGGTTGTGAGATGGCGATCAATGCGGCGTCGGCGAAGAACATGGCTTTATGATGTACACCCGCTACCTCTAATCCCTTAACATTAGAGGAGTTTCGTATTCCCAACGCCCAAACCCCCCACCAAGGCCCCTCAGGCATGAGGGGGCGTCCTCACCCATCCGGGTGGGGGGACGACTTCGGTGCTTTGCTCACGTCTGGAGACTTCGCGTCTCGGACCGGTGGATTCAGGAGGTGGTGTCCTGCGGCTACAAGATGGAGCTAGCAGCTTGGCCGCCCCCAAGATTTCTTCGGTCCAGGATCTCCCAAAATCTTGTGACGGCGCAGGGCCTGAGGTTGGCCGTCCAACGTCTGCTGTCATCCGGAGGGGTTTGCCCGGTGCCCCTTCAGGAATGGGATCGGGGGTACTACTCCAATCTGTTCACGGTGTCCAAGAAGGATGGATCCCTAAGGCCCATCCTGGATCTAAAGGCTCTCGACAAATTTGTCAGGTTCAAACATTTCCGCATGGAGACCTTGCGGTCGGCGGTGGGCTCTCTTCGGCCGAGCGACTTCATGACCACGGTGGACATCAGGGATGCCTACTTGCGCGTTCCTATCTTCCTGGGACATCGGAGGTTCTTGAGGTTCGCTCTGGGGGATCAGTACTACCAGTTTGTGGCCTTGCAGTTCGGTATCACCTCGGCTCCTCGAGTGTTCACCAAGGTGCTGGTGGGTGTCATGGCCCTTCTGAGTCGGGGCATTCGCATTCTTCCTTACTTGGACGACCTGCTGATTGCTGCTCCATCGTTTCATCAGGCAGAGAAGGATACTCAGGTGGTGGTGTCCACTCTAGAGGCATTCAGTTGGGTGATCAACTACCCCAACTACACCAAGTCTATCCTTGGTGAGGTCCTTCCTGGGCATGACGCTGGATACTGCTCAGGTCAAGGTGTTTCTTCCTCAGCAGAAGGTAGAGGGCGTTCAGATGCAGGCGTGGGTTCTGATGTCGCGTCCCCGTCCTTCCATCTGCCTGGGATGCAGTTGGTGGGTCTTATGGTGTCTTGCTTTGAGGAAGTTCCCTTTGCCCAGTTCCACATGAGACCTCTTCAGTTACATCTCCTGTCCATTTGGGATCGAAATCGGGAGTCTCTGGAGCAGGAATTTGCTCTGTCCCTGCTGGCCAGGCAGTCCCTTTCGTGGTGGCTGGACCCAGGGAATCTTCTAGTGGGCAGATCCTTTCTGCCTCCGTGCTGGGAGATTGTCACCACGGACGCCAGTCTGACTGGGGAGGAGTTTGGCGATCGCTGAAGTTCCAGGGCCAGTGGGGCCCTCCGGAGGCCCACGTGCCCATCAATCTCTTGGAGCTAAGAGCGATCAGGTTGGTCCTTCTTCGTTTGACCTCCCACCTTTGAAGTCGGCCGGTCCAGGTCCGCTCAGACAATCAGACGGCGGTTGCCTACATCAATCATCAGGACGCGACTCAAACGAGCCCTCAAGAAAGTGACCCTGACCCTGATCTTGTCTTAGGCGGAGGAGAATGTTCCCTGCATCTCGGCGGTCTACATCCCAGGGGTGGAGAACCTGGAGGCGGACTTCCTGAGCAGGGGGATGTCTCGCCTGTGAGACTGGTCTCTTTGCAACAATGTCTTTCTCGCCCTGTGTCGCCGCTGGGGTCGTGGACCTGTTTGCAATCACAAGCTTCCAAAGTTCCTCTCCCTGTCGAGATCCTCTAGCCTTTGCCACGGATGCGCTAGCAATTCCTTGGTCGGGGTTTCGGCTCTTCTATGCGTTTCCTCCCTTTCCTCTGCTGGATCGTGTGTTGCGCAAGATAGCCCAGGAGGGTGTACCGACCATCCTGGTGGCCCCACGCTGGCCTAGGAGGGTATGGTTCGCCGACATTGTCCAGTTGGCGGTGGATCAGTACGTCATACCAGACGATCCAGGGACAGTTGTGCTATCCCAATTTACAAATGCTGGCTTTGACTGCTTGGCTGCTGAAACCTCCATCCTGATGAATAAGGGATTGCCGGCTTCGGTCGTCAATACTATGATTCAGGCTCGAAAGAAATCCTCTTCTGTGGTTTACTAGAGGGTTTGGCATGCTTATATTGCCTGGTGTGAGTCTAAGTCTTTTCCTTGTCTCATCTTCTCCATCCCCAGGATTCTGGAGTTTTTACAACAGGGTCTGACGTTGGGTCTACAACGGAGTACCCTCAAAGTTCCAAAGTTATGGCTCTGGCAATTTTTTTCCAACGATCCTTTGCCAATCACAGGCTTGTCAAAACTTTTTTCCAAGGTGTTACTCTTGTTCGTCCACCGCGTAAGCCTCTGCTACCGGTGTGGGATTTGAACTTGGTGCTTTCTGCTCTCGGGGTCCTCCCTTCGAGCCTTTGCGCGATGCTGCTCTGTCCATTCTGACCCTTAAGGTGGCCTTTTTGGTTGCTATTACTTCGGTGCGTCTGAGCTGGTGGCGCTTTCCATGAAACCGCCTTATTTTGAGCGGCATCAGGATAAGATGGTGTTCCGTCTTAAACCGGAATTTTTGCCTAAGGTTGTATCTGCCTTTTATCTCAATGAGGACATTGCCCTGCCCCTGCTAATTCTAAGGAACCGACTCTTCATTCCCTGTATGTGGTTAGGGGGCTCAAATTTTATTTGTCTTTTTGGAAGTCTGGTTCTCATTGTTTCTTCTGGGCCTAGGAAGGGTTTGCCAAATCCACTAACGGCAAGTGGATCAGACAGACGGTGGTGCAAGCGTACTCTGCCAAGGGGGAAGGAACCTCCTTTCCTTGTTACTGCTCACTCCACTAGGAATATTGGTGCCTCTTGGGCTTTTCAGCACCAGGCTTCTGTTGAACAGGTTTGTAAGGCCGCTACTTGGTCTTCTGTTCATAACCAAGTTTTACAAGGTTGATGTTAGGGCCTCAGCTGATGCTGTTTTTGGTTGCAAGGTGCTTCAGGCGGTACTGACTTGAACTACCTGCTGTTGCTCACTGGGGATCCCACCCTTCTTCATGGACACTGCTGTTGGATGTCCCAAATGTGAAGAATTGAAATGAAGCAAGCCGTGCTGTACACCAGGAAAAATACAATTCTGTGATTACTCACCTGTAGAATTGTTTTTTCTGTGTACAGCACGGCTTGCTTCATCCCTCCCTTATCGTTATCCTCTTTTGCCTTTTTTATGGTGTTTTTTTTGATGGAGTTATTTTACATTGAGGCTGTGTTTTTTAACATGTTCTTGCCTCCCGGCTTCTTGCATTACTGCTTTTCAAACACTGGAGTCTCTGGGTAATTCCTGCCCTTTTTATGGGCCGGGAGGAGCCACAAGTCTTTCTGCAGCCAACTGCGCCACCTTGTGGCGGATTACCCAAATGTAAGAAATTGAAATGAAGCAAGCCGTGCTGTACGCAGTAAAAACAGGTGAGTAATCACAGAATTTCATGGTGGGTCCTGGTTCACATGGGCGCTAAACTAATCTAACCTCCCTGCTCACGCAATCGGTGAGCCCTGCATTAGAGAGAGGTTGACTATTCTAAGTGTGCCATACACTCCACTTCGATCTTCATGACATGTGGGTAATCTCCAGTAGAGGGCGAACTTCTGCAGAGATGAATATGCAAAAAAAGGAGCCCCTCCTGGTCCATATATACCTGGGACCTCCCACCAATTTCCCAGTTCCTTCTCTGCAGGGAAGGCGACAAGACAGAAGATGAAGACTTTTTACTTGCAGGTAAGCCGGGCCCGCGCCCGGCCGTTTATTATCCCTATTACTGCCAGGACCCCTTTTAAATTGCCCCTATTTGAGCCTCCCAGCTTAGGCTGCGGGTCCTGGTGAGGGTAGGAGTACCCTATGGGTGAGGGTAGGAGCACCCTATGGGTGCGGAAGGAGCCTTGCTCCACCGTAAGGCCTCATTATGGGGTAGGCGGTTATCCAGGTTTTTGGTGATCCTGTGCGGGATGCCCCGTCCCTACATGCCTGTGGCCTTATTATGGCCAGGTCCCCCCCCCCCCCCCCTTCCGGGTCCCTTACTTCCCTCGGGGGGGGGGGGGGGCTGGCGGGCTGTCATCCTCGGTCTCTCCCTTTTCATTTATTAAGATTTATATATGAGTGTATGTGTGTTGGTGTTTCACTTTACTTTGTGTGTGTGCGTGGATCTCCTGGAAGTATCCCTGGATGAATTGGTGCATGGTGCTTTACTAGCCCGTGGTGGCTTTCCTGTTAGCCTGGGGAGCTTCTCTCCCTCAGGCTGTTAAGAAAAGGGGGCTGGGCGTGGCTGTAGTAGCCCCGCCCCCTCGTTCGACGCGTTTTGCGGGGGCTTCACTGGCCGGATCCGCGCTGCTGGGAGGGGGTGGGGCCGGAGAAGCGCGCCTTTGGCGCCCGCCCCCCTTCTCTTCCTGCTTCTCCTCAGATCGGGGGCCATTTTTGCTGTGGTTGCTGCAGCCATTCTTGGGGACAGGTAGGGGCCTGTTGGCCACCTTTGTCACTTGGGGGTCCCTCTCTGGGGGGGGGGGGGGCTGTGGTGCTGTTTTTTTTGCAGGTTTTTCCATTTAATTTAAAATTGTGTATATATATTTATATATTATATATATTTATATATATTTATTTTATTTATTTATTTTTATTGTATAGTAATTGATATGCCTTATTGTGTTGCAGATTGCTTCATTATTGTACATGTAAAGGGGTTCCTCCTGGTCCTGGGGTCCCTAGTGTAAAATTGATCACCTCAAATCCTCCCACCGGGACTTTTAAGGGGCATCCTGGGTTGCTTACGCGTAAATTCCCTGCGGTCTTGCGACTGACCACAAAAATCACCATATGGAGGCTATGCAGGATACTGGGCTCGGGCTCCCTCTGGGACAATCCGGGCCATGTGTGGGGTATCCCTTACGGGGAAAAATGTGCTGGAGGGGGAATTTTTTGGGGCCGGCAAGCCCCGTCTGGAATTTCCTACCCAGGGTCACTTTGATGCGCTGATCCTGAAAGGATGGGAAAGGCACAGTCGGCTTCCTGGTGTTACTCCGGGATGGGATACACCCGCTGGTTGACCTTTTTTCCAAGGGGTCGCACATGTGTGGCCCCCTCGGAAGGCTGTGGTTCCTGTTTGGGATTAGAATTTGGTTCTTTCGGCTCTCCAGGGTCCTCCTTTTGAGCCGCTACAGGATATTGCTCTTTCGGTTCTCACTCAGATGGTTGCCTTCTTGGTGGCTATTACCTCTGTTCGGCGTGTCTCTGACTTGGCGGCTCTGTCGATTCAGGCCCTTTACTTTGAGAGACACCAGGATAAGGTGGTTTTGTCGCTTTAAGCCAGATTTCCTTCCTAAGGTGGTGTCTGCCTTCCACCTCAATCAGGTTATTGTTCTCCCTTCCTTGTGTCCTAAGCCTAACAATGACAAGGAGAGGGTTCTAGACAATTTGGATGTCGTTCGCTGTGGGAAGTTCTGTTTGGTGACTACTTTTTTCCACAAGACGGATGCTTTTTTTTTCGTGGTGCCCTGCAAAGGAGTGGCGTCCGCCAAGTCTGCCATTAGTAAATGGATTCGTCAGGCCGTTGTTGGGGCCTATTCTGCTAAGGGGAGGACTCCCCCTTTTAGGGTCATGGCGCACTCTACTCGTGCTGTTGGTGCATCCTGGGCTTTTCAGCACCAGGCTTCTGTTGAACAAGTTTGTAAGGCTGCTACTTGGTCCTCCGTTCATACTTTTTCCAAGTTTTACAAGGTTGATGTGCGGGCTTCAGCGGATGCTGTTTTTGGCCGCAAGGTTCTGCAAGCTGCAGTGGTTTGAGTTGGTGAATTCTTTACTGTTTCTGGTTCCCACCCATGACGGACACTGCTATTGGCTGTCCCACATGTCATGAAGATCGAAGTGGAGTGTATGGCACACTTAGAATAATGTTTTGTGAGTACTCACCTTTAAAACGGGTATTATGAGTGTGCCATACACTCCTCTTTGCCCCACCCCTTTTTTTCAGGTATTCTGGAGTTTTTATTTGGTGAACCATTGGTTTTGATAAGGTTGTAATTGGTTCTTCCTGGTCCCATTTCTGCTTTTTTACACTGGGAAATTGGTGGGAGGTCCCAGGTATATATGGGCCGGGAGGGGCTTTCTTTTTTTGCATATTCATCCCTGCAGAAGTTCGCCCTCTACTGGAGATTACCCACATGTCATGAAGATCGAAGTGGAGTGTATGGCACACTCATAATACCCGTTTTAAAGGTGAGTACTCACAAAACGGTATTTTTACTCAGCAGAGCTGCGTGTGTTGGGAGATAGTTATTAGCGCCACATGGAATACACAGCTCATTCTATGAGACCTACTTCACTGAAGTGTGCAGCTACTTCCTGCCCCATCATAAAGGGTTTAATGCCAGGTGTGGGCTTCCTAAGGATTTTTTACTGTAGAGGCATCCCAGAGTTGCCCCAGGCATAAAATCCTTTTTGACTGAATGGGATGCAGACCTTAAAGTGACCCTGTCGGACTGTGATTGGAAATCTATTTGTAAGCACTCGTTTCGTCACGTTGTTTTAGTCACTTATTATTCTTTCCCCCACTGGGGACTCTAGGATACGGGCGCCGCCATCTTGCTTCAGAAGCATCACATACTGAGAGGAGAGTGGGATAAAGTGCAGGGGGCGGGGTAATCGCTGTTTTGCACAGGCAGAGCTGGGGTCAGGAAAAGGTCAGCAATCCCAGAATGTAGAGCGGCATAGTCAGAAGACACTTCCTGTTTGCAGGCAGCCCGATGCTCCATGAGCTGCCATGTTGGATGTTTAAAGGCTCATAACATGCAGTAGGTGCAGGTAGGATGATTTTTAATGTGAGCAGTCTGTATGTACAAGGTGTGGGAAACACATAAGATAGGCTCTTAATCAGGATGAAGGCCCACCTTAAGTAATTTTGGAGTTTATCATAAATAAGTCCACTGGTCTGCAGTTGACCCCAATAGTGCAGCTTGCCCTACTCCTAACCTGAAACCCCCTGGATGTTCTAAGACCCAATTTAGCCTATTTTAAACCGGACCTTCAGCGTGATTTAATGAAAAGCCCAAACTCTTCGGTTCCCCAGCATCTTAAATTAATATATTTTACGTTTTTAGTCACTAACTTATTATTCTTTCCCCCACTGGGCTGCAACTCTGTTCAGGAATTTAGGATACGGGCGCCGCCATCTTGACTCAGAAGCATCACACTTACTGAGGAGAGAAGAGTGGAATAAGGTACAGGGGGGCGGGTTATAGCTGTGCTTTGCTCAGACAGAGCAGAGCTGGGGTCAGGAAAAGGTCAGCAGTCCCAGAATGCAGAGCAGCACAGTCAGGAGGCACTTCCTGTGTGCAGGCTGCCTGATAAGATGGTGGCTTCCATAAGCCGCCATCTTGGATGTTTAAAGGCTCATAACATGCAGTAGATGCAGGTAGGATGATTTTTTAATGTGGACAATCTGTTGTGTACAGGGTGTGGGAAACATAAAACATAGACTCTTATTCAGAGTGATGGTCCGCTTTAACAGCAGCTAAAATTATTGCACAGTCTTGGAAGAAGCAGGACATCCCTTTTGGGAGCCTTGTCCCACTCATAAATGCAACAATGTTATTTGAAAAGATGTCGGCATCTATGCGAAGGGACTTTGCCCCTTTTGTGGCAACCTGGGAGGGTTGGATTTCCCACTTTCATTCGAGAACTTTCGACCGTTTAATGAGCAAGCTACTTATGTTGTAATATTGAGGCTTGGAACCTTTCTTTTCTGACCTTTTTTATTTATTTATTTTTTTTTATTCCCCACTGGGAATTTACATTGTCAATTGTCTCCATTCTTTTTGCATGTGTTTGCATATTTCGGTGTAGATAGTAGGCCCATTCTACTTTATAGGTTGTAGTGATGGTTTATTTGTTGGATCAGGGCCTCTCTAATTAGTATCTACATTATTTTTTTTAGGCAATCCTGAAAAAAGAACAGGACTGCCTATTTGGTGACCACACCCCTTGTTGAAAAATACACGATTGGTTCAAGTGTAGGGCTTAACACAAGACATAAACTGAAGTTGGGGTTCTTTAGGCAAGAAACCCCTATTTCACATCCTATTCACCTGACCACATCACAGGAATTTTTTGTATTAAAACATATGTAATTTATTAAACATGATGAAAACATTTCCATATACTCAATTCATAGTGCCCAATAAACGTTTTTTACGATGGAAGATTCTCAGTAAATTTCATCTCTCTTCTTATACTTTGCTGAATGATACTTTACTTGGTGGCCATGTTTCGCCTGTTTGGCTTTCTCAATACCCTGTAACTATATAAGAGTTCATTATAAAGCCATTTTACAAATTATCATCCATAATTGTGAGTTATTACAAAATATAAAACAAAACAAAAACCTAGTTATAATAGTAAATCATGCCTGAGTTTTACACACACGTTTAAATTGCCCTTTGAGAGAATGCAGGTTGGGCTAAGGTTTACGCCCTTCCATCTTGCAATGAATTTGTCTGTAATGGTTATATCTAATATTAGTGTGTCATTCACTTATTTAAAATGTCATTTATCACGCTACTAGTAAAAGTATTGTCATTAGAATCTTTCAATGTAGACCACTGTGGCAAATTCTCTCTAATTAGATTTGTAGAGGTTTAGAACGAATGTTGTACTTGCATAAACATATCGGTAACTAACTGTGCAGAATGCTTGTACGAATCTTGCGTAGTTCTGATAGCTATCTGCTAAAGCTGTAAGTTATAAACAAAATGTATTAATGCAAGTGCGCGTTGTGTAATGCTGTAAGTTTAAAGCGGACTTTCGCCCTGAATAAGAGCCTATCTTATGTTGCCCTGTACATACAGATTGCTCACATTAAAAATCATAATACCTGTATCTACTGCATGTTTTGAGCCTTTAAACATCCAAGATGGCGTCTCATGGAGCATCAGGTAGTTGCAAACAGGAAGTGTCTTCTGACTGTCGCTCTGCATTCTGGGATTGCTGTCCTTTCCCTGACCCCAGCTCTGCTCTGTGCACAGCAGCTATAAACGCGCTCCCCTCTCCTTGGTATGCGATGCTTCTGAGGCAAGATGGTGGCTCCTGTATCCTAGAGTCCTGAACAGAGTTGCAGCCCAGTGGGGGAAAGAAGTGATTAAAACCTTAAAATATATTCATTTTAGATGCTGGGCAATAGTTTAAAGGTTTGGGCTTTTCATTAAATCATGCCGAAGGTCCGGTTTAATCTCTTCAATAAAAATGACGAATAAAAAAAAAATCCTTTTTGACTTGTCCGCTTTTAAAAAAGAAAAAATGGAGAGAGGATTTAATGCACAGTCCTTCCAAGTATTTTTTTTCTCTTATTCTTGTAGGTACTTCCTTGGTTACTAAAGTAGCGCGGGAAAAATGTTTTACGCTCACTTTGTCCTGAGCAAGAGGGGGCCGCTGGCCAAGATCTGGCTGGCGGCCCACTGGGACAAGAAGCTGACAAAAGCCCACGTGTTTGAGTGTAACCTGGAGAGCAGCGTGGAGAGCATCATTTCCCCCAAGGTATGTGGGCTGCTGTACATGGATTTACCTGTTTTATGGTTGTTGCCTGTGCCCTAAAAGGTTCTCTTCGTCTTTCAGGTGAAAATGGCTCTCCGTACTTCTGGGCATCTTCTGTTGGGAGTTGTCAGAATCTACCACCGCAAGGCCAAGTACCTGCTGGCTGACTGCAATGAAGCCTTCATCAAAATAAAGATGGCTTTCCGACCTGGTGAGTAAAGAAACCTCCAGCCCGGCGATCACAAAGCAGTTTTTGTTTAGATGCTGCAGCTTTAGACACAACATGAAATGTTCCACAATTTATCTCCTGAGTGAACCGTCCCACCAGAGCTTTTACATTATCTTGGCAGCACAGTTGCTGTGTGCACCGCTTTTGAGATGAAATTCGGACGCTAACTGGTCCTCTGTAACATTTCAGCTATCTTTGAAGATGGCGGATCCTCTGGTACACAGTGACAGATATCACTTGAGGTTTCTTTAACCTTTGCTTTTAATATAAAATACTGAGAAGGCCTTGTATAGTCTTGCATCCTTTTGGGAAAGATGGTTTGTTTTTTTTTTGTTGTTTTTTAAAGCATCTTTGCCGATTTCTTGGTTGGTGGTTTTAATGTTAAAAAAGTAAAATATTGTGCCACTTTTGACTATCCTTGGTTTTGGTCCTTGCCCCGGCGCACCCAGATTGGGGGTCGCCCGAACAACCTCACCTTTACCCGGTCCTACTACGCATGCACGGCCGCTCTTCCAATCGGTGTGATCAGATCCGCTCGAGCCCCTTCGTCCAGGAGCTTGTCTAATGCGAGCAGATCGAGCGTGCCCGTTCTGGCCATTCACAAATGCCTGGTGCGGGCATGCGGCCGCTACTCGTGCGTGCACCATGAGACCGGGAACAAAGGTGAGTTTTCGGGCAACCCGGGGGCTTTCACACAGTGGGGCACCCCAATCGGGGGAGCAAGTATGCCTGCACTTAGATTTGGGTTGTACGGGAGCACCGCCAATAGGCATGGGGTCACTTCAAACGTGCCCTTATTTTTTGTTGCAGCAAAGCATTGTGGGGATTTGGCTATACAACTACTATATACAACTGTCTTTCGGAGTAAAAGCTTTCATTTATACTTTCCTGTTATGCTCACATTGGATTTCCCACAGTTCCAATCTTCTCTATTTGCCAGTTTAGGAAATCTGTCCATTACAGTCCCAACATCTTTGGACCATTTTGGGGTGCGCTAAAGAGAAACACACAGGAACGCCCTGCTGTGTATATTCCCCTGGCACTCCTGTGGTGCAGGCTCGGACGAAACTTGGCACACTGAGTCGCTCAGCTAATCATCATGCTAAAATTCTCCGCTCCCTTGTGCTGTCTAAGCTGTCTAAATGGCTCCCTTGTGCTGTCTAAGCTGTCTAATGGCTGCGGTTAAGCTGTCTAAATGGCTAAGCAGCCGAGCAGAGCCAAGTGCGCCGCTGGGCGCATCCCTGCTCAGCTTTTAGCTGGGGTATGCCCGCTGCTGCCATTCAGAAAGCCCTGGCACGTTAAAGTGGACCAACACCCAGGATTTTGACTATCCTGGGTTTTGGTCCACTTCGGTGGGGCACCCCGATCGGGGGTGCCCCGCTGTCTGAAACCCCCAGAAAGCCCAAAAAAACTCACCTCTCCCTGCTCCCACGTGACCGCGCCAGCCAATCACAGCGCTCAGAGCCGCTGTGGTATGTGCGTCCAAGGCCGCCTGGACGCGCATACCAGCTCAGCTGGCTCTGAGCGCTGGAGGCCACGTCTCGCGCTTCCCTCTAACAGGGAGCGCGCCTGCACGGCCATTCACAAACAGCCGGCGCGGGTGTGCGCCCTGCTAGAGGGAAGCGCGAGACGCGGCTCGCGCATGCGCCGATGGAACGGGGCTGAGGTAAGGTTTGTGGGCCTCCGGGGGGTTCCTCCCCGCGGGACATCCCGATTTCGGATGCCCCGCGGGGAGGGATCTGATCGGTCCGGGAATCTTATAGATTTCCGGGCCGATTCCCCCCTGGGTGTTGGTCCACTTTAACTCACATAGGTAGAGATGAGCGGGGTCCCTGGTGAGGGCTCCGGGACTAGGTGAGTGAAGCTGGCGATCCGGAGAGAACTAGCAAAAGTGTATCTATTGGATGATTTGCCAGAAGTTCAATTCTGGCCATTTTCCTCATGGTTTGTTTCCTTTTTAGGGGTGGTGGATTTGCCGGAGGAGAACAGAGAAGCTGCATACAATGCCATCACTCTTCCGGAAGAGTTCCATGATTTCGATCAACCATTGCCTGATCTAGAGTAAGTAGTAATAACTGTCTGATACGTACTTGGGCATAATGGGGGGCATCAAGAGGGGCCTAGGTACTGATGACCAGAGCATCATTTTACCCCTGTATAAGTCACTGGACTCAATATGGAGTACAGTGTACAGCTCTGGGCACCTGTGTTTAAGAAGGACATATCAGGACTGGAGAGTGTTCAATGAAGGGCAACAAAGTTAATAAAAGGAGTGCGGGGACTAGAGTACCCCGAAAGATTGTCAGTTTTTATTTAGTTTAGAAAAAAGATGCCTGAGGGGTGATCTAATAACTGTAAATATATTCACCGTCAATACAAAGATCTGTCCCACAATCTATTTATACCCTGGAGAGTAACCATAACCCGAGGGCATCCACTAAGGTTAGAGGAAAGGTGCTTTCTCCACCGACATAGGAGGGGATTCTTCTCTGTGAGAGCAGTGAGACTATGTAACTTGCTGCCAGAGGAGGTAGTAATGAAGGATAAAGTAAAAACATTCACAAGTGGCCTGGATGCCTTCCTGCCATGTAATAACATTTCCAGCTATGGCTACTAGACCACTGGAAGGAGATAAACAGGCTGAACTGGATGGACTAAAGTCTTTATTCAGCCTTATATAATGTGTTACATATACATGTCTTTATTGCTTATTTGTCAACACGGTGGCCACATCAAAAGTTTAAATGTGTTATGCAGCTACTTGCCTAACTACAAAATTCCTTTTTTTATAGTGACATCGATGTGGCCCAGCAGTTCAGCCTGAACCAGAGCCGAGTGGAGGAGATCACAATGAGAGAGGAAGTGGGGAACATAAACATCCTGCAAGATAATGACTTTGGTGAGTAGTGGCTTTATCTCAGTAAACCTGCACTGGTGGGGCTTGACTATTAATCTGATGATACTAAACTGTCCTCGCAACACGCAGGTGACTTTGGTATGGATGACCGCGAGATGATGCGTGAGGGCAGTGCGTTTGAAGATGACATGTTGGTCAGTACCAGCGCCTCAAATCTCTTGCTGGAGCCAGAACAGAACACCACCCAACTGAATGAGAAGAGCAACCACCTGGAATACGACGACCAATACAAAGATGACAACTTTGGGGAAGGAAACGACGGTGGAATATTGGGTATGGCCCAACTCAAAATTTGGCTGGTTTGGGAATTGCTTGACCTGTGCTATAACTTGCCTAACCCCTAATATCTTAAAGGAAACCACAAAGTTCTATGTGGAGAGCAGTACACTTTTTAGGTTGGGGTTGTATAACCTTGTGTCTAGGAGGCGCACTAAAACGTATCCTCCGTCACCATCACTATATTAAACCTAAAAGGGCTTAAAATACATACTGAGAAGGCCCCATTTTTTTTCTTTCAAGTACCTTTTTTCTTTGAAACATTAAATACCACCTGGGTTGTCAGCGTTGTTCTCCGATATGGATCACCAGGGCCGGATTAAGTGTGGTGGAGGCCCCTGGGCACACAATCTGGTGGAGGCCCCAGATACAGTAATATTCTAAGTATACAGCACGTCCTGCTCCAGAGAGTAATTCCTTACGTTTGGGTTATACATCCACAAGATGGCGCTGGACTGCAGAGACAGCAAAAAAGTGGCTCCTCCTGGCCCCTTATATTCCAGGGACCTCCCACAAATTCCCCAGTTCTTCTCTGCAGTGGCGCTGCGATGACAAGAAGATGGCTCTCTACTCGCAGGTGAGCGGGGCTATTAGCCTGCGGCACTGTAGGACTATTCCACCCGTTCCTTATTTTCATGCCTCCCAGCTTTGGCTGCACTGGTCGGGTGATGGTAGGCAGCACCGCTGTCAGGTGCTTAAGGAGCGCTGCTCCGACTGCAATCCCCCCACCAAAGGATAGGCGGTATAGGCCCATGGTGAGCCTTATGGGATGCCCCTCCTGCGCTATCGCCCCTTGCCCCCTGTCCAACTGTGGGCTCCTGTTAGGTTGGCCGCTGCCCTCCCTCGCTCTCCCTGGTATCTCTCGGGAGGGGGGGGGGGGGTGTTGTGTGCGTGTGTCGTAGGTGTATTTTTTCACTCTTATTGTTTCCGTGGTATAGCTTGGCTTTTGTTGCCGCGCGTGTGTTGGTTGCACTGGTTGCCTTTTTTTTCAATGCCGCCGCGCGCGCTTGTACGGCGTTCCGCGGTCGGCGGCGACTTTACCTCGGGCTGCTGCGCCATCGACTGACATGGTCACTTGGGCGCTCTTCGGGGGGGCGTACCTTGCGGATGGCGCGTTACGCATCACTGTCTCCGCGGGCCTGCCCCTCGATGTATCTGCGGGCGCCATTTTGCCTTCTCGTGCTGCTTGGCTGGCTTCTACCTACCGCGGTCCGTAAGTGCCCCTGCGGCCTGGCTTCTATATATTGTTGTGTATGCATACCGTTTACGGGCTTTTCTGTTTGTCTTGCATGCGGGTCAAACTTACTTGTGGTTTCTCCCGGCCTATGCCCTCTATTTAGTTTCTATTAGAGGCCTACTCTGCCTTTACCTCCCACTTCCCTAGCGGGTTATTGGGGCATCCTGGGTGACTTTATTGTGTAAATCCCTATTGGCCGTTGCCCACGATAATCACCATATGGAGGCTTCTCAGGATGTGCTTGGGGTACCTTCTGGACAAGCCTGGCTGTGTGGGGTGTCGCTTACTAGTAATGACAATGTGCGGGTCTGTGTGCCCTGCGCCTAGCAGGTGCTTGCACTGCAATCTGGGTTGCCTGTGGCTGGGCCTGTGCCCCGTGTGGCTTCGCCCACTCCCCCACGCTTACATCTCACTCCCAGTGAGGTGCATACCAGTGGGGAGGCTCAGCCTGATTTGTCTACCAGGGTGGCTAGTATTGAGAAGCTGATTGCTGGCTCTACGGTGCGTAAGGCCTCGGCTAAGAGGCGGCACCTGGTGTTAACTTATTTCCTATAGAGGCTGAGGAGTTTTTTGACCTGGCTGGCCATACCCCCCTGGAAGAGGGGGAGTTATCTGATTCAGAATCATCTGATGAGCAGCCTAAGGGTTATGCTGATTCTGGCTCTGACCCATGGGCTCCAGATGATACGGACAGGCTTTTGGCTCACATCTTTGAAGTACTTTCTATCTCTCCTGCCGTGGCTCCTCGGCAGCAGGGGGAGTTGTTTCACACTGCTAAGCCACGTTTGGAGTTTCTGAGCAAACTCACTTTAATAATCTTGTGCTCAGAGTGGGAGTGTCCGAGCAGGCTCCCTGGGGTGCCTAAGAGTTGGGATAAGAGGTATCCCTTTCCTGCTGGAGTGGTTAAGCGTTGGTCGTCCCCTCCTGAAGTGGATGCTCCAATTCTAGGGTTGTCCAACACTTCTGTCATGCATTCCCCTGACTCTACTAAACTGAGGGATGGTGAGGACCGGCACATTGATCAGCTGGCTTCCCATGCCTTTGCCTGTGCGGGGTCTGTGCTGCGCCCGGTTTGTGCCTCTGCCATTACAGCTGTGGCTATTAGGACTCTGCTCAGGAGTATATTCTTAGTATACAGTACGTCCTGCTCCAGATAAGAATCATTACACTTGGGTATTACTCTGCCAGAGGGCGCTGGACTGCAGAGACCGCGAAATTGGCTCCTCCCGGCCCCTCAAATACCCGGGACCTCCCACAAATCCCCAGAATTTTTCTGCAGTCTGGACTGCGAAGGACTCGCAGGTGAGCGGGGCTATTGGCCTGTGGCCATGTAGGGCTATTCCCACCCGTTCCATTAAGGTGCCTCCCAGCCTTGGCTGCGCTGGTCTGGGTGATGGTAGGCAGCACCGCTGTCAGGTGCTTAGGAGCGGTGCTCCACCACAATCCCCCACCAAAGGGTAGGCGATATAGACATATGGTGAGCCTCTATGGGATGCCCCTCCCACACTATTGCCCCTATAGGTGGGCCCCTTTGTTAAGTGGCCGCTGCTCTCCCTCGTAGCTCTCTGTGGGTGTGTATGCGTTGGTGCTTCACTTTTTTTGTTTTTGTCACACTCCGCGCTGACTTGGTTGCACTGGTTGTGATTTGAATATGCCGCCGCGCGCTTCCACTGCGTTCCGCGGTTGGCGGCGGCATTACCTCAGGCGCTGATGCGCTGTCATTGGCCGCTAGTCACGTGTGCTGCTTCGCGCTCTTCGGGGGGGACCGCGGTTGGTGCGTTCCGTGTCACGGTCTCCGCGGCCCGCCCCTCGAGGTTTACTCGCCGCCATTTTGTCTTCTGGTTTCGGCTGCTGCGTGGATGGCATCTACCTACCGTGGTCCGTGCTCAAGGAATGGGAGCGTCCCAGCAGGCTCCCCGGAGTTCCTAAGAGTTGGGATAAGAGGTATCCCTTTCCTGCTGAGATGGTGAAGCGTTGGTCATCTTCCCCCGCCCCCCGAGGTGGATGCCCCGGTCCTAGTGTTATCTAACGCCTGTCATGCATTCCCCTGACTCTACTACGCTGCAGAATGCTGAGGACCGGCGTATTGATCAGCTGGCGTCCCATGCCTTTGCCTGTGGGGACGGCGCTGTGTCTGGTTTGTGCCTCTGCCATTACAGCCGTGGCTATTAGGACCCTGCTTAGAAGTGTCCTAGATGGTGCTCCTGATGATGTCTAGTGAAGAGTTTAATGCTCTTTCTCGTTGTGAGGTTATTCTTAGTATACAGTATGTCCTGCTCCAGATAAGATTCATAACACATGGGTATTACCCTGCCAGATGGCGCTGGACTGCAGAGACATCGAAATTGGCTCCTCCCGGCCCCTCAAATACCCAGGGACCTCCCACAATCCCCAGATCTTCTCTGCAGTCTGGACTGTGAAGGACAAGAACATGGCTCTCTTCTGGCAGGTGAGCGGGGCTATTAGCCTGCGGCCCTGTAGGACTATTCCCACCCGTTCCATTATTAATGGGTGGGGGGTTGAGTCGCCCAGCTGGTCCAGCAGAAAACAGTTCTCTGCATTTGGCTGCCAGCGGCTGTGCTTGGTGGCTTATGTGCAGTGAGCGGCTGCCAATTGACAGCTCTGCACGCATCCATCACTGTAGCGTTGGTGATGGCGGCTTTGCTGCTCTAGACTCTCCATCCGGGCCTGTGGTGGATTTGGCTGCAGGTTTCCAAAACAAAAGGCTTTCCTGGGAGAGGGGGGTCACTTCTGCCAATAGATTTGTTGCTGGCTCTGTGGCCCATCAGACCAAAGACTCAAAAGCCAGACCATAATCCAAAGGTTGGTGGAGGCCCCCTTTGCAGGGCAAGTTGTGGAGGCCTCGGGGCTCGCGTCCCCCCTCATAATCCGGCCCTGTGGATCACTTTTAATTTATAAAGCAAATCCGTCTTGGTTAATGATTATATGTTGGCAGATCAGTTTGGGATGCAGGTCAGTCTCCTTACACTTGATAGGACCTTAAGTACAACCAGCTGGGTCCCCCTGGTCTAAAGCCATTGGTCCACTTTAATTCATTCAGATGCTCTATTTTGCATGCGTCTGTGAGCACACAATTACACTCCTTTTTAGGCAAGTTAAGCGGTGCTGTATAAAATGTCCTGCCCATTAAGGAGGCACTGTTTTTTGTTTTTTTAGATACAAATTTTTCTAATAGATTTTTTCATTATTGTGCTTTAATGTCATTGGGTATTATTAGTCTTGCTAAACATGTCCTAATTTAATAGATGACAAGCTTATAAGCGGTGATGGAGGCGGCATCTTTGATGATCCACCCACTCTCCCAGAAGAAGGTGTTGCCTTACCAGAACAGCCAGCACATGACGACGATATGGATGACGACGATGTTGCATCTTGTGAGTATTGGCTAGTGTGGCTTAAGATGTTGAATTTATGCTTTTTTGCCTTTGGTGTGGTTTTTCTCTGGTTTTGCTGATGCACCCTTTTCTTTGCCTTAGTGGGTTTACCTGACAGCCCTGATTCTGTGGACCCTGTGGAACCTCTGCCAACCATGACAGATCAGACCACGTTGGTTCCAAATGAAGAGGAAGCTTTTGCTCTGGAGCCAATTGACATTACAGGTGAACAGTCCGAATAAGTTTGCTCTTAAATATTGTTTGATGTTAGGAAAAACATAATTTCAGTTTTTAGAACTGGGAATGTTTTTTCCTTTTTTACGGAGTTTTCTTCCTTTTTGTTTTTCCAATCCACCCTTTTAGTCAAGGAAACTAAAGCAAAGAGAAAGCGAAAACTGATTGTGGACAGTGTGAAGGAGTTGGACAGCAAAACCATCCGAGCCCAGCTCAGCGACTACTCGGACATTGTCACCACCCTGGACCTGGCACCTCCCACCAAGAAACTGATGATGTGGAAGGAAACGGGTGGCGTAGAGAAACTGTTCTCCCTTCCTGCTCAGCCTCTGTGGAACGCCAGACTTCTGAAAGTAAGAGTTCTTAAAGCTGAACAAATTAAATTTGACGTTTCTTGTGCTTTTTATATTAAATGTATTTCTGTAATTTTTTCTTTTTTGTTTTTAGCTTTTTACACGGTGCCTCACTCCCATTGTACCTGACGAGCTCAGAAAGAGAAGGAAGGGTGGCGAAGCTGATAACTTGGAGGAGTTCCTTAAGGAATTTGAGAATCCCGAAGTTCCCAGAGAAGAGATAAGACAGCCTGATGTTATTGGTAAGGATGTAGCCTGTCCGTAACTGAATTATTTTGGGCCCTGGGCTGCGGAAATAGAATGCTTGCACCATAGTGGGTCTAAAGTTTCTACTCAAAAGCATCAAATGTAGCTGGTCCAGACCTCATCCTGTCGTGTTTTTCTTGTCCTCCGGGATAACATGGATATGGGAGACAAAAGGGCAGATTTTATTCTGTTTCTAGTGTTTTTTCAGCCTGGACATAACCTTTAAAGCTGTTTGCTGTTGAATTCTTGATATATTCTATACACCTAAACACTGAACAAACTCATTGAGGGTAGTCTAAGGGCCTTATTTATGAAGGGATAGCGCCAGGTAGTGCCTTGTAAGCGGCAGGTGAATGCCGGAGACGGCACGCAATTACACATTTATGAAGCCGAATCTGGTGAGCGACTAGAACGTCATGTAGCGTACAATTCATCAATTCATTATCTCAGGCTCAGCGTACAGTGCCGCCGTTCATCCTTGCAGAGCGCCACGTCTTGCCTCTCGCTACCTGGCGCTTTCCCATACATTTCTATGGACGATCCTTAAATCCCTTTCCTGATCCCAATTTTATTTTTTCCATAAACAAACCTGACATGTATACTGGTCAAGAAAAGGACATTTTTGAAAACTTTTTGGATTCATATTTTTATGCAAAATTCTCCTTACAGGTCTGGTATTAAAGTGTTCATTTTATGGCTGTTTTGGTGATGAATGTGGTGTGAGTCAGTCGCACTGAGCTGGCGTTACGGTTCGCTCACATACAGCGTAATATAGCGACTCACACATTCATCAATGCTGGAGAGCGACTGGGGCGCTCTGAAACAATGATCCATGGGCGAGCACAGGGACTACTAGTGGGCGCTCTGAAATCTTCTCTACAGACACTCATCTGACGCTACCTGGCGTTAGTAATGATTCATTGAGGGTAGTCTAAGCGTAATTTGTATTCACACACCTTGTATATCCTTTTAGATCAGCCGATCTTGGAAGAGGCCAGCAGGTTACAGGAGTCCTTGATGGAAGGAAGCAGAACTCACTTGGATGAAACTGTAATGCCACCACCACCACCTCCGCCACAAGGTGTAAAACGTGACTCGCAACAGATGGAACCAGAGCCAATGCTTCCTGTAAGACTTCTTGGCTTTATGTCCCAATATCTGGTGCATGGTTAGTGTGCAAATACTCATATTTTCGCTTGCTTTTTTTTTTATCGTGCAGCCAGAGCCCGCCCCCCAGATAGAGATGCCGCCAGTGGAGCTTCCACCAGAGGAGCCTCAGAACCTCAGTGACCTGATCCCAGAGCTTAACCTTCTACCTGAAAAAGAAAAGGAGAAAGAGAAGGAAGATGAAGAAGAGGAAGAGGTAATGACTTTACTCATTGCTTGTCTCAAAAGGTTGATTTAGTTCGTCCCCAACCCCCCTCCCCCCCACCTTCATTTTATTTGCCCTTATAATCTGTTAAGCCCAGGGCAAGTTTCTATTTATCTTGTTGTGTTATAAAAGAATGCTATTCTCTAAATGATGTATCTCTTTAGATACTTAGCCTGTTGAGTAAGGCCAGACAAACTTGCCCCAATAAACGCACTTGATATTGGACAAGGTTGTCTTCAATGATAGCTGTATTTAAAGCGGAACTTCACCCTGAATGAGAGCCTATCTTATATGTTTCCCACACGCTGTACATACACATTGCCCACATTAAAATCATCCTACCTGCACCTACTGCATGTTGGAGCCTTTAAACATCCAAGATGGTGCTTGTGGAGCATCAGGCAGCCTGCAAACAGGAAGTGTGTTCTGTCGCTCTGCATTCTGGGATTGCCGTCCTTTCCCTGACCCAAACTCTGCTGTCTGTGCAAAGCACAGCTATAACCCCGCCCCCTTGTACTTTATCCCGCTATCCTCTCCTCAGTGTGTGATGCTTCGGAGGCAAGATGGCGGCGCCCGTATCCTAGAGTCCTGAACAGAGTTGCAGCCTGGGGGGGTGGGGGAGAATATTAAGAGACTAAAGACTTAAACTTTATTAATTTTAGATGCTGGGGAATAGTTTAAGGCTTTGGGCTTTTCATTAAATGATGCTGAAGGTCTGGTTTAGGTGCAGAATTCCTGCTGTAGGACTCTTTTGAGGATTGACTCTGGCTTACCTACTGTTGAAGTTCATTCTGGGATCCTTCTGCATTACCTTTTGGTACCATCTGAAATAAAGCGGACCCAAACCCACATTTTTAACTAGCATCCCTTGAATTGCTCCCTCCATGAAGAGAACCTTTTGCCAATTCTCACTGCCCCTGCTTCACTCTAATCCCATTCCTTTATTGTTCTACACCCTAATAGGGCAGTATTGGCAGGGGCTTTGGCCAAATGAATTTCTGAGTTCGGTGGGTTTTGTCCCACTTTTATAAGTCTGATTCTGCTTCATAAACTGCAGATGAGCATGGGTCAGCCCTCTAAGGCTTAAGGCAGGTGTCCTCAAACTGTGGCCCACAGGCTGGATTCAGCCCTCCAAGGTCCTTTACCCCATTCCCCCGTGACCAGGGTCAGTAGTGCGTCCACGACCAGGGTCAGTAGTGCGTCCACCACCATTAACGGCAGCGGGGCCCTGGGAGAGCAGTTCTAGCCCCACGCCTGGGGCGCCATTTGTTTTGCAGAGAGTGGGACTGTATGTTTCCCAGGACTGGACAGAACTGCTGTTTTGCCTGTGAGGCGAGGGGAAAATGCTGCTTAAGTGTGGGATGGAGAACTTCATACTACTCTCCCAGGACCCTCTAAGCTTGAACTGGACCTTTCCCACACCGCAGCCCATCCAGTAGGTGCATCTTGCTAGCTGTGTGTGGTATCTTTACATCCCCTTCCCCAGCTGCTGAGCTGCCACTCTCCTAACCCTGCTCCCTGGCTGTAGTGTAGAACTATAGTCCACGGGACCACAAACTGGCTTTGTTCAAAGAGTTTGAGGACCCCCTTCTTTAAAGGGACAGTCAATGCAATGGCAAAAAAGACAGCAAGAAGTTCACATGAAGCATTTCCCGTGTGCCCCTGTCCCTCAGCCATCCCATTGTAAGATGTGCTACAAGGCCGCACTTCTTTTCTTTTTGTTAAGTGTTGCTTATCTGTGTCCTGTGTGAGATTTTGTTTTGGAAAGTTGGGGGTACTGGCTGCGCACTGCGAGCTGGGTATAAGATTGTAAGCTTCTCTTCATTAAACTGAACTTGTATGATGAAAGCTGTTGTATTCACTGTCCCTTCGCGCATCATATGAGTTCCTAGCCCGGCAGATACGCAGGTATTTCTCAGAGGCAGACACTCAACAGGCAGGGATACAGGATACCCCAGGGAATTACCCCAACATCCAGCAAGCTACAGCGGTTGTGAGCTGCTTATTGCCACTGCCTGGACTTAGGCAGACTCCTAAAATGTGACTTTTCTTTTTGTATTGGGCAACATCAAGGTCAGTCATCTTAGATCTAAAAAGCAAATTGTGCTGTAAAAGCTTTGTATGCTCTTGACAAGTTGCTCTTTTTTAATTTAAACAAAGTTTTTTTTGTTCTATTTAAACCTCCTTCCAGCACTAAATATATGTATTTATGCTGAAAGTTCCATCCATGACCTTGTCAGGTTTCCATCTTGTTGTCTAATAGCTTTTTTGATTTGCTGGCTTGTTTTTTCTCTGTTTACTATTTGCCCTCTGCCTGCCATATTGTACAGACTTTGGCGCCAGCTGTAAGCGGCTGTTTAAATATCTACATCATTGCCTGAAAGTTGGCACCAGAGTGACTTGCGTGTGTTTGCTCTCCGGAAACGACACATAGCCACATCGTAATCCCCCTCACAAGCAGGAAAAAAACATCTGTGATTTTAACATCTCAATAAAAATTCTGCTTTGCTTAATATTTTCTCAGCACAGAGACAGGAGACTCATTTGCTGCATATAACATGAGCAGGTAGTTTAGAATGAAAGCTTGTGCTCTGGGGATATTGAGAAATATGAATTCACTTGTTATCCTATGAATATTAATCAGGGCTCGCAGCTGTTTCTAAGTACTGTTATTGTTGCTGCAGGAGGAGGATGCCACCGGGACCGAGCAGGACCAGGAGGAGAGACGCTGGAACAAGAGGACTCAGCAGATGCTCCACGGCCTTCAGGTACTGCACCATTTCTCATGCCTCCCATTGCTTGTAGCCGCTGTTGTCGCTGGTGTCACATAACTGTTCACTGGTTGTATATTTGTGGGGAGAACGCTGCAGCTTCTCTACAGTGGAACAGCTTGTGCTTTAGTGACGTTGCTCTGCAGCCATCTGTAAAGCTGCTTAATCACTTTTGCAACACTGCAGAATTAAAAGGGCCAATAGCTTGTCCCATGGTCTAAATCTAGTCAAAAATGTTACATACGGTTAGTATGTAAGGCCGCAAAGACTTAAAGCTGACCTCCACTCAAAAAAAATGAAAGCTCCTTAATATGCTTGAAAAAGTTGTCGGGTCAGACTATGGAACGTGTGGAGACCCAACCGGTTGCCTTCCATATGGGGGACATCCCAGAGACTCGCTATCATTAGGTGAGGTTTTTCTTTGTTTGATATTACACATTTAATTGTAACTGTTTTGCACTTTACTTCCTCTTGACGTATTTTCCCTTTAAATTAATTGCATAGAATTTGCACAGAATATATATAGCACTTTTTTACACTTTGACACTTTATGGTAGAACTTGGCACTTTATATGGGATTGTTTGTATATTGTGATTGATTTAGCACAGGTTTTAATGGGATTGCGGGTCAATATGGGATACCCTTCACAATGGATTGCCCTGGGTATTTTAATTTGTATGTAAATTTTAATGGGGAATCCAATAAAGATGCATTTGTAAGATAAATTATATGTGATTAATTGTGGTGGAGAGGGTGCTACACTTCTTTAGACTAATTGGGTGGTTGCTGGAGCCATCATAAGGTGACTTCTTAATTTGCTCCCCTACAGCCCTCCTGACTTAGGCTATTTGAGAGGGCTTAACCCCCATGCAAGTGGAATTGCATGTAGATTCTGTTCTGTTGTACTACATGGGAGAGGCCATCTTGCTTTACACCTGACAGCTCTGCTTCTGCAAAACTCAAAATTGTCTCTCTGCAATCATCCCTTATTATAATATTTATAATAGTGCAATAGTCACCATTATGTGCTAAAACACACGTGAATTTTTTTCCGCATTTTACCCATCTGTGCACAATGAACACACTAGTAAATAAACACCATGTAAGTGACTATAGACAAGTGAATTACAAACTAAGGGACAGTGAAGTGCACATGTATCCGGAGCGGTGGGCTGTCCTAAACTCGGCGCCTGGGGAGCAGTTGGGGGTTAGGGCTCAAGGGCACTTCAGTCATGTCCCATGGTCGGGAATTGAACCTGCCACCTTCCGTCACAAGCCGGTTTCCTTACCTCCATAACTGCCCCACTACTTCTAACCAGAAGTAAACCATCAGCTGCTCATTGCTCTTCTCAACACTCTCCTACCAGAAGATACATTTTAGATACGTTGATTACACTTTCTGAACGCTCTGACGCTGGCGCACCATTAAGGAGAAACCCTCCACCAGGTATATTCTAAGTATACAGCACGTCCTGCTCCAGAGATAATTCCTTACATTTGGGTTATACATCCACAAGATGGCGCTGGACTGCAGAGACAGCAAAAAAGTGGCTCCTCCTGGCCCCTTACATTCCAGGGACCTCCCACAAATTCCCCAGTTCTTCTCTGCAGTCTGCGCTGCGAAGGCAAGAAGATGGCTCTCTGCTCGCAGGTGAGCGGGGCTATAAGCCTGCGGCCCTGTAGGACTGTTCCCACCCATTCCTTTTATTCTGCCTCCCAGCTTTGGCTGCACTGGTCGGGTGATGGTAGGCAGCACCGTTGTCAGGTGCTTAAGGAGCGCTGCTCCGACCGCAATCCCCCACCAAAGGGTAGGCGGTATAGGCCCATGGTGAGCCTTATGGGATGCCCCTCCCGCGCTATCACCCCTGTCCATCGGTGGGCTCCTGTTACGCTGGCCGCTGCCCACCCTCGCTCTCCCTGTCAGTTCTCGGGAGGGGGGTTTGTGTATGTTCTTCACTCCTTGGTATTGTATTGCGTGGTATGCTTGGCTTGTGTTGCAGCGTGTGTTGGTTGCACTGGTTGCTTATTCTAAGTATGTCACACACCCCGCTTCAAGATATCCATAACATGTGGGTAATACCGACCTGAAGGGGCGTTCCTGCAGAGATGATAGCAAAAAAGAAAGCCCCTCCCTGATCCATAAATACCTGGGACCTCCCACTCATCACCCAGTTTTCCATCTCTGCAGACGGCGAGCAAGTCAGAAGATGATGGCTCCTCCTTGCACAGGGGGATTTCAGGTAGCCGGGATGACTCCCGGCCCACTATTCATTTATTTCCGTTTGGACCCTTTTTTCCCCTGAACTCCATATGCCTCCCAGCCTCGGCTGAGGGTCCAGACGAGGGTATATCGGCACCTTAGGTGCTCAGGAGCTATGCTCCACCGTGAGACCCTATATGAGAGGGTAGGCGGTTACTCCGGGTTGGTGACCCCGGTTTGGGATGCCCTGTCCCTTATTTAACATTCAGTGGCCCTCCCAGGATCCCCTTTCCACAGGTAGGATTAGGGAGTGTGGGTCCCTTAATTAATTCTTTTCACAGGACAGCATACTTTTGAGGGTGTTGTGTCTCTTTAAATGTATTCACCGCCGCAGCCGTTTTTACAGGGCCTGTGCGGTGCTGACCTGTCTCTTTTTTCCCCCCATCTTCCCTCAGCTGGTGTTCACTTTTATTAATGGCGGAGGTATTTACCTCACGCCATGATACTGTGCTTCTAGGGGGGAGGGACCGGACCGTCGGCGCGGGGTCGGGGCTCGTCCCTCTCCGTTTTCGCATGTTTAATACACTGTGTGTGTGTGTGTGTGTGTGTATGTGACTGTTTTTTTTATACTAGCCGGGCCGGCGGCCGCTCTTTACTCTGCGGCGCCGGCCGGCTCTTGGCGCCATTTTCTTCTGAGGAGATTCTCCTCATGCTGACTGGGGGGGCGGGGCCGGTGTGGCGGCGCGTCGCCGCTGCCCGCCCCCATCCTTCTCTGGCGCCGCTGCGGAGCTCTGCCTGTGTGGAGAGGGGAAGGGGGGCGTTGCCCGGCGTCACGCGCGTCCCGCGCTGACCACGCCCCCTTCTCCCCTTCTGGCTGCAGCTCAGGTGGATTCCCTCACGGTCGCCATTCCTTGCTGTCGGTTCTGTAAGTGGCCTCCGGCCATCCCCTTTTTCTCATCCTCTGTATGTAAGATTTTCTATGCCTTCATTAGCCTTATTAGCCCTTCTGTTCTGTCTTTTTAAGATGGTGGTTCAGGAGGTTCGCCAGTAGCATTTAGGGGGTCCCTCCCGATCATTTATCACTGGGTTCATTATTGTTATAAATCCTCCCACTCGGGACATTAAAGGGGCATCCCGGGTTGTCTAGCGACTATTCCTAAAAAAGTTCACCTTATGGAGGCATCCCCGGATACTGGGCTCGGGGCCCCTTCGGGGCATCCCCGAATGTGTATGTTGTGTGGGGTATCCATTTCTGGGGACGATGTACTTCTGTGTATACCATGTGCACAGCAGACCATCACGCGGCAGTCCGAACCCCAGGCGTCTGGGTCAGCACCGCCAGTCGCTTCATCTCCCCCTCCCGCCTTGACACGCACCCCGTGTGACGTCGTCATGGGCAGGGAGCTGCAATCTGAGATGTGCGCCAGATTGGCTAACCTTGAAAAAATTATCTCCAGCTCGGTCGCCCGTAAGGCTCCGACTAAGAGAAAGCATTTGTCGCCGGCTCCGCTGGTGGAGGACCAGGAGGATGTTAATAATCTGGATTGGTCTGATTATTCCCAGCTAGAGGAAGGGGAAGTTTATGAGGATTCTGATTTTTCGGACGATGAGCAGTCCTTTGGCGCTGAAGCCCGAGCTGGGTGACTTGGGGAGATCCTCTGATACTCCCCACGCTCTGGCTCTGATGTTAGAGGTACTGAATATTTCCCCTCCTGAGGAGGTGTCACAGCAGAAGGGTGAATTGTTTGAGGAATCCAGGCCGCGCTTGGAATTCCCTACACAAAGGCATTTTGACAAAATTATTGCCAAGGAATGGGACAGGCCGGCTCGGCTCCCTGGCATCCCTCAGGGATGGGATAGGAAATATCCCTTCCCTTCGGAGGCAATTAAGCACTGGGCATCTCCCCCCGAGGTGGATGCACCGGTTTTGGGGTTGTCCAATTCCTCGGTTTTAAATAGACCTGATTGTTCCATTCTCAAGGATGGAGAGGATAAACGTATTGACCAGATGGCTTGTCATGGTTTTGCTAGCGTTGGGTCAGCCATGCGGCCCGTTTGTGCATCGGCACTAATGGTGTTGGCTGCCAGGTCCGTGGTTAGGGACCTGTTGACTTCTTCCGGGCTGCGTCCTGGTAGTGCGGAGTTCCTTAGCCTTAAACGGTGTGAGTTGTTATCTTTTGTGTTGACAGCCTTGGATGACACTTTGATGATGTGTGGTAGGACGTCGGCGCTGCTGGTCACTATTCGGCGCTCGGTGTGGCTGCGCCAGTGGGCGGCAGATTTTATGTCCAAGAAGTCACTAACGGCTCTACCCTTTGTTGGATTACGGCTTTTTGGAGAGACATTGGACTCTGTTACCAAGGGTGGTAGGTTACCTCAACGCAAGAAACAACGCCGTCCCTTTCGGGGGGCGCCTTCCTTTACCCCCTCCTTTCGTGGGGCCAGATCTGGCAGGGGATTTGCATTCCCCTCTTCCAGAGGAGATTCTGGGAGCAGGGGCAGAGGACGTGCCCGTCCAGGATTCAGTTGGGGCTCTAAGCCCAAGCCGGCTGCCAAGCCGGCTCAGCAATGAGGGGGCACCCTCACCCTTGCGGGTGGGGGGACGGCTGCGACTCTTCTCCCAGGTCTGGGATCAAGAGGTCTCGGACCGATGGATCCGGGAAGTGGTGTCTTCCGGTTACAAGCTGGAGTTCGAGCTCCGCCCCCTTCCAGATTTTTCAGGTCTCGGATGCCTTCGGAACCTCTAGCGGCGCAGGGGCTCCTGTTGGCAGTGCAGAACCTTCTGGACATGGCTGTCATTTGCCCAGTGCCCCCTTCGGATCAGGGCAGGGGTTTTTATTCCAATCTGTTCACGGTACCCAAGAAGGACTGATCGGTCCGACCCATCTTGGATCTGAAGTTTCTCAACAGGTTCATCCGGCCACGGAAATTCCGCATGGAAACGCTGCGTTCGGCCATTCACTCTCTTCGTCAGGGAGACTTTCTGACGTCCATAGACATCAAGGATGCTTATTTACACGTTCCAATCTTTCCAGCACACCAGAGGTTTCTCAGGTTCGTGCTGGAGGATCGCCATTTTCAGTTTGGGGCACTCCCCTTCGGTCTCACCTCGGCTCCTCGGGTGTTCACCAAGGTGCTAGCGGGGGTGATGGCTCTGCTGAGGGTTCAGGGTATCCGCATTGTGCCCTATTTGGACGATCTTCTGATCATGGCCTCCTCTTTCAACCAAGCGGAGTTGGACACCAGAGTGGTGGTGTCCACCCTGGAGAGGTTCGGTTGGGTGGTCAACCACCCCAAGTCTTCTTTCTCCGTCCAGAGTAGTGACCTTTCTGGGAATGTCTCTGGACACTTCGCAGGCCAGGGTGTTTCTGCCCCAGGCCAAGATTCTTTTGATTCAGGAATTAGTTCGGCTTCTCTTGTCGGTCCCTCGTCCGGCCATCCAGCTAGGGATGAGGCTGGTGGGGTTAATGGTGGCCTCATTCGAGGCAGTTCCCTTTGCGCAGTTTCATACAAGGACGCTTCAGCTTCATCTGTTGAAGGTTTGGGACAAGTCCCCTCTATCGTTGGATCAGTCTTTCCTGATGACTCCCCGAGTTCGTCGATCCCTGCAATGGTGGCTGGGGTCGGTCAATCTGTTGAAGGGCAGATCTTTTCTGGCCCCGTGTTAGGAAACAGTCACCACGGATGCCAGTCTGTCAGGTTGGGGGGTGTTTGGAAGGACCTCCAGTTCCAGGGTCTGTGGGGCCCGCAGGAGGCTCACGAGCCCATCAATGTTCTGGAATTGAGAGCCATCAGGTTGGTTCTGTTTCGCTTGACTCATCAGTTGCGGGGCCGGCCTGTTCAGGTCCGGTCGGACAACCGGACGGCGGTTGCTTACATCAATCACCAGGGGGGGACTCGCAGCAGGAGTGCCCTCAGGGAAGTGTCTTTGATTCTGGACTGGGCGGAGAGCCATGTCCCGTGTATCTCAGCAGTCTACATTCCGGGAGTGGAGAACACGGAGGCGGACTCGCTGAGCAGGGCCTCCTCTCGTCAGGGGGAGTGGTCTCTCAGTCCCAAGGTGTTTCGTTCGATCTGTCTCAGGTGGGGGTTCCCAGCGGTGGACCTCTTTGCCTCTCGTCACAATCACAAGCTTCCAGTCTTTGTGTCTCTCTCGCAGGATGCTCTGGCAGTGGATGCCATGTCTCTGAACTGGAGGGATCTGGGGTTTCTTTACCTGTTCCCTCCGTTTCCAATGGTAGCCAGAGTGGTGCGCAAGCTGGCCCTGGAGGGCGCGTCGGCGATTCTGGTGGCACCAAGGTGGCCAAGGCAGGTTTGGTTCGCAGACCTAGTAAGACTGGCAGAGGATCAGTTCGTTCTGCCTCTACTGCCGGACCTGCTCACTCAGGGTCGGCTGCGCTATCCCAATTTACCTTCGCTGGCTTTGACGGCGTGGCTGCTGAAACCGCCATCCTGAAGGAGGAGGGTCTTTCTGACGCGGTGGTTCAGACTCTTATTAGCGCCAGGAAGCGCTCTTCCTCTACTATTTATTATAGGACTTGGAGGTCCTATATTGACTGGTGTGAAAGTAGGTCTTTCTCTTGTCGGGAGTTCTCCATTTCCAGAATTCTGGAGTAGCCCTGGCGGTGTTCTTTCAAAGGTCCTTTGCACTTCATCCCTTAGTCAAGACCTTTTTCCAAGGAGTTACGCATGTACGGCCTCCTAGGAAGCCTTTTGTTCCAGTTTGGGATTTGAACCTGGTTCTTTCTGCTCTTCAGGGTCCTCCGTTTGAGCCCTTGAATGAGGTTGCTTTGTCTTCTCTTACTCAAAAGGTGGCCTTTTTGGTGGCTATCACTTCGGTTAGGCGTGTTTCTGAGTTGGCAGCTTTATCCATTAAAGCTCCGTACTTTGAAAGGCACCAGGACAAGGTTGTCTTTCGTTTCAAGCCGGATTTTCTTCCTAAGGTGGTCTCTGCCTTTCATCTGAATCAGGACATTGTTCTGCCTTCTCTATGTCCTAATCCCAGCAATGACAAGGAAAGGGCGCTGCATTCCTTGGATGTGGTTCGTGTTGTGAAATATTATCTGGTGGTTACGTCTTCCTTTCGTAAGACTGATGCATTTTTTGTGGTGCCCTTTGGACCTAGGAAAGGTTTGGCTCCTGCCAAATCTTCCATTAGTAAATGGATTCGTCAGGCCATCATTGGGGCCTATTCTGCCAAGGGGAGGAGTCCCCCTTTTCGTGTTACTGCTCATTCTACTCGTGCGGTTGGAGCGTCCTGGGCTTTCCAGCACCAGGCCTCTGTTGAGCAAGTTTGTAAGGCCGCTACTTGGTCCTCTGTTCACACTTTTTCCAAGTTTTACTAGGTTGATGTTCGGGCCTCAGCGGATGCTGTTTTTGGCCGCAAAGTTCTGCAAGCTGTTGTGGTTTAAGTTGTGCATTGTTGCCTTGTTTTGGATCCCCGCCCTTTTTATGGACACTGCTATTGGATGTCCCACATGTTATGGATATCTTGAAGCGGGGTGTGTGACATACTTATAATACCCATTTTACAGGTGAGTATTTCACAAAATGGTATTTTTTAAAAATGCCGCCACGCGCGCTTGTGCCGCGGTCCGCGGCGACATTACCTCAGGCGCTGCTGCGCCATCATTGGTTGACATGGTCACGTGGGCGCCTTCGCGCTCTTCGGGGGGCGGGCCTTGCGGATGGCGCGTACTGCATCACTGTCTCCGCGGCCCGCCCCGCGAGGTATCTGCAGGCGCCATTTTGCTTGCTCGTGCTGTGTGGCTGGCGTCTACCTACCGCGGTCCGTCAGTGCCCCTGCGGGCTGGCTTATTTTATATATTATGTATGCATAACGCTTACGGGACTTTTCTGTTTGTCTTGCAGGCGGGTCGAACTTAATTGTGGTTTCTCCCGGCCATCTCCTCTATTTAGTTGCTATTAGAGGCCTATTCTGCCTTTACCTCCCACTTCCCTAGTGGGCTATTGGGGCATCCCGAGTGGCCTTATAGCGTAAATCCCTATTGGCCGTTCGCCGCGATAATCACCATATGGAGGCTTCTCAGGATAATGTGCTTGGGGTTCCTTCCGGGACAAGCCGGCTGTGTGTGGCGTGTCCCTTACAAATGATGTGCAGGTTTGTGTACCCTGTGCCCAGCGGGCGCTTGCGCTACAATCTGGGTTACCTGTGGCTTCGCCCACTTTTACACCTGTCTCCCAGTGAGGTGCATACCAGTGGGAGTCTCAGCCTGATTTGTCTACCAGGGTGGCTAGCTATGAGAAGCTGATTGCTGGCTCTACGGCGCGTAAGGCCTCTGCTAAGTGGCGGCATCTGGCGCCTGGCGTTACCCTTTTTCCTATGGAGGCTGAGGAATTCTTTGACCTGCCCAGCTATACCCCCCCCTGGAAGAGGGGGGAGTTATCTGATTCAGAATCATCTGATGAGCAGCCTAAGGGTTATGCTGATTCTGGCTCTGACCCATGGGCTCCAGATGATACTGACAGGCTTTTGCCTCACATTTTTGAAGTACTTTCCATCTCTCCTCCTGCCGCGGCTCCTCGGCAGCAGGGGGAGTTGTTTCACACTGCTAAGCCACGTTTGGAGTTTCCTGAGCAAACTCACTTTAATAATCTCATGCTCAGAGTGGGAGCGACCTAGCAGGCTCCCTGGGGGGAGGGGTAGGAGGTATCCCTTTCCTGCTGAAGTGTTTAAGCGTTGGTCGTCCCCTCCCGAAGTGGATGCACCAATTCTGGGGTTGTCTAACACTTCTGTCTTGGATTCCTCTGACTCTACTACGCTGAGGGATGGTGAGGACCAGCGCATTGATCAGCTGGCTTCCCATGCCTTTGCCTTGTGGGGTCTGCACTGCGTCCGGTTTGCGCCTCTGCCATTACAGCTGTGGCTAATAGGACTCTGCTCAGGAGTATTTTAGATGGGGCTCCTGATGATGCAGCTAGTGCTGAGTATAGTACCCTTCTGCATTGTGAGGAATTTGTTGCATATGTCCTCTCTGCCTTGGATGATACCATTTAGAATGTGTGGCAGGGCTTCTGCCTTGGTGGTGGCTATACGCTGCTCTGTTTGGCTGCGCCAGTGGGCAGCTGACAACGCTGCCAAGCTCTCACTGGGTTCCCCTTTAAAGGACTGCATCTATTTGAGGATCGCCTGGACCTATTTGCTAAGGGGCAGGTTACCCCAGCGCAAGAGACAGTCTCCGCCTTTTCGGGGTTCAGGCTCCTTTCTTCCCTCCTACCGTGGGTCCAGAATGGGGAGCTTCATTTGCAGGGCCCTGGGAGATTTCTGGGGCAGGGGCAGAGGGTGTGGCCGCACCGGCCCCTCCTGGGGTTCCAAATCTAAGTCTTCCCCCAAGCCCCCTCAGGCATGAAGGGGCGCCCTCACCCATCCGGGTGGGGGGACTGCTTTAGCTCTTTGCTCACGTCTGGAGGTGTCATGTCTCAGACCGGTGGATTCAGGAGCTAGTGTCCTCCCGGTTACAAGATAGAGTTGGCAGCCTGGCCGCCCCCAAGATTCATCAGATCCCGAATGCCTCAAGACCCCCTGTCAGCTCAGGGCCTGTTGCTTGCTGTGCAGAATCTACTGGAGCTGGGGGTCATCTGCCAAGTGCCCTTAAGGGAAAGGGGCAAGGGCTACTATTCCAACCTTTTCACTGTTCCCAAAAGAGATGGGTCTGTCAGACCCATCCTGGACTTAAAGTTTGTGAGACCCAGGCGTTTTCGCATGGAAACTCTGCGCTCAGCTGTAAGTTCACTACGCCCAGGGGACTTAATTACCTCAGTGGACATCAAGGATGCTTACCTCCATGTTCCAGTCTTTCCAGGTCATCAGATTCCTCAGGTTTACTCTGGAGGATCAGCATTACCAGTTCGTGGCATTGCCCTCCGGTCTGTCTTCGGCTTCCAGGGTATTCACCAAGGTGCTGGCGGGCATTATGGCTCTGCTGAGAGCTTAGGGCATTCGCATTCTTCCCTATTTGGACGACATTCTGATCACTTCTCCATCCTTCCAACAGGCAGAGCTGGATACTCAGCGTGTGGTGACCACACTGGAGTCATTCGGCTGGGTGATAAACCACTCCAAATCTTCACTGTCTCCCTCTTTGAAGCCATTTCTGGGCATGAATCTGGATACAGCTCGGGCCAGTATCTTTCTTCCTCAGCAGAAGGTGGACAGTCTGCAAGCTCAGCTCCTTCTGTCCTGCCCTCATCCTTCCATCAGGCAGGGAATGTAGCTGGTGGGCCTGATGGTGTCCTGCTTCGAGGCGGTCCCTTGCCCAGTTTCACATGAGGCCTCTTCAACTCCACGTCTTGTCTGTATGGGACAAGGACCCTGTGTCCCTGGATCAGGTTTTGGTTCTGTCCCCCCTAGCCAGGCGGTCCCTCTCATGGTGGCTGGACTCAAGGAACCTGTTAGTGGGCAGATCCTTTCTGGCTCCTTGCTGGGAGACAGTCTCCATGGATGCCAGTTTGACAGGTTGGGGGGGGCTTCTGGAGATCCCTATCATTCCAGGGGCAGTGGGGCCCTCAGGAGGCCCACACCCCTATCAACATTCTGGAACTGAGGGCGATCAGGTTGGTTCTTGCCCACTTGACCCCGCATCTTCCGGGTCGGGCTGTTCAGGTACGCTCTGACAACCAGACGGCGGTTGCCTACATCGATCATCAGGGAGGGACCCGGAGCAAGGGTGTCTCTGTTCCTGTCCCGGGCAGAGGACAATGTTCCCTGCATCTCAGCTCTGTACATTCTAGGGGTGGAGAATCTGGAGGCAGACTCTCTGAGCAGGGTGACTTCTCGCCTGGGGGAATGGTCCCTCAGCAGCAGGGTGTTTCGCTCTGTGTCACCGTTGGGGTCAGCCAGATGTGGATCTGTTTGTGTCAGTCACAAGCTTCCAGTCTTTGTGTCTCTGTCCCAGGACCCTCTGGCCTTAGCCATGGATGCTCTGACAATGCCCTGGCAGGGCTTTCAGCTTCTGTATGTCTTTCCCCTGTTGGGCAGGGTTCTACGAAAGATGGCTCAGGAAGGGGTGCCAGCAATCCTGGTGGCCCCACGTTGGCCAAGAAGAGTGTGGTTCGCAGACATCGTGCAGCTGGCGGTAGATCAGTACGACCTGCCCAAGGATCCAGACCTGCTCACTCAGGGGCGGCTACATTACCCCAATTTACAAACGCTGGCTTTAACAGCCTGGCTGCTGAAACCTCCATCTTAATAAAAAAAAAAAGGCACTGCCTGCCTCTGTTAACACCATGATCAGGGCTAGGAAAAAGTCCTCTTCTTCCATCTACTATAGGGTTTGGCGTACCTACATTGACTGGTGTGAGGCTAAATCTCTTCCCTGTCGTGTGTTTTCTATTCCTAGGATTCTGGAATTTCTCCAACATGGTTTGGATCTGGGGCTTCAGCTCAGCACTCTGAAGGGTCATGTGTCTGCCTTGGCTGTTTTCTTTCAGAGATCTTTTGCTCAGCATCATCTGGTCAAGACCTTTTTTCCAGGGGGTTACTTATGTGCGCCCCCCCATGTAAGCCTATGTTACCAGTCTGGGACTTGAACTTTGTCCTATCTGCCTTGCAGGGGTCTCCTTTTGAGCCTGTGGCGTCCTGCTCCACCCCGCCCTTGTTTTCAATATTAGTGCCTCTGTATGGTGGTTATCATGGTTTAAATTATTTGATTATGGTTGATTATTTTCCCAGCCTCTTGCTAACTGCTTGTCAATACTGGGGATTTTGTGGGAGGTCCCTGGAATATAAGGGGCCGGGAGGAGCCACTTTTTTGCTTTCTCTGCAGTCCAGCGCCATCTTGTGGATGTATAACCCAAACGTAAGGAATTATCTCTGGAGCAGGACGTGCTGTATACGTAAAATACCAATTCTACAGGTGAGTAATCACAGAATTGTAATATTCTAAGTATACAGTACGTCCTGCTCCAGATATAATACTTACAATTGGGTTATCCTCTGCCAGAGGGCGCTGTGCACTGCAGACATGCAAAAACAGGCTCCTCCCTGCCCTTCATATACCCAGGGACCTCCCACAAATCCCCAGATTTCTCTGCAGTGCTGACTGCGAAGACATGAAGTATCACTCTCTCGCAGGTGAGCGGGGCTATTACAGCCTGCGACCCTGTTGGGACTATTCCCGCCCATCCTCCTTGTTATGTACCTCCCAGCCTGGGCTGCGCTGGTCGGGTGAAGGTAGGCAGCACCATGGGTGCTTAACGGAGCCATGCTCCACCGCAGTCCCCCACCATAGGGTAGGCGGTTTAGGCTGATGGTGAGCCTCATAGTGGATGTCCCTTCCGCATTATTGCCCTGTGTAGAGGTGGACCCTGTTTAAAGGGTCGCCATCCTCCCTCGCTTTCCCCCGTATTCGGGGGAAATGAAAGGGGGGGGGCGGTCTCAGTGCATACTATTCTCAAGATTATGGCCGTACTTTGCCCCTGACTGGCATCTAGGTGTCAGAGCCGCGCTACTTGCTCCGTCTATTCTGGCCGCCGCCGTTTTTTTCCTTTGACTTCTCAATCTATGTAATTGCGTACAGCTCGTGCTGCCTTATCCTGCAACTTGAGGCAGGAAGCTAATCTTTGTACATCGCCTACGGGCGGTGAATTGGTGGCGGCGTCTTTGGTCCTTATGAGTACCCACTAGCAGACGCTCTTACTCATACTACATGATTGGCTTGCCAGCCTTAACGGCCGCTTCAGAGCTTCGCGCTCTTTGGGGGAAGGCGGGGACCTGGCGTGGCACGCTCCGTGTCACGCCCAGATCAGACCCGCCCTCTGAGGTTCGGCGCCATTTTGTGGATCTTCGCACGCGCGTGTTGGCGGTCCTTCTCCTCCCATGGTCTGTAAGTGCCCTTGCTGGCGATTTCACTCTTTATTAATTCTTTTGCTGCACATGGTCCTGACACCTATTATTCCCCTTCTGTCTTTCAGACGTTAAAGACTCCGGTGGCTTCTCCCGGCCTAACATAACTCGTAGCGGGCTTACAAAAATTCTCCCACATTCCTAGCGGGCCTTTGGGACATCCAGGGTTGCTTATTGCATAAATCCCTACTGACATATATTGCACTGATAATCACCATATGGAGGTATCTCGGAATTTTGTACCAGCGGTTCCCCTGGGACAAGACCCGCTGTGTATAACATGTGGCTACCCCCACTTCGGTGCGGAGAGCGCACCGATCTGTGCACCTTGTGCCGAGCAAGTACTGGTCCGGCTGCCAGGATCGCCAGGGGCTGTTCCTCGCCCTAACACTCTTCCACCAGGCTTAAATCTCGCTGCTGACGAGTCGCTTACGAGTAGGGGGTTACAGACGGCTGTGTCTTCCAGACTGCCTGCGGCTGACCAGACTATTACAGGGCCGACAAAGCGCTCGGGCCCTGACATGAAGCGGTCCTCTACGCCCTCTTTCTGCCCCGGCTAAGGGATCGGCGGAGTCCGCTACTCCGCGGGCCTGCACCACTTCTGATGAAGGAAGGTTGTACTCGGGCTCATCCGACGAGGAGCTGAGGAGTCATGACGATTCTAACCTCGAAGACTGGAACCATTTTGATACCATTGGCTTGTTGAGTAGAATCTTTAAGACCCTGTCTATCTCCCTCCCCAACGCGGCTCCCCAGTCGAGAGAAGAGAGTTTCCATACAGCGACACCGCGCTTGGAATTCCTAGAGCAGGCTCATTTCCATGCTCTCGTACTCGAGGAATGGGAACACCCCGGTCGGCTTCTAGGGGCCCCAGGGGACTGGGATTGGAAATACCCTTTCCCCCCTGAGATGGTTGATTGTTGGTCATCGCCCCCTGTGGTAGACGCTCCGATCATTGGGGTTCCTAAACCCCCCTTTATTGCAGCTCCTGCTTACTGTACCCTTTGGGATGCCGAGTACCGGCGCATGGATAAGCTGGCTTCACACGCTTTTTCCTGTGCAGGAACTGCGCTGCGCCCGGTCTGTGCCGCGGCCATCACTGCAGTGGCTGCCAAAACCCTCATCGGACAGATGCTTGAGCATCACGTTAACGATCTCTCCTGGGAGGTGTTTAATGCACTCTCCAGTTGTGATGTATTTTTAAGATTTATCCTTTTTAGCTATGGATGACACCATTAGAATGTGTGCGAGAACTTCCGCCCTTGTGGTGGCTATGCGTCGCATGGTCTGGCAGCGAGAGTGGGGTGCTGACTATGCTGCTAAATGGACTCTTACCAGGTTCCCCTTTAAAGGGCATCGCCTGTTTGGGGCCCGTCCTGGACCTGTTTGGAAAGAAGGGCAAGTCACCCCGGTGCAGGCGCCCGTCTCGGCCCCCTCGGGACAGGGACACCCCTCCCCCTCCATACCATAGCGTTAAACAAGAACCGGGGGTGTCCTCCCGGAGTCTTAGCACAGACCCCTGCCCCATGAGCAACAGACAACGCTCTGGGCCCTCCGGCAGGTTGAAACCTAAATCTTCCACCAAATCCCCTCAAGCATGATGGGGCGCCCTCGCCCGCCTGGGCGAGGCGACGACTGCGGCACCTTGCTCTTATCAGGCATTTTGCCTTTTTCTGGTGGATACAGGAGGTAGTTTCCTCTGAATACAGGATAAAGTTTGCTGTGCGGCCTCCCCCATGATTGTCGGGGTACTCCTGGTCCCTGCCTCTGTTCATGTGCTGGTGCAGGCCATACACGGCCTGCGGGGTTTGGAGGTCACTTGCAATTTGCCCTTATCAGGCAGAGGCAGGTGCCGTTACACCAACCCCTTCACATTCTGCCCTTATTAACAAGTTGTTGGCAATTCTGCTATTCAGGCAGTTTCTGCATGAAAAATCTGGGATGGGCCACTAGCGCCTAGCGGGTCCTTGCCTTCTGGGGAGATCAAGGATGCTTATGCTCACTTCCCTGTGTCTTCTAGACACCTAGGCTTTTCTGGTTGTGTTGTATGTCCAACACCGCTAATCCGTGGCCTTATCTGGCCTCTCTTCTGCCCCCACGGTGTCCACCAGGGTACTAATGGAAGCTGTGTCTCGGATGATACCAAGGGGAGTCCGCGAGAGGCCTGCCAGGTGCTCGCTTTCCAATCTGTCAGGTCGAGTTAGCTACTCGGCTGGTGCCTTCACTTGGGAGTCTTTTTGATGGGTGTTTTCTCCACCTCTTGTCCTCGTCCTCTTGATTGGTATCTCCATTCCTAGGGATGAATCTAGTCTCGGTCAGGCGAGAATCTTCCTCCCTCTACAATAAGGTGGACAGTCTGGTTGCATGGGTTCAGTCCCTACTTGCTGTTCCAGTCCCTTCACCAGGCAGTAATGCAGCTGGTGGGTCCGTCTTGGTGACTTGCTTAGTGAAGTTCCTTATATTCCTCTACCAGGGGTTTTCTTCTGCAACTTCTATTCTTTATACTGGACTGGGACCCAGCATCCCTGGAGTGGGATCATGTGTACCCTTCCCCTGGGTTAGGAGTCCCTCTTTGAGTGGATTTACTCTAGGAACCTGTCTGGGGACAGTTCCTTTCTTGCCCCTTCCACAGATGATCACCGTGGATGCCAACCTTTCAGGTAACGGGGAGGTTTTTTCTTCTGTAACCCCATGCGGGTGTGGGGAAGGTGGGGCCTTCTAGGAGGTCCTTGTACCTATCAGTACAGCGAGTTTTCAGGCTGACGCCGTCTCGCCTGTCTTCTCCTCTTCCAGGCCTGCCTGTTGGGCGGTGCTCGGTCTGTCTGACGACTGTGGCCTACCTTATTCATCTGTGTGGGACCTAGTGCAGAATGGTTCCCCAGGAAGGTATATGTTCCTGTTCTGGTTGGAGGTTGCCTGCTTATCATTGGTATTCGCTCCTGTGCAGGTCCCTCTGTGACAGGTTGTGCTATTCCATGGTTCACTATGTAGTTCAACCAGTATGGCTTGTTTGGTGCACCGTCACTTTTTCAGGCTTTTACCACTCGTTTCCCTGTCCCTGGCTCCTCTGACCGTGGTCATGAGGATTTAGTATTTTTGACGGGACATTCTGGCCTGTTTTGCCTTGTCTCCCTTCCCCCTGCTAGGCGGTTTTCTGTGCAGAATCGCTCTGGTAGGGGGACCATTGATACGGGTGGCCCCTGGGGGGCCTAGTGGAGTGTGGATTCGCAGACGTGGTGCCTTTATGGTAGTAGTTCTGTACGTTCTGCTAGGAGTGTCACCCTGTTTCGCTCAGGGCCTCTGTTACATCACTCCAATTCTACAGTCTCTGGCCTAGCCGGCCTTGGCTGCTGGTTCTTCCGTCCTTATGGAGACTGTATTCTCCCCTCTGTGTTCGTGACTAATGGAAGTCTGAGAGCAGCGCTCTTTTTCTTTTCTTTTATTTTTATGAGGTATGGCTTGACCATATGGATTGGTGTTAGCCTAGATCTCTTTCCCGTTGTGCGTTCTCTGTTCCTAGAGCTCTAGAGTTATTACAGCATGGCTTGGAGTTGGCTCCCCAACTCGGTACTCTGAAGGGTCAGGTCCTACCCTGTCCGCCTTCCGGCTGAAGTCTTTTGCTTATTTCCCTCGGCTAAGCTTTCCGTCGGGGGTTGCTCATTGCGTGCCTCACTTAATTCTATGATCCCTGCTGGCATTTGAATTTATTACATTTGCCTTGTGGGACGTTCCTTTTGGGCCGATTCAGGAGGCTGTCTGGCTGTCTTTTACCTTCCTCGTTGTCCCTTGGGTCTGTTGGCTCAATCAGACGTGTGTCTGAGCGGGTGGCTCTGTTTCGCTTTTTTTGTTTTATGCACCAGGATATGGTGGTGCTCCGCCTTACGCTGGACCTTTTCTACCTCTGGTGGCGGTTTAGGCTCATGTGTTTAAGACATCGCCTTTCTTTTGTGCCTTATTCCTAGTAACTGAGGCAAGGGGATTTATTTTACCTCATCAGGTGCTGGAATCTTTTTCCTGGATTGTTTTTATGGTCCCTTAGGGGGACTGATGCCCCTTGGGGTTTGTGGGCACCTAACTCTGTATGTGCCTGTTTTTTGTCCGCTTCCAGGGGTTACGCGGCTTTGGCCTAGCCTTTACTTGGATGGTTTTTCCTTCTGGTCCTAGGGAAGATTGGCTTCTTCCTGGAATAATTGTTAGAGCTTGATCTTGTCAGGCTGTTGTTCAGGCCTATTCCTTGAGGTGCTGAGCTTCTCTCGCCTTATTCTGATTCTACTGGTGAGTAGGTATCCTTTGGCCTTTCATCACCAGGTTTTGTTGTACAGGTTTGCTAAACGGCTATCTTGGTTTTTGGTTCATACCCTTTCAAGGGTTTTTACGATTTGACGCTGGAGCCTTTGCTCCTGTCGCTTTCGGTGGCAAGGTTGCAGGTTACAGTGCCTCGACTGCCTGCTGTGCCTTTTTTGTTGGGGATCCCACCCTACTTTATGGACACTGCTATTGGATGTCCCAAGTGTAAGTATTATATCTGGAGCAGGATGTACTGTATACTTAGAATAATACAATTCTGTGAAATACTCGCCTGTAGAATTGGTATTATACGTATACAGTATGTCCTGCTCCACCCCACCCTGGTTTTTGCATTATTCTGGATCCCCTGTATGGTGCTTGTTGTTATCATTACCGGTTGTTTTTGGTGGTTTGGATTCTCCCGGCTTCTGGTTCACTGTTTTTCAATGCTGGGGATTTGTGGGAGGTCCCTGGGTATATGAAGGGCCGGGAGGAGCCTGTTTTTGCATGTCTGCAGTGCACAGCGCCCTCTGGCGGAGGATAACCCAATTGTAAGTAGTATATCTGGAGCAGGACGTACTGTATACATATATTACCAATTCTACAGGTGAGTACTTCACAGAATTGTATTTTTTCCTCTCTGGTGGGGCATTTTCATTTGTGATGCCCCACTATGTCACTCCCGGACCACTCGGCCAATCGGCACAACCGATGGGAGAGGAACAGAGGGCCACAACCCAGCTCAGTTTCTAGCTGGGAGGGTGCTTGCTCCACCCATTCGGAAAGGACCGACTGTGGGTACGTACACAGCTAGAGGTGAGCAGAGATGCGGCCAAGACATGGCAAAGGCTCTGGAAGCAGATAAGGGGAACGGACGACTTGGGAGTTCACAGCAAGGCATCCCAATTTGAGATTCCCCAAGGAGTGGGACAGACTCCATGGCCTCTGAAGATCCTCTTTAAGATAAGAAACAAATCAAAAGTTCACCTCTCCCACAGAAATACTCCAGAAGCTGTTTAATCAGTATGTATGTAGAATGAAAGACAATTGGGGGCACTTGGAAACTGATGCTTACCTGATCCTCCCCCAGGCCTTCAGTCCCAGCCTGCTTTATTCACTGCAATAGAGGGGTTTGTTCCTAGACCTGGCCTGACATACCTCCTCCATTGCAGTAAATAGAGGGACGAGGTCAGGGAGGTGTGGTCGAGGGATGATTGGGCTGGCGTGGCTCTAGATATCGGGTGGGTTTATAAGCACCAGTATAGGAGCCATCCACTTGCAAGGGATAAAGGTGAATGTAGTGGGTTTTTTCCTTGCTTTTATTGCAGTAACATAACTACATTTCAACGGTTCTCATTTTTTCTTTCCCTTTCAGAGAGTTCTTGCCAGAACGGGCGCCGAATCAATCAGCCTGCTCGACCTGTGTCGGAATACCAACCGCAAACAAGCCGCAGCAAAATTCTACAGCTTCCTTGTGCTTAAAAAGCAGCTGGCGATCGAGCTGACTCAAGAGGAACCCTACAGCGACATCATTGCCACTCCAGGCCCAAGATTTCATGTGGTCTAACCACCCCGCTGACCTTTTAGGAAATGACCTTGCCACACAAACCTCTGTACTAAAGCTTGCATGGCAGAGCCACGTAATGGAGACCCCAGTCTGGTCAGAACACTGTTATATGCCGGTCATCTTCTCTTCCTCCCTCCCTGGCTTTTATTGGGCATGGTTATGTGTACAAAGTTTTTTTTTTTTTTTTTTGTTTTTTTTGTTTTAAGTGTAACTTCTCTATTTTTATGGGTTAATTATGTGGATGGGGGGTGGGGGGTATTTCTGGTTCAGCCTGCTCATTCCAGTTTCTCTGGAGTATAACAGCCAGCCAGTTGTGTTCCGTATTGATCAGTGTAAAGCATATCCTCTTTTTAGTTTCTTGGATTTGTCTGTCCAGTTGTGGTCTGGATCTGGCACTTGCACGAAAGCTCAAAAGTTGGCAGCTTCAGGTTACCAACATCAAGAGAACAGTTTACCCAAGATCACATGATCTGGCATTTTTGCAGAATGAATCTCCAGCACAATTCCCTACTCAAGCAACATTCTCTGCCTTCATGTGGATCCACCATTACTCTTGGATCTGTCACGCTCACCTCTTGGCTTTGAAGAAGAGAAAAAAAGAGCCTGGCACTAAAGGACTGTAAAAAATGTTTGCAAAAAAAGGTACTCCCCTTCTGAACTCCACATAGGACGGATGTGAGGTGGCTGTTGTGTGCATGGACATCCTGTAGGCTTGAACTCTAAAACCTAGGAGGTTTGCTGAGCACCAGACTGGTTGGAGGCTGCTGTGTGGGTTAAAAGGGGAGTACCTTTATGTTTACAAACCCTATAAGACCCTTTGGCCTCTATTCAATAAAGGTAGAAAAAAACTCTTATGGTAGTAAGATTCAATTCATGAAAAAAAAGCCTGAGAATTTCACTGTTGCTGAATCACCAGCTAAAAAAAAACAATGCAAGTCAATGGCACTTTTTTACTCCGAAAAGTAGAGAACGGTTTACTCCTTTCTACACTGTAGTAAAAGCTGCCATTGCCTTCCATTGTCTTTTTATCTGGTGATTCAGTAGCAGTGACATTCTCGGGTTTTTCTCATGAATTGAATTTTTTACTACCATGAGATTTTTTTTCTACCTTTATTGAATCAAGGCCTTTATATCTGAGGCCAGGTATAATGGAATACCACATTAGCAATAGGTACAGGAATATAAGGTTGCAATGTTTGCATATACCTGCATATTTGGCTTAGGGTTAGCTGAACTTTTTAGTTTTGAATAGTGTGAAGGCCCAACACCCCCCTAGACGCATCTTGTGTAGATTTAGACTTGCTGGGTAAGTTGCTATAGTTGGTTTTTAGAAAGTGCTGGTTACTGCTTTGAGTGTTTTTTGTTTTACTGGGGGCTCGGATTTTGCAGCAGTCTCTGGAAAGCTCCAGGTCTCTCGGCCCCTTAAAAGTGATTGTCCATACAAAAATGAACACATGCTAGCCTTGTGTCCTTGGGTTTTTCAAACTTGCGCAGATGGCCTACATCAAGATGGAAATCTCCCCCTCCGCCTGCCACCTTCATTCATTGCGATGGAGAGGGTGTGCTGGTCAAGTATGGCTCAATCTGGGCAGGGCAACGCGCTGCTTGGTTTCTGGTAATGAGTTTTAAAACACCAGAGCAAGGAAAAGGAGGTGTGGAGGACAAAGGTAACGATTGTTTGGTTTTTGCCTGGACAATCCTTTATCCCACCTACTCCTCTGCCTGTGAACCTGCAAATTTGGGATATATTAGCATGTTCTCGTGGTGCTGTTAAGGATGGAAACATCTGGCAGTGCAGCAGTTTCCTTACTCTGTCAAATTGCGCTCTGCTAGAAAATGTGAAAGCCTTATGTAGGGCTCACTGAGGTTAGTTTTGGGTCTGTGGACCAGGACCTACATGGCTGAGTCTCATGTGAATTTTGCTCTGCCTTAAACCGGACCGGCAGCATGGTACAGTTGGAAAAGAAAGGTAGCTGCCATTTCGGAGCTTCCTCTCCCAACTGACATACCTGAAATGCACAGTAACAGGAAGCCCAGTACGACTTCCTGTTTGCAGGTGGCCTGCAAGCCCATGAGCGACCATCTTGTTTATAAAATGTATCCCAGTAGGTATTAGAAAAAGGTAAATTATTTTTTTTAGGTGCAGCAATCTAAATTGCCCTGCAGAGGGAAGCATTTGAGCACTGTTTGTTTTGCTGGGCTGACTTAATTCATTTTGACTGTTGGTCTGCTTTAAGGTAGACCTATGGTATAGAAGGGAAATTTTAATGCTGCCCCACATCTGGGCTTACGGGGGCCTATCCATGGTTTGCCACAAGGGAGCTGGAAGCCACAGCACCTAATTCAATAGGCATACTTGCCTAGGCTGATGGTTACAGGCTTCTGTGACCAGCTTGACCAATGACATGGGTGTTCTGATACTGGAAATTCTGCCTTTTCATTGGCCTATACCGGTAGATCACATGACCAGCTGTATGCAGACATCAATCTCTCTAGGCTGGCAACTTGCAGAGGAGTTTTACTTCTGTCTTAGTAAAGCTGAACCACGTCAAGCAAGAGGGGGAGCAGGTGTGCGTGTTTTTTTTTTTTTTAGGAGTAGCTCAACTTTTAATGGGTTCTCAATAATGCAGCAAAGGGGAGATCATGTGACTGAATAGTTTTAGGTTTCCCTGGGATGGGACAGGAGGGCAAACTCTGCCAGCTCCACACAGATGGCACTTCTATATTCTCCAAAGAAATCGAAGGGTATATATTCTCTTATAGAACTGTTATCTGGACCTAAGTGAACCGTAACCCTCGCCCTGCTACAGATGAATCATTGATCGAAGACTTTTCCCAGCGTAAAATATGCTCAGCAAAACGACAAGCCTTTTCACAGCAGATAAAGGAGCGATGCGAAGTGGGGGAAGAATGTGAAATGCCCTTTGCGCTTGGCCAGTCCCTAGTTCTGCAGATTATTGGTATCTTCTGTTTGAGACTGGTAGGTAACTAGTAAACAGTAGTCATGTGACACTGGTCCTTCCAGTCGCCCCTGTCCCTAGTGCTTTTTGCTTGGTGGCATGTGTGATCTGTAGGCTGGGGTTATAGCAGGGCATGGTTATTGGTGACCGAAGTATTTTGGGAAAGCAAATCACATGACCCAACAGCTCATTTGTTTTTATCTAGACGGATAACTATTATATCCCCGGGGTATATGGGTGGGTAAAGGTGGAATACTGAAGTTGGGCTTTGAGCTTTTAATTGCAAATCTTGGCAGTGAGGTCACACCATATTATTGGTGTAATCCTCATTATTACTTTTCTTTTATTTCTTATAATTTAAACCCTATCCCACCCATTTCTACCTAAGGTGGAAACAGTTGCTTTTATAGTAAATGAGTAGGACTATCTATTTTAAGGAAAGTCTAATTTTTATTTTTCCTTTTAATGCGGGAGTGTGAATTCAACCTACAAACGGCATCAAGGAAGTTGTGTATGACATAAAGCTTTCAATGTAAATTCAGCCAGCGAACTTTCATCCGCCATGGACGTGCAGGCTTACGAAACAGCTTTTGTTACTGTGTGCATGGCAGGTACATTAGACATCTGGAGAAGCTTGTGTGTATCGGTGGTCTGGTCTTTTGTTTTAATGCTTTTGATTTTTTTTTACATTGGCTTTTCTTCTACTTTTTGTAGTAGTAACTGTAAAATATTACTGTAAATATCGACACATTTTAGTATTTTAAGGCATTAAAGGAAATTTAAGTAATACGCAAGTGTATAACGGTGTCATTATTAGACTTGTTTAATATTAACTATTCATATAGTAAGAGGACCTGACATGGACTTCTCACCGGATGTCCCATCCAATCCACGCGTGCAGGAAATCAAACCGTAGATGTCCATAAATTCTGTGTATTTGAGAAGTACTGAACACTTACCGAAATGTATTTCGTACAAAAGCCTTTGTTGAAGACCTCTTCAAGATGCCTCCTACGTGGAGACTAGTTGCATGCATTGCTCAGATGAAGATATTCCAAGTATACAGCACGTCCTGTTCCAGAATATACCTTACACATGGTTATACATCCACAAGATGGCGATGGACTGCAGAAAAAACTTGTGGCCACTCCCGGCCCCTTAAATGGCCAGGATCCTCCCACAAATTTCCAGTTCTAATCTGCAGTCTGGACTGCGAAGATAGAAGATGGCTCTCTATTCTGCGCGGGTGAGCGGGGCTTATCAGCCTGCGGCCCTGCAGGACTATTCCCACCCGTTTCCGGACCCACTGCTCCCAGCCTTGGCTGACTGGTTCGGGTGAAGGTAGGACAGCACCAGGGTCAGGTGCTGAGGAGCGCTGCTCCTACCGCAATCCCTGCACTGACATGGGTAGATGGTATAGGCTTATGGTGAGCCTTATGGGATGCCCCTTCCTGCACTCTGGGTCCCCCGGTCGCCTCCCCCCCCCCCCCCCCCCCCCCCCGCTTCACTTTATTTGTGTAGTGGTGTTATTCAAAGTATGTCTCACACCCTGCTTCGTAAATATTCATTACACTTGGGTTATAGTCCACAAGATGGTGCTTTACTGCAGAGATTGCAAAAAAAGAAGCCCCTCCTGGTCCATAAATACCTAGGACCTCCCACACATTCCCCAGTATAGTCTATGCAGTGAAGGCGACGACAGTCAAGATGATGGCTCTTCTCTCCTTACAGGTAAGCCGGGGAACACCCGGACCCCATTTTGCCCTATTTCCGCCCGGACCCTCTTTTAAATGACATTAAGCCTCCCAGCTACGGCTGCAGAGTCTGGGTGAGGGTAGGTAACACCTTTAGAGGTGTTTTGACTAGGAGCCATGCTCCACCGCAAATCACTCACCAAAGGGTAGGCGTTCGTCCAGACTTGGGATGCCCTGTCCGTTGAGGCCCTCGCTACATATCTATATGTAGCCATCGGCTTCCTCCTAACCTCCCTGTTCCCGGTTAGTTGGGGGGGCGGTATGTAATATATATATATATATATATAGTGTGTTTTGCATGGTGTGTATTTTAACTATGGCGCTGGCGCCGTCCAGCGCTTCTCTTCAGCCCGTGCGCCTTCCATGGCAGCGGCCGGTGACGTCACAGCCGGCTCCCGCATTTGCGAGGAGCTCGGCTCTGGTTGTGGTTCTCGGAGGGGGCGTGGCCTAGTGTTCGGCGGCGCTGCCCGGCAGGCCCGCCCCCTTCGCTCCTTCTTGCTCTTGTTCACCGGCGGAGGGCCGGGTGATGTTCGGCCGGCTCCCCCTTGACTGGGGAGCGCGGCTGTTTGGTTGGTTCTCCACGTTGATTGGGGGCGTGGCCTAGCGCTCGGCGCGCTACTCAGGTGGCTCGCCCCTTCGCTCTCAGTATTGGTGACGTCACAGCTGGCTCCCGCATTGCTGGGGCAGCTCGGCCTCTTGTAATTTACCCACGCTTGGAGGGGCGGGGCATAGCGCTTGGCGTGCTGTGCAGGCAGCTTGCCCTCTTTATTCTAAGTATACAGTACGTCCTGCTCCAGATATAATACTTACACTTGGGTTATCCTCTGCCAGATGGCGCTGTGCACTGCAGACATGCAAAAACAGGCTCCTCCTGGCCCTTATACCCGGGGACCTCCCACAAATCCCCAGATTTCTCTGCAGTGCTGACTGCGAAGACATGAAGTATCACTCTCTCGCAGGTGAGCGGGGCTATTACAGCTTGCGGCCCTGTTGGACTATTCCCACCCGTCCTTGATGTGATGTGCCTCTCAGCCTGGGCTGCGCTGGTCGGGTGAAGGTAGGCAGCACCATGCATGCTTAACTGAGCCATGCTCCACCGCAGTCCCCCACCAAAGGGTAGGCGGTTTAGGCTGATGGTGAGCCTCTAGTGGATGCCCCTCCCGCATTATTGCCCGTGTAGCGGTGGGCCCTATCCAAAGAGTCGCCATCCTCCCTCGTTCCCCCCCCCCCCCCCGTAGCTCGGGGGGGGGGGGGAAAGAAAGGGTGGGGGGGGGGTGGCGGTCTCAAGTGTACTGTGATTACACGATTATGGCCTTAGTATTGTCCTTGACTTGTAACTTGGTGTCAGAGCCGCGCTGTTTGCCTTTTTATTGTGTATCTGCCGCCGCCGCGCTCGTCTTTCCTTTATTGGATGTGCTGCGCCGGGTGGCGGTGTCGCCCCAGACGCTGCTGCGTCTCCATTGGCAAAATCATCTATTCTGTGTGTCACACTTTGCTTCTCTTGACAATATTGACTACTGTCTTAGAGCTTCGCGGGACCTGGTTTGGCGCGCTCCGCGTCACGGCCCGCTCTGGCCCGTCCTTCGAGGTCCACTTGGCGCCATTTTGATGTCGCGCGCACATGGTAACGGCCCTCCTCCTCCCTTGGTCTGTAAGTGCCCTCGCTTTTCATGATTCTTTATTACTGCGCATGGCTCTGACACCCTTTATTCCCATTATGTCTTTCAGACGACTGAATCTAGTGGCTTCCCCGGCCCGGGTTAAATTATAGCGGGCCTTGTAAAATTCTCCCACCCTCCTAGCGGGTCTTTGGGGCATCCAGGGTTGCCTATTGCGTAAATCCCTGCTGGCATATTGTACCTAGATAATCACCATATGGAGGCACCTATTTCCTCATGCTTAAATCTCCTGCTGAGTCGCATACAAGTGGGGATTTGCAGCCTGCTGTGTCTTCCAGACTGCCTAAGGCTGATCAGATTATTGCGAGGTTGTCAGGGCGCAGGGGCCCTGGTAAGAAGTGGCCCTTGACGCCTCCTGTTTTCTGTTGTCCTACGGGAACTCAACTCATCCGATGAGAGGCCGAGGATTCATGACGATTCTGGCCCTGAATACTGGGGCCAGTGTGAGATTTGTTGATTAAGGTCTTTAAGGTCCTGTCTATCTCTCTCCTTGGTGAGGCCTCCAAGGCGAGAGGGGAGCGTTTCCATACAGCGACAGCGCGCTTGGAATTTCTAGAGCAGGCTCGTTTCCATGCTCTTGTACTCAAGGAATGGGATTTCCCCAGTAAATTCCAGGGGTCCCAGGGGACTGGGATAGGAAATACCCTTTTCCCCCGGAGGTGGTCAATTTAGTCATCACCCCCCATGGTGGATGCGCCGATCGTAGGGGTTCCTAACCGCCCCTTTATTACAGCCCCTGCTTATAGTACCCTTCGGGATGCTGAGGACCGGCGCATTGATCTGTGGCCTCCCATGCCTTTTCTTGTGCAGGGACGGCACTGCGCCTGGTCTGTGCCACGGTCATTACTGCAGTGGCCGCTAGAACCCTCATCAGAAAGATGCTTGATCATCACCCTGAGGATCTCCCCTGGGATGTGTTTAATGCGCTCTCCAGTTGTGATGTATTTGTAAAATTTATCCTTTTAGCACTGGATGACACCATTAGAATGTGTGCAAGGACTTCTGCCCTTGTGGTGGCTATACGTCGCTTGGTTTGGCTGCGACAGTGGGGTGCTGACGATGCTGCTAAGAAGACTCTTACTGGGCTTCCCTTTAGAGGGCAACGCCTGTTTGGGGCCCGTCTGGACCGGTTTGGTAAAAAAGGGCAAATCACCCCAACGTAGGTGGCTGTCGTGGCCCCTCAGGGCAGGGTAACCCCTCCCCCTCCCTACCATAGTGTAAAACAAGAACCAGGGGTGTCCTTCCTGGGGGCTCGTGCAGACTCCTGCCCCAGGAGCGGCAGACAACGCCCTGGCCCCTCTGGCGGGGCTAAGCCTAAATCTCCCACAAAATCCCCTCAAGCATGATGGGGCGCCCTCGCCCGGATGGCTGCGGCACCTTGCTCATGCCAGGAGGTATCACGCCTCAGACTGGTGGATTCAGGAGGTAGTGCCCTCCGGCTACTAGATAGTTTGCTGTGCGGCCTCCCCCAAGATTATCGGGGCCGGGTGCTCCTGGTCCCTGCCTCTGGTGCAAGGCATGCGGGGTCTGGGGGTCTCTTGCAGATTGCCCTTAATAGGCAGAGGCAGGGGCCGCTACACCAACCTTTCCACAGTTCCCCAAAAAAGGATGGGTCAGTCTGGCCCAATCTGGACTCACAGATTTTCAGCAATTCGTCAATTACAGGCGGTTTCTGCAATGGAAACACTGCGCTCGGCCATCAGCTCCTTGCGCGTCAGGCTTCTTGCCGTCTGTGGAGTTCAATGCTGCTTATTTTTACTTCCCTGTGTCCTCTGGACACCGAGGTTCTTCAGATTCGCGTTGGTTGACCAACACTGATAATTGTGGCCTTGTCATCTGGCCTCTCTTCAGCTCCCAGAGTGCTCACCAAGGTGCTGATGGGGGTGATGTCTCTGAGACCAAGGGGCGTCCGCGTGATGACCTACCTGGACATCCTCATCACTTCCCAGTCTCTAAGTCAGGCTGCGTTGGATACTCGGCTGGAGGGTGTCCATTTGGGAGTCATTTGGAGGGGTGATCAAACACCCCAAGTCCGTATTGTCCCCTTCATTGGTAACTCCATTCCTATGAATGAATTTTATACAGTTAAGCAAGGATGTTCCTTCCTCAGCAATAAAGTGGACAATCTGGTTGTATGGGCTCAGTCCCTCATAGCTGTCCCCGTCCCTCCACTAGGCAGGGGATGCAGCTGGTGGGCCCGTTGGTGGCGTACTCCGAAGAGGCCCCTTATGCTCAGTCCCCCCTGGGGCCTTCTGCAACTTCTCCTATTTGTCCTACAGGACAAGGACCCAGCGTCCCTGGAGAAGGGTATGTGTGCCTTCCTCCCTGGTGAGGAGGTCCCTCTTGTAGTGGATGAACTCAAGGAACCTGTCTGGGGGCAGTCCCTTCTTGCCCTTTCCTGGGAGATGGTCACCATGGATGCCAATCTATCAGGTTGAGGGGGGTCTTCTTCTGGAAGTCCCTACGGTTCCAGGGGAGGTGGGGCCCTTAGGAGGCCTATACACCTATCAAGGTTTGAATCTATGAGCGTTCAAGTTGGTTCTAACTCGCTTGCCTACTCTTCAGGGCCTGCCTATTCGTGGGAGCTAGGCCTATCTGACGGCCTTGGCCTACATTACATATTCAGGGAGGGACCCAGAGCAGGAGGGTCCTCCAGGAAGTGTCTCTGATCCTGATCTGGGTGGTGGACAATGTTCCCTGCATATCGGTGGTATTCGCTCCGGTTGAGGTCCCTCTGCGACAGGATGTGCTAATCCTTGTGTCACTTTGAGGTCCAACCAGTGTGGATCTGTGTGTGCCCCGTCACTATCACAAGCTCTCGGCCCTTGTTTCCCAGGATTCTCTGGCCGTGGTCATGATGATTTAGTAATGTTATGGCAGGACATTCTGTTCTGTATGTCTTTTCTCCGTTCCCCCTTCTAGGCAGGTTTCTGCGCAAAATTGCTCTGGATGGGGGGGACCAGTGATTCTGGTGGCCCCCGGGTGGCCTAGTGGAGTGTGGTTCGCAAACGTGGTACCGAGGACAGTGGTTCGCAGACGTGGTACCGAGGACAGTAGATCTGTACGTTCTGCCAGGAGTGCCAGCTCTGCTCACACGGGGCCCCTTTAGGTCACCCCGATCTACAGACTCTGGCCTAGACGGCCTGACTGCTGAAACACCCATCTTGATGGAAACAGGCTTATCTGTCTCGGTGATTGAGACTATGGGAAGTCTAGGAGCAAGCTTCTTCTTCCATCTATTATAGGGTATGGCGTACCCATATTGATTGGTGTGAGTCTCGGTCTCTTCCCTGTCAGGCGTTCTCTGTTCCCAGGGTTCTAGAGTTATTACAGCATGGGTTGGAGTTGGAATTCTCCAACTCGGTACTCTGAAGGGTCAGGTTCTGCCCTGTCCGCCTTCCTGCAGAAGTCTTTTGCTCAGTTTCCTTGGTTAAGACTTCTTTCAGGGGGTTACTCATGTGCGTCCCCTGCGTAATCCTATGGTCCCTGATGGGTTTTGAATTTGATTCTGTCTGCCTTGCGGGGTGTTCCCTTTGGACCTTGTCAGGATGCTGTCTAGCTGAAAGTTGTCCTTCTGGTGGCTGTTATTTCAGTCAGACATGTGTCTGAGCGGGCGGCTCTGTCTATCTAGCCCCCATTCTTTGAGATACACCAGACTTTCTGCCTAAGGTGGTGTCTTATGTTCATTGATTCAAGATATTCTTCCTTCTGTGCCTTATTCCTAGCAACGCTGAGGAAAGGGTTCTGCATTCCTTGAACAGGTGTTGGAAGTGTTTTCCTTGGTAGTCACTGTGCCCTTTAGGAGAACTGATGCTCCTTTGGGTCTACGGCCAACTCCATCCTGTATGTGCCCGATCTCGTCTGTTCTCGGGGGGGTTAGGCGGCCTTGGGCCTGGTCATTACTTGGATGAGATGGTTCCTTCTGGTCCTAGGAAAGGTTTTCGGCTTCTGCCAAGGCTACTGTTGGCGTTTGGACTTGTCAGGCTGTTACTCAGGCCTATTCCACTGAGGGGAAGAATCTTCTTACTCGCTTCTATTCTTATTCTACTTATGCTTTTGGTGCCTATAAGGCTTTTCAGCACCAGGCTTTTGATGTACAAGTTTGATAGACCGCTACTTGATCTTCTATTCATACCTTTTCAAAAGTTTTATAAGGTTGACGTTAGAGCCTCAGCTCATGCTGCTCTTGGCCGCAAGGTATTGCAGGTGACAGTGCTTTAAACTGTCTGTCTGCTGTTGCCTTTTTTGTTGGGGATCCCACCCTACTTTATGGACACTGCTATTGGATGTCCCAATTGTAAGTATTATATCTGGAGCAGGACGTACTGTATACTTAGAATAATACAATTCTGTGAAATACTCACCTGTAGAATTGGTATTATACGTATACAGTACGTCCTGCTCCACCCCACCCTGTTTTTTTGCATTATTCTGGATCCCCTGTATGGTGATTATCATTATCTTTACCAGTTGTTTTTGGTGGTTAAATTCTCCCGGCTTTTGGTTCACTGCTTTTCAATGCTGGGGATTTGTGGGAGGTCCCCGGGTATATGAAGGGCCAGGAGGAGCCTGTTTTTGCATGTTTACAGTGCCATCTGGCGGAGGATAACCCAAGTGCAAGTATTATATCTGGAGCAGGACGTACTGTATACGTATAATACCAATTCTACAGGTGAGTATTTCACAATTGTATTTTCCTCTTTCTTCCTCTGCCCCTTCCGGTCGCCATCCTGCCGCCCATAGAATTGGTGAGTGCCCCCTGCCGGGCTAATTACTGTCTAGTTTAAGTGCATGTATGGTATGTGCGTCCTCTGTGGCTGGGGGGGGGCTGCATTTTATGCTAATTGCATTTTATGTATATTTTTATGTATTATGTGCGTGTGATGGCTATTATGTCTTCCGGGGGTAAATTTAGCTCTTCCCACCTGGTCCTGTGGCCTTTTCCCTCATTTTAAGGGGCAAACAGCCTTTGACATGAATTACCATATATTAAATCCTCCCACTAACGGACATTTAAGGGGCATCCCGGGTAGCTCAACAGCATAATTCCCATCGGTCATTGCGGCTATCAAAATCACTTTATGGAGGCTTTCCTGGGATACTGTGCTTGGGGTCCCCTCGGGCAAGCCCGGCTGTGTGGTATGCGGGGCATCCCTGGTGGGCAATATTGTGCTAGATTGAGTACATGTGCGCAGCGGGAACTGGCGCGGCAATCTGGGCCCGTGCGGCCGGGTTAGCTCGGCTGGTCTCATCACCCACACCCCCGCACCTGGATATGACCCCTAGTGACGTTAACACTAGCGGGGAGTCGCAGTGGATGTTTTGCGCTAGAGGGCAACACCGAGATGGATTGCTAGCCTTGCAGCCGGAAAATTCCAGCTGAATGTCGGCACACGGCGCTCGCTGCTCCGGCCTATTCATTAACATTATGTTTAATATTATTGTCTGTCTGTACACCCCTTGTGTAAAGGGATATTATTCAGATACTGTTCCCTCTGATGATCAGCCTGCCATTGCACTGATGCCCTCAGAGCAGTGGGATGCTGACGTCTCCCTTATGCTACCTAAGGGGTGGGATAGGAGGTATCCCTTCCCCGTGGTTGGTCTAGTTCTGGTCATTTATCCCTCTAGGTGGATGCCCCCATCCTGGGGTTGTATATTGCGTATGTGGTGCTTTCCCTCGTTCCATTTCTTGATGGATAGTGAGGACTGACGTATCGACTAACGGGCCTACCATGCCCTTGTCTGTGTGGCCTTGCGCCCGGTGGGGGCTTTCGCTATTACGGCCACGGCTATTAGGACCTTATTTAGGGGTCGTCTTTAAGGTTCCATTTGGATCCTTCTGGTGTTGGATTTATAGCTTGTCGCTTTGTGAGCTAATTATCTCCTATGTCCTCTCTGCTTTAGTTGGCATTATTCGAAGGTATTGTTGACCTCGGCTGGGTGGTCTAATTTCAGTCACTCGGTCGGGTGGCGCCGGTTGGCAGCTGACAAGGCTGTCAAGAAGGCGTTCAAGGGGCTTCCGACTGTCGGGTTACACCTGTTGGTGATGGTGGAGCTCTGGCTAAAGAGGTAAGTTACGGCAATGCAAAAGCAGCCACGACCCTTTCGGGGGTCAGGGTCCTTCACTCCCTCCTTCATGGGCCTGGGTCAGGCGGGGGGGGTACCCTTTGCGGGACAAAGGGGAGATTCCGGGGCGATAGCTGTTGCCGTGCACGACTCGGATGCTTCTTGGGTGCCAAGCCTAAATCCTCTGCTAGCCCGCTCAGCATTGAGGGGGCGTCTTCACCCCTCTGGTGGGGGACGGCTGCTGCTCTTCACTTCTCCTCCCCGATTCTCTTCACGGGTTTTTCGGATCCCTGGGCAGTTTAGGGCCTATATTCTAAGCATACAGCACGTCCTGCTCCCGAATAGTCATAACATGTGGTAGTCCTCCGCCTCCGGTGCCGTGCACTGCAGACATGTAGAAAACAAGCTCCTCCCGGCCCTACACATACCGGAGGACCTCCCACAAATCCCCAGTTTTCTCTGCAGTGCTGAAGCTGCGAAGACATGAAGTATCACGCTCTCGCAGGCGAGCGGGCCTTACGGCCCAAGGTCCTGTGGGACTATTTCCACCCGTCCTCTTCAGAAGAAATATGCCTCCCAACCTAGGCTGGTCGGGTGAAGGTAGGTAGCACCTGGTGTGCTGAATGGAGCCACGCTCCACCGCAATCCCCCTCCATAGGGTAGGCGGTCAGGCCGATGGTGAGCCTATAGAGGATGCCCCTCCCGCAACTTTGCCCGTGCCCCTCACAAAATTAGTCCATGGACACCGTCAGAAGGGGGGGGGGGGGTTATGTGTGGCAGCCCTAGCGCTATTTCGCCCTTAGACTTCGTTCCCTGAGTTAGGGGGTCAGTGTCGCGTCTCGCTATACAGCGTGTGCTGGCTTTTTACTATCTGCTGCTCGGCGGCTTCATTCAGCATGAGACTTATACATCCACCCTGTCCTACCTTTTCTGTCGGAGCTTCGCGCTCTTTGGGGGAGGCGGAGACTCGCCCTGACGAGTATTGCGTCACAGCCTGGCCTGGCCCTCCCCTCGAGGTTCGCTGGCGCCATTTTCTCTATCTTCCCGCACATGCGTGGTGTGGCTCGTCTCCTCCCTCGGTCATGTAAGTGCCCTCCGGGGCGGTATGGCTTCTAGGCTTTTTCAAATAGAGCATGGCACTGACTCCTCTCCCCTTGTCCCATTATGTCTTTCAGAAGCCAAGACTTTGTTACCGGCCACGGCCTAACATATATTATAACGGGTCCTCTTTACAAATTCTCCCACGTTACTAGTGGGTTATTGGGGCATCCAGGGTTGCTTATTGCATAATTCCCTGTGTTATACTGCATAAAAATCACCCATATGGAGGCATTTCAGAATTATGGAACCGGGGTACCTCTGGGACGTGACCAGCTGTGTGGAGTTTGTGGACAGCCCCTGGCTGAGGCTGACAGGGCACAGGTCTGCGCACAGTGTGCAGCACAGGCATTGCTAACAGAGGATCCCTTCCTCACTCCCGTCTCCCCGCTCCCAAACATCGCTCATGATGAGTCCCACTCCAGCGGGGATGACCTGCAAGAGGTGCCGAGAGCGTTGCCCACGGCGGAGCAGGTGCTCTCTGGATTGGCGGAGCGTATGGGCCCTGGTAAAAAGCGGTCCCTGACGCCCCCAGGTTCTCCGGTTCCTAACGATACCGATGATTCTGCTGATGTTCAGGACCCTGACCCTTCTGAGGAAGCTGAGCTATTCTCAGACTCGGGCTCCTCCCATGGGATGCCCGCGGGCCGTGAGGAATCCGAGCCTGGGGTCTGTGTGATACGGACGAAATCCAGATCAAAATCTTTGAGGTCTTGTCAATCTCTGGCCTGGGTGGGGTTCTACCCCCCCTGCTTCTCAGCGGTATTCACTTCTATGGTTGCCCTTAGCGGCAGGTTTTACCATCCCGGGTTGCCTAGGGTGCCTAGAGTGGCTCTGAGGGGTCTCCCTTCTGACACAGGGCCTACGGTCCCAGGATATTCTGGTTCCTGTTGGTGGGCCTGAGTATCTAGGCTTAGCCTTATTATTTCACATGCCTTCTTTTCACCAACCTACCTTTGGGCTCTGCGCACGGCTGGTTGGATAGTGAGTCCTAGGGGATCTATGGCCTAGGCAGCCTTGGGAGTAATGGCTCGCAGACGCCTCTGCCGAGGGCTGCGGAGTTGTGATATCCCAGTTGGGGTGCGGTCCTATCCTTATCAGGTCTCTTCCTGTTTCCAATCAAGGGCCTCCCGTCTGGGGGTTGATTGCTAATCTCCCCTTGGGGGCGGGCTTCACCTTCTGGGTGACCTAGTATGAGTGGAGGTTTGGGGGCTAGCTCCCCAGCTTCCCTTTATTCCACCTATAATGGCTGGGTGGTTCCCATATTGACTGGCAGGGGCCTTAGTCTCTCCCCTGTGAGGCGTTATCGGTCCCCAGGGCCTTAAAGCCATTACAGCTTAAATTGGGGGATGGCTCCCCTTCTGGGGACTCTGATGGTGTAGGCCTGTCTTGGCCTTTCCTACAGGAGTCTGGTTCTGTCACCCTTGTAGAGCATTCTCTTTGGGTTGCTTAACTGCACCTCCCCAGTATTTCCATAAGTCCCTGTGGGGATCAAACCTTTCATCCTGTTACCCTGCGGACTTCCTGGGGATCCTGCTTGGATACGGTATCGGCTGCCCTGGAGGCCAGACCTCTCTTCTGGGGCCTCCTGACTCCGTCAGAATTGGGCCTGAGACGATGGTTCTGGCTAATTATTCCCTGACGCTATGTATACTCATATATACATGTACGGCTATATGCGGCTACAGGTACCCCATGCCTGGGGATGTTTCCCTTTATCCTGGGCTTCTGGCCCAGGTGGTCTGTTGGACCCTTGGTTCAGACCCTTTTGTATAGCCATGGGCTGATTACTAATATACTAATTGTGAGGGCCTACTTCCCTCTTCAGGTTTACACTTCTTCCCATGCTGGCCTCCTTGGCCTTTGGGGGACTGCTGTTCTTGGAAGTCTATGGGCGTCTCCTTAGGTATGCGCCTGATATCTATTCCAGCGCCATTGCGCCTTGGAGTGCTCCTTCTGGATGTTCTCTGATTCTGAGGAAGCCTTGGCTTCCTGGTAATTAAGGGTTGTATCCCCTCCTTGGTTGGGTGCCCTGTTTTTGTTCCCCTTGAGGGTGTTACAAGTGTTGCCACAAGGCTTCCTTGCCTGTGAGCTGGTTGGGTCACTACACTGACCTATGTTCCTTCAGGGGAGCTTCTATTCCCCGTTATTGTTTACTCTGTTATCATGGGTGCTTGGGTATCACGTTCCCTTCAGCACCAGGGTTTTGTTTCTCTGTTAGTTCAATTACTTGCCTTATGGCCTGTCTCTGTTCATACCTGCTGGGTTCTGTTATGAGACTAATGTTGGAGCCTATGCTCTTGTCATGCCTGTTGCAAGTTTTGCAGGTGACAGCGCCTTTACTGTCCGCTGTGCCTTGCCTTGCTTATGGACACTGCTATTGGATGTCCCACATGTTATGACTATTCGGGAGCAGGATGTGCTGTATGCTTAGAATAATACAACTCTGTGAAGTACTCACCTGTAGAGTTGATATTATACGCATACAGCACGTCCTGCTCCACCCCACCCTGGTTTCACTAATTCTGGATCCCCTGTATGGTGATTATCGTTCAGATATTGCTACCAGTTATTCTGGGTGGTTGGTTCCTTCTGGCCTCTCTTCTCACTGCTTTTCAATGCTGGGGATTTGTGGGAGGTCCTCCGGTATGTGTAGGGCCGGGAGGAGTTTGTTTTCTACATGTCTGCAGTGCACGGCAGCGGAGGACTACCACATGTTATGCCTATTCGGGAGCAGGACGTGCTGTATGCGTATAATATCAACTCTACAGGTGAGTACTTCAGAGTTGTATTTTATGGCAGTGCTAGGCCGTCTGGCCATGGGGGTTATTTGTCAGGTTCCCCCCAGGGAGAGAGGTCTGTGTTACGATTTCAATCTCTTTACAGTCCCCAGGAAAGATGGTCCCATCTGGGCCATTCTGGATTTTCAACCGGTTCATCTGAACAAAATGGTTTCGCATGAAGACGCTGCGCTCTGCTGTCTGCTCCCTGCGCCCGGGGGACCTTATAACATCAATGGATTTAAGACGTTTACCTTCATGTGCCGGTCCCCCAGGTTTGCGGTTGGGGAGTAGCACTACCAAATTGCGGCTCTCCCTTTCGGTCTCACTTCTGCACCCAGGGTATTCTCCAAGGTGCTGGCGGGTGTGATGGCCCCTACCTGAGTCCAGGGCATTCGCATCCTTCCTTATCTGGACAACCATCTCATTAAGTCTTTCGTTCCATCAGGCGGAGCTGGATACCCGGACGTCGTGGCGACACTGGAGAGTTTTGGGTGGGTAATCAATTACCCCATGTTTTCAATTTCCCCATCAAGGGTGACTTCTGTCCCGGGCATGACGCTGGATACCATTCAGGCCAGGATTTCCTTTCCTTCAGCTGAAGGTGGACGCTCTTCGAGCGCCGATTCATATTGTTCTGACGAACCCTCATCTGCCCATCCGGCAAGGGATGAGACTTGTAAGGCTGATGGGGGCCTGTTCTTTTCAAGGCAGTGCCTTTTGCTCTATTTCACATGAGGCTCCTTCAGCTCCATCTCCTATCGGCCTGGGACAAGTGTCCCCTGTCTTTGGATCAGTCCTTGTTCTGTCTCCTCTGGTCCGTCAGTCCCTTCGGTGGTGGCTGGACTCGAAAATCCTTCTGGGGGGCAGATTTCTCCTGCCCCGCTGGGAGACTGTCACGACGGATCCCAGTCTGTCAGTTTGGGGGGGCTACTGAAGAGCCCACCAATTCCAGGGGCTGTGGGGCCCTCAGGAGGCGCACGCCCCCATCAATGTTATGGAGCTAAGGGCGGCTCTGCTGGGGCTGTTGCGGTTGACGCCTCCCCTTTGGGGCCTGCCGGTTCAGGTTCGCTCCAGCATCTGGACCGTGGTTGCTTACTTCAATCATCAGGGAGGGACTCGGAGCAAGAGTGCCCTCCGAGTGGTGTCGTTGATTCTGTATTGGGCCGAGAGCACCGTTCCTGGTTTGCATTCCGGGTGTGGAGAACCTGGAAGTGGACTACCTGAGTAGGGGGGCCTCTCGCCGGGGGGGAATGGCCCCTCAGTATTGAGGTCTTCCGATCCCTTTGTCGCAGGTGGGGGATGCCGGATGTGGCTCGGTTTGCCTCTCCTCACAATCACAAGCTATCAGCATTTGTTTCTATTTCCCAGGACCCTCTGGCTCTGGCAGTGGATGCCATGTCTCTGTCTTGGCGGGGGTTCGGTCTCCTGTATTTCCTCCCTTTCCCATGGTGGGCAAGGTGGTACGCCAGCTGGCTCAAGAGGGTGTACCAGCAATCCTAGTGGCCTCAAGGTGGCCAAGACAGGTGTGGTTCGCAGACGTCGTCCGGCTGGCGGTCGATCAATTCAGGCTGCCTCTGCTTCCGGATCTGATTAGACAAGGTCAGCTTTGTTATCCCAATTTTGCAAACGCTGGCTTTGACGGCGTGACTGCTGAAACCTTCATCTTAAAGGTGGGATGCTCATGGGTCTTTTTACTTGTGTTTTTCAGACGGGCCAATTTTTTGCTTGTGGTTTCTCCCAGGTCCGACCCTCCCCCTCCCCCACTCTTACAAACCCCAATTTTCTGTATAGGGGACCCTGTCGGGGGATTCCGGGTTGGGCCTTTGCCCTGCTACCTGGTATTGGCATATTGCTTATTGCTAACAATCACCATATGGAGGCTTCTGGGGATAGCGAGCTTGAGGGCCCTTCGGGGCAGGCTCAGTTGTGTCTCATGTGCGGGGCATCCCCTGTGAGTGGTCGCAGCGCGGTCTGTGTCCCCTGTGCCCAGTGTGTCATTGCGGAGCAGGATGGGGTGAGCGCTACTCAGCCCAGTCCTATCCTACCTGCAGCATCGCCTACACCCCCACGCCTGCATTTAGCCCCTAGCGAGGGGGAAGCCAGCAGGGGGTCTCATTCGGACCTGGCTCTGCGCGTGGCCAGCCTTGAGAGGCAGTTGGCCCGTCCGGCCGCTGGCAAGGCCTCTAGTAAGAAGAGGCATTTGGAAACGGTCTTTTCCCTTCTTGCTGATGATGACGTTTATGATACCTTTGGCGGCCGTGACTCCATGGAGGAGGGGGAGTTGTTCCATGATTCTGACTCCTCCGGGGAACGTCAAGGTGATTTTGACAGTGACCCCGGGTCCGAATCAGACTAGGACACTTGGCTCCCCGATGATACGGATAGACTGTTGTCGGTTTTTGAGACTCTGCACATTGTTCCCCCTAAGGTGGCAAAAAAGAAACAGGGTGAGCTTTTCCGCCCTGATAGGCAACGCTTGGAGTTCCCGGAGCAGGGACATTTTGCCAAGATGGTCCTTAAGGAATGGGAACAGCCCAACAGATTGCCTTTGGTGCCTAAGGGACTGGATAGACGGTATCCCTTCTCTGCTGAGTTTGTACATCTTTGGTCTTGTCCCCCGGAGGTGGACGCTCCCATCCTGGGGCTGTCCAATACTTCTGTTATGCCGTCTCCTGACACCACTACCTTACGCGACAATGCTGATCGGTGCATGGATCAACTAGCTTGCCATGCCTTCACCTTTGTGGGGGCTGCCCTGCGCCCGATCTGCGCCACGGCTATTGTGGCCATTGCTATCAAGAAGAAGATTAGGCGCCTTGCTGAGGCCGCCAGATCGCGCAAGCGAGCGGACGAGTATAAGGATCTTTTGCTTTGCTCTGACTTTATTGCCTTTGTGCTATCTCTCATGGATGATGCCATCCGGCTTGGTGGTAGGGCTTCGGCCCTGTTGGTAGCCATGCGTCGGTCAGTCTGGCTGCGGCAGTGGGCGGCTGACGCTGCTGCTAAGAAGTCCCTCATCGGGCTTCCCTTCACGGGACTCCGCCTTTTTGGGGAGCGTCTTGATGTATTGGTCAAGGACGGTCGGCTCCCTCAGCATAAAAAGCATTCTCAGCACTTTCGGGGGTCTTCTTCCTTCCGCTCTTCCCGTGGGGGTGCGGCTCCTTCCCTGGAGACCCCAGTTGGTGGGTCTCATGGTGTCTTGCTTTGAGGCTGTACCCTTCGCCCAGTTTAACATGAGACCTCTCCAGTTGGATCTCTTGTCCGTTTGGGATCGGACCCAGGAGTCCACGGAGCAGGAATTTGCTCTGTCCCCTCTGGCCAGACAGTCCCTCTCAAGGTGGTTGGACTCAGGTCAGGTCCTTTCTGCCTCCGTGCTGGGAGATTGTCACCACGGACGCCAGTCTGACCGGTTGGGGAGGGTTTTGGCAATTGCTGAAGTTCCAGGGTCAGTGGGGCCCTCAGGAGGCCCACGTGCCTATCAATCTCCTGGAGCTGAGAGCGATCAGGTTGGTTTTCTTCCAGTTGACTCCCCACCTAGGGGGCCGTGCGGTGCAGGTCCGCTCGGACAATCAGACGGCTGTTGCCTACATCAATCATCAGGGCGGGACTTGGAGCAAACAAGCCCTCAAGGAAGTGTCTCTGATCTTGTCTTGGACAGAGGAGAATGTTCCCTGCATCTCGGCGGTTTACATTCCAGGGGTGGAAAACCAGGAGGTGGACTCTCTGAGCAGAGGGACGTCTCGCCTGGGGAATGGTCTCTCAGCATCAAGATCTTTCACGCCCTGTGTCGCTGCTGGGGTCTGCTGGACGTGGACCTGTTTGCGTCCCATCACAATCACAAGCTTCCCTAATTCGTCTCCTGTCAAGAGATCCTCTGGCCTTCGCCACGGACGCGCTAGCAATTCCTTGGATGAAGTTTCGACTCCTTTATGCATTCCCTCCCTTTCCTCTGAGTTGTGTGCTGCGCAAGATATCCCAGGAGGGGGCACGGACCATTCTGGTGGCCCCCCGCTGGCCGAGGAGAGTGTGGTTCGCGGACGTTGTCCAGATGGCGGTGGATCACTTCGTCATGCCCGAAGATCCAGGGCTCCTCACGTAGGGACAGGTGCTCCATGCCAATTTACAAACGCTGGCTTTGATGGCTTGGCTGCTGAAACCTCCATCCTGATGGATAAGGGATTGCCGGCTTCGGTCGTCAATACTATGATTCAGGCTTCGAAGAGATCCTCTTCTATGATTTATTACAGGGTCTGGCATGCTTACATTGCCTGGTGTGAGTCTTTTCCGTGTCACTCTCTCTCCATTTCCAGGGTTTTGGAATTTCTTCAACATGGTCTGGAGTCGGGCCTACAACTGAGTACCCTCAAAGGACAGGTTTCGGCTTTGGCAATTTTTTTCCAAAGATCCTTCGCCAATCATAGGCTGGTCAAGACTTTTTTCCAAGGAGTTACTCATGTACGTCCACCGCGCAAGCCCCTGCTACCGGTGTGGGATTTGAATTTAGTGCTCTCCAGGGTCTGCCATTTGAACCTTTGTGCGATGCCTCTCTATCCAATCTGACTCTTAAGGTGGCCTTTTTGGTTGCTATCTCTTCGGTGCGTCGCGTCTCAGAACTGGCGGCTCTTTCTATGAAGCCTCCTTATTCTGAGCGGCATCAGGATAAGGTGGTTTTCAGTCTTAAGCCGGATTTCTTGCCCAAAGTTGTATTTGCCTTTCATCTCAATGAGGACATTGTCTTGCCTTCTTTGTGTCCTGCCTCTTCTAATTCTAAGGAACGGACCCTTCTTTCTCTGGATGTGGTCAGGGCGCTCAAATATTATTTGGTCGCCACTGAGTCTTTTCGGAACTCGGATTCTCGATTTGTCCTCCCTGCCGGGCCTAGAAAGGGCTTGCCTCCAGCCAAGTCCACTATCAGCAAGTGGATCAGACAGGCGGTAGTACAACAAGTTTGTAAGGCCGCTACTTGGTCTTCCGTTCCGTTCATACAACAAGTTTGTAAGGCCGCTACTTGGTCTTCCGTTCATACCTTTTCTAAGTTTTACAAAGTTGATGTTAGGGCCTCAGCTGATGCTGTTTTTGGCCGCAAGGTGCTTCAGGCGGTAGTGGCTTGAACTGCCTGCTGTTGCTCATTGGGGATCCCACCCTTCTTCCTGTACACTGCTGTTGGATGTCCCAAATGTGAAGAATTACAGATGGAGCAACCCGTGCTGGATACCAGAAAAATACAATTCTGTGATTACTCACCTGTAGAATTGTTTTTATGGTAATCCAGCACGGGTTGCTTGATCCTACCCTTGTTATCGTTATCCTCTGTTGCCTTGTTGTTGTGATTTTTTTGAGAGAGTTCTTTTTTTAGTGGGCTGTGTTTTTCTTAACATGGTCTTTGCCTCCCGGCTTCTTGCATTACTGCTTTTCAAACACTGGGTCTTCTGGGTAATTCCTGCCCTTTTATAGGCTGGGAGGAGTGACAAGTCTTCCGGCAGTCGACTGCGCCACCTGGTGGCGGATTACCCAAATGTGGAGTATTACAGATGAAGCAACCCGTGCTGGATTACCATAAAAACAATTCTACAGGTGAGTAATCACAGAATTGTATTTTTTCTTGTGGCTGACACTTTTTTATGGATGGCTTAGATGGGTTTAGTTTTACCACTCGTTTTCTCTCTGCACTTTGCATGTCCTGTTCTAATGGAAGGGTCAGTCTGCTTACTGATTTATTGTAAAGAAAACTAAAATAGAACGGGATATCAAGGTAAAAGGCAGAATGAAATGGTAGCAGACCCTCCTCAGCGCTCTAGTTCCTTCCTATAATATTTAGCAAATACAGTCTATGATATCATACGTCGCAATATGAAGTTCCTCCTGACCCATTTCTTGGGTTGTCCTCATTGCAAGATGCGGTCATTCATTTCACCAAACACTTCCCAAATTGCCACCCCTCATTCTATAAGCATCACACCTTATTTTAGAACTGACCAATAGGCGCCTGGGTCACTAGATCCTTGTGGTATACAGTAATACCTAGACAAAACCACTAGATGGTGCTCTAATATCAGGTATGTAAAGACAGAGGTAGAGTGATTTGAATTGCTTTATCGAAGGTGTTTCAAGTGTACGGGGTTGAGTGATGAACGGGCATGGCAATTGATTGCCAGGCCGGTCTATGTATAGTTTACCTATGTAAACTATCGGTTGTCTGCAAGACTGCAGGGGAGACGTTTGTGGCACACAGTAATTGCATTATGCACGTGTTTATGCATTTGCATCAGACGCTGCAAAAGAAAATCAATAATGGCTCCTGCCTGCTGCATACAGGCTGCAAGCGCACCCTATTCAAGTCTATGGGGCCACAAACGCAAATGTGTCTTTCATTCGGTACTGCTAGCGTTTTGCTATTGTGGCACCATAGATTTAATGGGATTCAATAGACAGAAAGGCAGAGCATAGGACCCGGAGACAGGGATTTTTATAACACAGGTGCAAACACAAAGTGGAATTCCTACTGCAAACACTGCCGCAAAATGCATGCAGCAAGCGCGACCAGACAGGTGTGAACGCAGCCTAAGTCCTCTGATATTGATACCGTTGTAGTTCACATCAAATGAGATTGACTGCAAATGTCTGAACTCAAAGGGTTTTCCTTAAAGTGGAACAACACCCTCGACACTGCTGCTAAAATGACAATCTGTGGGGGGGCATCCAGAATGCTGGAGCCCCCCCCCCCCCCTCCATATGGGGACTCCAGCGCTGCAATTGGCTGCCTGGCGCTCTCGTGGACAGGACAGGAAAATCACTTGGATATTTTGGATATGGCCAGATATTCCCATGCAACACATAGGTTTTTATTGAATTCCAACAAATAACTACATTTATTGAGCTAGTGCTTATGAACTTTGCTGACAGCAGTGAACGTTGGTGAACTGGGACCATAAATCAGCCCAGGAATGTTACTGTCCCATAGCCAGCCGATGACCAATGGGGCTGTTCAACAAGTGTGCTCCAAGGCTGTGGCTATAGCACTGCAGAGACAAGTGATTGACGGGTGAATATGGACAGATAGATGGTAATGAAGCTTTAGTAGTGTGGAGGCAGATAACATGGCAACACCCATAATGCTGAGGCTATAACATTTCAGGTTTCTTGGCTTTGGTGGAACCAGACCCATGTAGCGGAAGGGCTGAAGGTGAAGCAGCCCTAATGGCCTCAAAGTAGAGCAGCCCACTGGGAATTCTCCCAAGTCTCCCTATGGCCAGTTATATTGCCATAAGCATAAGCCTGCACCAACCCCCACAATATCATGACAATAAATTAAAAACCGGGTACCACTCCCAAAACCATGAAAGAATAAATGTTTGGGACCAGAGTTATGAAGGGAGGCACACCAATACATAATCAATACATATTTCATTTTTTATTTAGATCAATAGAAACATACAACATAACACATTGAAAACCATTAAAATACATAAATACAAATACACACAGGACAAACCAACATGAATGGAGGAGTAGGTGGTAGGGAGAGAAATAATAAATAGTTCACCAATAAATTATTGCCTGATGAAGTGGGCCTTGGGACCCACGGAACGCGTGGCTCCTTTGGTGGTGGAGACATTATTGAGATTGGTGTCATCTTTTGAGGTTGTCGTCATTTTGCGATTGATTTTAATGTGCAAGGATTGTTATTGGCACTTCTATTTGATTATGTAAATTGAAGATATCTATCACAGTTGATTTGTTTTGTAGGTTGCACAACACTTTATATGCATTGATCTATTAAGGTAGTTTATGAATTTGCACCAGAACTTATATATATGTGCATATAATTAAGATCCAGATCATAGGCAGGCATTAGCTAATAGTTGGTAATTCTTTGGATTGGTGATTATGTTTTGTGTTTTGACATTGGTGGAATAATTTATTGTTGAACTATTTATTATTTCTCTCCCTACCGCCTACTCCTCCATTCATGTTGGTTTGTCCTGTGTGTGTTTGAATTTATGTATTTTAATGGTTTTTAATGTGTTATGTTGTATGTTTCTATTAATACTCTAAATAAAAAATGAAATATGTATTGGTGTGCCTCCCTTCATAACTCTGGTCCCAAACATATATCCCTTTGTCCAGTCCACCCTTAGCAGTAAAAGATTATGTTGCTCGAAATGTGCTGTCTCCCTTATTTTGTTCAGGACATCCATATAACCATGTCTAAACGAGCTCCTACCCCTGACTAATCTGTCCCCGTTGCCCCAGTCATCTTTACAGATGAAATTGGCTCCGGAAATGGCCAGTAACTGCGTGCTATGCTCACCTAAAAATATCTCGTTATTTGTGAGCGAGAAAGCAATGGTAGCTGTGATGGGGATACTGACAGGAGCCTCCTGACTCTCAGATATGTAGGACACAGAGAGTCAGGCACTCAGCAAGCCAAAGATAAATCAAAGAGAATCCCTGCCGATGGAGATTGACAGAAACTCTGACAGTAACTGGCAAGAGGCTTTGAAGATGTCTGAATTATAGTAAAACCAAGCGAGCAAGGGATAGTTCCAATATCTCAGCCTGTCAAATAGTGTAAGCGAGACTGATAAATAACTGCTGTGCAGAATGAGCGCTGCACGGATTGCGCCTGACACTGAGACGCGGGAAGACAAGGGAAGGATATAGGGAGAGATACCGGGGCTGCGATTCCTCATTAGCTGCCATTCATGGGGATCATTGCCGTTGACTGATTGCAGGTAGATGCTGAATTATATTGATCGCTCCCAACCTGGAACAAATCGTACCAGCTAGCATGCAGAGAAGAGTTTGTTTTACTGCAGTGACTGGAGTTTAGCTTCAGTATAAATCAAAATAAAAATGTAAAAATATATATACATTTTTGAGGTTATTCCATTTACATAACATGTATGTTGATATTCAGCACAGATCCAGCATCAGCATTTAAAACACAATGATATATTCCACTTTTATTTCAAATGAGACTCCACCCATCCACCATGTTTTCATAAAAGTCAAAACTGTCCTGTCAGCAGGAACCTCCTTGGTGGTGCATGCACTCCTACCAGTAACTGAGGTTTATGTGATGAAATCTGTTCCTTGTGGCCTCGGCTCATTTCACTGTCATGGAGGCCTTCAAGACCCTGACAGGCTACAGGTCAGTTTCACTACCACCAGTAAACTGAGCCTTGCCAGCCCCATAGTAATTCCACCAGCTCTAGTGTGTCTCAATACCTTGTTCGTTAATGGGGTTATATAGGACCAGAAGCCACCCCCAGTAACATAATATAACTGAGAAGCATGGACAAGTGAGTTAGGAATCAAGATAATAGAGCAGCTAAAAATTAAGTCATATATTTAATTGGTTTAAAGGCACACTAAACAAACTATATACACATAATGAATATATGCAATACAAGTCAGAAGGGCAAATACAAGTGATCAGTTACATTCAGAATAAACAGAGGGAATGTATGTCAGTTACTGTTAGATGTTAGGCCTTGGTGCAGGGCAACCACAGGCAGGCTAGTGGTAGCCTGCAAGTTCCTGGTACTTCCAGTACAAATCTGACCTTCCTCAGACAGAGACATCTTCATGCTTCTGACCTTAAAACATAAGTGAGACCCCTCGTCCCTGGGTTGAGCCCTTGGGCACCTTCTCTAGCAGTGGCTAGCTAAAGCTTCATGGCACAACAAAACATGAAACAAGGTTTCGGTGGAAGGTCCTAGAGATTCAATACTGGTAATAATGGACCCAGTTGTTACCACACACTATGAGAGCAAACACTGCCATTCAAGATCCTGGAATGACATAAGACCCTTCTTTGTGGGTGTAATGATTTGAAATTCCAAATACAGTCATGGCCATAAATGTTGGCACCCCTGACATTTTTCAAGAAAATAAAGTATTTCTCACAGAAGAGGATTTGGTGTAACATGTTTTGCTATACACGTTTATTCCCTTGGTGTGTATTGGAACTAAACCAAAAAAGGGAGGAAAAAAAGCAAATTGGACATAATGTCACACCAAACTCCAAAAATGGTCTCGACAAAATTATTGGCACCGTTAACTTAATATTTGGTTACACACTCTTTGGAAAAATAACAAACACCTCTCAGCTGGAATGTTGGACCACTATTCCTTTGCAAACTGCTCCAGGTCTGGAAGTCCTTTTCCCAACAGCAATTTTAAGATCTCTCCGCAGGTGTTCAATGGGATTTAGATCTGGACTCATTGCTGGCCACTTCAGAACTCTCCAACGCTTTGTTTTCATACAATTTTGGGTGCTTTTTGACATATGTTTGGGGCCATTGTCCTGCTGGAAGACCCAAGATCTCGGATGCAAACCCAGCTTGGGCTGTACAGTGTGACCCAAAATCCATTGGTAACACTCAGATTTCATGATGCCTTGCGCACATTCAAGGCACCCAGTGCCAGAGACAGCAAAACAACCCCAAAACATCATTGAACCTCCACCATATTTCACTGTAGGTACTGTGTTGTTTTCTTTGTAGGCCTCATTCCGTTTTCGGAAAGCTCTATCTGTCCACAAGACGTTTTCCCAGAAGGATTTTGGCTTACTCAAGTGTATTTTGGCAAAATGTAGTCTTGCTTTTTTGCGCTGACACGGATGCTCCCTGAGCCCGCAGGACAGTTTCAATATCTTTGGAACTTGTTTGGGGCTGCTTATCCACCATCCGGACTATCCTGCGTTGACACCTTTCATAAATTTTTCTCTTTCATCCATGCCCAGGGTTGATGGACTTGTAACCTTGAGATTGTTGATGTTTTTCCACAGTTTTGGTTCTCAAGTCCTCAGACAGTTCCCTTCTCCTCTTTCTGTTGTCCATGCTTAGTGTGGCACACACAGACACACAATGCAAAGAGTAAGTGAACTTATCTCCTTTTTATCTGCTTTTATATTGCCCACATCTGTTACTTAGGTTTAAAGGAGCGTCACACGCTTGAAACAATCTAATTTATCCACAATTTTGAAAGGGTGCCAATAATTTTGTACAGCCCATTTTTGGAGTTTAGTGTGACATTATGTCCAATTAGCTTTTTTACCTCCCTTTTTTGGTTTAGTTCCAATACACACAAAGGAAATAAACATGTATATAGCAAAACATGTGTTACTGCAATCCTTTTTTTGTGAGAAATACTCACTTTCAGGGGTGCCAACAATTATGGCCATGACTGTATGTAAACAGTTTCTGATTAATGTGCTTGGCAGCTTCATAAACCATGTACTGGAGCCAGTATGTCTGCATGATTTCTTTGAAGTTCCCCAGTCATTGTAGCTTCCTGTCAGGGGCTAACTATTGGTCTGACTAGGTGCGAACAGTACAGCAAGATCCCTTGAAGTGGAGGCCCCCTATGGGTCACTGTGCTACTGAGCAGGCCACCTGCAAAATAGGTGCTTTCCTTACACGCAGGCGCAAGATCGGGGGCCGTGCGCAGTGCCTGATGGGATGCAAGATGGCGCTGCCCCATTGGAAGGGCGCCGAAATCCGAGGGACCCAGAAGATGGAGCCCCTCAGGAGGTGAGTAGGAGCTACCCAAAAGTAAAACCGGAGTGGGGACAGCGGATCAGTGAGGTTTGGGGGAGGTTTTAATCTCCCTTTATGTTTCTCTTTAAAGCCACTACATTCGCAAAATAAATGTGAATCGCCATGCTACAAAGCTAATCCCAAATAGAACCACTGACAATTAATAAAGCCAGCAAGGTTAATTCTGGCCAAATAACAGCTGTTTGATTAGTACTGGACATTACCCAGCATCCACCACTAAATCCTTCCATTACTATTCTATCAATGGCCACGCATGGTATATCACTGTTAATGAGGATCAGGCCAGTGAACTGCTTAATGTCCACATCACAGGTATAATTGTATACTTGCTTGGGTCATTTACATGTTTTATGTTCAATAATCTCATTTAGTTCATTACATGATCGGTGCACTGCTCTCCGAAAGGTATTAAAATTCAGTATAAAACAAACACAATCAAGGGAGTGAGCTCTCCAGATGATTGGTGTCTTGCCGAATTTACAGATAGATGTGGAGTCTGACTTGCTGCTCTCTAAATAGTCTGAGCTCTGAGGGTTCATTCCTAAGAAAAAAGTCAACTTTAGACCTCAGATCAAACCCTGCCAGAGGGCACGGGCTCCTGTGCCGTTGTTCATTCACCCTTGGGCCAGCAAATGGGTTAGTATGGAGCACACTCATTGGCTTCAACAGGCTTCTCCACACACAGGGAAGCTCTGTGTGCAAAGACACCGACTGAGGACATGCCCGTCCACTGGACTGGCTTCTCGTACAGGCGCTAGTGGCATGTAAGAGAGAGAGGTCTAGTGCCCTATGGCACAGTCTGATCTGAGATCTATTGTAAATTCCATGAAAGTCGACTTTCATTTTAAGGAAGAAATTCACAATGTTTTAGATAAAGATTGGGCAAGCTGGTGAGTAGATCTCGCCACGCCTGTGATACTCCTCCGTTGGTGCAGTAATAAGTTGAACCATTGCCTGGCTTCCGGCACAGAAAGCACTGCTTCCAGTGTGTGTTGCCGGTCATGTCACCTATGGCTCTGCAGTACGGTTGGTGTCTCATCACCATCTGTACCTTCTCAGCTGGTGATTCATTGTACCTAAATGGCCTTGAAACATTGCAAAAAACTTGGTGTGCCAGTGAACTATACTTCAGTTGATTGGAAGGCGGCTATTCAAAGGCTGTATTGCTAGTCTGCCGTGTTGTTCCAACCCCGTCCCTGACTCAGATTTCTATTACATACCTTGTTTCTGCCTGTCTGACCATGTCCTTGTGCAAAGCCCTGTTGAGGGCCACTGCCAAGTGGGCCCACATTCAGGTGCCAAGCCCTGTTGCCAAACAATACCAAATCTGACCATGTGCAATGCCTTGTTGCAGACCACTGCTATGCCAGACCAACACCTGAGCACCTTGTCAAGTTTATGATCTTTGACTATACCTGACCACATCTTCTAATACCTCCTCCACTCCCTGCTCCCCCCTACCCTCATAACTGGCCTCAGTGTAACACCCCCAGCTCATGTTCTGCCCTGACAATGCTCTAGCCTCAGCATCATGATAGTAGGGGGCTTACCCACCCTGCCACAATATCTACCCCTACAATACTAAAGCTTCAGTGCCATTGCATATCCCCCCTGGCTATGATCTTTTCCTACAAAGCTATAGCGTCAGCTGATAAACACACACATTGATCAGTTGGCAGGCAGAGCGGGGCAGCATCAGCATGGAGTGAAGTGCCATATCGTATGCCAGCCGCTACCCGCGATTGCTGGCTTAGCCAGGGCACCCCACAATGCATGTCACAATGCTGTAATCAGTAATTGGTTGCGCAGTGGTCCCCAAATGGCTGAATCCCCCACGTGCAGATTCCTGGCACCATGCTGTACAATCATTCATTGGTTGTGCAGCAGCCCTGTCCCCAACCCCCAGAGCATGCTGGAGCCGCTCCTGTCATTGGAAGGAGCTGACTCGCAGCAAGGGGTGGGGACCACTCTGCCATCAATAAATCATTCATTATGCAGCACAGTGCCAGAAAACTGCACTTGGGGTATTGTACATGGGGCGCCCTGGCTGGGCCAGCAGCGGTGGCCCATATGATATGGCACTTCCCTCCACGCCGATGCCACCCCATTGTATAGATCCCCCTAACACAGCAACATTTTAATGGTGGAAGACTACTACAAGTCCCAGGATTACACCAGCTTCGCGGTGTAGGGGGACTACAGGTCCTGGTAATGTGACGGGTGGATACAGTGGTCAACACTACAGTTAGGGAAGATTAGAGCTAGTGGGTTAGGCACTGATAGAGGTAGGAACTTGAATAAGTAATAGGTAAATGCGGGACTTAGGTGCCATTGCATCATGAATCCACATGATGGCAGTGTTGCCTAAGGAATAACAGCAGCTAATAATTAGTCTAGCGAACCCCTTAGTGTAAGTAAATAGAGACTCAGCCAGGTGGCATTGGCAACATCACCTGCCCTGCCTTTGGTTGAGCCTAGCTACATAGTTGGTAAAAATTCCTCTGAAAAGTTAATAATGAAGTAAAAAATATAAAAAAGAATCTAAGACAACATGGTGCTAAACATATGTATATACAACAATTTATCAAGCAAAAAAAGTGACCTGTGCAATTAAAGTGACAAGTGTAGTTTCATTAAAGTGACAAGCGCTTATTACTATCCCAAAATGCCAAAAGATATTACAAAGAACCAATTGCTGATCGTGGATTAAGCAAAAACCATGTAAGTGTACAGGATATGCTGGGAACTAATACTCTACTATGGTCTGCCGTATTAATACATCACCGTATGATAGACCCCATCCAACAAAGACGACGCGTTGCGTGGTGAACCTCCTCACCACTTCATCAGGTAAGTACTGTACCCCCAACGCTCACCTTTTATTCCCCCGGTCTCCAATCGCGTCCATGCCTGTCGAGGGCGCGGTCGCACGCACCAACGCGCCCCGTCCGAGCCTCAGAGAGCTCGCAGGGGTCACGCCGCACGTACTTCCTGCTTCCCTCGGGTTGGAACGCAGGACCCGGATGTGACGCAGGGCCGGCGCGTGCGCAGACGCCCGGCGTGCGCGCGTTCTCCCCTGCAGTAGGAGGCGCGCACACGCCGTGACGTCATGCCCACCTCCTACTGCAGGGGAGAACGCGCGCACGCCGGGCGTCTGCGCACGCGCCGGCCCTGCGTCACATCCGGGTCCTGCGTTCCAACCCGAGGGAAGCAGGAAGTACGTGCGGCGTGACCCCTGCGAGCTCTCTGAGGCTCGGACGGGGCGCGCTGGTGCGTGCGACCGCGCCCTCGACAGGCATGGACGCGATTGGAGACCGGGGGAATAAAAGGTGAGCGTTGGGGGTACAGTACTTACCTGATGAAGTGGTGAGGAGGTTCACCACGCAACGCGTCGTCTTTGTTGGATGGGGTCTATCATACGGTGATGTATTAATACGGCAGACCATAGTAGAGTATTAGTTCCCAGCATATCCTGTACACTTACATGGTTTTTGCTTAATCCACGATCAGCAATTGGTTCTTTGTAATATCTTTTGGCATTTTGGGATAGTAATAAGCGCTTGTCACTTTAATGAAACTACACTTGTCACTTTAATTGCACAGGTCACTTTTTTTGCTTGATAAATTGTTGTATATACATATGTTTAGCACCATGTTGTCTTAGATTCTTTTTTATATTTTTTACTTCATTATTAACTTTTCAGAGGAATTTTTGCAAGGGAACTTCATATTGATATATTGTATAGATATTAACCACCTGATAGCCATCCCACCCCAAACATTTGGGGCTTTTTAATTGTGTTTTTAGATGTATGTATTTCTTTGTATGTAGGATCTGACTAAATAAATTACCATATATTAATTCAAAAATCTTTATAGTGTGCGGCACATTCTATTTTGGGCGGTGTTGGTTGTGGCATCTGGTAAACCACAAACATATATTTTTTGGTAGAGTACATAAGCAGCCCGGTGCCAGCACCTATTTTGGTCTACACACAGCGGTGCAGGTTTAGCTTTTCTTGTACATAGTTGGTAAAGGCAACATTTCAGAGGTTTTAGGGAGGGAGGACCCAACACTTCTAGAGTGTTCTATGGTAGTTCCAAGCTCAAGAGGGGAAGACTGTTAATGTAGTTGAGGAGCAGAGTAATAGTGAGGGAAGAAGCCTGTGCATAGTAACTGGAAGCTGTAAAGACTGTTTGCTGTAACCAATGGATATTGCCTGTACTTGATTATGATGTTTAGATGGATGGAAGCCCTCAAATAAAGACCCTGTTGTTTGCTACAAGCAGTGTCATCATTGGAGACCAGCGACGGCTGAATCAGTAAGTGCACCTCTACCCCACACATGCCACACCAACGTGAGTCGCCCTACCCTAGGTCCAAGAACCCCCCTCGCTCCTCAGAGGCCAGACAAATGCCCACTACAGTAACATAGAGGGTTCTCAGGGGAGAAAGAGCACTGTAGATGACCGCAAACATGTATGTTTGTATGAGTGTACACTTGCCCATCTGTATAAGGGCGCATGCATGCATGTCTGTAGGGGTACATGCATGTAAGACTGTGGGGGGGTGTGCCTGTCTGTGGGGGATCCCACATGTGTGCTTGTGGGGGAGGGGTGCACATGCAAATCTAAATGGGATACGAGGATGCATATCTGTGGGCGGTGCATGCATTTAAGGATGGGGGTGCAGGAATGTGCGTGTGTGGGTGTGCGTGCTTACGCAGCTGTGAGGACATTTTTACACCTGCAGGTGTGTTGAAACTTTTCTTGGGGAAGGGGGCGTCTTTCTATAGATGGCCTCAGAAGAGAGGCTACGTGCACCTCTGGGACTAAAGTGCTCATGGGCTGGTGGTGGGCTGGTCAGGGCGTGTAAATACAGGGGCTGCTGGGGTGAATGTAGTGTGGGTTGAGGAACCCCCGCAGGCTCTAAAGCAGAGGAAACCTACAGGCTGAAAGCCCCTGATAAAACTGTGAATCCCTGCTAGCTGACCCAGCCAGAAGTGTAGCGGCGTAGTGCTATTGCCAGGGCTGATTTTTAGGGCAGACAAACCAGGCAGCTGCCTAGGGCCCCCAGGACTCTGGACAGCCCCTGGCTGACTCTAGGGTTGCCACCTGGCCATGAACCCCCGGCAGAGCCATTTTCTTTTGAGGCCTTTGCGTGCCAGTAAATAATGGCTTGCATTTCTCAGCTCAAAAATAGGCTACGGCAGGGGCTCCAGTAAGATGACCGCTCCCGATGAGTGAGTACACTGGCAGCTGGCTCCTGACCATGTCCTCATCCATGGGGGTGATCATCTTACTGGAGCCCCTGCCATAGACTATGTTATACAGTGGTGCCTGGAAAGAGGATGGAGATAAGGGAAAACACATGAGAGCAGGGCCATCACCAGGGATTTATCTACTCATTCTCCTTAATTAGTCATTATATAATATTTATTTAGGCGTACACAAACAGTTCATCCTTGCATCACAACAAACTTCAGGCCTCTTTTAACATCCTGACGCCAGAAGATTGGTGAGTGGCAGGGTCCACACTGGCCTGGTACCCCCTCTCCAGGTATCCAGCTCCTCCTGGTTGCCCATCTACATCACGTTGCCTCACCAGGGCCCACTTCCCACTCCTGAACATCATGGCTCTTTCCTTTCTTAGTTCTCAGCTCAGAATGACTAGAAGCCTACTAGCCCCACCCCCTGGGTCCCTCTTATACACTCTGAAAACTAACCAATCAGGGGAGTGGGCTGCACTTTAGTTAACCCCTGTTTCCAAGGAGACATTTCCCTTAAACTACCTACTCTATTCCTTAGTCTATGGTGGCATCTAGTGGCCTCCTTAATTACTTACAACTACACTACACTTATTACTAACATCCAGAGTATCCCAGAGACCCCCTTCCCAGGGGACTATCTTATTACATTACCATCTGTGATTGATTGTAAAAACCTAAACCTATGGTACCTTTCAGATAAGATGGAAAATGCTGAGCCAGCAGTTGTGGGAACTGATTGACCTATTGCCCCAATCTGCTGATGATTGAATTATTACTGCTAACTATGGGGTGTCCAGGCAGATTTTCCTGGTTTTTAGGAATATTTGGTAAAAGAAATATTTATGTTGGACCAGTGCAGAAATATTTATGTTGGACCAGTGCAGAAGCTGTGAAGAGCAAGGGGGGTTCTTGGACCTGGGGTGGGTGACGGTTTATATGTGGTGAGGGTTTAAGCTGCACTTGGTGGACCAACACCCGGGATTTTCACTCTGCCAGGTTTTGGCCTATGCTGTGCAGTGTGAAGCCCGCCGTTAGCCCAGACCTCTCTTCGGTTAAAAGGCGCAATGACATTATCTCTGGGTGTGCATATTAATGTGCTGAGAGGCTAAATGGAATCCACACTGGTGGCGCACGGAATCGCTCGCATCCTTGGGATGTGCAGGGCAACACAGGGCAATTCAGTTGCTGTGGGTGTGGCGAGAAGAGATGCGAGTGATGCCACCGCCGGCCGCACATGCGCCTTGGACTAACTGGACAGGTAAAGGTAATGGGGGATTTGAGGGGGTTTCACAGAGCGGGGCATCCTGGTTTGGAATTAGGGGTATTCTTGGTGTGCCACACACCCCGCTTCACTTCTTAAATATTCATTACTTCATGGGTTAATCCACCGCAGGTGACGTAGTGCAGAGAGGAAGTCTTGTAACGAGCCCCCTTCCGGCCCATATATACCTGGTACCTCCCTTCAATCACCAGTATTTTTCTCTCTGCTTGACAAACAGAGGTTGGAAGTTTCCTGCTTACAGGTAGGTCGGGGTATTCTTACCCCGCCACCCCCCTTTTGGTCTATTTCTGCCCGGTTTGAGTTGTATACCTTTATGGTGAAATGGAAGCCTCCCAGCCTTGGCTGCTCGCCGGGCAAATGGTAGATGGCACTTTAAGTGCCTAGGAGCTTATCTCCTACCGCTCGTCCTCATGCATGGGGCTATGCGGCGATCCGGCATGGTGATCCGGAAATGGGATGCCCCTGTCCCGAGGGTCCCCGTAGCCCCTTACTCTCCCGTTTCGGTCCCTTCTCCCTTCACTGGGGGGGGGGGGGGGGGGGGTGTATGAGGGTGTGCTTTAGTATGTGTGTTTCACTTGTATCACTGCATGATAACATATGTGTCATGTTTATACATTCACTGTAGCATGTGTATTTTTTTTTTGGGGTCTGCTTTAAGGGCAGGCTGCGCTGGGTAAAGGCTGGCCACTTCTCTTGCAGTTTGTTGCTTTGTGGCCCCCTCTCCCCTCCCTCCCTCTCCCCTCTCCTCGCCTGGCATTCATGTTTGCATTGTACACCACCATGCGGTTTTTACCCTCCCCCCTCCGCCGCCTGGGCGCACGTGTTGTGGCCCAGCTGTAAGTGATTCCAGCTGATCGGCGTAGGGGGGGGGTGGGCCCGCTGACGCGCGGCGCCGACGTCATGCGGCGTCTGCGGCGGGCCCAGCGTTTTGCTTCCTTCAATGCAGGAAATCGCATGGGCGCACGCCCGCACTTTGTCTTCCGTGCTGGCTGCTGGCTGCAGTCTTGTTCCGGCTGCTGCCTTCGCTGTCCAGGTAAGCGGCCCCTCCCGTTGGGGCCGTTAAATGGGGAATGCATTCCTTGCAGTAATACAGTGGGGAGTCACTCTGTATTAAGGGGGCGTGATTTAAGGGCACTTTGGTGCCATGCTTATGTTTGTTTATACACATGTGAGGATCTGATGGTTTTTTCCTTGCAGATCCTGGGATCCCTGCTTATGGTGGCCCTCTGGCTCTATGTGCCTGGCTAATTATTGGGATATCTTTGTGAATGTATATATACATAGACTATATATAAATATATATATATATATATATATAGTTCTTTAAAGGGGACCTTAACTTAACTTAAAAAAAAAAAAAAAAAAGAATCCCTGCTAGCTGACCCAGCCAGAAGTGTAGCGGCGTAGTGCTATTGCCAGGGCTGATTTTTAGGGCAGACAAACCAGGCAGCTGCCTAGGGCCCCCAGGACTCTGGACAGCCCCTGGCTGACTCTAGGGTTGCCACCTGGCCATGAACCCCCGGCAGAGCCATTTTCTTTTGAGGCCTTTGCGTGCCAGTAAATAATGGCTTGCATTTCTCAGCTCAAAAATAGGCTACGGCAGGGGCTCCAGTAAGATGACCGCTCCCGATGAGTGAGTACACTGGCAGCTGGCTCCTGACCATGTCCTCATCCATGGGGGTGATCATCTTACTGGAGCCCCTGCCATAGACTATGTTATACAGTGGTGCCTGGAAAGAGGATGGAGATAAGGGAAAACACATGAGAGCAGGGCCATCACCAGGGATTTATCTACTCATTCTCCTTAATTAGTCATTATATAATATTTATTTAGGCGTACACAAACAGTTCATCCTTGCATCACAACAAACTTCAGGCCTCTTTTAACATCCTGACGCCAGAAGATTGGTGAGTGGCAGGGTCCACACTGGCCTGGTACCCCCTCTCCAGGTATCCAGCTCCTCCTGGTTGCCCATCTACATCACGTTGCCTCACCAGGGCCCACTTCCCACTCCTGAACATCATGGCTCTTTCCTTTCTTAGTTCTCAGCTCAGAATGACTAGAAGCCTACTAGCCCCACCCCCTGGGTCCCTCTTATACACTCTGAAAACTAACCAATCAGGGGAGTGGGCTGCACTTTAGTTAACCCCTGTTTCCAAGGAGACATTTCCCTTAAACTACCTACTCTATTCCTTAGTCTATGGTGGCATCTAGTGGCCTCCTTAATTACTTACAACTACACTACACTTATTACTAACATCCAGAGTATCCCAGAGACCCCCTTCCCAGGGGACTATCTTATTACATTACCATCTGTGATTGATTGTAAAAACCTAAACCTATGGTACCTTTCAGATAAGATGGAAAATGCTGAGCCAGCAGTTGTGGGAACTGATTGACCTATTGCCCCAATCTGCTGATGATTGAATTATTACTGCTAACTATGGGGTGTCCAGGCAGATTTTCCTGGTTTTTAGGAATATTTGGTAAAAGAAATATTTATGTTGGACCAGTGCAGAAATATTTATGTTGGACCAGTGCAGAAGCTGTGAAGAGCAAGGGGGGTTCTTGGACCTGGGGTGGGTGACGGTTTATATGTGGTGAGGGTTTAAGCTGCACTTGGTGGACCAACACCCGGGATTTTCACTCTGCCAGGTTTTGGCCTATGCTGTGCAGTGTGAAGCCCGCCGTTAGCCCAGACCTCTCTTCGGTTAAAAGGCGCAATGACATTATCTCTGGGTGTGCATATTAATGTGCTGAGAGGCTAAATGGAATCCACACTGGTGGCGCACGGAATCGCTCGCATCCTTGGGATGTGCAGGGCAACACAGGGCAATTCAGTTGCTGTGGGTGTGGCGAGAAGAGATGCGAGTGATGCCACCGCCGGCCGCACATGCGCCTTGGACTAACTGGACAGGTAAAGGTAATGGGGGATTTGAGGGGGTTTCACAGAGCGGGGCATCCTGGTTTGGAATTAGGGGTATTCTTGGTGTGCCACACACCCCGCTTCACTTCTTAAATATTCATTACTTCATGGGTTAATCCACCGCAGGTGACGTAGTGCAGAGAGGAAGTCTTGTAACGAGCCCCCTTCCGGCCCATATATACCTGGTACCTCCCTTCAATCACCAGTATTTTTCTCTCTGCTTGACAAACAGAGGTTGGAAGTTTCCTGCTTACAGGTAGGTCGGGGTATTCTTACCCCGCCACCCCCCTTTTGGTCTATTTCTGCCCGGTTTGAGTTGTATACCTTTATGGTGAAATGGAAGCCTCCCAGCCTTGGCTGCTCGCCGGGCAAATGGTAGATGGCACTTTAAGTGCCTAGGAGCTTATCTCCTACCGCTCGTCCTCATGCATGGGGCTATGCGGCGATCCGGCATGGTGATCCGGAAATGGGATGCCCCTGTCCCGAGGGTCCCCGTAGCCCCTTACTCTCCCGTTTCGGTCCCTTCTCCCTTCACTGGGGGGGGGGGGGGGGGGGGTGTATGAGGGTGTGCTTTAGTATGTGTGTTTCACTTGTATCACTGCATGATAACATATGTGTCATGTTTATACATTCACTGTAGCATGTGTATTTTTTTTTGGGGGTCTGCTTTAAGGGCAGGCTGCGCTGGGTAAAGGCTGGCCACTTCTCTTGCAGTTTGTTGCTTTGTGGCCCCCTCTCCCCTCCCTCCCTCTCCCCTCTCCTCGCCTGGCATTCATGTTTGCATTGTACACCACCATGCGGTTTTTACCCTCCCCCCTCCGCCGCCTGGGCACACGTGTTGTGGCCCAGCTGTAAGTGATTCCAGCTGATCGGCGTAGGGGGGGGGGGGGCGGGCCCGCTGACGCGCGGCGCCGACGTCATGCGGCGTCTGCGGCGGGCCCAGCGTTTTGCTTCCTTCAATGCAGGAAATCGCATGGGCGCACGGCCGCACTTTGTCTTCCGTGCTGGCTGCTGGCTGCAGTCTTGTTCCGGCTGCTGCCTTCGCTGTCCAGGTAAGCGGCCCCTCCCGTTGGGGCCGTTAAATGGGGAATGCATTCCTTGCAGTAATACAGTGGGGAGTCACTCTGTATTAAGGGGGCGTGATTTAAGGGCACTTTGGTGCCATGCTTATGTTTGTTTATACACATGTGAGGATCTGATGGTTTTTTCCTTGCAGATCCTGGGATCCCTGCTTATGGTGGCCCTCTGGCTCTATGTGCCTGGCTAATTATTGGGATATCTTTGTGAATGTATATATACATAGACTATATATAAATATATATATATATATATAGTTCTTTAAAGGGGACCTTAACTTAACTTAAAAAAAAAAAAAAAATTAAATTAAAAAAAAAAAAAAACAAAAAAAATCCTCCCTTCCGGGACATTACTAATAAAGGGGCATCCCGGGTTGGCTTATGCCTTAAAAGTCCCAGTATTGCGAATACCATAAATCACCATATTGAGGCTTCCGTAATTTCCGGAAACGGTTCTGTGAGCCGTTTGGGGGGTGCGTAGGTTATAGGGTTCCACTCCCAGCTGATGATGTCTTTATTTGCATCCCTTGTGCAAAACAGACTATTGCGCGCCAGTCCGTTGCTTCGGCTGCGGGGCCATCGCATCCTTCATCTTCTCCTACCTCTCCCTCCCTATTTCCGGACCCCGCATGACACTGTCAAAGTGGGGATTCGCATTCCGAGGTGGCAGCACAGCCCAGCCCCCGGAAAGTAATGCCCGTTAAAGCAGCGTTAAAGGTCGCTGCAAAACGAAGGCACCTGACTCCGGTACCTTCGGCTCCACAGGACCAGTTTTGTGTACCTGTGGAATGGTCCGATGGATGCCCGGACGAGGATGAATTCCCGTCTGAGTCAGATGGGCCAACAGGTCAGCTTGTGGCTGATGAGATTGGCGATTGGTCAGAGGGGGTTGTTTTGGACACCCCCTCTATTCTGGCTCAAATGTTTAAAATTTTGAGTTTAGATATGCCTGAGGCGCCCGCCCCGCCAGGGGTTGGTTGTTTAAAGAGCCTCAGCCGTGTTTGGTTTTTCCCCAGGCAACACCTCTTTGAGAGGGTGGTTCTTAAGGAATGGGAACATCCCACGCGGTTATCTGGAATTCCTTCCAGTTGGCCATTGTGCTTATGTTTTGTTGACTATAAGAGCACAAGGGGGCATATGCTAATCACATTTATTGAGGCCTACGGCCACACCACCCTGAATGCGCCCAGTCTCGTCTGATCTTGGAAGCTAAGCAGTGACGGGCCTGGTCAGTACTTGGATGGGAGACCGCCTGGGGATACCCCTGTACTAGGGCTCTCCAGCTCGGCTATGGTACAATCTGCTGAGACCACTGTCCCCAAAGATGGGGAAGATCGTCGAATTGACCAAATACGCTCGACTTGGTTTTAATCTATTCCAGGTCAGCGTTGCGCCCGGTATGTGCTTCAGCCCTTCTGCTATTGGCAATTAAATCCTTAATTCAAGGGCTATATGAGGATCTTAATCCCACTTGCAAACAGTTCACTGCGCTTAAGCAGTGTGAATCTTTTGTGGCTTATGTCCTGGCTGCTCAGGACCATGCGCTGATTATGAGTAGCAGGGCGGCAGCTATGCTGGTGGCTATTCGCAGGTCAGTATGGCTGCGTCAGTGGTCAGCGGACACGGCTTCCAAAAAGGGTGCTCACAGCTCTCCCCTTTTTGGGGTTGCGTCTGTTTGAGGAGAAAATTGATTCTGTCGCAAAGGGTGGTTAGATGCCACAATGCAAGAGGCCCTGTGGTCCCTTCAGGGGGACAAGTTCCGGTAGGCCTTCCTTTCGAGGATTCAGAGCGGGCAGGGGTGCGTCCTTTCCCGCTACCTGTGGCGCAGGTTGGACTCGGGGGAGGGGCCGTGGCCGGCCCACTCAGTCCTGGGGCACCAAGCCCAAAAACCTGCTGATAAGCTCACTCAGCATTGAGGGGCTGCCCTCACCCGTGCGGGTGGGGGGGACTATTGCGACACTTCTACCATTGGAACCAGGTGGTTCCAGGCAGATGGATCCAGGAGGTAGTATCGCCCGGTTACGACCTGGAATTCGAGTCTCACCCTCCTTCACGGTCCGTTCATGGGTCGGTTCATCCTGGCCTGAACTCTCATCAAGACAGAGTGTGTCTTTCTTTTGCCAAATTCACACGAGAACGCTTCAGCTATTTCTGTTAGCGTGTTAAGACCAGCAACCTCAGTCGCTGGATCAGTCCTTCCAGTTGTCCTCCCGTGTACGGCAGTCCCTCCTGTGGTGTTTGGTCTCGACCAATCTTGTGTAGGGCAGGCTTTTCCTGACCCCCCTTTTGGAAAATTGTCACCACGGACGCCAGTCTGTCGGGATGGGGCAGATTCTGGAAGGAGCCGCGGTCTCAGGGGCAGTGGAGAGCTTAAAGGCCCCACTGTCCCATCAATATTCTGAATCTGAGAACCATCCGTCAGGTGCTTGCTCTCCTGACTCAGTACGTTCTGGGCCTTTTGGTCCAGATGTGTTCAGACAATCGATCAGCGGTTGCTTACGTTGGTCTTCAGGGAAGGACGCGCAGTCTGAGTACTCTCAGAGTGGTGTCCCTGGTCCGGACATGGGCAGTGTTCCATGTTCCCTGTCTCTCGGCGGTTCACATTCCAGTGGTGTTGAAACAGGTAGTGGGCCGGTTGAGCAAGAGCTCTCCCCATCTGGAAGAATAGGCTCTCCATCCTCGGGTGGTTCGCTTACTGTGTCTCCAATGGGAGACCCCGGAGGTGGACCTGTTGGCCCCTCATCACTATCACAGATTCCCGAACTTCGTGTCGCTCTCCCAGGATCCTCTGGCTCTGGCAGTGGACGCCATGTCCCTGAGCTGGGGAGTTCTGGGATTTCTATACCTGTTTCCTCCGATACCCATGCTGGGCAGGGTTCTTCAGAAGTTGGCTCTGGAAAGGGTGTACGCTGTTCTCGTGGCCCCAAGGTGGCCAAGACGAGTGAGGTTCACAGATATCGTTCGGCTGGCAGTGGACCACTTCGTTCTGCCTATTCGGCCCGATCCGCTCACTCAGGGTCAATTGTGTTACCCCAATTTACCAGCGCTGGGTTTGATGACCTGGCTGCTGAAACCTCCATCCTGAAGGAGGAGGGTCTTTCTGATTCAGTCATTTAAGACTCTGATCAGTGCCCGGAAGAGGTCTTCCATCACCTACTATAGGACTTGGAAAGCCTATATTGCTTGGTGTGAGATAAGATTTTTCCTTGTAGGGTCTTTTCGCTCTCCAGGTTTTACAATCAGGGCTGGACTCTGGTCTCCAGCTAAGTATCCGGGTCAAGCATACAGCACAACATGCACGGACGTGTATTGCTGGGCGGGCTCCTTTAGATCTGCCCTGGATGGTTACCAGGCAGACCAGCGGATTACATCTTAGCTGAGAGAGCGGACCCCAAGCCTGTATTTCTGCTTCCCTTATCATTGAGGAATAGGGAACCTCTCGACATAGGGCAGACGCCGTTCCTTCATAATTGGCGAACGGAGCACTAACTAACTTGGGATATCTAAACCTGTCCATCCAGCATCAATTTTGGGATTGTGCACCTGGACATGAGGCTTTTGGTAATAATCTAACGGGCCTGGATGGGCTGATCAAGTGCCCTTAAGTGCGGTTTGGTACTGAAGAAGCCCCCTAGTGGGGGTGAAACTAGTTTACCGCTTATTACATGATATTACTCACCGCTATGATTTGGGCAAGTGGATCATTGAGCAAGTTTAATTGTCTATAATGTACAATATGTTCTATTGTGTTAGTGATAACCTGCGCATTGGCAAGTAAGACAGTTGACAACTGTGAACAAAAAAAAAAAAAAAAAAAAAAATTTTTGTAGTACAATGATGATTACATTTGCATTGTGGAATTCAATGGGGAATTGGATTGGTAGCATGGCAAGCACCAAGGATATTCTTCTATAACAAACTTTTGTGTTTGTATTTTAACTAAATTAAATTAAAGTACGTTGAAAGGGCAGGTCTCTGCCTTATCTGTCTTTTTTTTCAGAAGAGCTTGCGCTTGAACCTTTAGTTAAAAAATTTTTTTCCAGGGGGCTACGCATGTGCGGCCTCCCAGGAAACCATTACTCCCTGTTTGGGATTTGAATTTGGTTCTTTCTGCTCTTCAGGCGCCTCCTTTTGGGCCTTTGCGAGATATTGCTTTGTCTACCCTGACTCAGAAGATTGTCTTCTTGGTAGCGATCACTTCGGTCCGGCGTGTCAGAGTTGGCGGCCTTGTCTATCCAGGCGCCTTACTTTGAGAGGCATCAGGATAAAGTGGTCCTTCGGTTCAAGCCAGACTTTCTTCCTAGGGTTGTTTCTGCTTTTCATTTGAACCAAGATATTGTTCTTCCCTCCTTGTGTCCTAATCCTAAGAATGACAAATAGAGGGTTTTGCATTGTTTGGATGTAGTACGTTGTGTTAAGTACTACTTGATTATCCAGTAATAGACATCCGTTTGGGCTACGGATAAGAAATGTGGGCAGCACCAGTAAATATTTCTATAGGTGCACTGCTCTGTGGGTTAATACCCAAAAACCAATTGTATTAGTTTGGGGTAACCTCTACACCCCCTGCCAAAAAGCCCAACAGAGACTCACTATTGTAGCATATTGACCGTGAGCAAGAGCCCATTGGGGGCTCGAAACGCGTTGGTCTGCGCCTGAGGGGGGCCTGCCTGTCACCATACTAACAGTAAGCACTTGTTTGTTGTGTGTTGTCTGTGTGCCCTTGCTCTTTGTGAATGGGCTTAAATATTTTGCACAAGGGACTATTTGTGATGGAAGCACTGGCACTTTATTAGGGTGAGGATATTAATTGTGAATTGTATATTAAGTTTTAGAATAGTTGTATATATATGAATTTATTGATAGATTAGCACAGAATCACTTTGAAATTACTTATATGTATATGAGATTGTATTGTTAATGAGGGAGTGCGCCCCCTGGTGGCTTACCATGCATATGGTTCAGTAAAATTGTTTTTAAATTGGTTTTAAACAATATGCTACAATAAAATGGATTTATAAATTGATTGTTTGAGTGCAATAGTGAGTCTCTGTTGGGCTTTTTGGCAGGGGGTGTAGAGGTTACCCCAAACTAATACTACTTGATTATCACGTCTCCTTTTCGTAGGACGGATTCCTTTTTTGTTGTGCCCCATGGGCCTAAGAAGGGTTTGGCACCAGCCAAATCTGCCATTAACAAGTGGATACGTCAGGCCGTTACTGCGGCCTATTCTGCGAAGGGGAAAGTTCCCCCTTTTCGTATCACTGCTCATTCTACTCGCGCCATTGGGGCGTCTTGGGCTTTTCAGCACCAAGCTTCTGTTGAACAGGTTTGTAAGGCCGCCACTTGGTCTTCTGTTCACACTTTTTCTAAGTTTTACAAAGTTGATGTGCGGGCCTCAGCGGATGCTGTTTTCGGCCGCAAAGTTCTGCAGACTGCAGTCGTTTAAGTTATGCTTCACCTGGCCTTGAGTTGCCCAGCCCTTGTGGACACTGCTTTTGGATGTCCCATGAAGTAATGAATATTTAAGAAGTGAAGCGGGGTGTGTGGCACACCAAGAATAATACCATTTTGTGAGTACTCACCTGAAAAATGGATATTGTTGGTGTGCCACACACCCCGCTTCACACCCGCCCTTTTCGGTATTACCGAAGCCTTTATATGGTGAAGCCTTTTTTTATCAAATTTGATTTTGAGGTTACTGGTGGAATACTGGTACCTTGTATTACTGCTTTTTGATTATACTGGTGATTGAAGGGAGGTACCAGGTATATATGGGCCGGAAGGGGGCTCGTTACAAGACTTCCTCTCTGCACTACGTCACCTGCGGTGGATTAACCCATGAAGTAATGAATATTTAAGAAGTGAAGCGGGGTGTGTGGCACACCAACAATATCCATTTTTCAGGTGAGTACTCACAAAATGGTATTTTTGGTCCACTTTAAGTAGATATAATCCAGGAGACATGTTGTGTTTATTGCTTCCAGCTGACAAGACATTCATAAGCTTTATATAGCAGATTTCAATGCACAGCAATTATCCACAGCTTCCCTCAGCACTTTAGCTCTCCATTAGGCTCTTAGGCTCTGCCGGACTTATCTCCTTCTAGTGAGGTGTTAGAGTTCCATTCAAGGCTACCTTCTTTCAGGGCTGCCACAGGCTACCTGTCTTCCAGGAGCTCTTGCTGGCATTAGCTGGATTCCTATTGTTGCTACATCCCATCTCCTCAGCTAACATTATTGATCCCCATGGGAAACCTCTAGAACGCTTGACCTTGGGTAGGGTTACCCTTAAATAACTCCCTAGATATATCCATCCGCTCCCAAGGTCATGCCCACTCACCTGTCTCACTTGCATTCCTACATGTGTCTCACGTGAGTTATTACTATTACTATCTATATGGGGCTCCTCAGGAACCAACTGATCTTTCCATGATACTTTCATGTCTATGGGTTTATTACTTTCTAGGTTTCTCCACTGCCATCTAGTGTCTGAATTACAATATGTACTCCAATTGTACTTTGTGGATGAATTGCCAAATTAATTTACTAAGTGAGGTCTCTTTTATGGCTACTCCTCCGAATCTTTCCCCTTTTGTCATTACTAACCATTATCAACATGTCACATTTATATTCATTCCCTGCCAATATTCCCGGTTGTTCCTTGCTTTGTATTTATTTTCTATTTACTTAGGTTGGGAACCCCTGATCTAAATGATAAGGGAGGAGGCAAGAGGTTGGGTCACAAACTGTAAGTACCAAGCATGGTGGTAAGTGCTCCAGAGGGTGATAAGACTGTAGAGGGGGTTGGTTAGGCCAGCTGATAGGCTCATCTAAATAGGTGATTTTTAAGGATGCTTTTGAAGGCTTTAGGGGATGTTGAAATGAAACTTCTGTGGGGAAGGGAATTCCAGACAAGTGGAACAGCATGTGTAAAGTGCTGAAGACAAAAGTGGCAGAAGGTGATCAGGGTTTAGGACATCAGGAGGTCAGTATGAAGGGGCTTGGGTGCAGAGTGCCTTGTAGGTTAAGGTTAGACATTTGAACTGAATCAGTTAATATATTAGGAGAGGAGTGGAGAGACTGACAAAGAGGACCAGCACTGGAAAAGTGAGGGGAGATTGAAGGGTTGCCAGTCTGTTACCTGGTAGAGGAGAACATTACAGTAGTCTAGCTGAGATATGATTAGGGTATTATTATTATTATTATTATTGTAGGGAAGTGCTCAGTTGCAAGTTGGAACATTACATGTCAGCTGGAGATCATAGAGAAGAGGACTTGCTGCAGATCACTCACTCTCTCTAGCTGCTGAAGATGCACTTCCTGCCCCTGCAAGTTGGGGTTTGCAGCCCCTGGCTGAAGGTATCAAAGACTATTAATAGAGGACAGACTTCCTGTATGCTGAGGAGAACTGTGCACACGGCTTGCTGCCAGGAGCTGTGCTGCTGCAACTCACATATGCAGCCTAAAGGGGAGCCCAAATCACTTTCCAGACACTATTCTCCCTCATGTTCAGCTGCTGGTGCCATGTGGGGGATCTTCTGTTGCTGCTCCCAAACGTCTTCATTGCTTTCTGCCTATTTACCTGCTGTGTGCCCAGTGGAGAAGCTTCAACTGCTGCTGCATATCTCCTCATCGACTTCTGTGTGTCAGGAGTGAATCATCTCTCCAAGTCAACATGAGGGGCCACTGCAGCTTGCATCCTGTATCGACTGGAGGTATTTATTATTATTATTATTGTTTATTTATAGCGCCATCATCTTCTATAGTGCTTTACAAGGTATGATTACAGACAAGATAAAACATATAGTACATGGAACAATACAAAATTAGTTGCCACAAGGTTTAGTGTTGTGAGCACAGGAGACAATAGGAAGGAGAGACCTGCCCTTGCAAGCTTACAGTCTAAAGGATGGGGGTGGAGATGAAAGGTAGCTATAGACTATCTATATACTTGAGTATATGTGCACAGACAAGTAGGTGCATTGACCGATACGACCTCCCGTCATCCTTGATAATTAACAGTCACGTCAATTGAGGCTTTTCGCGATATTGGCAGACAAAATCAGTTCTTGCGTCAGTAACCGTGGAACTCTTGTGGGTTTTTCAAAGGAACTAGTGGGGCCACCCCACCCTGCCCAAAACCATTGTCACTGCCTGCTATACACCAAGATTGGATCTTGGTGCCAGCCCCCTAGTTCCTATTTCATGTCTGCCTAGGTGATTGGGAATGACTAGGTGTGGGGGAAGGGGAGCTAGCAGGGTTGAGGAGTGAGTGGGGTTCTAACAACGGGAAAGAGTGCTGTTGATGGCAAAGCAAGAGGCACTAGGGAGTGGAGCGGAATATGTCGCATAACTGTATTGTATTTTGGCCTCACGCCCCAGTGGGGGTACCTACAGCAGAGACATCCCAACTACTGGTGATCTGGTGAGATCTCAGGCCGGTAGAAAGACACCCCCCCCCCCCCCCCGTGGGTCTTGGGTCTATCAATTAGGCTGTATCAGAGATGGGAGGTGCGAGTCCCGCTAAGCCAACCATCCCGCCCAGGTTTCCAAATATCTATCAGGGGCTTCTCTATCCCTAGAGATCAGGCTTTCCATGTAGCGAGTCAGCTCTAGTTCCTGTACCCATTCTATCACAGTGGGGGGATCTTGCGTCATCCAGTGTCTTAGAATAATGGCCCTCATAGCTGCTTAGAAGTGTCTAAATATGTTTTTTATGGAGCTCCATCTGGGCCTTTCTTTGTGATGTTATACTGTGTATGGTCCATTTATACTTGCAAGTGAACCTTTACTACAGTACTGTTATACTTTACTGTCAGTGAGTGACTTAGGTAAATGGTTGCAGGGAGCAGTAGTCCCTCTCATCCGAATGTATTGTTTGCTTAGACAACTTGATCTATTTCCCAGAAAGGTGTTCCCTATTAGATGCAAGGGACCTATTCTGGGTGGAGACACTGGCACACCAAACATTTACCCCCATTCTTCCACTCAGCGAAGGCTCAGCTTCTCTTTGTTACCAACAGGTAGCCATAGCCTGCCTTGAGTGGGGTGTTTACCATCACCCCTCCCTCCAAAAAAGCCCTACACTATTATTAATTATAACATCAATACACACTAATTTATAGCGTACCTAAATATTCTTATCCACAAATATGTTTCAGATTTGGGCATTTACAAAGTAAAACAATCAAAATGGACAGGTTCTTTTTTTTTAATTTTTTTATGACTCTCTTTTTTTTTCTCGGGCTGAGTGATTTTTTTTTTGCCTTTATCATTTAGCGAGCTGTCTAGAATCCTTTATTCTGAATTGCAAATTCTCTTCTATTAAGGCTGCCCAGGCAACAGGCTGTAACCTGCGAGTCACATGAAGTTAAGCGATATGGATTTCTCAGGAACAGGTTTGTCCATTTTAAATTGGATTACTGTTATCAACTGAGCGGAAACTTAGTGCATGGATTAAATTAATTTATCTGCAGTCAGCTTTTATTAAAGCATATAAGTAAATGCCTTAATATTTTAAAAGCCACCCTGCCACCTTTTACGTGGAGCTACAGCGAATATAATGTGTAATGTACATGCGCTGACTCTCCCTGCCACATCACTAGAAGTAGGGAGAGCCTCTATCTTTCACCTTTAATTGGCCGATAGAGCATTGATTTAGCTTTTGCCCTATCTAGCCACTTAATTTATCTGCATCAAGGCTTCAAGCGGCATCACAGGCGCCATAAATGCAGAGGTGCCAACCTTGGAGACCAGCTTTCAGGGTGATGGTTTAGGGACGTGTCTTATTCACGCCCTTTTGTGGATAAAATATTTTTCCCTGCCCCATAGAAATTAACCATGTACCAATGTAAACTTTAAGGAAGTTAAGCACACCAAAATCACTTATATGCCCAAAAAAGAATTTTAGATATTCATCAGAAAAGAACAAATATTTACACTTCTATATACAAAAACAATGGTGACAATATCTAAGTATAGACAATAGCCATAAAGAAAAAATGCTTTAGGTATATATATCTCACAAAAAAGGATACAGTGTCCAAACACTGCCGCATATGTTGTCCTGGGGAGGCTGTATGCACCCAGACACTAGGGAGTATAGATGTATATTAACCTTAACAGTAACTGGTATTTTAACAGACTACGACAATGGTAAAAATGTTACCTCAATATATACTAGTCTGGTGCCAATGCAGTAGTCCCCAGTGAAATCACATACAGGGTTGAATGTCTGAATTTCCACAGTAGTTAAGACTAGAGATGAGCGAACTTTTGAAAAATTCGATTCGACTGATTCGCCGAATTTTCCGACAAAAATCGTTTCGACCCGAATAAATTCGCGACGAATCGCTATTAAAAACGGCTATTTCTGAGCCTCCTACAGCCTCAATAGGGTTGTAAACCATTCAGCCTTGCTGTAACACGCACAGGATGCGTGCTGGGTTAGTTAAATAATACTTTTAAGAAATATCACATGCAGATCAGAGGCATCGCTAATAGAATCGCAGAGCGGCACAATTGCAGAGAGTTGAAGTGGCATCACTATGAGGGGCAGAAGGAGCCCAAATATACACTGGAGTTGGCTTCAGGAGCCCAAAAATTGGATGAATCACACCCTGGAGTTGGCAGAAGTTGGCAGCAGCAGCAGCAGGAGCCCAAATATACACTGGAGTTGGCTTCAGGAGCCCAAAAATTGGATGAATCACACCCTGGAGTTGGCAGGAGTTGACAGCAGCAGCAGCAGGAGCCCAAATATACACTGGAGTTGGCTTCAGGAGCCCAAAAATTGGATGAATCACACCCTGGAGTTGGCAGAAGTTGGCAGCAGCAGCAGCAGGAGCCCAAATATACACTGGAGTTGGCTTCAGGAGCCCAAAAATTGGATGAATCACACCCTGGAGTTGGCAGGAGTTGACAGCAGCAGCAGCAGGAGCCCAAATATACACTGGAGTTGGCTTCAGGAGCCCAAAAATTGGATGAATCACACCCTGGAGTTGGCAGAAGTTGGCAGCAGCAGGAGCCCAAATATACACTGGAGTTGGCTTCAGGAGCCCAAAAATTGGATGAATCACACCCTGGAGTTGGCAGAAGTTGGCAGCAGCAGCAGCAGGAGCCCAAATATACACTGGAGTTGGCTTCAGGAGCCCAAAAATTGGATGAATCACACCCTGGAGTTGGCAGGAGTTGACAGCAGCAGCAGCAGGAGCCCAAATATACACTGGAGTTGGCTTCATGAGCCCAAAAATTGGATGAATCACACCCTGGAGTTGGCAGAAGTTGGCAGCAGCAGCAGCAGGAGCCCAAATATACACTGGAGTTGGCTTCAGGAGCCCAAAAATTGGATGAATCACACCCTGGAGTTGGCAGGAGTTGACAGCAGCAGCAGCAGGAGCCCAAATATACACTGGAGTTGGCTTCAGGAGCCCAAAAATTGGATGAATCACACCCTGGAGTTGGCAGAAGTTGGCAGCAGCAGCAGCAGGAGCCCAAATATACACTGGAGTTGGCTTCAGGAGCCCAAAAATTGGATGAATCACACCCTGGAGTTGGCAGAAGTTGGCAGCAGCAGCAGCAGGAGCCCAAATATACACTGGAGTTGGCTTCAGGAGCCCAAAAATTGGATGAATCACACCCTGGAGTTGGCAGGAGTTGACAGCAGCAGCAGCAGGAGCCCAAATATACACTGGAGTTGGCTTCAGGAGCCCAAAAATTGGATGAATCACACCCTGGAGTTGGCAGAAGTTGGCAGCAGCAGCAGCAGGAGCCCAAATATACACTGGAGTTGGCTTCAGGAGCCCAAAAATTGGATGAATCACACCCTGGAGTTGGCAGGAGTTGACAGCAGCAGCAGCAGGAGCCCAAATATACACTGGAGTTGGCTTCAGGAGCCCAAAAATTGGATGAATCACACCCTGGAGTTGGCAGAAGTTGGCAGCAGCAGCAGCAGGAGCCCAAATATACACTGGAGTTGGCTTCAGGAGCCCAAAAATTGGATGAATCACACCCTGGAGTTGGCAGAAGTTGGCAGCAGCAGCAGCAGGAGCCCAAATATACACTGGAGTTGGCTTCAGGAGCCCAAAAATTGGATGAATCACACCCTGGAGTTGGCAGGAGTTGACAGCAGCAGCAGCAGGAGCCCAAATATACACTGGAGTTGGCTTCAGGAGCCCAAAAATTGGATGAATCACACCCTGGAGTTGGCAGAAGTTGGCAGCAGCAGCAGCAGGAGCCCAAATATACACTGGAGTTGGCTTCAGGAGCCCAAAAATTGGATGAATCACACCCTGGAGTTGGCAGGAGTTGACAGTAGCAGCAGCAGGAGCCCAAATATACACTGGAGTTGGCTTCAGGAGCCCAAAAATTGGATGAATCACACCCTGGAGTTGGCAGAAGTTGGCAGCAGCAGCAGCAGGAGCCCAAATATACACTGGAGTTGGCTTCAGGAGCCCAAAAATTGGATGAATCACACCCTGGAGTTGGCAGGAGTTGACAGCAGCAGCAGCAGGAGCCCAAATATACACTGGAGTTGGCTTCAGGAGCCCAAAAATTGGATGAATCACACCCTGGAGTTGGCAGGAGTTGACAGCAGCAGCAGCAGGAGCCCAAATATACACTGGAGTTGGCTTCAGGAGCCCAAAAATTGGATGAATCACACCCTGGAGTTGGCAGAAGTTGGCAGCAGCAGCAGCAGGAGCCCAAATATACACTGGAGTTGGCTTCAGGAGCCCAAAAATTGGATGAATCACACCCTGGAGTTGGCAGGAGTTGACAGCAGCAGCAACAGGAGCCCAAATATACACTGGAGTTGGCTTCATGAGCCCAAAAATTGGATGAATCACACCCTGGAGTTGGCAGAAGTTGGCAGCAGCAGCAGCAGGAGCCCAAATATACACTGGAGTTGGCTTCAGGAGCCCAAAAATTGGATGAATCACACCCTGGAGTTGGCAGGAGTTGACAGCAGCAGCAGCAGGAGCCCAAATATACACTGGAGTTGGCTTCAGGAGCCCAAAAATTGGATGAATCACACCCTGGAGTTGGCAGAAGTTGGCAGCAGCAGCAGCAGGAGCCCAAATATACACTGGAGTTGGCTTCAGGAGCCCAAAAATTGGATGAATCACACCCTGGAGTTGGCAGAAGTTGGCAGCAGCAGCAGCAGGAGCCCAAATATACACTGGAGTTGGCTTCAGGAGCCCAAAAATTGGATGAATCACACCCTGGAGTTGGCAGGAGTTGACAGCAGCAGCAGCAGGAGCCCAAATATACACTGGAGTTGGCTTCAGGAGCCCAAAAATTGGATGAATCACACCCTGGAGTTGGCAGAAGTTGGCAGCAGCAGCAGCAGGAGCCCAAATATACACTGGAGTTGGCTTCAGGAGCCCAAAAATTGGATGAATCACACCCTGGAGTTGGCAGGAGTTGACAGCAGCAGCAGCAGGAGCCCAAATATACACTGGAGTTGGCTTCAGGAGCCCAAAAATTGGATGAATCACACCCTGGAGTTGGCAGAAGTTGGCAGCAGCAGCAGCAGGAGCCCAAATATACACTGGAGTTGGCTTCAGGAGCCCAAAAATTGGATGAATCACACCCTGGAGTTGGCAGAAGTTGGCAGCAGCAGCAGCAGGAGCCCAAATATACACTGGAGTTGGCTTCAGGAGCCCAAAAATTGGATGAATCACACCCTGGAGTTGGCAGAAGTTGGCAGCAGCAGCAGCAGGAGCCCAAATATACACTGGAGTTGGCTTCAGGAGCCCAAAAATTGGATGAATCACACCCTGGAGTTGGCAGGAGTTGACAGTAGCAGCAGCAGGAGCCCAAATATACACTGGAGTTGGCTTCAGGAGCCCAAAAATTGGATGAATCACACCCTGGAGTTGGCAGAAGTTGGCAGCAGCAGCAGCAGGAGCCCAAATATACACTGGAGTTGGCTTCAGGAGCCCAAAAATTGGATGAATCACACCCTGGAGTTGGCAGGAGTTGACAGCAGCAGCAGCAGGAGCCCAAATATACACTGGAGTTGGCTTCAGGAGCCCAAAAATTGGATGAATCACACCCTGGAGTTGGCAGGAGTTGACAGCAGCAGCAGCAGGAGCCCAAATATACACTGGAGTTGGCTTCAGGAGCCCAAAAATTGGATGAATCACACCCTGGAGTTGGCAGAAGTTGGCAGCAGCAGCAGCAGGAGCCCAAATATACACTGGAGTTGGCTTCAGGAGCCCAAAAATTGGATGAATCACACCCTGGAGTTGGCAGGAGTTGACAGTAGCAGCAGCAGGAGCCCAAAAAATGGCCTAAAGACATAAATATGTTTTGCACCATTTGGAAAGTGTAAAACGTGGCACCATGCTGAATCTAGTCGCATGCATCAGGCATTGGTGGGTGGAAATCCTGGCTGATCCATCCCTGATTCATTTTGACAAAGGTGAGTCTCTCCACATTTTTAGTTGACAGACGAGTTCTCCTCGCCGTAACTATGGCCCCCGCCGCACTAAACACCCGCTCAGATGGCACGCTACTTGCCGGGCAGGACAGCTTTTCCAGGGCAAACTCTGCTAGTTGCGGCCACAAATCAAGTTTGGCTGCCCAGAAGTCCAGCGGATCCTCAAGGTGTGTTGGCATGGTCATGTCAAAGTATGACATGACCTGCTGGTTCAGGTCCTGCTCCAGGTCTTCCTGCTGCTCATGAGTAGCCTCACTATGCGGGTGTAGAAAGCTACTCATTAGCGACTGAAGACTGAGGCTGCTGCTGCTGATGGAGCTTCTGCTGCTGCTGCTGCCAACCCCCCCAGCGGCCATGGCAGTGGAAGGTGAGCGCAGAGGTCCCCTCGAGTCAGACCTGCGAGAGTATGGACCATGGCGCAGATAGGCATCGGCCAACTGCCTACGTAGAATGTCTTTGTAGTAGTTGAGTTTGTCCTCCCTCTCGGTGGGTTTAAAAAATGCCCCCATTTTGTGCCGGAAGCGAGGGTCCAATAAGGTGGACAGCCAGAAGTCATCCCGCCGACAGATGGAAACAATTCTGGGGTCACTACGCAAGCACGTGAGCATGCTTCGTGCCATTTGCGCAAGTGACTCGGATGGACTACCTGTCTCCATCTCCACTGCATACTGCCACGGTGTGCCCGGGTCCTCTGTCTCTCCTTCCTCAAAAACCTCTAGCTCCTCTGGCTGCTCCTGCTCCTCCTCTCCTGTCCGCTGACTAGATAAACCAGCCATTTCGCCAAGCCTAAACTGTGTTTCGCTGGGCAACTCCTCCTCCTCCTCTTCCTCCTCCTCCTCCTCCAGTTCAGCTCCAAGGGGGTTCATGTGGCCGTAAGATGTAAACGCCATGTCTCCAGTGCCCTGACCAGCCATGGTTTCCAACATGTGCTGCAGTACATGAAGCAGTGGAATCACGTCGTTCATCCCGTAATCCTGCCGACTGACAAATAAAGTGGCTTCCTCAAAGGGCCTGAGCAAACGGCAGGTGTCACGTATGAGCTGCCACTGGTTGACATTGAAGTTACACAGGGGAGTCCCCCTATCTGCTTGGATCATCAGGAAATCCGTGATGGCTTTTCTCTGTTCATATAATCGGTCCAACATGTGAAGGGTGGAATTCCAACGGGTGGAAACATCGCAAATCAGACTATGTTGGGGGATACCATTCTGACGCTGTAGCTCAAGAAGGGTGTGTTTGGCAGTGTAGGAGTGGCTGAAGTGCATGCAAAGTTTCCGTGAAGTTGTTAGGATGTCCTGCAGATGGGGGGAACACTTCAGAAACCGCTTGACAACCAGATTGAAGACGTGAGCCATGCAGGGGGCATGGGTCAGGCTTCCTTGGCGCAGCGCAGACAAAATGTTCTTCCCATTGTCGGTAACCATGATTCCCATTTTAAGTTTTCTCGGAGTAAGCCATGTTTGGATTTCCTGATGAATACATTTAAGCAGTTCCTCCCCTGTGTGACTCCGTTCGCCAAGACAAACCATGTGAAGCACTGCGTGACACCTCCGTGCCCTGCACACATGGTAGACTGGAGGGGCACTGAGACTTGAGCCTACAGTGGAGGGTGAGGAGATGGCGGAGGATGAGGAGGCCGAGTCGCACGGTGTCACAGGCCCAATGGGCAGAGAGCGCGGAGGCCGAAGCGGCGTGACCTGTCCAAGTTGCTGCTGCAAAGGGACCACATTCACCCAGTGGGCCGTAAACGACATGTACTGCCCCTGACCGTAGTTACAGCTCCAGATGTCGGCGCTGCCATGTATTTTGCTACACACCGACAGGCTCAAGGACTGGCCCACCTTCTGTTCAACAAAAGTGTGCAGCGCTGGTACTGCCTTCTTGGCAAAGAAATGACGGCTTGGGACTCTCCACCTCGGCTCGGCACAAGCCATCAGTTCTCTGAAAGGTGCAGATTCCACCACCTGAAAAGGGAGCGACTGCAGCACCAGCAACTTGGACAGGAGCACATTCAGCTTCTGCGCCGTAGGATGAGTGGGCGCATACTGCTGTCTCTTGGACATGGCTTCGCTGATGGATTGCTGGCGGGATGCATGACTTGGAGGAGGAGGAGGAGGAGCAGGAGCGACAGAGGATGGGTATGACGCACAGCTGCCTTCGGCTGAGGTGCTGGAGCCTTGGCTGGCAGAAATTGGGAGCTCACTTGGTGAGGAAGCAGACTGGACCACCCCTTGGGAGCCTCGGTTCTCCCAGGTCGTTTTATGGTGACGCATCATATGTTGACGCAGGGCCGTGGTGCCAACATTTGGACCCTGGCCACGCTTCACCTTTTGCCTACATATCTTGCATGTGGCCATGTTACCCTCCTGCGGATGCCTCAGGAAAAACTGCCACACTGCCGAGTAGCTACTTTTCCCACCCCCTGGCCTCACTGATTCACTGCTGCTGTTGCCAACTCCAGGAACCCCTGCTCCACTACCTCCCGATAAGGTAGACTGCCGCACAGCAGGTGCTCTACCCCGGCCCCGGCCCCGGCCGGCTCCAGCCTTTGGAATTGTGCCCCCATGCTGACTGCTACCACTTTGCTGCCTCAGCTGCTGACTCCGGGGCAACCTGAACCCCTCTTCTCCTGATGATGACGATGAAGCCCCTTCATCACCCGGCTCCCAAGTGCGATCGGCTTCATCGTCATCATCATCATCATCACCGGGTTGTGGCTGTACGTCACTGATGTTCGTGGATTCGTCAACAGTGTCTGGCGCAGGAGCTGGAACGCTCGCAGCACCCACGACACTGTCCACATCACTATTTGTCTGCCTAGCTAAAGAAGCCACCTCCATTTCTTGGCTGGGCAGTAGCTGCTGACTGTCCTCTATCTGATGGTCCTCCTCACTAAAGAGTGGAGCTGAACCCAAAGCATAGGATACGTCGCTGGGGGAGGGAACGGCGTAGGCCAGAGGCAATGGGAGGACAGGGACTGCTCTCGGGGCATGCCAACTCAGGGTTGTGTCAGAGGAACCTACCGACCCTAGACTGGGGGTCTCAGACGTAAGTTGTGATGATGTTGTTGATGAGCGCGTCAACCAATCTACCACGGCAGATGCGTTACTGGTGGAGACCCGACCGCTAGCAGATACTGGCAGATTAGGTCTCTCAGCGTGACTCCTGCTGCTACTGGCCCCCAGTCTGATGCGAGCTCTTCCTGCGGAATCTTGGCCTCTGCCACTCCTCTTTTCACTTCCAGGCACTTGTCTGCCCGACATAGTCTAACTGGCGTGGTAGTAGGTGATATTTAAAAAAACCCCGGGCAGCGGTGGGTCTATATGAAACAGAATATAATGCACACCAAAAGTGAGCAGTAACACTCAGCCTCCAACAGGCCTGCTTAGTGTAAATAAGAGAGCTGCTTAGTGTAAATAAAGAGGGGTATGCTATGTTACAGAATGGGATGCCTCAACAGAAGTGCACCTGGCAGGCAGCAGTAAGCCTATGCCCAGCAAAAGTGTCTTATAATATAAATATAATAAGAGCAAATGCTTATATGGTCTTAAACAGAGGCTGCTTTAGTCACAGAATGGGATGCCCCGGGCAGGAATCGAGCTGCCAGGGTACAGTAGTGCTTTGGCCAGCAAAAGTGTCTTTATCAGGCCTAATTTCAAATATGATTAGAGCAAATGCTTATATGGTCTTAAACAGAGGCTGCTTTAGTCACAGAATGGGATGCCCCGGGCAGGAATCGAGCTGCCAGGGTACAGTAGTGCTTTGGCCAGCAAAAGTGTCTTTATCAGGCCTAATTTCAAATATGATTAGAGCAAATGCTTATATGGTCTTAAACAGAGGCTGCTTTAGTCACAGAATGGGATGCCCCGGGCAGGAATCGAGCTGCCAGGGTACAGTAGTGCTTTGGCCAGCAAAAGTGTCTTTATCAGGCCTAATTTCAAATATGATTAGAGCAAATGCTTATATGGTCTTAAACAGAGGCTGCTTTAGTCACAGAATGGGATGCCCCGGGCAGGAATCGAGCTGCCAGGGTACAGTAGTGCTTTGGCCAGCAAAAGTGTCTTTATCAGGCCTAATTTCAAATATGATTAGAGCAAATGCTTATATGGTCTTAAACAGAGGCTGCTTTAGTCACAGAATGGGATGCCCCGGGCAGGAATCGAGCTGCCAGGGTACAGTAGTGCTTTGGCCAGCAAAAGTGTCTTTATCAGGCCTAATTTCAAATATGATTAGAGCAAATGCTTATATGGTCTTAAACAGAGGCTGCTTTAGTCACAGAATGGGATGCCCCGGGCAGGAATCGAGCTGCCAGGGTACAGTAGTGCTTTGGCCAGCAAAAGTGTCTTTATCAGGCCTAATTTCAAATATGATTAGAGCAAATGCTTATATGGTCTTAAACAGAGGCTGCTTTAGTCACAGAATGGGATGCCCCGGGCAGGAATCGAGCTGCCAGGGTACAGTAGTGCTTTGGCCAGCAAAAGTGTCTTTATCAGGCCTAATTTCAAATATGATTAGAGCAAATGCTTATATGGTCTTAAACAGAGGCTGCTTTAGTCACAGAATGGGATGCCCCGGGCAGGAATCGAGCTGCCAGGGTACAGTAGTGCTTTGGCCAGCAAAAGTGTCTTTATCAGGCCTAATTTCAAATATGATTAGAGCAAATGCTTATATGGTCTTAAACAGAGGCTGCTTTAGTCACAGAATGGGATGCCCCGGGCAGGAATCGAGCTGCCAGGGTACAGTAGTGCTTTGGCCAGCAAAAGTGTCTTTATCAGGCCTAATTTCAAATATGATTAGAGCAAATGCTTATATGGTCTTAAACAGAGGCTGCTTTAGTCACAGAATGGGATGCCCCGGGCAGGAATCGAGCTGCCAGGGTACAGTAGTGCTTTGGCCAGCAAAAGTGTCTTTATCAGGCCTAATTTCAAATATGATTAGAGCAAATGCTTATATGGTCTTAAACAGAGGCTGCTTTAGTCACAGAATGGGATGCCCCGGGCAGGAATCGAGCTGCCAGGGTACAGTAGTGCTTTGGCCAGCAAAAGTGTCTTTATCAGGCCTAATTTCAAATATGATTAGAGCAAATGCTTATATGGTCTTAAACAGAGGCTGCTTTAGTCACAGAATGGGATGCCCCGGGCAGGAATCGAGCTGCCAGGGTACAGTAGTGCTTTGGCCAGCAAAAGTGTCTTTATCAGGCCTAATTTCAAATATGATTAGAGCAAATGCTTATATGGTCTTAAACAGAGGCTGCTTTAGTCACAGAATGGGATGCCCCGGGCAGGAATCGAGCTGCCAGGGTACAGTAGTGCTTTGGCCAGCAAAAGTGTCTTTATCAGGCCTAATTTCAAATATGATTAGAGCAAATGCTTATATGGTCTTAAACAGAGGCTGCTTTAGTCACAGAATGGGATGCCCCGGGCAGGAATCGAGCTGCCAGGGTACAGTAGTGCTTTGGCCAGCAAAAGTGTCTTTATCAGGCCTAATTTCAAATATGATTAGAGCAAATGCTTATATGGTCTTAAACAGAGGCTGCTTTAGTCACAGAATGGGATGCCCCGGGCAGGAATCGAGCTGCCAGGGTACAGTAGTGCTTTGGCCAGCAAAAGTGTCTTTATCAGGCCTAATTTCAAATATGATTAGAGCAAATGCTTATATGGTCTTAAACAGAGGCTGCTTTAGTCACAGAATGGGATGCCCCGGGCAGGAATCGAGCTGCCAGGGTACAGTAGTGCTTTGGCCAGCAAAAGTGTCTTTATCAGGCCTAATTTCAAATATGATTAGAGCAAATGCTTATATGGTCTTAAACAGAGGCTGCTTTAGTCACAGAATGGGATGCCCCGGGCAGGAATCGAGCTGCCAGGGTACAGTAGTGCTTTGGCCAGCAAAAGTGTCTTTATCAGGCCTAATTTCAAATATGATTAGAGCAAATGCTTATATGGTCTTAAACAGAGGCTGCTTTAGTCACAGAATGGGATGCCCCGGGCAGGAATCGAGCTGCCAGGGTACAGTAGTGCTTTGGCCAGCAAAAGTGTCTTTATCAGGCCTAATTTCAAATATGATTAGAGCAAATGCTTATATGGTCTTAAACAGAGGCTGCTTTAGTCACAGAATGGGATGCCCCGGGCAGGAATCGAGCTGCCAGGGTACAGTAGTGCTTTGGCCAGCAAAAGTGTCTTTATCAGGCCTAATTTCAAATATGATTAGAGCAAATGCTTATATGGTCTTAAACAGAGGCTGCTTTAGTCACAGAATGGGATGCCCCGGGCAGGAATCGAGCTGCCAGGGTACAGTAGTGCTTTGGCCAGCAAAAGTGTCTTTATCAGGCCTAATTTCAAATATGATTAGAGCAAATGCTTATATGGTCTTAAACAGAGGCTGCTTTAGTCACAGAATGGGATGCCCCGGGCAGGAATCGAGCTGCCAGGGTACAGTAGTGCTTTGGCCAGCAAAAGTGTCTTTATCAGGCCTAATTTCAAATATGATTAGAGCAAATGCTTATATGGTCTTAAACAGAGGCTGCTTTAGTCACAGAATGGGATGCCCCGGGCAGGAATCGAGCTGCCAGGGTACAGTAGTGCTTTGGCCAGCAAAAGTGTCTTTATCAGGCCTAATTTCAAATATGATTAGAGCAAATGCTTATATGGTCTTAAACAGAGGCTGCTTTAGTCACAGAATGGGATGCCCCGGGCAGGAATCGAGCTGCCAGGGTACAGTAGTGCTTTGGCCAGCAAAAGTGTCTTTATCAGGCCTAATTTCAAATATGATTAGAGCAAATGCTTATATGGTCTTAAACAGAGGCTGCTTTAGTCACAGAATGGGATGCCCCGGGCAGGAATCGAGCTGCCAGGGTACAGTAGTGCTTTGGCCAGCAAAAGTGTCTTTATCAGGCCTAATTTCAAATATGATTAGAGCAAATGCTTATATGGTCTTAAACAGAGGCTGCTTTAGTCACAGAATGGGATGCCCCGGGCAGGAATCGAGCTGCCAGGGTACAGTAGTGCTTTGGCCAGCAAAAGTGTCTTTATCAGGCCTAATTTCAAATATGATTAGAGCAAATGCTTATATGGTCTTAAACAGAGGCTGCTTTAGTCACAGAATGGGATGCCCCGGGCAGGAATCGAGCTGCCAGGGTACAGTAGTGCTTTGGCCAGCAAAAGTGTCTTTATCAGGCCTAATTTCAAATATGATTAGAGCAAATGCTTATATGGTCTTAAACAGAGGCTGCTTTAGTCACAGAATGGGATGCCCCGGGCAGGAATCGAGCTGCCAGGGTACAGTAGTGCTTTGGCCAGCAAAAGTGTCTTTATCAGGCCTAATTTCAAATATGATTAGAGCAAATGCTTATATGGTCTTAAACAGAGGCTGCTTTAGTCACAGAATGGGATGCCTCACAGCAGACTTAAGATCAGTTCAGTATATATGCACAGTTAGTTACTATAAGCAGCCTGAAAACGCTAACAAAGGCTGGATGAAAAAAAAAAAATCTCCCTGTCAGCCAGCTCCGTTTTTCCTACCTTTCCCTGGCTTTCTGTCTGTCTCCTGTCTGTCTCCTGCCTGTCTCCTGCCTGTCTCCAGCCTGTCCCTGTCTGTCCCTGTCTGTCCCTGTCTGTCCCTGTCTCCAGCCTGTCTCCAGCCTGTCTAACTGCCTCAGCTACACAGCGTTCTGTCTGTCTGTCACGAATGCAATAGAGAAATGAGGAAAAGCAAGATGGCCGCCGTTAAATACCGCTGTGTGACGTCACCGGGCTTGCTGGCTGCTGATAGGCTGCATGTGACTGCCCCAGCTTGCACTGGCGCGGGATACATGTCCAGACATGTCCCGCCCGCCATCTTAGAATGCCTGTAATGTAAATGAATGGATGTTAAAGGAAAACTTCGAGTGATCGAATCGCGGGGAAATTCGGATTCGATCCGAATCGAATTTTTCCTGAAATTCGGATCGAATCCGGGTTCGTCCGGATCGATTCGCTCATCCCTAGTTAAGACCAAAAAGCGAATATATACACAGAATATCCATACATCTCAATATGCATCTGTATCAGTGAGTAATATTGTCATCATATTACAGACCCATAGTGCAACAAAATTAGTGCTTAGGGGAAATATAATCATGACGCTCAGTCATAATCGCGATAAGCAAATAACAGTTATATACCGTATATACTCGAGTATAAGCCGAGTTTTTCAGCCCACTTTTTGGGCCTCTGCTTATACTCAAGTCCAGGGGCGGACTGCCAGGGAAGGCCGCAACCCTGAACCCAACAGATGCTGGAGGGTGAGGGGCAGCTGCTGCGGGTCCCTGCTGTACCCGCTGCTGCCGCCGCCGCCGCTCTCATACACACAAACACGCACACACATTCACACACTGACCGGCACTTCCAGGCTGCTGCGCGCTGGTCGTCAATGGGCGGCGTCCAATGTTTTCATTGGACGCCGGCCATATGGGGCACGCCCACCGACGACCAGCGCGCAACAGCCAGGAAGTGCTGGTGTGTGTATGAGAACGGCGGCGGCTGGCGGCTGCCAGGAGGAGCTGAATGGAGGGTTTTGTGTGCCGAGCGACCGGCAGGAGGAGGAGGGGGACCCCGCTGCCCCTCTGCAGGGTAACCTCGGCCAAACCCTGACCCCCGACACCTGCGCGTCTGAGAGCGGCAGCGGCAGCAGCAGCAGCAGGTACCCACAGTGTGTGTGTGTGTGTCTCTTTCTGTGTGTGTGTGTCTTTTTCTGTGTGTGTGTGTGTGTGTGTGTCTCTCTGTCTGTGTGTCAACTCCAATTCCAATTGAAAAAAGCCGCCTCGGCTTATACTCGAGTCAATAACTTGTTCCATTTTTTTGTGGTAAAATTAGGTGCCTCGGCTTATATTCGGGTCGACCTATACTCGAGTATATACGGTACATGAAATGGCAGTAGCATAGGAAAGACAGAATATATGTGACAAGAATGATCGCTTATATACCAATACCGACGTTTCACGGCACACGGCCGTTTCATCAGGGTAGCGATACCTCCTACCTGTACCAAGCGCGCCTTTATACTGTTTACTTTCCCCCTGCCCGCCCAGTGTGTGAGCGCAACGAGCGGCGCACTTCCGGTGGCCTCTCGTTAAGTCACTTCTGGAGTCCGCGTCCCGGACAGTGTACAGCACCTGATGAGGCAGACGTCAGCCCCTAGGGGCCGGAAATGACGTCTCGCTTTCTGCAGGAGATGGGCACTGGCGCACGGGGCGTCGGTCCTCTGGACTCCACCAAAATGGCGGCGCAACTGCGCTGCATGTATAATAAAATAGATACACAATGCTGTAGGTGAAGTCTTTTGCTGGAGGAAGATGGAATGGATTCATATATTCTGGGGAAAGCGTATTCACAGTATTTTCTTCCGGTCTGTGTAAGAGAGTAAAAAAATATAAAACCATTTAAAATCAAAGATGATTAAAGCGATCTTGCTAGTTATAATGAAAAATGTCTATAATCTCACAGTATACCACATCTCAGTTGAAGTTAAGTGAAAAAGATTATATATGTAGTAGAAGTGTCCTACTCGCTCTGTAGGTATTTAAAGGGGAACTAAATTCTGTTTAAAGGGGAACCCTATATCTAAGTCGCCTTTTAATATATAGGGTGGCAAGAGGTATACAAGGAGAAGCAACGTCACGCATTCCAATGCTAGTATGTCTTATGTTAATTCATTAAAGGGGACCTCCAACTCTGAGTCTCATAATAACATCCCTAAAGTCTCTCTCATCTTCTCAATTAGAAATTAACCATAAATACATTATACATGGTGCAGGGCAGTACTGATCAGTACTGCCTGACTGATAAGAGCAGAGTAAAGGAGGTAGGATCGCCGAGCAAGCCATGTAGGGCTAGTGGCTAGAGCCATCATGGTACAGGGGAGAAACCTTTTCTCCCCGCAACCCCACATTTTTGTGTGAAAACAGCTGTTAGGGGTTAAATATGGGTGACGCCTGCAAAATTCTGGTGAATTAACATCTCTGCAAATGTAAGTGTCATTAAAGTGGACCAAAACCCAGGATTTTGACTATCCTGGGTTTTGGTCCACTCATCCTATGTGAAACCTCCCAGATCGCTCTCATCAACTCAACTAACCCCGGTCCTACGGCGCATGGGCGGCCGCTCGTCCAATCAGTGTGCTCGAAACCGCTGAGAAGGTCTCAGCAGGCCTGCGTCCAATCATCACCATCTTTTTTAGGAGAGAAAACTCCTACCATTGACTTTCATTGACTACCGGGTATAAATTTTCACCTGGCCCTGAATTGACCCTAATGTGTCAAAAGGAATGTGATTTTCACGCCAAAGCGCCATGACCAACGAACAAAAAAAAATACAATAATGAAAAAAAATAACATACTCGTCAGCTTACAAAGTTTATGAGGCAAGTGTAATAAACAGTCTCCTATATATGCAATCGGCTAATGAAAGGCTGCTGAGATGATCAGTTTGCAAGGCAAAGGAAGCAGGAAATAAAATCAGGCCTGGCACAGTTGGAAAAGTAAACTCCCCAAAACTCACTTGCCCCATCTGCACGCATGATACACATTATGATGACATTTGCTCCTGCATCCACTCAATGCTGAAACGCCTCTTCACCGATTTTCTCCTGGTAGCGGCCATTTTGGAGCTTCCTCTCCCGGCATCTCAGTCATGCTGCTGCCTGGATTCAACTGACATAAGTGACAATGCACAGTAACAAGAAAAAAAGCAGCACATCCTGTTTGCAGGTGGCCTGCACATCCATGAACTGCCATTTTGTTTTTAAAATTTACCACAGCGGGAATATGAAAAAGGTAAATTCTTTTTTATGTGCCGCAATCTGAATTGCCCTAGGGAGGGATGCATATGAGCACTGTTTGTTGTGTTGGTCCGGTTTAAAGAGGAACTTCGGAGGCCCTGGATTCTAAAAGACTCCTGTCCTGTACGCTGTGTGAAACCCCCATGAACCCCGGAAACACCCTTTTTCAGAGCCCTCATCCCCGCTCACCTCTAGCCGTGCGTACGGCCGCGCCTGGCCTTCCTGTATGGGCAGCGTGGGAGCGGAAGGAAGGTGAGTGAAACGGGGTGACTTGGGCGGTACACACAGTGGGGCATCCCAATTTGGGATGTTGCCGCAGAGAAGAACAACACACAAGAAAGTGAAATTCATGTGTGTTGTTCCTCTTTAAGTTGTTTTTGATTGTTGGTCCGCTTTAACATTCTTAGAATGCTTATTTATCTGTCTGGGGTCAAATCACAGCGACCAAGTTCTGCGAAAAGATCAGAGGCTGTATTAGATGCAATAAAAAGACTCCGTCCATATTAACGGCTATGGCTTTGACAGCAGAATGGAGACATGTATGATGTTCAGTTTTTTACATCGTTACATCGTTACATCGTTGCAGAGTTACATCGTTGCAGAGTTACATTGTTACATCGTTGCAGAGTTACATTGTTGCAGAGTTACATCGTTACAGAGTTACATTGTTACAGAGTTGCAGAGTTACATCGTTACAGAGTTACATTGTTACATAGTTACATCGTTGCAGAGTTACATTGCTGCAGAGTTACATCGTTACATCGTTACATCGTTGCAGAGTTACAGAGTTACATTGTTGCAGAGTTACATCGTTACATAGTTACATCGTTACATTGTTACAGAGTTGCAGAGTTACATCGTTACATCGTTGCAGAGTTACAGAGTTACATCGTTGCAGAGTTACATCGTTACATCGTTGCAGAGTTACATCGTTACATCGTTGCAGAGTTGCAGAGTTACATCGTTACATAGTTACATTGTTACATTGTTACAGAGTTACATCGTTACAGAGTTACATCGTTACAGAGTTACATCGTTACAGAGTTACATCGTTACATCGTTACATCGTTGCAGAGTTACATTGTTGCAGAGTTACATCGTTACAGAGTTACATTGTTGCAGAGTTACATCGTTGCAGAGTTACATCGTTACATCGTTGCAGAGTTACATTGTTGCAGAGTTACATCGTTGTAGAGTTACATTGTTGCAGAGTTACATCGTTACAGCGTTACATCGTTGCAGAGTTACAGAGTTACATTGTTGCAGAGTTACATCGTTACATAGTTACATCGTTACATTGTTACAGAGTTGCAGAGTTACATCGTTACATCGTTACATCGTTGCAGAGTTACATCGTTACATCGTTACATCGTTGCAGAGTTACATTGTTGCAGAGTTACATCGTTACAGAGTTACATTGTTACATAGTTACATCGTTGCAGAGTTACATTGCTGCAGAGTTACATCGTTACATCGTTACATCGTTGCAGAGTTACAGAGTTACATTGTTGCAGAGTTACATCGTTACATCGTTACATTGTTACAGAGTTGCAGAGTTACATCGTTACATCGTTGCAGAGTTACAGAGTTACATCGTTGCAGAGTTACATCGTTACATCGTTGCAGAGTTACATCGTTACATCGTTGCAGAGTTACATCGTTACATCGTTGCAGAGTTACATCGTTACATAGTTACATCATTACATTGTTACATCGTTACATAGTTACATCATTACATTGTTACATCGTTACATCGTTACATCATTACATTGTTACATCGTTACATCGTTACATCATTACATTGTTACAGAGTTACATCGTTACATCGTTACAGAGTTACAGAGTTACATCGTTACATCGTTACATCGTTACATCGTTACATCGTTGCAGAGTTACATTGTTGCAGAGTTACATTGTTGCAGAGTTACATCGTTACAGAGTTACATTGTTGCAGAGTTACATCGTTGCAGAGTTACATCGTTACATCGTTGCAGAGTTACATTGTTGCAGAGTTACATCGTTACAGAGTTACATTGTTACATAGTTACATCGTTGTAGAGTTACATTGTTGCAGAGTTACATCGTTACAGCGTTACATCGTTACAGAGTTCCGGAGTTACATCGTTACATCGTTGCAGAGTTACATCGTTGCAGAGTTACAGAGTTACATCGTTGCAGAGTTACATCGTTACATCGTTGCAGAGTTACATCGTTACATCGTTGCAGAGTTGCAGAGTTACAGAGTTACATCGTTGCAGAGTTGCAGTTACAGAGTTACATCGTTGCAGAGTTGCAGAGTTACATCGTTACATCGTTGCAGAGTTAGAGTTACATCGTTGCAGAGTTACAGAGTTACATCGTTGCAGAGTTACAGAGTTACATCGTTGCAGAGTTACAGAGTTACATTGTTGCAGAGTTACAGAGTTACATCGTTACATCGTTGCAGAGTTACAGAGTTACATCGTTGCAGAGTTACATCGTTACATCGTTGCAGAGTTACAGAGTTACATCGTTGCAGAGTTACATCGTTGCAGAGTTACATTGTTACATAGTTACATCGTTGCAGAGTTACAGAGTTACATCGTTGCAGAGTTACAGAGTTACATTGTTGCAGAGTTACATCGTTGCAGAGTTGCATCGTTGCAGAGTTGCATCGTTACAGAGTTACATTGTTACATACATCGTTGCAGAGTTACAGAGTTACATCGTTGCAGAGTTACAGAGTTACATCGTTGCAGAGTTACAGAGTTACATCGTTGCAGAGTTACAGAGTTACATCGTTGCAGAGTTACATCGTTACATCGTTGCAGAGTTACAGAGTTACATCGTTACATCGTTACATCGTTGCAGAGTTACAGAGTTACATCGTTGCAGAGTTACATCGTTACATCGTTGCAGAGTTACATCGTTACATCGTTACATAGTTACATCATTACATTGTTACAGAGTTACATCATTACATCGTTGCAGAGTTACAGAGTTACATCGTTACAGAGTTACATCGTTACAGAGTTACATCGTTACGTCGTTGCAGAGTTACATCGTTACAGAGTTACATCGTTACAAAGTTACATCGTTACAGAGTTACATTGTTGCAGAGTTACATCGTTACATCGTTACATCGTTGCAGAGTTACATTGTTGCAGAGTTACATCGTTACAGAGTTACATTGTTACATAGTTACATCGTTGTAGAGTTACATTGTTGCAGAGTTACATCGTTACAGCGTTACATCGTTACAGAGTTCCGGAGTTACATCGTTACATCGTTGCAGAGTTACATCGTTGCAGAGTTACAGAGTTACATCGTTACATCGTTACATCGTTGCAGAGTTGCAGAGTTACAGAGTTACATCGTTGCAGAGTTGCAGAGTTACAGAGTTACATCGTTGCAGAGTTGCAGAGTTACATCGTTACATCGTTGCAGAGTTACAGAGTTACATCGTTGCAGAGTTACAGAGTTACATCGTTGCAGAGTTACATCGTTACATCGTTACATCGTTGCAGAGTTGCAGAGTTACAGAGTTACATCGTTGCAGAGTTGCAGAGTTACAGAGTTACATCGTTGCAGAGTTACAGAGTTACATCGTTGCAGAGTTACAGAGTTACATCGTTGCAGAGTTACAGAGTTACATCGTTGCAGAGTTGCAGAGTTACAGAGTTACATCGTTGCAGAGTTACAGAGTTACATCGTTGCAGAGTTACAGAGTTACATCGTTGCAGAGTTGCAGAGTTACAGAGTTACATCGTTGCAGAGTTACAGAGTTACATCGTTGCAGAGTTACAGAGTTACATCGTTGCAGAGTTACATCGTTACATCGTTGCAGAGTTACAGAGTTACATCGTTACATCGTTGCAGAGTTACAGAGTTACATCGTTGCAGAGTTACATCGTTACATCGTTGCAGAGTTACAGAGTTACATCGTTGCAGAGTTACATCGTTGCAGAGTTACATCGTTGCAGAGTTACATTGTTACATAGTTACATCGTTGCAGAGTTACAGAGTTACATCGTTGCAGAGTTACATTGTTACATAGTTACATCGTTGCAGAGTTACAGAGTTACATCGTTGCAGAGTTACAGAGTTACATCGTTGCAGAGTTGCAGAGTTGCAGAGTTGCAGAGTTGCAGAGTTGCAGAGTTACAGAGTTACATCGTTACATCGTTGCAGAGTTACAGAGTTACATCGTTGCAGAGTTACATCGTTACATCGTTGCAGAGTTACATCGTTACATCGTTGCAGAGTTACATCGTTACATCGTTACATCGTTGCAGAGTTACAGAGTTACATCGTTGCAGAGTTACAGAGTTACATCGTTGCAGAGTTACATTGTTACATAGTTACATCGTTGCAGAGTTACAGAGTTACATCGTTGCAGAGTTACAGAGTTACATCGTTGCAGAGTTGCAGAGTTACAGAGTTACATCGTTGCAGAGTTTCATCGTTACAGAGTTACATTGTTACATAGTTACATCGTTGCAGAGTTACATTGTTGCAGAGTTACATCGTTACGGAGTTACATCGTTACGGAGTTACATCGTTACGGAGTTACATCGTTGCAGAGTTACAGAGTTACATCGTTGCAGAGTTACAGAGTTACATCGTTGCAGAGTTGCAGAGTTACAGAGTTACATCGTTGCAGAGTTGCAGAGTTACAGAGTTGCAGAGTTACAGAGTTACATCGTTGCAGAGTTACATCGTTGCAGAGTTAGAGTTACATCGTTGCAGAGTTACAGAGTTACATCGTTGCAGAGTTGCAGAGTTACAGAGTTACAGAGTTATATCGTTGCAGAGTTGCAGAGTTACATCGTTACATCGTTGCAGAGTTAGAGTTACATCGTTGCAGAGTTACAGAGTTACAGAGTTACAGAGTTGCAGAGTTACAGAGTTACATCGTTGCAGAGTTACAGAGTTACATCGTTGCAGTGTTACAGAGTTACATCGTTGCAGTGTTACAGAGTTACATCGTTGCAGAGTTGCAGAGTTACATCGTTGCAGAGTTACAGAGTTACATCGTTGCAGAGTTACATCGTTGCAGAGTTACATTGTTACATAGTTACATCGTTGCAGAGTTACAGAGTTACATCGTTGCAGAGTTACAGAGTTACATCGTTGCAGAGTTACAGAGTTACATCGTTGCAGAGTTACATCGTTGCAGAGTTGCAGAGTTGCAGAGTTGCAGAGTTGCAGAGTTGCAGAGTTACATCGTTGCAGAGTTACATCGTTGCAGAGTTACATCGTTGCAGAGTTGCAGAGTTGCAGAGTTACAGAGTTACAGAGTTACATCGTTGCAGAGTTACATCGTTGCAGAGTTACATCGTTGCAGAGTTACATCGTTGCAGAGTTACATCGTTACATCGTTGCAGAGTTACATTGTTACATAGTTACATCGTTGCAGAGTTACATTGTTGCAGAGTTACATCGTTACATCGTTGCAGAGTTACAGAGTTACATCGTTGCAGAGTTACGGAGTTACATCGTTACATCGTTACAGAGTTACATCGTTACAGAGTTACATCGTTACAGAGTTACATCGTTACAGAGTTACATCGTTACAGAGTTACATCGTTACATCGTTGCAGAGTTACATTGTTACATTGTTACAGAGTTACATCGTTACATCGTTGCAGAGTTACAGAGTTACATCGTTGCAGAGTTACATCGTTACATCGTTGCAGAGTTACATCGTTACATCGTTGCAGAGTTGCAGAGTTACATCGTTACATCGTTGCAGAGTTACATTGTTACAGAGTTACATCGTTACAGAGTTACATCGTTACAGAGTTACATTGTTGCAGAGTTACATCGTTGCAGAGTTACATCGTTACATCGTTACATCGTTGCAGAGTTACATTGTTGCAGAGTTACATCGTTACAGAGTTACATTGTTACATAGTTACATCGTTGTAGAGTTACATTGTTGCAGAGTTACATCGTTACAGCGTTACATCGTTACAGAGTTCCGGAGTTACATCGTTACATCGTTGCAGAGTTACATCGTTGCAGAGTTACAGAGTTACATCGTTGCAGAGTTACATCGTTACATCGTTGCAGAGTTACAGAGTTACATCGTTGCAGAGTTGCAGAGTTACAGAGTTACATCGTTGCAGAGTTGCAGAGTTACAGAGTTACATCGTTGCAGAGTTACAGAGTTACATCGTTGCAGAGTTACATCGTTACATCGTTACATCGTTGCAGAGTTGCAGAGTTACAGAGTTACATCGTTGCAGAGTTACATCGTTACATCGTTACATCGTTGCAGAGTTGCAGAGTTACAGAGTTACATCGTTGCAGAGTTGCAGAGTTACAGAGTTACATTGTTGCAGAGTTGCAGAGTTACAGAGTTACATCGTTGCAGAGTTACATCGTTACATCGTTGCAGAGTTGCAGAGTTACAGAGTTACATCGTTGCAGAGTTGCAGAGTTACAGAGTTACATCGTTGCAGAGTTGCAGAGTTACAGAGTTACATCGTTGCAGAGTTGCAGTTACAGAGTTACATCGTTGCAGAGTTGCAGAGTTACATCGTTACATCGTTGCAGAGTTAGAGTTACATCGTTGCAGAGTTACAGAGTTACATCGTTGCAGAGTTACAGAGTTACATCGTTGCAGAGTTACAGAGTTACATTGTTGCAGAGTTACAGAGTTACATCGTTACATCGTTGCAGAGTTACAGAGTTACATCGTTGCAGAGTTACATCGTTACATCGTTGCAGAGTTACAGAGTTACATCGTTGCAGAGTTACATCGTTGCAGAGTTACATCGTTGCAGAGTTACATTGTTACATAGTTACATCGTTGCAGAGTTGCAGAGTTACATCGTTACATCGTTGCAGAGTTACAGAGTTACATCGTTGCAGAGTTACATCGTTACATCGTTGCAGAGTTACAGAGTTACATCGTTACATAGTTACATCATTACATTGTTACAGAGTTACATCATTACATCGTTGCAGAGTTACAGAGTTACATCGTTACAGAGTTACATCGTTACAGAGTTACATCGTTACATCGTTGCAGAGTTACATCGTTACAGAGTTACATCGTTACAGAGTTACATTGTTGCAGAGTTACATCGTTGCAGAGTTACATCGTTACATCGTTACATCGTTGCAGAGTTACATTGTTGCAGAGTTACATCGTTACAGAGTTACATTGTTACATAGTTACATCGTTGTAGAGTTACATTGTTGCAGAGTTACATCGTTACAGCGTTACATCGTTACAGAGTTCCGGAGTTACATCGTTACATCGTTGCAGAGTTACATCGTTGCAGAGTTACAGAGTTACATCGTTACATCGTTACATCGTTGCAGAGTTGCAGAGTTACAGAGTTACATCGTTGCAGAGTTGCAGAGTTACAGAGTTACATCGTTGCAGAGTTGCAGAGTTACATCGTTACATCGTTGCAGAGTTACAGAGTTACATCGTTGCAGAGTTACAGAGTTACATCGTTGCAGAGTTACATCGTTACATCGTTACATCGTTGCAGAGTTGCAGAGTTACAGAGTTACATCGTTGCAGAGTTGCAGAGTTACAGAGTTACATCGTTGCAGAGTTACAGAGTTACATCGTTGCAGAGTTACAGAGTTACATCGTTGCAGAGTTACAGAGTTACATCGTTGCAGAGTTACAGAGTTACATCGTTGCAGAGTTGCAGAGTTACAGAGTTACATCGTTGCAGAGTTACAGAGTTACATCGTTGCAGAGTTACAGAGTTACATCGTTGCAGAGTTACAGAGTTACATCGTTGCAGAGTTACAGAGTTACATCGTTGCAGAGTTACAGAGTTACATCGTTGCAGAGTTGCAGAGTTACAGAGTTACATCGTTGCAGAGTTACAGAGTTACATCGTTGCAGAGTTACAGAGTTACATCGTTGCAGAGTTACATCGTTACATCGTTACATCGTTGCAGAGTTACAGAGTTACATCGTTGCAGAGTTACATCGTTACATCGTTGCAGAGTTACAGAGTTACATCGTTGCAGAGTTACATCGTTGCAGAGTTACATCGTTGCAGAGTTACATTGTTACATAGTTACATCGTTGCAGAGTTACAGAGTTACATCGTTGCAGAGTTACAGAGTTACAGAGTTACATCGTTGCAGAGTTGCAGAGTTGCAGAGTTACAGAGTTGCAGAGTTGCAGAGTTACAGAGTTACATCGTTACATCGTTGCAGAGTTACAGAGTTACATCGTTGCAGAGTTACATCGTTACATCGTTGCAGAGTTACAGAGTTACATCGTTGCAGAGTTACATTGTTACATAGTTACATCGTTGCAGAGTTACAGAGTTACATCGTTGCAGAGTTACAGAGTTACATCGTTGCAGAGTTGCAGAGTTACAGAGTTACATCGTTGCAGAGTTTCATCGTTACAGAGTTACATTGTTGCAGAGTTACATCGTTACGGAGTTACATCGTTACGGAGTTACATCGTTGCAGAGTTACAGAGTTACATCGTTGCAGAGTTACAGAGTTACATCGTTGCAGAGTTGCAGAGTTACAGAGTTACATCGTTGCAGAGTTGCAGAGTTACAGAGTTGCAGAGTTACAGAGTTACATCGTTGCAGAGTTACATCGTTGCAGAGTTAGAGTTACATCGTTGCAGAGTTACAGAGTTACATCGTTGCAGAGTTGCAGAGTTACAGAGTTACAGAGTTATATCGTTGCAGAGTTGCAGAGTTACATCGTTACATCGTTGCAGAGTTACAGAGTTACAGAGTTACAGAGTTGCAGAGTTACAGAGTTACATCGTTGCAGAGTTACAGAGTTACATCGTTGCAGTGTTACAGAGTTACATCGTTGCAGAGTTGCAGAGTTACATCGTTGCAGAGTTACAGAGTTACATCGTTGCAGAGTTACATCGTTGCAGAGTTACATTGTTACATAGTTACATTGTTGCAGAGTTACAGAGTTACATCGTTGCAGAGTTACATCGTTGCAGAGTTGCAGAGTTGCAGAGTTACATCGTTGCAGAGTTACATCGTTGCAGAGTTACAGAGTTACAGAGTTACATCGTTGCAGAGTTACATCGTTGCAGAGTTACATCGTTGCAGAGTTACATCGTTACATCGTTGCAGAGTTACATTGTTACATAGTTACATCGTTGCAGAGTTACATTGTTGCAGAGTTACATCGTTACATCGTTGCAGAGTTACAGAGTTACATCGTTGCAGAGTTACGGAGTTACATCGTTACAGAGTTACATCGTTACAGAGTTACATCGTTACAGAGTTACATCGTTACATCGTTGCAGAGTTACATCGTTACATCGTTACATTGTTACATTGTTACAGAGTTACATCGTTACATCGTTGCAGAGTTACAGAGTTACATCGTTGCAGAGTTACATCGTTACATCGTTGCAGAGTTACATCGTTACATCGTTGCAGAGTTGCAGAGTTACATCGTTACATCGTTGCAGAGTTACATTGTTACAGAGTTACATCGTTACAGAGTTACATCGTTACAGAGTTACATTGTTGCAGAGTTACATCGTTGCAGAGTTACATCGTTACATCGTTACATCGTTGCAGAGTTACATTGTTGCAGAGTTACATAGTTACAGAGTTACATTGTTACATAGTTACATCGTTGTAGAGTTACATTGTTGCAGAGTTACATCGTTACAGCGTTACATCGTTACAGAGTTCCGGAGTTACATCGTTACATCGTTGCAGAGTTACATCGTTGCAGAGTTACAGAGTTACATCGTTGCAGAGTTACATCGTTACATCGTTACATCGTTACATCGTTGCAGAGTTACAGAGTTACATCGTTGCAGAGTTGCAGAGTTACAGAGTTACATCGTTGCAGAGTTGCAGAGTTACATCGTTGCAGAGTTACAGAGTTACATCGTTGCAGAGTTACATCGTTACATCGTTACATCGTTGCAGAGTTGCAGAGTTACAGAGTTACATCGTTGCAGAGTTACATCGTTACATCGTTACATCGTTGCAGAGTTGCAGAGTTACATCGTTGCAGAGTTGCAGAGTTACAGAGTTACATCGTTGCAGAGTTGCAGAGTTACAGAGTTACATCGTTGCAGAGTTACATCGTTACATCGTTGCAGAGTTGCAGAGTTACAGAGTTACATCGTTGCAGAGTTGCAGAGTTACAGAGTTACATCGTTGCAGAGTTGCAGAGTTACAGAGTTACATCGTTGCAGAGTTACAGAGTTACATCGTTGCAGAGTTACATCGTTACATCGTTACATCGTTACATCGTTGCAGAGTTACAGAGTTACATCGTTGCAGAGTTACAGAGTTACATCGTTGCAGAGTTACATCGTTACATCGTTACATCGTTGCAGAGTTGCAGAGTTACAGAGTTACATCGTTGCAGAGTTGCAGAGTTACAGAGTTACATCGTTGCAGAGTTACAGAGTTACATCGTTGCAGAGTTACAGAGTTACATCGTTGCAGAGTTACAGAGTTACATCGTTGCAGAGTTACAGAGTTACATCGTTGCAGAGTTACAGAGTTACATCGTTGCAGAGTTACAGAGTTACATCGTTGCAGAGTTACAGAGTTACATCGTTGCAGAGTTACAGAGTTACATCGTTGCAGAGTTACAGAGTTACATCGTTGCAGAGTTGCAGAGTTACATCGTTGCAGAGTTGCAGAGTTGCAGAGTTACAGAGTTACATCGTTACATCGTTGCAGAGTTACAGAGTTACATCGTTGCAGAGTTACATCGTTGCAGAGTTACATCGTTGCAGAGTTACAGAGTTACATCGTTGCAGAGTTACATCGTTGCAGAGTTACATTGTTACATAGTTACATCGTTGCAGAGTTACAGAGTTACATTGTTACATAGTTACATCGTTGCAGAGTTACAGAGTTACATCGTTGCAGAGTTACAGAGTTACATCGTTGCAGAGTTGCAGAGTTACAGAGTTACATTGTTACATAGTTACATCGTTGCAGAGTTACAGAGTTACATCGTTGCAGAGTTACAGAGTTACATCGTTGCAGAGTTACAGAGTTACATCGTTGCAGAGTTGCAGAGTTACAGAGTTACATTGTTACATAGTTACAGAGTTACATTGTTACATAGTTACATCGTTGCAGAGTTACATTGTTGCAGAGTTACATCATTACGGAGTTACATCGTTACGGAGTTACATCGTTACGGAGTTACATCGTTACGGAGTTACATCGTTACGGAGTTACGGAGTTACATCGTTACATCGTTGCAGAGTTACATCGTTGCAGAGTTACAGAGTTACATCGTTGCAGAGTTACAGAGTTACATCGTTGCAGAGTTACAGAGTTACATCGTTGCAGAGTTACATTGTTACATAGTTACATCGTTGCAGAGTTACAGAGTTACATCGTTGCAGAGTTACATTGTTACATAGTTACATCGTTGCAGAGTTACAGAGTTACATCGTTGCAGAGTTACAGAGTTACATCGTTGCAGAGTTGCAGAGTTACAGAGTTACAGAGTTGCAGAGTTACAGAGTTACAGAGTTACAGAGTTACATCGTTGCAGAGTTGCAGAGTTACAGAGTTACAGAGTTACAGAGTTACAGAGTTACATCGTTGCAGAGTTACAGAGTTACATCGTTGCAGAGTTACATCGTTACATCGTTGCAGAGTTACAGAGTTACATCGTTGCAGAGTTACAGAGTTACATCGTTGCAGAGTTACATTGTTACATAGTTACATCGTTGCAGAGTTACAGAGTTACATCGTTGCAGAGTTACAGAGTTACATCGTTGCAGAGTTGCAGAGTTACAGAGTTACATTGTTACATAGTTACATCGTTGCAGAGTTACATTGTTGCAGAGTTACATCGTTACGGAGTTACATCGTTACGGAGTTACATCGTTACGGAGTTACATCGTTACGGAGTTACATCGTTACATCGTTGCAGAGTTACATCGTTGCAGAGTTACAGAGTTGCAGAGTTACAGAGTTACATCGTTGCAGAGTTGCAGAGTTACAGAGTTACATCGTTGCAGAGTTGCAGAGTTACAGAGTTGCAGAGTTACAGAGTTACATCGTTGCAGAGTTGCAGAGTTACATCGTTGCAGAGTTACAGAGTTACATCGTTGCAGAGTTGCAGAGTTACAGAGTTACATCGTTGCAGAGTTGCAGAGTTACATCGTTGCAGAGTTACAGAGTTACATCGTTGCAGAGTTGCAGAGTTACATCGTTGCAGAGTTACAGAGTTACATCGTTGCAGAGTTACAGAGTTACATCGTTGCAGAGTTACAGAGTTACATCGTTGCAGAGTTGCAGAGTTACAGAGTTACAGAGTTATATCGTTGCAGAGTTGCAGAGTTACATCGTTACATCGTTGCAGAGTTAGAGTTACATCGTTGCAGAGTTACAGAGTTACATCGTTGCAGAGTTGCAGAGTTACATCGTTGCAGAGTTGCAGAGTTACAGAGTTGCAGAGTTACATCGTTGCAGAGTTACATTGTTACATAGTTACATCGTTGCAGAGTTACAGAGTTACATCGTTGCAGAGTTACATCGTTGCAGAGTTGCAGAGTTACATCGTTGCAGAGTTACAGAGTTACATCGTTGCAGAGTTACAGAGTTACATCGTTGCAGAGTTACAGAGTTACATCGTTGCAGTTATATCGTTGCAGAGTTACATTGTTACATAGTTACATCGTTGCAGAGTTACAGAGTTACATCGTTGCAGAGTTACATCGTTGCAGAGTTGCAGAGTTACATCGTTGCAGAGTTACATCGTTGCAGAGTTACAGAGTTACATCGTTGCAGAGTTACATCGTTGCAGAGTTACATCGTTACATCGTTGCAGAGTTACATTGTTACATAGTTACATCGTTGCAGAGTTACATTGTTGCAGAGTTACATCGTTACATCGTTGCAGAGTTACAGAGTTACATCGTTGCAGAGTTACGGAGTTACATCGTTACAGAGTTACATCGTTACAGAGTTACATCGTTACATCGTTACAGAGTTACATCGTTACATCGTTACATTGTTACAGAGTTACATCGTTACATCGTTACAGAGTTACATCGTTACAGAGTTACATCGTTACAGAGTTACATCGTTACAGAGTTACATCGTTACAGAGTTACATCGTTACATTGTTACATTGTTACAGAGTTACATCGTTGCAGAGTTACGGAGTTACATCGTTACAGAGTTACATCGTTACAGAGTTACATCGTTACATCGTTACAGAGTTACATCGTTACATCGTTACATTGTTACAGAGTTACATCGTTACATCGTTACAGAGTTACATCGTTACAGAGTTACATCGTTACAGAGTTACATCGTTACAGAGTTACATCGTTACAGAGTTACATCGTTACATTGTTACATTGTTACAGAGTTACATCGTTACATCGTTGCAGAGTTACAGAGTTACATCGTTGCAGAGTTACATCGTTACATCGTTGCAGAGTTACATCGTTACATTGTTACATTGTTACAGAGTTACATCGTTACATCGTTGCAGAGTTACAGAGTTACATCGTTGCAGAGTTACATCGTTACATCGTTGCAGAGTTACATCGTTACATCGTTGCAGAGTTACAGGGTTACATCGTTGCAGAGTTGCAGAGTTACATCGTTACATTGTTACAGAGTTACATCGTTACATCGTTACAGAGTTACATCGTTACAGAGTTACATCGTTACAGAGTTACATCGTTACAGAGTTACATCGTTACATTGTTACATTGTTACAGAGTTACATCGTTACATCGTTGCAGAGTTACAGAGTTACATCGTTGCAGAGTTACATCGTTACATCGTTGCAGAGTTACATCGTTACATTGTTACATTGTTACAGAGTTACATCGTTACATCGTTGCAGAGTTACAGAGTTACATCGTTGCAGAGTTACATCGTTACATCGTTGCAGAGTTACATCGTTACATCGTTGCAGAGTTACAGGGTTACATCGTTGCAGAGTTGCAGAGTTACATCGTTACATCGTTACATCGTTGCAGAGTTATGGAGTTACATCGTTACATCGTTGCAGAGTTACAGAGTTACATCGTTGCAGAGTTACAGAGTTACATCGTTGCAGAGTTACATCGTTACATCGTTGCAGAGTTACAGGGTTACATCGTTGCAGAGTTGCAGAGTTACATCGTTACATCGTTGCAGAGTTACGGAGTTACATCGTTACATCGTTGCAGAGTTACGGAGTTACATCGTTACATCGTTGCAGAGTTACAGAGTTACATCGTTGCAGCGTTACAGAGTTACATCGTTACATCGTTACATCGTTGCAGAGTTGCAGAGTTACATCGTTACATCGTTACATCGTTACATCGTTGCAGAGTTACATCGTTGCAGAGTTACATCGTTACAGAGTTACATCGTTGCAGAGTTGCAGAGTTACATCGTTACATCGTTGCAGAGTTACAGAGTTACATTGTTACAGAGTTGCAGAGTTACATCGTTACATTGTTAATACGGTTGAAATAAGACATATGTCCTTTCTTTTTATTTCCTTTTACTGATAACAGCTAATAGTAACTGTTAATATTATTTTCTTCTAAAAAAGCATCTAACCCTTTTTTGAAGCTGTCAGCGGTTGATGCTGTAACAAGCTTCTGTGGGAGGCTATTCCATAGATTTATAGTTCTTATGGTAAAGTATGATTGTCACATCTGGAGACTGAATTTCTTTTTTTCCAGTCGAAGAGAGCGCCCCCTTGTTTTTAGAGAGGATTTTACCCCAAATAGTAAATAGAAATAGTAAATAGAATAGTAAATAGAAAATAGTGTTCTCCCATATTTTTTGTATTGGCCATTTATATATTTATACAAGTTAATCATGTCCCCCCTCAGTCGTCTTTTCTGAAGACTAAATAGATTTAATTCCTGTAATCTTTCCTCATAACAGGCAGGCTGATTCATTACTAGCGCCAGGTAACGGCAGATGAGTGTCTGTACAGTGGCACTAGGAGCGACCGCTAGTGGTTGCTCTGATTGGCCGTGAGTCACTATTACATAGTGCCTCAGTCGCTGTAGCAACATTGCCGGCATTGATGAATTTGATGTGTGAGTTGCTATAACCCCCGTACAGCACTATATGGGAGCGACTTAAACCATTTTCATCAAAAAAACAGCCTCACACAGCACCGGCGCTCAAACCTGGTCGCTGTAACCCAGGGTGTGTGATTAAAGTCTGTTTTTGAACACATATCCACCGGTAACAAACCAAAAACATATGGAATTACATTGTGACATTAACACTTTAATACCAGACCTATAATGACAATTCTGCATAAAAATATAAAAAAATCAAAAAACGTTTTCAAAAATGACATTTAATAGACCAGGAGAGGTGACACATTGATTTGATTAAAAACATGAAAACAATAAAAAGAAAACCCTGTTTAAAGTGAAGAAAAGTATTGTCCATTGAAATGTATGGGAGAGCGACAGGTAGCGACAGGTAATACCTGGCGCTCTGGAAGCTAGAGCGCTGCCGGGATCCGCTGAGCCGCTGTGATGATGAATCCGTCGCTACGTGACGCTGTAAGAGGCGCTCACCAGAATAGCCTTCATACATGTGGTATTGCGTACAGCGCCCAGCGTTCATCTGCCGCTACCTGTCGCTATCACTTGGTGAATAAAGCCCTAAGATCCTTCATTCCCCTTATTAGTTTGGTGGCTCTTCTCTGCACCCTTTCCATAGTCAGAGCGTCCTTTCTATGAATGGTGCCCAGAACTGGACGGCATATTCCAGGTGCCAGTGCCTTGTAAAGAGGCAACATTACATCCCTATCCTATGATTCCAGGCCTCTATTAATACATGATAATATCTTGTTGGAGTGCTCCTTTAAGCAGAGAGGAATAGCGTCTCCTGAGATTGGCTTTCCTGGCGCGGTCTTATTATTATTCGCTGGCGGCGTGCGCTGCCTGTAGATTTTGCACTTATCCTGTTATTGCAGGGAAGTCAGGCATGTGTCTCTCTTGTGTGATTTCATTCCCATCTCCCTATGACAGGAGATATGTGGGTGATGTTTATGAGAATGTTTGTCGCCTCACCCGCTAAGCCCCGGATTTGTCACATGCGTCGCCTCTCCCGCGCCTCTATATCATGGAAGGGCTTTACATTGAAACTTGATCTCGCCTGCTCGCCTTGGAGTTATATCCTCTTATTGCTTTACATGAAGAGCCTCCCATGCTGAATTCATTCACAGCCACTGGCAATGGCCTCCCTCTACCATTGGGCACTGGTGGGTAGGGATGAGCGAACCGGTTCGGACGAACCGGAATTCGCTCCGAATTTCAGGGAAAATTCGATTCAACACGAACCCGAATTGTTTTTGGTTTGTGCCGATCGAATTTTCCCTGAAATAAAAAAAAAAAAATGCCGGCATGGTGGGAGCGGGAGGCCGGCTACGCTCTCAGCTGTCATCAGAGGACGCGTCATCAGAGGGCGCCTGAGAGCGGTGCCGGCCTCCACGCTCCGACCATGCAGGTAAGTGTTTGCTTTTTAAAAAAATGCCGGTATGGTGGGAGCGGGCAGGCCGGCTGCGCTATCAGCGGGCCAGCTTCCTTCCGCCGCCCGCTGACAGCGTAGCCGGCCTGCCCGCTCCCACCATGTCGGCATTTTTTTTTTTTTTTTTCAGGGAAAATTCGATCGGCACGAACCAAAAAAGATTCGGGTTTGTGCCGAATCGAATTTTCCCTGAAATTCGGAGCGAATTCCGGTTCGTCCGAACCGGTTCGCTCATCCCTAATGAAGAGCTTCCCATGCTGAATTCATTCACTGCCACTGGCAATGGCCTCCCTCTACCATTGGGCACTGGTGGGCACCATGACTAGGGCCCGCGGAAGTTTAGGGACAATACTTAAACCGGACCTTCAGCATAATTTAATGAAAAGTCTAAACCCTAAAAAAAAAATTCCCCAGCATCTAAAATTAATATAATTTACATTTTAGCCACTTACTTATTATTCTTTCCCTCACCGGGCTGCAACTCTGTTCAGGACTCTAGGAGAAGCATCACATACTGAGCAGAGGAGAGCGGGATAAAGTACAGGGGGTGGGGTTATAGCTGTGCTTTGCATAGACAGAGCAGAGCTGGCGTCTGGGAAAGGTCAGCAATCCCAGAATGCAGAGCGACACAGTCAGAAGACACTTCCTGTTTGCAGGCTGCCTGATGCTCCATGAGCTGGCATCTTGGATGTTTAAAGGCTCATAACATGCAGTAGATGCAGGTAGGATGATTTTTAATGTGAGTGATCTGTATGTACAGGGTGTGGGAAACTTATAAGATAGGCTCTTATTCAGAGTGAGGGTCCGGATTAATGTGAGCAATCTGTATGTACAGGGTGTGGGAAACTTATAAGATAGGCTCTTATTCAGGGTGAGGGTCCGGATTAATGTGAGCAATCTGTATGTACAGGGTGTGGGAAACTTATAAGATATGCTCTTATTCAGAGTGAAGGACGCTTTAAAGGGATTTTTCACTCAAACAACAAAAAAAGAGTGAGAGGCAGCAGGTCTTCCCTACTGTGTTGTAGATGGCCGGGGCCGGGGCAGAAGGGGAAACATGTCCACATCCCCCCCAGCCCCTTTCTGCCCCCTCAGACACACGTCGTGCTATCAGAGCTCTTGTTTCCCAACGTGTATCCACCCACTAGCCTTAGGCCCTCAGTGCAGTGCCCCCTCCTTCCCACCGATGCCAGGAGAGAGCAATGGTAATCCCAGTGCAGTGCACCCTCCTCTCTGCTCCTGGCCAGCGCCCCCCCCCCCCCCCCCGGCGGTGCCCCCCTACTGTCAGAGACCTGTTTGGGAGTGCGCACATGGGCATTTATGAATGCATGCATGGACATTTGAGATTGCGCACATGCACTTTGGGGGTGCACTCATGCATGTTTAGAAATGCGTGCATGCACTTTGAGATGCATGGTTGGGAACGCGTGCATGGATGTTTGAGATTGCGCACATGCACTTTGGGGGTGCACTCATGCATGTTTGGAATTGTTGGCTAGCGCTTTGGGAGGGTGCACACAATCATGTTCGGGGGTGCATGCATGCATGTTTAGGTGTGCTTGCATGCGCTTTGGGAGGGTGCACATGCACATTGGAAGTGCATGCATGCATGTTTGGGAGTGCTCACAATGCCGATTGCAATTGAGGCGGCCATGTGTGTCTCGAAGTGCTGGACTAGGCTCCAATGTCACCTAGCAACAGGGGGAGAGGGGAGAAGCACAGCCAGGCATCTTTCTGACCCCGCCTATTATGCTGATTATTATGCAGCATCACAGTTTCAATGGCCACGCCCACTTTTTTTCAGAATAGAAATCATGAGGTGAACCTGTAAACCTCTATCTCGGATATTTCTTTTTCAATTTAAAAATGGAAAACCGTTTAGGACAGTGTGACCCAAAACAATTACTTTTGTCAGGTTTTTGGTGTTCTGTTTTATAGTTTTACAGTTTTCCTCTCCTGGAATGTAAAATAAACCTGTGTTAGGACTGTGCCCCCAGACCTGGAATTTCCAGCACATTAATTCCTGTGGCTCTGTCTTGGTAAAGTAGGTGCGGCTTTCCTGTCCTTTAGTTAATCTCTTAGTAAACAAAGCAGCAGAAATGACCTCCCCAGGCGAGAATGCTGCCTGTAACCATTTAGTTACTGGAACACAAGACTGTGACCCTCCCATCTGAAGAGGTTGAATGAATGCAGATGGGGTTAAACCTGTAGTCTCTGCCTCAGCCATGTTAGAAAGCCAGAGTCAGGAAGTTTCTGAAGTGTACATCAGAACACACACTACTTTGGTGTACATTGCTAAGGCGAACCTGTTGTTGCTAAGACAAACAAAAAGAAATGAGCTATTATATACACACAATAATGGAAACTTTTAAAAATGCCATTGAAAGTGGAATTACCCTTGTCCAGGAACACGCAAAATTATTCCTATTGTGTACACATACACGTGGCAATGGTTCTCATTTTATTCCTTTTTGGTAACAAAGCTAATATTTGTATTATGTATTATTATTATGTATATTTGTATTATTATGCTAATAATTATAAATGAAAGTTTCACCTCATGTTGTGTTGTCCCCTGTGATGGGAGTGATACAAGCATATTGTGTGCATTGCATTGGAGTGAGCTGGGATTGTATCACTAAGAGAAATAAATTCCCCTTCCTTTCGCTGATCTACCAGACAATTGACTTTTACGTTTAACTAGTCAATCCCTTTAAAGTGAACCAAAACCGAGGATTTTGACTATCCTGGGTTTTGGTCCTTTCCCCCCAGGCGCCCTGATCGGGGGCACCCTGATCTGTGAAACCCCCCAGATCGCCGGTGTCAACTCACCTCCTCCCGATCCTACGGCGCATGTGTGGCCGCTCGTCCAATCATCACGCTAGGAGCTGCTGACATCACGCCATCTAAGGCTTCGTCTAAGGCCAGCAGCTCCGAGCGAGCTGATGGCCGCATCCCCTGCTACCCCTGCGGCCATGGCTCATCCCAATTTTGGATGCCTCAGGGGGAGGGAATCGATCGGCGTGGGTTTTGGTCCACTTTAATAGAACAAAATGTACCTCACCTACAGCAATTCCAGCATGAAATCATGGACCCTGTCCCTTGGTGCTCTCTGTGTGAGTGAGCAAGGCAAATCAAAATGGTCCAGCAGATGTCTCTGACCACAGCAGAGCATGCTCAATACTCCTAAATCTAATCCATGAGATGCCACGACCCAGAAATTGAGGCAAAGAAATCAGTTTCGCCTAGAATACACGAGGAAACACTATTGTTTCACTGCACCAACCAAGATAAAAAGGTAGTAAATTGGTGTGCGATAATCCTATGAGGCAATGTACATCATACAAACACATATGTGGGGAAAGCTCCCCACAGCCACATGAACAGAACTACAGCGCCACCTGCTGATCTGACTCTACAAATACTATATTATACTGTGTGGTAAGGTGCAAGGTGCCGTCATCGACGGTAGGTATGTGGCACCAAGGTACCTGGCCTTGGTGCAGTAAAGCTGTATAGTTTCTCCAGCATCAGCTGCTAATAGGTTAGTATAGCCGAAAGGCTAACCCGGGACGGCTTTACTGGGATGGAGTAGAGCAGGGTGGGACTCCATCCCCTACCCAGGTCCGGGTTTTGCGGGCCGCATAAATAGCCTGGGGAGTCAGTTGTGCACTGGCTGTGTCTATAGCTCACTTGGGGAGTGAGACTCTGTGTGCCTGGCTGGAAGCTCTTATACAGGCTATTTCATGTGGACCCGAGGTGGATTCGGCTGCAAGTGTGCAAGCTTGGACTAAAACTAAGAAAGGCCGTTGCCTGTCTGATGCAATACTATGGCATTTTTCCTGAAAAGGTGATGTAACCCAAAAAGGATATTTTATGTTATGGACTTTATGTGTGAATAAACACGGACTTTACTTTGAACTTTTCGCCTCTGAGCCTCTATACTGCTGACATCCTGCTGTCTACCAGAGCTGATCCTCACAACTGATAATGGACATACAAACACGATTAAAAACCATTAAAAAACATAGAATACAAACATGACATCATAATTATGTAGAGCACTTTACCAGGTATATCCTTAAATCCTCATAATAAACACAATTGATATATTGACCCCTCTTGTTTCCAATAATTAATAATAATAATTAATAATCTTAATGGGAACTTGAGGCTTTCCCCACGTATGTGTTGTATGTGTATGTGTAAAATACATGAGGCATTTACATACAAGCAGAGGTTTTCAGGTGCTTTGAAATGGCTTATGATTTACTCATCCCAAGGCGGGAGAAAGTTAGTGTGTGTCCAGACAGGGGGCTTTAACTTATGTGTAGTAAATTCAAAACAGGAGCAAAAGATTAAAATATAGAAGTGAACAAGTCCTGATTTGGGATGCCCTGCTGTGGGAAACCCCTGTGGGATCATCAGTATACTCACTGGCAATCTGATGGCTTATGCACAGGCTTTGGACCAATCAGCACTGTGATGTAATAGGGGTTCACACAGCGATAGAGAATTGGCCGGCCATGGGGACTCCAGTGCTGGCTAAAATAGTTTATAACAACATACCACAAGGTTAACTGTGGGACTGGCAGCTCAAAGCCTCATAGCCATTGCAACATATTAATTAATTTAATGGTATCAAAATATGGCGCACACGGATATACAGACAAATTTCATAGACATTAAAAAACAAATGTGCAAAAATAAAAATAAAAAGCAAAAAAAAAATATTTTTGCACATTTGTTTTTTAATGTCTATGAAATTTGTCTGTATATCCGTGTGCGCCATATTTTGATACCATTAAATTAATTAATATGTTGCAATGGCTATGAGGCTTTGAGCTGCCAGTCCCACAGTTAACCTTGTGGTGTGTTGTTATAAAGTGTTGAAAATTGGTTAGTGGGACGCCAGCGTTGGCTGGCAGAGCACAGGCAAGTATATTGTAGGTCTCCCTATCCTTTTATTGTTGCTGGCTAAAATAGGTTTTGTTAATATAAACACAGAGCAAGCTAGATTGAATAAAACAAAACAAAAGTCCCAATTTTTAATCCTTCAAAGGTGCTATAGTGCTCAATATAACTATGTCCCACGGTGCATGCACTCCACGCAAAATTGTGCAAAGGAATCCTCCACCAATCGTGCAAACTCTTACCAACTTTAAGTAGGCAATGCGCTTAAAATTGATTTTACACGGCGTTGTTGCCAATTCTGATGTAATCCACTTTTAAATAAACGCTTATCCAGCAATGCTTCCACACTTCAACCCTCCAGCATTTACAGATGTCACAAAGGTACTATTTCCATACAGCCCTCCGCTGTGCAATCTCTCTTTTCCAGGCAAATCTCAGGGGGTGACATACATGGAGAAGCAGAAAGCCCAAAATAGTGTAATATTGCAAAAACTATAACTTTAATAAAAAGATCCAAATCCACTCACAATCCAATCCCCGGTGGCGAGCGGTAGATTCTTCAGAGCTTTTTGGAGTTTTTAAAGAAACCCTTTGGACATTTTATTCACTTTTATGGGATCGCCCTTTTATTGGACCGAATGGGGATTGTCTGATTCCAGGATCGGTGAGATTACAACTGTATCTCAATGCTGATTATTTTACTTGTCTTGTGAGTGGATTTGGATCTTTTTATTAAAGTTATAGTTTTTGCAATATTACACTATTTTGGGCTTTCTGCTTCTCCATGTATGTCACCCCCTGAGATTTGCCTGGAAAAGAGAGATTGCACAGCGGAAGGCTGTATGGAAATAGTACCTTTGTGACATCTGTAAATGCTGGAGGGTTGAAGTGTGGAAGCATTGCTGGATAAGCGTTTATTTAAAAGTGGATTACATCAGAATTGGCAACAACGCCGTGTAAAATCAATTTTAAGCGCATTGCCTACTTAAAGTTGGTAAGAGTTTGCACGATTGGTGGAGGATTCCTTTGCACAATTTTGCGTGGAGTGCATGCACCGTGGGACATAGTTATATTGAGCACTATAGCACCTTTGAAGGATTAAAAATTGGGACTTTTGTTTTGTTTTATTCAATCTAGCTTGCTCTGTGTTTATATTAACATTTTATTTGTGTTCTTTTTGGGGTTGAGGACATTTCACGTTGAGCATTATTTATCACATGTATTCATTGATTTTTTATTTGGGAAATTGCTAGCGCGGGCCTGTATACCAATAGTTCCACTGTTAAAATAGGTTTTGGTCCACTTTAAAGTCGACCAATACCCACGGCCAATCGATTCCCTCCCCCAGGGCATCTAAATTCGGGATTCCCCGCTGTGTGAGCCCCCCTAGGTCACCCATACACTTACCTTGTTTCCCGGTCCAACGGCGTATGCACGAAACGCACCTGCAACCCCGCTATCCCTCTAGCAGGATGCATGCTCACACCAGGCATTTGAATGACCATTGAATGGCCGGCGCACTCCTTGTTAGAGGGTAGCAGGGGATGCAGCCGTCAGCGCACTCTGAGCCGGTGGCCTTAGATGAAGGCTGATTGGAGGAGCTGTGGCACATGGCCGCACATGCGCTGTAGGACCGGGAAGAGGTGAGTTGGCTTCAGCAATCTGGGGGGTTTCATGCAGGGGGAAAGGACCAAAAGCCAGGATAGTCACAATTTAAGGGGTGACTCCCAACACCCCATTACAAAGAGTTTAGGTTGGTGCTTTGTACAGTGGCGCAGCTTGCACACCAAAAGGCCGGCCATGGCCATTTTACATCAGCATTTTTTTTGCAGTAAAACATTATTTTGCCCATATACTATATATATATTTTTATTTTTAAAATAAAGAAATGATAAAATAGCAATAAAAACAGCAACAGAAACATTTTACTTTATATATATATATATATATTATTGTATTAAATAGTTACTGATACAAATCGCTATAAAATGTATATAATTCAGCTACAGCGCCAATATTCCACCTGCAGGGGGCAGTAGTTTCCACACTATGTTTTCAGGCAGCACTGAAGCAGATGAGATACGCCGAGCATCAGGTATTTATTTAAATGTCATAATGAAAGAGGTCCTGCCATTCATCTATATAAAGTGCTCTCTGGAAAGGGCCCTCAGATTACCGCGCCACGGCCCCTGACGGCACCCGTGCATGTGATTTAGCGACTTGCGCTATGTCACATTCATAATGTGTTCTCAGCAAATCCTTCCAATTAATATTTCCTGTGACTTCAATTCTCTCACACACAGAAAATATAAAACAAACTGAAGGACGTGTAAAGAGAAGGAAGGCGCTGAGGACTGGCTCACACTGATTACACGTCTGATCATTTCTCAGCAGAGAAAGAGGCTGAGACAGCGAGGATTTCATTAGGTCCCATGGGGCAAGATCACGCCGGATCTGTCGCAGCACCGCGCTTTCCCATCCAACGTGATGTATTTTATAAGTGATTTATCCCTCTGTTCCTGACTGTAATATCAACATAACACATGCAAATGCCAACGCATTAAAACGTCCACACATAAAACATGCCAACACACCAAACATTTCAACGCACCAAACATTTCAACACACCAAACATGCCAACGCACCACCAAAACATGTCTACACACCAAAACAGGTCTACACATAAAAAATGCCAACACACCAAACATGCCAACACACCGAAACATGCCAACACACCGAAACATGCCAACACACCAAACATGCCAACACACCGAAACATGCCAACACACCAAACATGCCAACACACCAAAACATGCCAACGCACCAAAACATGCCAACGCACCAAACATGCCAACACACCAAAACATGCCAACGCACCAAACATGCCAACACACCAAAACATGCCAACGCACCAAAACATGCCAACACACCAAAACATGCCTATGCACCAAAACATGCCTATGCACCAAACATGCCTATGCACCAAACATGCCTACGCACCAAACATGCCTACGCACGAAAACATACCTACGCACGAAAACATACCTACGCACCAAAACATACCTACGCACCAAACATGCCTATGCACCAAACATGCCTACGCACCAAACCATGCTTACGCACCAAACATGCCTACGCACCAAACTATGCCTACGCACCAAACATGCCTACGCACCAAAACATGCCTACGCACCAAACATGCCTATGCACCAAACATGCCTACGCACCAAACATGCCTATGCACCAAACATGCCTATGCACCAAAACATGCCTACGCACCAAAACATGCCTACGCACCAAACATGCCTACGCACCAAACATGTCTATGCACCAAAACATGTCTAAACACCAAACATGTCTAAACACCAAACATGTCAACACACAAAAGCATGCCAACACACCAAACATTTCTATGTGTCTACGCACCAAACATTTTTACATGGCAACACACCAAACATGGCAACATATCAAAACAGGCCAATATACCAAACATGTCTACTGTATGGTGGCCAAGTGATTTCTCCCTCTGTTCCTTCACTGTAATATCTACATAACACATGCAAATGCCAACGCACCAAACATGTCCACACATAAAATATGCCAACATGTCTACACCAAAACATGTCTACACATCAAAACATGTCTACACACCTCTGTTCCTGCACGCACCTGAACCCTGAATGCTCAGCTCTGTTCCTTCACACACCTGAAATCTGAATGCTCAGCTCTGTTCCTGCACACACCTGAACCCTGAATGCTCAGCTCTGTTCCTGCACACACCTGAACCCTGAATGCTCAGCTCTGTTCCTGCACACACCTGAAATCTGAATGCTCAGCTCTGTTCCTGCAAGCACCTGAAATCTGAATGGCCAGCTCTGTTCCTGCACACACCTGAAATCTGAATGGCCAGCTCTGTTCCTGCACACACCTGAAATCTGAATGGCCAGCTCTGTTCCTGCACACACCTGAAATTTGAATGGCCAGCTCTGTTCCTGCACGCACCTGAAATCTGAATGGCCAGCTCTGTTCCTGCACACACCTGAAATCTGAATGGCCAGCTCTGTTCCTGCACACACCTGAACCCTGAATGCTCAGCTCTGTTCCTGCACACACCTGAAATCTGAATGGCCAGCTCTGTTCCTGCACACACCTGAAATCTGAATGGCCAGCTCTGTTTCTGCACTTACCTGGACTCTGAGCTTCTTGGCTCTGTTCCTGCACGCACCTGAACCCTGAATGCTCAGCTCTGTTCCTGCACACACCTGAAATCTGAATGCTCAGCTCTGTTCCTGCAAGCACCTGAAATCTGAATGGCCAGCTCTGTTCCTGCACACACCTGAAATCTGAATGGCCAGCTCTGTTCCTGCACACACCTGAAATCTGAATGGCCAGCTCTGTTCCTGCACACACCTGAAATTTGAATGGCCAGCTCTGTTCCTGCACGCACCTGAAATCTGAATGGCCAGCTCTGTTCCTGCACACACCTGAAATCTGAATGGCCAGCTCTGTTCCTGCACACACCTGAACCCTGAATGCTCAGCTCTGTTCCTGCACACACCTGAAATCTGAATGGCCAGCTCTGTTCCTGCACACACCTGAAATCTGAATGGCCAGCTCTGTTTCTGCACTTACCTGGACTCTGAGCTTCTTGGCTCTGTTCCTGCACGCACCTGAACCCTGAATGCTCAGCTCTGTTCCTGCACACACCTGAACCCTGAATGCTCAGCTCTGTTCCTGCACACACCTGAACCCTGAATGCTCAGCTCTGTTCCTGCACACACCTGAACCCTGAATGCTCAGCTCTGTTCCTGCACACACCTGAAATCTGAATGGCCAGCTCTGTTCCTGCACACACCTGAAATCTGAATGGCCAGCTCTGTTCCTGCACACACCTGAAATCTGAATGGCCAGCTCTGTTCCTGCACACACCTGAAATCTGAATGGCCAGCTCTGTTCCTGCACACACCTGAAATCTGAATGGCCAGCTCTGTTCCTGCACACACCTGAAATCTGAATGGCCAGCTCTGTTTCTGCACTTACCTGGACTCTGAGCTTCTTGGCTCTGTTCCTGCAGGCACTCCATACCGAACTCTGGTCTCACCATTTGTTGGTGGCAGTTGTGGGACCCCCACCTGTCTGGAGCACAGTCCATCTCCTCTTGCGGGAAGCCCTGGCAAAGAACACTTGCTGGGAGACTCCCGACTCTGAAGCTGCCTTGTGGTGTAGTACTGCAGACATTCCCTGCTGGCCTCCTTCCAGCTCAGCTAGTGTTAGCCTGTCTTGTCGTTTAGCTCCTGAGTCCCAGCTCGGCTCACTGGAACTTGCAGTTCAATAATACCTGACACTCTGGCCTTCCCTTCTGCTGTGTTTCCCCTGTAATTGCTATCAGGGGAAGCCACAGGTGGTACTACTGGAAGTAGTCTGTGTCTACATCGGCCGATCCACAACAAGGTACATGGCACCAGAACACCAAACATGCCTACACACCAAGAGAAGGGAATTCCGGCTACCACTCTATTCAAACTTGCCTTTAATCCAATAGTTAAAATGTTCAAAAGGAAATAACCAATGCTGCAAATCGAGCCCGCGGAGTGTTTCGAAACGTGATGCAGTATGTTTTACTTAAGGGTGGACCCGAAGAATGATTTCCAAGGTGCTCCAGTCTGCCACTATTTACCTGCTAGGCCACAATATCTTTTCATTTGATGGGGTTTTCTATCCATGTGTGGGGCACTATTCTATTGTCAACCTTTTATGGGTTGGTGGGAGGAGACTATCTTTAGAGATAGAAACACCTCTTAAAGTTCATCCTGTGGTATGGAAGCTTTATAGATGTTTGATTTTATCTGGGAAAAAAAAACAGAACAGAAACATAAGGAGTTCCAGCTGTCAGAACCCAGGATTTTAACTATCCCGGAAATTGTTCGGTGCCCCGGGGGCATCCTGACTTGGGATGCCATGCTCTGTGAAACCCCCAGAATGCCCAGTACAACTCACCTCTTTCTAGGTCAACATCCAGTTTGCAATGACTATGCCATTTGGCAAACGGCTCCAATTTACTTTAGTGGGGAGTGAGTGTGGCCACATTTCAAGTGGCGCGTGCTTCCACCCAAGCCTATCTAAATGGCTGGGGTGGGAATGCGTGCTTAGCCGGTGGAGGCAGGGAATACAGCAGCTTTCGCTCCCAATTGTAAACAATCAGAGCCGTTTTACATAGGCACTTATTAGACGAGAGCCCATGCATGCGTTGCTGGATCGGGGAAAAGGTAATCTTTACTGGCGATCTGGGGTGTTTCACACTGCGGGGCATCCCAATTCCGGATGCCCCAGGGGGAAGGCCAGCGGCAATCTCCAGGAATCCACAAATTTCTAAAAACAAAAAAAGCTTGTTTCATAGTCTCCCCATCTAGATAATCTCTCAATTCATATAATACCACCTTAGTCCATATAAATAACACACTACCTCCCAGCCTAGATAAATACCTGCACAAGTTATTGCCTCCTTAATCCATATAATACCCCCAGGTCCACTGACTATCCTCTTAATCTATGGCATACCCCCCAGCTGAGTTATAACCAGCAAATGTAAACTTTTTACTTTTAAAATAATATAATAGACCCATCAGATCCCTGCTCTTGGTGCACCCCAAAAACATCCCTGTGTACCCCTGGGATACATTTACCGCAGTTACCGCACTTTCCATTTGCTAAATATCTCCACCTAGGTGGTACGTATGGGTTGTCAGCAAGTAAATTGGTAAAAGTTGTGTGTACTCAAAATGCATGCAAAGAATGTACAAAAGGGCCGCACCAACTGCTATCAGATTGATCTATATCAGTGTGCTGTGCTCAGTGCTGGTGTGTGAACCAATTATAGTCAAATAATAACAAAACCGGGGTCCCACAAACCCCAGATACATCACACCACCCCAGAGCAAAAATAGCACCACTGAGGGTATGCAAAAATAGTAATCTTTATTTAGTTTACACTATTTACATCTACATATATACATAAGACATCTTAAAAAATCCACTAAAAAACATATAACAAGGACAATCTTTAGGAAGGAGGAGGGACAGTGTATTCGCTCAATTCAATAACATCAATCACATCAATCACATGTAACCCAGTCGCTTGCTAAATCCATAAAGCCGGCTCTACCTGCCCCTTAGGATGTAACCTGATCATACAATAATAAAATATGGATATGCCTACACTGGTTAAAGCCCCAAAGATATATATAAATGTGCAAAATGTGTATATAATTACCCCGTAACAAAGTATTACATAATAAATTGAAATTACTCAATTACTCAATCAAAATACTCAAAATGCATATACATTAGTTCTCATTACCATTTGGAGAAGTTTGCTACTTATAAAGAAAGTCAGGGTTGGGTAATCTGGGCAGATCAGGCTTGGAAACAGATCAGTCCGCAACCTGGCAAAGTACCACCAGATAGGATCTCGAGTACAATCAGTGGTTAAGAACGCTTCTTCCAGAGTATCACTGAGTATTATAGATTGTTATTTATTAAGACTATTATTTAGCAATCTAGTATATCACTGGCTAATATAGAGTATTACTGAAAAGTCTATGGTATCACTTAGTCATTTAGAATGCAACTGAGTAATGTAAAGTATTATTGCGTAATCTATCATATCACTGAGCAATTTAGATCAGAGGCTCCCAACCCTTTTTTAACCAAGTGCCACTTTTCAATTTCCGATTACACTGAATATCAAGTAGCACCATTAAACAGCCATTAAAAGTAAATGAATCACAAGAAATAAGCTGTTTTTTTATTTACGGTGCAAATGAGGATTTGGTGTAGTATAGATGGCAGCAGATCAGATTGTGGTACAGGTCAATCTGCAGCTTTGTCAAGTACCCCATGAAAGGATCTTAAGTACCACCTGTTGGGAACCCCTGCCCTAGACAAACAGCCTCCACCCCCATATCCCTATAACCTCGCTTTGACTTTTCTGGCGTATCTGCTAATATTTAAACCAAAAATGGGTGAGCCATAACAGGTTAAAGGAAACAATGCTAACAAGAAAATAACACATGTATAGGGTAATAATCTATTTTCTGAACACAAATGCACAATTTTCACTCCCTTTTATATTGACTCGGCATCAGGGGAAGTATAGAGAAAAGAGCGGCTGGACACATAACAAGAGTCTTCATTAAGTATGGATTTTTTTTAAGGAGGCGCCTGATCAATAGCCATTGTAAAGCACGTATCCGCTGGCTTGAGATTAAATCATAAAAGACTCCCAAAGGAGCCATGTAGAATTTCAATCTCCCACTCAGCCAGATGAGATTACCCGCCGCTCTGCCATTACCGCAGAATTTTTCTGTACTCGAACACTTTCATTCACCTTCCATCTTAATATCAGCCCTCTTAAATGCTTTTTAGCAACAACTTGAGGCTGAATTTAACATTCTGCAATCTGCCGGACACAGGCAAAGCCAGCAGGGTCTCTGTAGCTGGCTGATACAGGAAAGAGCATTAATACTGCAAGTCTGAGCCATTGTCTGGCACATTGCACATGAATTTTCAATTCTATTCTTGTTCCCCAGCAAAGTAGATATCCCTGCAGGTCCCACTAACCAACCAACCCTGCTTACTGCACCCTAGCTGATCCAGCTAAGAGCTCTTCTTGCTCCTGACTTTTGATGAACACCACCAGATCCATGGTCGGTGAGTCATGGTGAGTGTTCCATGTTCTCTCACCAGCTGCCTCTGATCTGCGCACTGGGCCCAATAAGTTTTGGCCCACGAGCTGGGCCTAAGCTTTCTAGTCTATGCTGAGCCTAGGGCGGTGATGACAAACCAGAGACTGAGTGCCCAAATAGCAACCCGAAACCCACTTATCTATCACAAAGTGCCATTGCAGTAATTTAGTCTGATGCTAAATTATCAGTTAGGGTGGGGGAGTTCGCCTCCTTTCATTTCCATTGTGGTCGCACACAGTGAACAAATCTGACAAGCGCGACCACTGTAGCTTTTGATGCTCACTCATGCTGCAATCCCTGATAAAAAGGAATGTCTGTCCAACCACATTTGGAGGTGGTCATGGGGAAATGGAAAGGAAAACCTATTTTATGGTATAGTCCTCCAGGACGGCTATCCACTACCTCCTGTCCCTAAACAGGAAACACAAAACTGATAGAGCAATTAAAGCCCCACTCCTTCCTCTGGCCCCTTAGTGTTTTGAGCAAGCATACAGGAATCATTCAGAGACCTGAAGGGGAAAAGGACAGAGAAGCATAAATTACATCTGTGCAACCAAAATAACAAATAGGGTGAGGTGTAGGACGCTGTCCTGGAGGACTATTGGAAATGTTATTGGTAAGACTAACTAGGGTTTTCCCCAGGCATCCTCCAGGACAGCTAGCCACTAAAGGCAATCAAACACACAGAGTCTTACCTCAGGGTGGGCACCTCTTTCCCAAATTTCTGTTGGTCGTTACCCCAAAGGTCCACCTTGCCAGGGTTTCCTGTCTGACAGTTTCTCCGACAGGGTCCACCATTTGAGACTCTTCCTGACCTGTTCTGGCAGGGTGACACGCTTGTCCAAGGAGGATGGGTGCTTGTCCCATGACTCTAGGAAGAAGCCATGCAAGGGACGAGAATGTAACTGCGGCCAGGGAACTGCTGAAAGGAAAGAGGTCATGAGCCCTAACATGGCTAAGACCTGTTTGAGGTAAAACTACTGATGGGAAAAAAGCTGTTCTTCCATCTTTATAAAATATTTCTGACTCAGGGTGTCTATCTCGTACCCTAGATAAGTGCAGCTGTTGCTCGGGATTAGGCTGGATTTCTCCCGTTTTACTATCCACCCCTACCCTTTTTTTTCCAAGGCTGCTAGAAGGGAAGGTCCAATCGTTGCAAAGAGAAGCAGGTCATCCAAGTAAGCTATGATGCTCACCTGATGAAGTATCAGGTGAGCCATAGCTTCTGAAAGAATCTTGGAGAATTTTGATGCAAAAAGAACATTGTATCGTAATGCCAGACCTTCCCTTCCAGCAGTATTGCAAATCTCAGAAATCTTCTGTGTGCCAGGTGGATAGGAATGTGGAGATATGCATCCTGCAGGTCAACTGACACCATCAGTGCGTCCTTCTGTAAGATATATTTGATGGAATAGAGCGATTTCATCCTGAATGTTTTGTATTTTATCATGCAATTTAGATTTTTCAAATTTAAAATTATACAGAACCTCTCAGATGGCTTTTGGACCAAGGATACATGAGAGTAAACTCCGTCCCTCCTCTGGAGGCCTGGAACTGGTTCTATCACCGCCCTGCCTAAATGTTCGGAAATAATGGCTGGAAAGACTTCTCTCTTGCCAGGGCTTCCTGACCTCTCTTAATGGGGAACTTGCTCCCTCTTTCTGAGGAACGTGAAAGAACTGAGTCTAACTCTAAACCAAATAAAAGGCTCCACAAAGGTGAGATTTGGATGTCTGGTCTCCTTGGCATGTCTTGAGCCAGAGAGCACGCCTGGCACTGTTGGAAAGTGCCATGCTCTTAGCTTTAGCACTAATTGCTTCAGCAGAAGCATCCACTATAAAAGCAAGGGCATCCAAAATCTCCTTCTTGGGGTCTCCCTGAGTCATCTCACTCCTGGGACTGTCTATCCACATTTCTAAGACACGCTCCACATAATCAGTAGCAATTAATGGTTTCAAAGAAAGACATCAGTGTCCCAAACCCTCTCAAGGAGGATGTCTGCTCGCTTATTCATGGGGTCTCTCCCCATGTCCTCAAAGGACAGGTCGGATTTCTTAGAAACCTGGGACAGGGAAGTGTCTACTCTTGGAGCCTTAGCCCGAGGTGACAGATCAGCTTTCTCAAAAGGAAATCTATGCTTTAGAGACCTAGGGTTCTTCCATTCCCTAAAAATAATTTCCTTAATAGAGACATGTATGAAGAACTTTGTATAAAGAGTTCTTCAGGGATATCTGCTGGACTGGGGTATCTATCTTTAGGGTAGTGTAAATTGCCTGATCATCAGAAGATCTACTCCTGGCTAAGAACCATGGAACATCCCTGGAGGAACCCCTTGGTTCTAGATCCCTGGCCCTGCTAGCCCCCCTATCCTCTGCTACAAACAGAGTGGCCGAACTCAGTGCTAGAGAGCAGGTAAAAACTGAAATTTGGATTTGTATGCAGTAAAAGTACTATCCATTCCCCGCTTCAGACATTCTAAAAACCTGAAATCAAGGGATTGAGCTTAGGGCTGACAATATCCTGGAGACAACATGTACATAGTTGATCGCCCCAGTTGTCTGGCAGGGGCACCTGACAATTTTGGCATACCCTGGAAGTGGCCTATCCTTAAGCTTTTTAGGGGTGCTAGCTTCCTTCATTTCCTTAGCTTCCTTGGGCTTGAGATGCTTCTCTTTTCTCTCCTTAGCCTGGGAAAAAAACATAATCACATAAATAAACCAAAATATGTGCAATACATGTCCTGGGATGCCCTTAATTTCTCGCACACTCTTCCCTCCACCGCACCCATCAGCCGTAGGACCAGAGAGGTTGAACTTGCCTAAAAAAACAGGTACTCAACCTGCGTTCTTGACGGCCTCAGACCACCCATACTCTCCACCCTGCGGCCTAGCAGGGAACAACATATCCAGGTGGCAATTCTTTTTGATAGGGAGCACTCGGCTGGGATGTATAGCAGTATGGAAGAGTATAGTAAAAAAAAAAAAATAGGTGATCCCCCCAAACCCACAACAGTAAAAAAACACACCGCAAAGGCCCAGTATCCAACCATGCCAGCAGAGTGCAGAGGGTATAAGGGAGCACCATATCTAAAGGGATCCGGACCCGCCATCAACCCTTAATGTTTCCTGGAAAGGAAATGCAAAAACACTGAGGGTCGTGGGGAAAGGGACGGGGCTTTAATGCTCTATCAATTTTGTGTTTCCTGTTTAGGGAGAGGAAGTAGTGGCCAGCTGTCCTGGAGGATGCCTGGGGAAAGAAGGGACTTTAGAGACCTGCTGGGCATGGGAGGCACATAGCTTAGAGGCCAACCATTGCTTGTCTGTGTCCCCATTTTCTGTCTCAGATTGATGTCATATTGCAGGCCTAGGCTAGGCTTCTGATTTCCTCTGCCTCTCTGGTCCTCTCCTGCCATAGCTTTAGACTATGCTGTAGTAACCCCTCAGCTATTCCCTGTCCCAGCTATTCCATAACCCAGTCCCACTACATGAAGATTCCCAAACGTTTATATGTAGCAACACATATTCATGCTGCCAATAGTGCATTTGTTGGAATCAATTTTGGGACAGCAGGGCTTGATGACTGCTATCACCGTTGACCTAAGGCTTCTGGGTTTCCTGTGCTTTCTTGTCTGTTCAGCTTCTTTGGATGATGGTGTTTTGCTTAGGTGAAATTTTGCTACAATTCACGTATTCAAGTATATTTGCAGCCCTTAAATGTATAAGGCAATTTAAAGCTCAAATACATATATATCTTTAAAATTACACCACATTGTCTAATAAATTAATTTGTCAGTAACTCCTAGACCTAGATGATGCACTTTAAAGAAATATTTTTATACCTTGCTTGCAAAAAATGTACAAATATAAAAAAAAAAAACGCTACAAGCACTGTTACAACACAGAAAGCCTAACAGGGCAAAATCATATATTAAAATGGATTTCTCATCTGGTTAATCTGGTCCAGGCAGAAATCAGCAGGCCTCATCCAATCTCCAAATAAGATGGCTGCTGTATTAAAGTTCACAACGTAGGTATCTATATCGCAAAGGGAAGCTCATCATCGTCTGTCTGGGGCCGTCTTCATTCAAAACACAACTGTGTGTCCTTCAACTGCCCAAGCAAATCTCCCTTGTTTCTCACCAGCCCAGCTACTTCTCCCAGCTGATGCCTTTATTTCCGTATGAAATAGCACAGGTGATCTCTGACTGGCCCAGCCAAAATAGCACAGGTGATACTCTCATTGGCTCAGATGTGATTTTCTGCTGGCCAACTAAGTTTACATGTGAATATACACATGAACCTAAAACTCAGGCCAAGCCAGTCTTTAGAACAACGGAAGGTCTCTGACCATGCTGCATATTAATTAAGGAGCCAAACAAAAGGGGTCATCCTACATACAGTGTAATTTCTGATTGTATAAGATTTTTTACAATTTCTTTGGGAACATAATATATAAAAAATATCAGGGAATAGACAGGGAAATTATTGTGTGGTAATGCATGCAATTAAACCTCCCTGTCTAATCCATATCTCCTGGTATTTAACAAATGACCTTTAATGAATCAATCTTGTAGCATCTTTGAGTACCCTCTCCATGACACACTGGTTATGGTCACCTCCCCACTGGACAGGACCCCCCCCCCCCCCCTCATTCCTTACACATGGTCAAAGCCCCCTCAAGCATGGAAACAGCCTTTGTGACCCCATTGTTCATGGAGCCCTCCCACCGATGGGCATGGACTCAGATAGAGTATACAGCTCCTACCCACTTCTATCGGTCCTCCTCCCTTCATTCGAATTTCTACAATGGCAGGTCCTGGTTGCTCCACATATTTGAAGTCCCTCCCTCCAACATTTCATTACATTACTGATGAACTATTCATTAAACTCATACCTTCTGTGTGTATTCTAAATAGCCCCAAATAGCCCTGAATAGCCACACTCCTTGAACTCTACCAGATAGTGCATTTCTTTTGAATGGTTGTCTAGGGAGGAGCTCCTTGTACATGAAGAGTTTTTCCTGTTTCCTAGTTAAAGTGGATGGAAATTCATATTTGGGTCCAGCTGCTCAATCTTTGACCCCCCCCCCCAATGCAAGAGCAGCTGAACGCTGCTGTTGGCTCGGCGGTGCTCCGGCTTTTGGACTGCCCAAACCACTGTGGAAATTTTGAAAGAGTTGATAGTGCCACTGTTACGAGGTGCAGCCGGCTGGCCACATCCCTGACACACTGAAAGGCTGTGGTGCCGGCGGAGATCATGTCATGGGACCCACCGGGATCAGGTAAGATCACCGACGCCCAGGGGGTTTTACACAGTGAGGCATTCTGTGTAGGATGCCCCATGAGTAGGCTATCTTTTAGATTCCAAGGGCCGGCCGTGAGAGTTTTAATCTGCTTTAACTTATCCCTACCAATATACAGGGGTGGACTGGGGCCAAAAAATTGCCCAGGAGTTTACTATCCCTGACCAGCCCACCATCAGTCTATGAGCTGCTAAGCCTTAAGCCCAATGTGCTTCCCAGCTAGTCAACAAGTGTGTAGGTCAGCTGAAGCTATAGCATTAGAGAAATAGATCATATGCATTGTGCATAGGGCCATTCCTAAAGCAGTCCAAAACCCAGGTTTCACACAGGAAGGCATACCAAATGGGGAGGGCTTTCACACAACCCTGGAGACTTGGGTTTTGGTACACTTTAAAGCAGTGATATAGAAGCATTAGTATTGATGTGGTGTCTTCAGTGGGGTGTGTGGGGGGTGATGGGACGTGTTGGATCGGAGCGGGGGTGTAAAAAAAAAAAGAAAATGAGTGAATTCTGCCTAAAGACTCCAAGTGTGCTGGAATGTGTTCTAGGGTCTATGTCCAGACCAGCTAATCCCAAAGCAGTGTGGCCCACTCGGAACTCTCCCTGTGCTCCCTATGGCCACTCCACCTCTACCAAAGTCTTTATTACTATTGTCTTAATTTTCACAAGCAGTTCCTTGCATACATGTATTGTATATACTTGGCGAGTAGTAAATCTGATTCTGAATGGCGAAGTGCAGGATTCAGAATTGAACTGCAGACATGTCATCCCACTAGGTTTTCCTGGGAGTCACCCAATATCCCCCATACCTGGTCAGATCCATGAATCAAATAGCAAAATCTGGAGCAGGGCACCACCAGCACTCTTCTCTGAGTGGGCAAGGTCAAGTTTGTCCTTCCCAGAAAGGCTGTCTTTTGTTTTTTTGCATAGTCTACTATAGGGAGTTCATACTTAAAGATTCATGGGGAGTGGAGTGAATATGCAAATAGTAATGCGTTGTTGTCCCTCAACCCAGTCAGCAGCTGGGAGCAGCAGCAATCTGATGTCACTGGCTACCAGCATACTGTAGTTATTTATTGACCCTGCAGCAACAGTTTGATTTCCTGCACTTTATTTGCATCTTTCTCTTTGCCTTCCCCCCTTCCCTCTTTTCTCCCCCATAGTCCCTTCATTGCTATTTTTATCCATTGTAGCGTCAGTTAATATAATTTTAAAGTGATTGTGCATACGGGCAGAATTGCTATGTAAGTGTTTTCATATCTCTTTATATATCTGCCCTGATCCATGTATAACATATTTATGGCTAATTTCCATAGGGGTGATAGAAAATATGTTTTTCAAATGCCTGATATGGAAGGAAAATATTTTCCTGTTATAAATGATATGACAAAGCATGTCTAAAACTATTTACCTTACCACTTGGTTGGGCTCGGCTCAAGGTAAGGACCTAAAATAACAGTGTCACAGTGTCTCACAGTAACCCTGGCAGGGACACTGTGAGATGCGCGCCGGGTGCCACAGTGCGGAGACGTGCACCCGAATGCAGTCAGAGCCCCAGACACGAGCGGGAAAATATTCCTTCAGAGACGCAAATCGTGCATAACTGCAAGCCGCCTGCCTATAAAGGCAGATACTTGAATTACTGCACCTTGGGGCTTTCCTAAAAAGACGGGACAGCGCTGATACACTCTGACACCACTGTAGATGCACGGAGACAAGCCAGCCTTAAAGGAACCACCGTAGCTCTACACAGCAAACCGGTTCTGATTATTATGACCTACAATCATAATTTCATTTAAAGATGCAGCAACGCCAATCTATATGAAATACCAATGCGGAGGGATATGCAGAAGAATCATATAGAGTTTAAATTGTGAATGCATCAGGGGAACCTCTTCACCTCTCTCAAGGCAAAACTTAGGACCTGCACTGGTATAAATCAGGGCACTGAGGAAGCCATTCTCGGCAAAACATGTCGTAGTGACCCCACACTACTTCATCAGGGCGGATGAAGTAGTGTGGGGTCACTACGACACGCGTTGGCGTCTTATTCCTACAGGGGTACCCCGGTTGGTCTGTATATGTACACTTATAATTTCTTTGCGCTATTTCTTGGTAATATTTATAATTGTGTGTTTCCCTTGCACACCCTGGTTAGTCCTCCTGTTATATGATGATTTATAGTGATTTTGGTGTTTTTTACTGTGTTATAATTTCTGTATAAAGCACAATTGCACATTTGACTGCAGATTTGCATATATTTGAGATAGGTGATCAGTTTTTAGGTATTGTGTTTTAGGTTGGATCTTAGGGTAATATGATGATTTTTACAGACCCCCGGTGCCCCCTGGTGTTTTTATACATTAATGTTATGTCTTTTGTGTATTTGTAAAAATGTTAGTATGTCGTTTTATGTAACAATAAACTCTTTATACCTTTTTTACACTTATGAGTAGTGCTACTCAATAGTAACCTGGCATCCATTTTGGGGGAGGGTGGGTTCCCCCATTTCTTGGTTTATGCTATGTACTGAAGTAATTTTATAACCAGACTTTCTCTTGGAAAAAAATGAAATCTGATCTTTGGCGAGAAAGCAATGCGCTGTGTGCTGTGTGAGTGGTCTTTTTTGGGGGGCATTGAGCAATTTGATAGGCTGTCAGAGTTATTAAAAGCTAGAGAGCCAATTTCGTGCCTGGGCTTTTTGCTGTATAGCCACAGCGAAGTTACAGTGATCTTCAATGCAGCTGGGTGCTGGTAGCTCATATATACAAGTCTGGATACAGTTAATAGCCTCCCACTATGATGCATAAAGTCGTTTGGTGAGCACATGAGGTAGGTTACTTATGAGGGGCCTTTGCTAAACTGTCCTTCCAGGGGCCTCCACCACACTTTAAGTAGACCTTCAGCATCATTTAATGAAAAGCCCAAACCCTTAAACTATTCCCCAGAATCTAAAATTTATATATTTAAAGTTTTTAGTCACTTACTTTTTATTCTTTCCCCTGCTGGGCTGAAACTCTGTTCAGGACTCTAGGATAAAGGCGTCTCCCTCTTGGCTCGGTAGCATCACATACTGAGGAGAGGAGAGGGGTCAAAAGTGCAGGGGAGCGAGGTTATAGCTGTGCTTTGCACAAACAGAGCAGAGCTGGGGTCAAGAAAAAGGCAGCAATCCCGGAATGCAAAGTGGCACAGTCAGAAGACACTTCCTGTTTGCAGGTAGCCTGCAGCTCTATGGGCCGCCATCTTGCATGTTTAAAGTCTCAGAAAATGCAATAGATGCAGGTAGGATGAATTTTAATGTGGGCAATCTGTATGTACAGTGTGGGGGAAACATATAAGATAGGCTCTTATTTAGGGTGAAGGTCCGCTTTTAATCCGGTCCTGCCCATAGATGCAGCCTGTGGAGGCAGACCTGAGTAAATAGCACAATAGCGCTGTCAGCCAGAAGTAGATCTGCATGTGATGACAGAATCCAAATCAGATAATGAGTATGTTCTGGAACACGGCGTCAGCCAATGAGAAGCCAATTTACACTGCTGCCCGCTGGAAGACATGCAGAAAGGACGGGCCCTCTCCGGAAATATATTATGTTTGCGTTGGGCTATGACTCGCAGATAAATACATTTTGGGATATCTATCTGCTAACTGCGAGAAATATAACTCAATTAGCTTGAATCAGTGCGGGGAGCAGTGTGTAAATTACCCTCGAGATCGGCCGGCGCTATATTATGCTGTCTAGAAATAATGGTATCTCTTATTTAACATCAAGCCGGCGCAGAAGATGTATACTCAGGGAAGGCGCTGGCGGCTCTTCTCAGGACGCAGCGGAGCACAGAAACCATTAAAAAAGGAGAGACGGCTTGACAGACTGTGGCGGCTTATTAAAGAGAAACCCCGCTCCGCTGCCAAAAAGAGACACCACGGCTGGTGGCACTCTGAACATGTACACTTTGGGCTTAATTTACACACTTTACCACTGTAAATGGTACAATGCTCGCCATGGAACGCACTAGTATGAGGAATTATCCTTTTTTTATTTTGTCGCCCCACATTGCAAAACTCCTGGGGTAGTGCGCCCAACTATAGTGGCATGCAAAAGTTACCGTAAACAGTTAAAGAGGACAAGACTCTTGGAGAGATCACTCTACCTGTTTATGGGGCATCCCATATTGGAATGCTTGGCTGTGTGAAACCCCCAGATCGCCCATTTGACTCACCAGTCCAACGTGCCCACACCGCGAGCAACACCAGTCACATCCCCAACCCCGCACCACCCATTCAGGAGGGCCTGGTTACCGTCCCTGTGCCAGGCATTTCTAAATTGGCGTGGAGGCAGCCGGTGTGGCTCGCTCCATTTAGATTTCCTTGCCACACTGCATGGCAATCTCAATGGCACTAGCACCGCTGACTGGCTGGGCGCCCCACGTGAGATCTTGGAAGAAGTGAGTTTTAGGGCGATACACACAGCGGGGCATTTCAAATCGGGTTGCCCCGCCAAAGGGAAGCAAAACCCAATTTCAATATAAACATTTCTCTAATTGCATCCTAACAAGAATCAGAGTTTGGCACTTCGAAAAGTGGTGAGCACCCAGCGCTTCTGGATCAGGGTGTACCAGGACATATATGAACTGTGCGGGGTAGGTACAAGGCCCTGCAAAAACAAACCCTTACCTAATTGAATCAGGTCATTTTATAGGATGTTGTTTCTCTTTAAGCAAGTTGAAGATGAAATTATCTCCAAAACCTTATATAGGAAAAAGTACCGCTCACTTAGGAAATATCCCCATGTAGATCCAGCATTCTAAAGCATGGAAAGCAAGCAACAAGCTGGCCAACAGGTCTAATAGGTGGAAAGGTTATTCTTTTCATTAGATGTTGTGCCCGATTTCTCCATACATACCTTTGGCCATTGTGGCCAGAAAGTCCTATTTTAACCATATTGGTCCATGGGACTTGTTTCCTAAATGTATCAATCTTGTTCAGTCATTCTTTTGCTTTGGTTGCTAAATTTTGTGTTGAGGATGCAGGGGAGGTTTTCTTCTGATGACTCTTCCATGAAGGTCATATATGTGCAGGTGTCGCTGAACAGTAGAACAATGTACCACAACGACTGAATCTGCTAAATCTGCCTGAAGGTCTTTTGCAGTCAGGGGGTTCTGACTTGCCTTTCTAGCAAACCCAATGAGCAGCTGTCTGGGTCTTCCAGATCTTTTCTTGACCTCCACACTTCATGTTAACTGACTTCTCTTGATTACATTCTGAAGTCAGGAAATGTAAACCTGAACCTGATTTGTTAGCTTCTTATTGCCTTTGTGGGCCTCAACCATTTTCATTATTAAAGTATCTTAACAATGATTGTGAATAAGCCGTCACACTATCAGGCTAATTAAATTCAGAGACCTTGGTCAAAGATATTTGTGCTCTTCTTGGGTTCCCAAATTGTACTAGGTCCTCTCTTCCTTTTTTGCCCCCTAAAATGTAACCAAGCAAGAAAATACATGTATATCGTTCACATGCTGTCAACCTCTTCACTACTACTTCTCTCTGGCATCAGCTGTTACCCTCATCACTACATCCTCTGTCAGCAACTGTCATCCTTATGACTACAGCTCTCTCCGTTCCCAACTGTCATCCAGGTGACTACAGCTTTTCTCTTTCACCAGTTGTCATATTCAACACTATTGCACCTCCCTGTCACCATCTACAATTGAACCAAAACAAGAAAATACACTGATAACACAAGCTGTCATCCTCATCCTCGGTCACAAGCTATCATCCTCATCACAACCATTTCCTTCTCTCATCAGCGGTCATCCTCATCACTGCTGCTTTTCTCTGTCAGCATCTGCCATCCTTAGGACCACAGCTCTCTCGGTCCTCAGCTGTCATCCTCATGACTACAGCCTCTCTCTGTCGCCAGTAGTCATGTTCAACACTACTGCATCTCCCTGTCACCAGCTAAAATTGAATCAAACCAAGAAAATACACAGATTACTACTCATTACTACTACTTCTCTCTGTCATTAGCTGTCATCCTCATAACTACTACTTTTCTGTCATCAGCTGTCATCCTCTTTACTACTACTACTGTTATAAGCTCTAATTCTTATCACTGTAGCCAGTGGTCATCACAACAGCTCCTCTCTGTCCCCAGCTGTCATCCTCATCACTACAGCTCTGCTCTGTTCCCTACTGTCATGCTTATCACTACAGCCTTTTCTCTGTCCCATACTGTCATACTCATCACTACAGCTTCTCTGTCCCCAGCTGTCACCCTTATCACTACAGCTTTTCTCTGTCCCCGACTGTCATCCTCATCACTACTGCTTCTCTCTGTCCCCTACTGTCATACTCATCACTACAGCTTATCTGTCCCCTACTGTCATACTCATCACTGCCACTTCTCTCTGTCCCCAGCAGTCATCCTCATCACTACACCTGTTGTCCTTCTGGCTACCACTTCCCACCAATGCCAGTTACCAGTTGTCTTGTTTCTCTCAGGTACCTGCTGGCATTTGCTTTCATCAACCCTTCTGTACTATCATCCTCCTGGCTATTCTTTTTTTCCTATATGCACAATTATTCACAATAGTGACTGCAATGTGTTTTCCTCCAATATTTTCTTCCAAATCCTAGCAACCATTCCAAGAACTGGAGACCATACAAGCAATATAATGCCGGGGCTTCCCTGAACACAGGCATGATCAGTGCTGTTTAATAAAGTGCATGGCATCTGTTACCAACACATCCACCAAGCCAGAGCAGCATTGCTGGTGGCAGAAAATCTATTACCTTCTGCTCCCAACATGCCTGTAATAAGTCTCCCTGACTGCAATGAAGGAAACATCCAACACCCCCCACCCCCGCCATACAAACCTAATTCATCACATTTCATCACTTCCATTGTGTTAATGGTCCACAGAAATGGCCAGATGATATATATGGGCTTTATGTCATACTGATGGAGTATCCATTACCAACTTGCGTGTGTCATGTGCAGGCAACATGTGAGCAATGCTGACACCGCACAAAGCACACAATGGTTATACTGAAAACTATAATATGTAATGCTAGTGAGAAGACTATCAACTAACAAACCATCATCACACCTTAACCTTCACTCAAAATGTATTTTATGGATTGTTTCGATTTACTTGTCCAATTAAAACATGAGAGTTAGATATAGTACACAAGTCACTTTCCATAACAAAAGCATCAAAATGTATAATATATAAATTTTAACACCACAGAGGGAATTGTTCTTCTTAATATATTGTTCTTAAAATATTTTTTTAGCTTGACGCGTTTCGCTGGTCCACAGCCAACTTGCTCAGAAGCAGATCCTTCACAATGCTTTATACCACCAGTGCACCTCAACCTTCACTCCTAATTCATTTTAAGATTTATTTCTATTTATTAGTTCAACTGAAATCATAATTGAGAGTTAGCTAAAGTACATGTTTCACTTCACGTAACAAAACATCAAAATATACAATATACCTTACAGACAGAATCGCCCTTGTTTAATCTTAGAATTTGTGTTGCTTGACGAGTTTCACAGATCCACAACAGACTTCCACAACCACCCCTTAAAAGGTGGACAAAACAAAAACGTTTACCATTTTTTTGGAATGCCCCGCTATGGGAAGCCCCCCCCCCCCCCCCCACGGGTTGCCACAAACCTTTGCCCTGGCTCCCACAGCAATTTAAAGAATGCTGGCTGCTCCCATCCCCATCGAAAGGGAACTGGGGATGCTGAGGCTCCCACTCACTATTGTCGAGCTCTATGTCTAAACAGAGCAGTGCTGCCTATTCCTCCTAATCCTCATTATTTATTAAGAAAACCAATAAACCGGAGGACCAGCTAAGGGAGGGTAGCTAGGGCTGTCCTAAATGACTCATATAAAAACAGTTACTAGTAGGGATTTTCTCCCTTTGTCCATGGTAATCAAGAAATATGGTTACTTGGGACATGGTACCAAGTGTCGGACTCTTCTACCAAATGATTGTTGCTTATCTGATAAACAATCCAACTGGTAATGTTTGAGGAAAGTGTGTGGCGAGGACCAGGTGGCCGCCTTGTAAATCTTGTTCAGAGAGGCACCTGTCCTTTCTGCCCAGGAGGTAGAAACCACACTTGTGGAGTGTGCAGCTATGTATGGAGGAGTATCCATGCAGGTGTAGGCCAGGGAAATGGCTTGTCCTATCCATCTGGCGATGGTGGCCTTAGAGGCAGCTATACCTCTATTTTTCCTACTAAAGGAGTTAAAAACTCTACACTGGGGGCGTGGCAGGGCGCTGGAGAAGATGGCTGCTTCTCCCTAGTGCTCGGCACCTTGGAGCACAGAATCCACCCCAAAGCAGCTTCGTTTAGCACCAACAAGCACCCACCTAGCAGCATATACCCCCCACCGCTTACCTCAGCCCACAGATGGGCAGAAGCGGGGCCAAAGCAAAGGAGAGGAGGACAGGCGGCGAGAGGAAGAGCGCCGCATGCTCCCGCCAGCCAGACATCATGGCGGAGCTCAGGCGGCAGTCCCAAGCCGCCCACCACGCGATCGCCGACCGGGACTCACGGCGCGGAGGTCAGCTGCACCCGCCAGACCGGGCCCCACCAGCCCCGCGGAGCACAGTGTGGGAGCCAGAGGAGGAGGTAGGAGCGGAGGGCAGCCCCGACCACGTGGGCGGGAGGCGGAGGTCCCCGCTGCCGCACCGTTCACCCCGGCCGCACGGGGAAGGAGGGGACGCGGCTCCGTCACCGGGCCCATTGCCCCCCCCCCCAGACTCGGGAACCGGCGGGGGCTGGAGGGGGGACGCGGGTATGGACTTCCCGCCCTTGCAGGCGCCCCTGCACCCTCAGGCTGCGCCCCTGACTGCCTCATCGCAGCCCCCCACCCCTCATCCATGGCCGCAGCACAGCCCGCAGCATCTGTCACCTGCTGCTGATCCCCGACCACCGCAACCTGGTGCACAGCCGAGGGGGAGCCCTGGAGGTGATGGGCCCCCGCATCTGAGCCCGGCTGGCCCTACTGGCGATGTGGATGGTGGCTCGCCCCTGTCCCTTACTGGCAGCAGGGACTTCCCTCTGATATTTGAAAGACCCCCAGGCCGGGCAGCAGTGTTTTCTCTCAACCTTTGGTAGAAGATGCCCAGGAGGACGACCCGCGGAGTGCCCAGGGGTCCCCCTGCCCAGCTGATTCTATAGTACGCGACGAGCAGTTGTTGGCCAAATTTAAGCTGTTATTACAACAAGAATTGGCCGCAGCAGTGTCCCAGCTTTCCACCAGCTTCGCCAGCGACATCAGAGATCTGGGTGACCGGACCAACGCGTTGGAGGAAAGAGTGGATGAAATAGTGACGGCCCTGGACTCTGGTGAGTCTTGCACCGCAGCAGTGCGAGAAGATGTGACCCTACTTCAACAAAAGCTGGAAGTCCTTGAAAACAGATCCAGGAGAGAAAATGTCCGGATCCGGGGTCTCCCGGAGTCCATGGAGGATGTTCCCGCCACGGTCACAGCACTGCTTCAAGAACTGCTCCCCTTTATGCCGGCTGAGCGCCAGGAATTGGACAGAGCCCATAGGGCCTTAGGCCCCAAAAGATCGGACGGTCGCCCTAGGGACATTGTCATCAGACCTACGTTCTATCGTACAAAGGAGGCTATCCTAGAAGCTTCCAGGGCGGCAACTCACCTTTCCTTTCAGAATCACGCTTACCAGATATATCCAGATGTTGCCCCCCAGATGCTCCAGCGGCGACGGGAGATGAAACCGGGTCTGGAGGTTTTGAAATCGCATGGTATCAGGTATCGCTGGGGGTTCCCTTTTAGGCTAATGTTCTCCCATGCGGGCCGGCAATGCGCTGCAGGCTCCCTTGGTGAGCTTCAAAATCTCATTCGGGAGCTGGGCACACCCTTAAAAGACCCGCTCGTGGCTACGCCTGACCGGGTGGCCCAACGGGGGCCCCGGCGTCAGCCGTTGCGGCCCATCTGGGAGAAGGTTCGCTCGCGGAGGAGACGGGACCGGGGAGTCGGCCGCCCGCCGTGCTCCGACTCGGACCCGGGTTGAGGCCTTTTGGGGCCGGAACGGGTCGGAGTTGGTGAACCATGCCCGGGCGCCCGATTTTGGGTGAGCCCTGTTGGCCGAACGCGGGCTTCATATTCCCATTTCCCTGGATCCCGCCTTCTCCTCCCCCTCCTGAGTTACTTACGTTTATATGAGTTTAATCAGTCAGCTTTATAATGTTACATGTCAATGACGATGGGTTTAAAGTTGTATTTTCCTCTAGATTGTTCTTTTATGGTGGCGTAAGTCAGGGGCTCCCCCGCCCGCTTGTTGGGGATTGGGCGTTCACCGTGGGCCCTCGGGGTGCAGCGGCTCTAGGGCCCTGTGCCCGGAACGGCCTGCGATGATGTGCAGTAATCCACCGAGCGGCGTGGCTGCTCCCCTCCCAGCTTGGGTTAGATGGGCGAGCGGGGGGGGGGCGGATCTCTTCCCTCTCCCTCGCGGGGTCAAAGTATTAACATGTACTGTTCCTTATTTGGTTGCTGTTTCTTCCTTCACATTGGGGTGGTAGCCTGTGTCTCCGAGTATCACCCCCCACACTGTACGAGTTGTCCCGGACTGGGATGCCCTTGCCCCCAGTGCCTGGACGACTTCCTGCCTTGGCAGGAATCCTTTGGGTCTTTCTTGACCCAGAGGGTCTTGTTGGACTCAGGTCCTTACTGTTTTTTGCTATGTGTATATGGTTTAAAATGTTAAGCTTCCTTTTGCATGTCGCTTTGTTCCCCTTCTTTCCCTCCCCCCCCCCCCGTCTTCCGTTCCTCTCCTCCCTTACCCCCTCGCGTCCGGCCTGCCTCCTTCGTCAACCCATGTGAAAACTGGACCCAATGGTGGGACTGACGGTTAAATTAATCTCTCACAACGTCCAGGGTTTTAATAGCCCAGTTAAAAGGAGCAAGGCCTTTCACTACTATAAATCATGCAAGGCGGATATATTGTTCCTCCAGGAAACCAGGTTCTCGAACCACTCTAGACCAAACTACCTAAGCCACCACTACCCTGTGTCCCATATGGCCTGCGCTAGAGAAAAGAAAAGGGGGGTCCTGGTGGCCTTTAGGAAAAATCTTCCCTTCATTTGTTCCAAGGAAATCATAGACCCAACCGGTAGGTATATCCTACTACAGGGGTCTCTCTACGATGTTGAACTAACCCTGGTGACATATTACGCGCCTAATTCCTTTCAGACACGCTTTTTTAAGCACCTATTGACGGTCATCCGAAATAACACTAAAGGTATCTTGCTAATGGGTGGAGACTCGAATATGGTACTAGACCCCAAGGCTGATAGACATCGGACGGGCCAAGGGGGGAACGCGAGGGAGGAACCGGACCCCCATTCCGCTGCTTTTAGGGACCTTTTAGATACTTCCGGCCTGTGTGATGTTTGGAGGGAGAGGAACCCCACCACAAGGGATTTTACGTTCTACTCTAACCCTCATGGCTCCTTTTGCAGGATCGATCATTTTTTCGTCCCCCAATCTATCCTCCCAGCTATAGTCAACTCCAGAATCTATAGCTCGACCTGGTCAGACCATAGCCCGGTGATGGCGGTAGCTGATCTCCAGGCCCCAACCAGACGATCTTTTAACTGGAGGCTCAATGATTCCCTCCTGTGTTCTCAGGAGACCTGCTCAAGGATCCATGAGGCCCTTAAAGAATATTTTGCATTGAATTCAGGATCTGTCCGCTCCCCGATTACACTTTGGGAGGCTCAAAAAGTGGTTATGCGTGGCAACATCATAGGTATAGCTTCCCGTAGGAAACAAGAGCGACAGCAGCGTCTGAAAGACTTGACGTCGCGCTATGAACAAGCCGAGCTGCTTTGGAAGAGAACCCCAACTGCTAGGAACAAGAAAGCTGTAGACAGTCTTAGAGTGGAGCTCAACGTGCTTTTGGATGATCAGGCTGAAAAGAGGCTTCGTTGGGCCAAGCAAAAATTTTATGCTAGGGGCAATAAGCCCGACACTATGATGGCCCGGAAGCTGCGTGCAGCCGAACTGGATCACCGGCAGCCGATAAAGCTTAAACTTGCACAGGGCTCGGTCACGGCTAGCCCGGACAAGATTGTCGGGGCTTTCCGCGATTTTCTTTCAAATCTGTACTCAGCCGCCCTGGCAATGCTGATCTCGAGAAATTCTTTGAGCACGTTGAGCTACCGTCCATTGCTCAAGAGCATTTAGACCTGATGGATTCCCCCATTACCCCCCAGGAGATTCTCCTGGCCATTAAAACTACCAAGACCTCTAAAACCCCAGGGCCGGATGGGTTTGGTGGCCTCTATTACAAGAAATTTGCCCCCCTCCTGGCCCCTCATTTGGCCAACCTCTTCAACGCTATGTGTGCGACATCATCCATGGGTCCGAGCGCTTTGCTGGCGGATATCTGCATGTTGCCCAAACCTGATAGGGACGGTCTCCTAGTTTCAAATTATAGGCCGATCTCCTTAATCAACACTGACGTGAAGTTGTTGGCCAAAGTACTAGCGGGCAGGTTAAACACATTCCTGGAAGATATCATACACAGGGATCAAGTGGGCTTTGTTCCGTCTCGGCAGGCCGGAGACAATATTAGGAGGGTGGCTCACTTGATTCACCATGCCCGGACAAGGCATATCCCGGCTTTCCTGCTGTCCCTAGATATCCAGAAGGCCTTTGATACCATTTCTTGGGATTACCTGCTCTGGGTCTTACAGAGGTGGGGTTTCGGACAACGCTTTTTGGATTGGATTAGGGCTCTCTATAATGCCCCATCGGCGCGAGTACGCTATTTGGGGTTCATCTCGGAGTCCTTCCGCATTTTCAGAGGTACTAGACAGGGATGCCCCCTCTCTCCGATCCTCTTTATAATGGCTCTAGAGCCTCTGGGTATAGCGCTTCGACAGAACCAGAACGTTAAGGGGCTAGAGGTCGCGGGAGTGCAGCACAAGGCCCTCTTTTTTGCTGACGACGCCATGTTGGCGGTCACACAACCAATCACTTCCCTTCCAAACTTATTTCAAATGTTAAACCACTTTGCCCGCATCCCTGGATTGGCTATCAATAGCGACAAATCCCAAGCGCTAAACGTTTCCCTCGCACCCGAGTTGGTGGCCCAAATTAAATCGAATTTCTCCTTCAGATGGTCAACGGAGCCACTCCCATACCTGGGGGTTCGGATTCCGGGGAGGTACGAAGATCTCTATGGGGCTAATTATCCATCCTTATTCAGGTCCCTAACACGGCTGCTTGAGACCTGGATGCCGTATTCAATTTCCTGGTTAGGCCGCGTCAATGCAGTAAAGATGTCCCTTCTCCCTAAGCTCCTGTATTTCTTTAGAGTGCTGCCGGTCTCGATCCCCTCCTTTAGGCTGCGTGCACTGCAGAAAAAGATCCTAGCCTTCATCTGGGCTGGGAAGCGCCCGCGGGTACCTAGGCGCACATTGCTTAGCCACAGGTCATCAGGAGGGCTTGGGGTCCCCAATGTCAGCATGTATTATAAGGCTGCTCAGATATCCCAACTGATTCCCATGCACTCCCTATCGAAACCCCCCCTCTGGACCTTCCTGGAGCTCCCGAACGCCTCCCCAACCCCTATAGACGGACTCCTTTGGATGGACCCAGCGGCTAGACCCAAGACACTTAGCCCCCTGATGAGGCATTCCCTCTCGGTGTGGGACTCAGTAAAATATTCTGCCTCCTTGATGTCCCCCCATGCCCCCTTAGCACACCTTTGGGGTAACCCGGCATTTCCCCCGGGCCTAGATAATAGACCGTCCTTTAAGTGGTGGGTGGATCATGGCTTGCTTAGGGTGCGGGATCTCCTCTCGGAAGATGGTCTTATGCCCTTTAGTACCTTGAAAGATAGGTACGATGCTCCCCAGGGGGTCTTGTTCCAGTACATGCAGTTAAAACACTGGTTGTCTCCCCTGATTAGACTGGGGCTGCCCTTACGGAGATGTACCCCCTTTGAGAGAGCCTGCGGAGAGGAACCATTCTGTAGAGGGACAATATCTACGCTATATTCTGCATTAAACGCCACGGGGGAGGGCACACATGCACACGTTGATAGGTGGGAACATGACTTGGGCCCGTGTAACCTGGAGAGGGGGTGGCCGGACATTTGGAAAACCGCTTCCTCATGTTCTATAAATGTCCTGACGACTGAAACGGCCTACAAAGTCCTATACAGATGGTACTTAGTACCAAGCCGCCTTGGTAAAATGTTCCCGGGACAAACTAATACTTGCTTTAGGGGTTGTAGTACAGAGGGGACCTTCCTCCATATTTGGTGGACATGTCCTATGCTGACCCGTTTCTGGACACAAGTTTATAAGATAGCCGGCAAAATATTTCGAACGACTATTAAAAGAGACCCTTGGGTGGCCCTCCTCCACTGCAAACCCCCTGAGCTCACCCGCAAGCAGCACAAGCTATTTGTATACCTGCTCCTGGCGGCTAAGCAAACTATCGCTAGAGGGTGGAAAAAACAGATTACACCACTGTCGGAGGTGTCGGCCAGGATGAATGGATTTCTAATTAATGAGAGGCTTTCAAGCATACTGGCCGACACCCAGGACAAGTTCCTGTCCACTTGGGAACCATGGATACAACATGCCTGGCCTGATGCACCAGTGGGCATGCTAAGCTAGTTGGCGGAGGCGGGCTGGTTTGCGAGGTCCCCCCCCACCTCATCCCCTGTTCTCCCTCCCCAACCTAACCTACCCCCCCATACCATCGTGTTTTTTCCTCCCCTTTCCCCGTCTTTCTTTCCCTGGCTCCATGTTTCCTTCGTGCATGCGCGGTGGCCTGTCCCGCGCTGCTCTCCCGGGCCTCCGGGGTGGGCGCGTCCTGCGGGTGCTGGGCGGCCTGGTCCCGGGGGGCGGGGGGGGCGGCGGGGGGCGGGTTGAGGCGGGCGAGCGGATGCTAGTATGGCTTTCCTAACACGGGAGGGGGCGAGAATAAAGACTTAACATCGACAGACGCTGTTCAGTTGATAGTTTATTGACATTATATTTCTATTGCGGTAGCACTGCTAAATATATTGGACAGTTTCGTTGAGTTGAACTCTCTCCTACTTCAATATAACGCTGTAACTTTGCATGCCTTGTCATAATGGCCTCCCCTGTGCGGGATGGCTTTTGCACTCTGTTTGGTCCGCCGATGGACGTGTCTGTATCGCTCATTTTCCTGGTTAAATAAAATAAAAAATATTGAAAGAGAAAAACTCTCCACTGAGGAAACCAGACTTATTTTCAGACTGTTGATCTCACAGAATGAACAAGATTTGTCCCACACCTTTAGGCAAATTTTTCTAATGGTCTCTTTTCTGCTTTCTATGAGGGTATCAATTACTCTGGAGGATAATCCTTTACTTTTCAGAACTTCACTCTCAGAATCCATTCTGACACACTTAGCTTTTGGAGGTTCGGGTAGCAAACAGGTCCCTGCGATATTAGATCTGGGAGTTTCCAAGGTTCAAGTGACATAATTGTTAATGCAGAGAATCGGCTTCTTTTGGGCCATGCTGAAGCAATTAATATCACCGTTGTTTCCGCTGTAGTCATTTTATAAAAAGGTAAATTAATTTTTATGTGCTGCAATCTAAATTGCCCTGGGGAGGGTGCATGTGAGCACTGTTTGTTGTGGTGGTCTGGTTTAAGTCATTTTTGACTGTTAGTCCGCTTTAAATCTGAAAGTGAAGCATGTATCGGGAAGGCCCTTTCTTTTTTTGCCAACAGCTTGTGGTACATGGAGTCTTGGACAGATAATGGTTGATCTTCAAATTTAAGTAATATGCATAGTATCATGAATATCAAGTAACAAGGGCGCGGTATTTTCCCCATTGAGGCTTTGGGGGCATTTCCCCATCTGAAACTCCGACTCTGACTCCAAGTCCTTCATTAAGAGAGTCTTATACACAAGAGACCACCCCCACGCTATCTACCCCTTCATGTTCTCTAGAGATAGGAGGGGGTGGAGGAGGAGGTTGCAGAGGAGGGCCCAACTTGGGTGAATCCCAAAATTCCCTGTGGAATTTGTGTAGAGGGAAGCAGAGCCAAGGCGGTACATGGCCTTGGTAGCAATGCAGCTCTGCAAATCTCTAGGGCGGAGGCCAGGTCAGACTTCATGGCTTCCACTGCATCAAAAAGGAATGAGTTTGCCTCGCCCCCCAATTTAGTATCTATTCAGGCCCTGGAAAATATTCTGCTCCAAGATTCCACCAAAAGGGCCTGACCATTTAAACAATATGGTAAGATTGGTTTCCTGGGGTTTAGATCTGGGGGTGGCTTCCTTGCCCTTGTCTTTTTCCTTCTTGTCTTTAACCTTGGGGGCAGGACCAGGCTAGAGAGACAAGGGCTATCTAGGTTAACAGTTGCAATGACCTCAGGGTCTCCTGAAAAAACTCCCCACATTGTTTCCAATTGCAATGTCCAGCTTGGAACAGGGTAAAACTTAGCTTTTAATTCATAGCTTTAAGCAACAGCACATAGCTTTAACAACAACACAAAAAAAAGACGCGCCACAGGAAGTGACGCAGTGCAGCCATGTGCGAACGAAAGCGCCACGGAACCTCGACCACCCCGGGGAGACACAGGGCCCTGGAGCTCCGCACACCACCGAAGCCTGCAGCCATGCTCACCAGGAGAACTGACAAGCACATCGCTGAAGAAAACACTGCACTCCAGGGGCGGTAACAGGCAGACTGACCTGACCTTCAATTCACAGCAGACAGGTGAGGGGAAGCGGTGCTCCAGCAGGCTTCTGAAATATAGTCTGGAGCAAGTGAGCACCAACCCAGGTGACCCCTAGGGGGGGAAACTCATCTTCTTGTCTCAGTGACATACCTGCAGTGTGCTGTAGATGCCGTAGCAGGTCTCCAACAGTCACACAGCCCTCTAAATATAATGTGGCTGTGTGACCACATTTGGAGAGTGGTCGTGAAGGAATGGAAGGCAAACATTGGAGACCGGCTGCAGCATCCACGGTGCACCGCAGGAAATGGAAGAGAGGCTCATGGGTCAGGCTTCAGACAAGCTTTTTGCTGCCTTATTTATATATCACAGTAACAGAAAATATCAAATTTACTCCCATATAGTAAATCCCACATAACTTGCTAATCGCTACAACAAACTTTATTTCACAGCTGACAGAGCGAACATTCAGACAGCCGCCTCCCTGGCTGCTCTGCTGTGACATTAATCTTGAAATAGAAAGGCTGTTTTCTGGAGTTCAGATCCCGGTAAATTTTAGCTCCCTGCCGAGAAAATATGAATTTCCTAAAAACGACGGCGAGCTGGCGGAGCACAGCGACGGGGGGACATTGCAGTGTTTCCTATCACACTGACACATGAGATGCTGGGAGTTATTCAGAACACCACTTTTTTCCACGATCTGAACATTTGTTAAAAGGTAGCCCTTAAAGGGGCTCAAAAGATAAAAGGCTCCAGGGCCAACTGAGACTACCCCCGGGGCATGTCTAGCTGTGTGAAACCTGCATCCCCAACTCCCCTGTAGCTCTAACGTGCTCCCATGCCCATCTGTTCAACTAGGCTGGTGGTGGGAGCATTCTCCAGATTACATGAAAACCACCAGGGGTGCAGCTGGCGGGCTGGTCAGCCAGCTTTATTGAGATCAGCCAATCTTCAATCTCAAAAAGGCCATGTGGGCATGGCCTTGGTGGGGCAAAAGACTCAAAAGGGCCAGCTGCTAGCATGCCCCTGGGCTATCCATATTTGGGTTTTATGGCTGTGTAAAATCCCCATGGTCACCCGTATACTCACCTTTACCGGTAGCTCCCACAATGCTGTCTGTGCCCACAACTGCATCTCCGGGTACCCTGTAGCTGTGTCACGCTCACGCAGACAGCCATTATGACAGACCAGGGAGCACTGACCCAAGGCTACAGGGAATCTATGGATGTGCCAGTGGGCAGGTTACATGAGCTCGCATTGTTGAGGTTAGTCAATTGGCGATCTCAAAAATGCCATGTGAGTGTGGAAAAGTCAATTCTTTTTAAACCAGGCCACCTCCAAGCTGGCTGCATTACCAATGTACTCTGGTGGGAGGGGAGACTAAATGCGGGTTTTGTGCCACTTTAACGCCCTGGCTCTGGAGTCTAAAATGTGATTCCCTCGAACCGGAGGTTCCCCCCGCAGTGTGAAACCCCCTGGCTCAACAGATATACTTACCGATCTAGCGATTCCACAGCAGCAGATACCTGCCGCATCAAGTCTATCTTAATGGCCGTGTGGGCACACACAGCTGCAAAGGAGCAGCTTAAAGAATGCCGGCTCCGAATATAAACTGCAGTCTATGCTGTTCATTCACATGCACGCCACAGAACACGGATTGCATGAGAGGCCGTACATGCGCTATGGGAACATAGGTGGGCTGAGTATACTAGATGAACTGGGGGTCTCATACATCATCGACATCCCAATTCGGGATGCTTGCTGCAAAAGGGGGCATGGAGGGCAACAATGTGGACAAAACCTCAGTTTTTTTAAGTCAAACATAATTGTGCCTCACCTTGCCCCCCATGTGTCATTGTGGGGAATTAAAATAAAAAAATCTGTTAGTCTTATGGGTAACGATTATTTCTACGAGTCCTTCCACGTCTACAGAGAGAGCAAGCCCCCCCCCCCCCCCCCCATAGAGGAAACACACCTGGGAGAAGTTTAAAAGCCCCACCCCTTCCTCAGCCCCCCGGTCTTAAATAAGTATTAATTGGTGGTGAACCGTAGGACATAATGTATAGGGGCGTTATAAGGGCCGCCCCAAAGCACTTGTGGAAATACCGTTACCGGTAAGACTAACAGGGATTGTCTTCCTTCATCCTTCAGGACAAGCCAGTACTTTAGAATTAGAGATGGGAAACTGCCTGTAAGCCCCTTTGACTGAAGGCCTGGTCTTTGTCAGATAATCTAGCCTGTAGTGTTTGAGGAAGGTGTGGGGAGAGGTGGCTGGCTTGCAAATTTCCTTAATTCAAGCCCCTGACTTCTCCGCTCATGATGTGGAGACTACTCTAGTACAGTGGGTTCTGATGTAAGGTGGGGTGGTATTCATAGATGTATAGGCTAGAGAGATTGCCTGTCTAATCCATCTGGCTAAGGAAGCTTTAGATGCCTCAAGGCCCCTATTCTTTCCTGAAAGGGATATAAAAAATATATATGACTTATGGAAGTCATGTATGTGTTCAATGTAGATAATGAGGTATCTGCAAACATCAATAGCTTGTGTGGATTCTACCGGATTATCAGTGTCTGGTAATATGGAAGGAATGGCTATGTCTTGGGGAAGGTGAACGGTAGAGGACATCTTAGGCAGGAGGATCAGGCCTAAGGATGAGGATGATTCTATCCGGAAAGATGCTGCAATAAGGCTCTTGGATGGATAGAGCCTATAAGTGAATAACCCTCCTGGTTGAAGTTAGGACCAGAAGATGTCCTGATTTGATTGTAAGGATCTTGTCTGAAGTCTCATCTAAAGGTTCAAAGGAAGTTTGGCTAACCCTTTGAGGAACAGGACCAAATCCCAGGAAGGACAGCGGTTACAAAGTATAGGTTTCATCCGAGCTATAGCAATAAAGAATGTTGACCAAAGAGTGATTCCGTAGTCTTCTGTCTAGGAAGACCGATATGGCTGAGGCCTGGGTTTACTGCTAACCCTGGTTCAAACCCTCTTGTAGGAATTCAAGTACCGTCTCTTTTCAAATGGTTCGATTCACAGAATGAATTTAAACACTTCCACACTACTAACGTAGATTTTTCTGGTAATCATTTTCCTTGATTCTAGGATTGTCATGACTACTTTGTTAGAGAGACCCCTTTTCTTTAATATAGTCAATTCAAGATCCAGAGAATGGAGATTCAGGTGGTGCTTTGGACCTTGAGCAAGCAAGTCTGGAATTAGAGGTAGTTCCCACAAGTCTTCTTGTGTCATTACTGTTGTGAATTGTGAACCAGCTTCTTTTTGGCCAGGCTGGTGCGATTCATTTAACCCATCTTTGCTCCAAAGCTATTTTGCAAAGCACCTGTGGCAGGATCTAAGTTGGAAGGAATGCATAGGCGAGCTGCTATCTCCAAGGTTGGGTCAGGGTGTCAGTTTCCAGGGCCCCTCCCCCTCGACAAAAAGTGATGGCATTTTGGTTTGCCCCACCTACTTACCAATATGTGATAGATCTGTGGAGTTAGGCTCCACTCCGACTGCCTGACCTAAGTCCTGATTATAAAATCTGCTAATGATTTTAGGGATCAATTTAAGTGGACTGCTGACAGGGATCTGATCAGGACAGTGCAAGAGACTGTAAGACTTCTGATTTTGTGCCCCCTTGAGGATTTAAATAACCTATGGTCGTCCTGTTGTCCGACCGAATCTGGATGCCCAAGTTTTTTTTATAATAGGTGTGAAGTGATTCAGAGCTTCACATATCACTTTGAGCTCTCTGAAATTTGAAGATCTGTGCCTCAATTCTCTGGACCAGATCCCCAGTATGTGGTGGGAGTCTAGGTGTGCTCCCCAACCACTGGCATCCATGGTGATAACTATAGGATTTGGCTGTCTCCATCCACCACCAGAGTGAGTTCTTGATTCCCTTTGGGAGGGTGGTGGTCTTCTCCAGAGAATCTAGAGAGTGATCCCAGGTCTGAAGTAGAAAATCCTGTAGTGGCCTGGAGTGCATGGGTACCATGTGATAGCTGGAATGTTGAAGGTCATTAACCCAAAGATTGATAACATCCTTCTGAAGGAGAATGGATGCTCCCCAAGGGAGAGGAGTCTATGATGTAACCCAGGAATTCGCAGGTTCTGGATGGTAACAAAACCAACTTGTCCAACCCAGACTGAAAGCAGTGACATTGTCCAGCTGAGGTGTTGTAAGATTTCTGATTGTGATCTCCCTCGCACCAGAAGGTCATCCAGATATGGAAAGACTGAAATCTTCTGAGATCTTAGGACACACATCACTTCCGCCAAGTTTTTTGTAACAATTGGGGGTGCTGAAGAAATGCCGAAGGGCAGCACCCTGGTAAGGATACATTTCTCCGGGGTTCTGTGTAATTGACCACTAGGCATCCTGAAAGAAAAATAGTCTGCCTCCCACAGCGTCACCTAGTTATCCCCTGGGACTGAATGAAGGTAGTGTGCCTGGAGGAAGACGCCCCCTAATTGCAAAACTACAGACCTCTAGAGTAGAGGCCATATTGGTCTGCATATTGCCCATCTGTATAAAGTAACTGGCTGTTTCATTTTCCATCTTGTGTTCTAATCAAGCCTGACAGAAGGATCTATTCCAGGAATCTGCCAGTGGGATCGTGGGACAATTTAAAGATTCTGACAGTTTCAATGTCCAATTTTAGGCTTCGGAGGGTCTTTATCCTTTTCTTTCTCCTTTTTTAATGGAGAAAATGAATACAGATTAGTGAAACTCTGAGTGTGCGGCCCCGTGCCTGCTGCTACTGTTCTGGCTGTGTCTGCTCAGCAAGTGCATCTGGAATACACGTGGTTCTGGGTGGAAGTGACATCCCGGCCAGGGAAGTTGTCACCGATGGCACCCGATAGACTCCCGCTACCCCAGAGATGCAGCTCCAGTAAACTGCCTTTCCCAACCTCCAGCAGTAGAGTCCTTTTGTCCTGACCAGTGACATGGTGCTCCAGCGTATCCCCTGGCCACAGGTACACTGTCCTGTGGGAGTAAAGCCATGCAAGTACCTCCCCAGGGTCTCCTGGGGTGTAAAAAACAAAAAGTTAAAACAATAAACTGGCTGTTGTTCCAGCAGTTCTCTTCTTAGGGAGGAAACATAATACTGAGGACTGGGAGTAAGGGGTGGGGCTTTTGAACTTGTTCCAGTTGTGTTTCCTCTATAGGGGGAGGAGCTCGCTCTCTGTAGCCATCCTGAAGGAAGAAGGGAGAAAATTATTTTAACTGCTCTGGCACAGAGCGTATTACCGTGACACTCCTGGTGGTGGCCACAGTGATGCTGCACAGATCTGGCATTCTAACTCTGCATGCGTCCACTACCCAAGCTGTAGACCCCTGTAGCCAAGCTGCAGCTGACCATAGAAACACACTCCATACCGGGAACAGGGGAGTTAGGCCGGACCAACAGTCTTGCACAGTTGAAAAAGAAAAAAACTCCCCAAAACTCCCTGGCCATCTAGGAGCACCCGGGAGGCTGCTTCTTTTCCCAGAATCACAGTTATGCTGCTGCCTGGACTTAACATAACCCACAAAGCAGAGAGGCAGGAAACCCAGTGGCACATCCTCTATGCAGGTTGCCTGCAGCTCCATAGGACATTGTTTTGATGGCAAAAACCACAACATGAGTTACAAAAAGGTAAATGAATTTGTATGGAGAGGGATGCATATGAGCACTGTTTTTTAAGGGTGTTGGTCCAGTTTATTTTATTCCCTGGGCACTTAGACAGTGCCTGGGGAAGCACATTTAGTTTTGACTTTAGGGTTCCTTTAAAGTGGACCTATCACCAGGACTTTCACAATCCTGATGACAAGTCTTAGTCCCTGGAGGATCCCAATTCGGGATGCCTCTTTGTGTAAAACACCAGAGATCGCCCACACAACTCACCTTTCTGTCAGAGCACACACAGCGGCATGGAGGCTGGGGATGCGGCCAAGAAAGCCCAAGAATGGTGACTAAGTGATAGCAGGAGGGTTCACACAGTAGGGCATCCCAGAGCCAGCTAGTCATTTTCCCCACTAATTATTTGATGAAAGTCTTTGGGGGTACCTGGTTTTGTGAAACCCCCCATTTCAATAGAATACTTACCTCTTCAGCCATCCCATGGCTTATATGTGGCATCTCCTCTAAATAAGCAGTCTCGGCCATGCATATTAATAGGCAGCTAAGGACGCTTAGTGGCTAGCCACAGGCTGCTCCACTCTGGCTGTGTGTACCCACACCAGCCAATCACATATGCCTGCGGAGGGTTAACACAGCGGTTATAGGGATACCACTGGTGGCTTGCACATGCGCAGTGGTCTTGCCGGATAGGTAAGAAAATTGAGTTTACAACTCGGGATGCTACAGGAGAAAACTGTACCCTGAAGTCTTGTGGATACTTGAGCTGGTTACCAGTGTTTTGTTCCTCTGTAGCGTTCAGGCTTTTACTTAAAAGGGGGGGGGGGGGGGTTACAATCAGAACACTTCAAAGATTAAACACAGCTGCAAGATAATTGTTCAATAAAAATAAATTACAGGATTTCAGAAACATTTAATATAAAAAAATATGAAATGCGTTGAGGTCCTTTGTGTTTCCCCTACAATGTCCCAGAGGCACCTGTCGCTGGTGCACTACCCCGCTTCCTTTTCCTCCTCTTCCTCTTCTCAGAAGGGGCAGGGGCAGGAGCATTCTTCTTCTTCATGCAGCTGAGCGGGTTTGGCCCACGGACGCGTTTTCTCTTCTTTCCTCTGCGCTCCGAGACCGCCGGAGCCACCCCCTGCTCATCCTTCAGATGCTCCAGGTTCTGCTTCTGATGATCGGGCATCAGCTGGCTCTCCTGCAGGGCCTGGACGTGAGCCACGGACTTAGGGGAAGGCTTGTCCAGCACGATGGTGTTCTGAATAATGAACAGCACAGGGACGCCGGGACGCTTCCGCACTTGGTTGGCCAGATTCTGATCCTGGAACACAAGACGGAAAGAGTCTACTTAACACCTCCACTAATTGCAACGCTGGACACACTAATCCTGCAGCAGGCTTAATGAAGTCTCACCGGATGAAAGTCGCAGGGATGTGAGCTACAATGCCGGGATTATCAATATCGGGGATTAGCATGCACGTCGCTGATATGGAACAACACACTGTAACAGGACATCATGAGCTCAGCTAATCCAATGTATCAGTCAGCCAAAAGGGTCACCTGAAGGATGAGCTAACCTGCACACACTCAGATAATACATGCAGAATCTTAAAGTGGACTGTCACCCAGGGGTGATCGGCCCGGGAATCTATAAGATTCCCGGGCCGATCACCTCCCTCACCGCGGGACATCCGAGATCGGGATGTCCGGCGGTGAGGGACCCCCCCAAAACAACTTACCTCATCGCGCTCTAGGACGTGCGCGCGCCCGCCGTTTGTGAATGGCCGGCGCAGGCGCGCGCACTGTCAGAGAGGCATGCGGGAGGCGGCAGCGGACGCGCTGTCACCCGCTTGTTCGTCGGCGGTGATTGGTCAGCGCGGCCACGTGGGAGCGTGGTGAGGCGAGTTTTGGGGGCTTTCTGGGGGGTTTCAAACAGCGGGGCACCCTTAATCGGGGTGCCCCCCTGAAGTGGACCAAAACCCAGGATAGTCAAAATCCTGGGTGTTGGTCCACTTTAAAGTCCACCAACACCCCTCTTTTTTTTTTTTTTTTTTTTTGACCATCCCAGGCCATCCAAATTTGGCACATGTAAAACCCCCCGGCAACATCACTATTCTTAAAGCGGACCAAAACCCACCAAGCTTGTGAAATAATTTTGACCAAAGCCCCTGCCGATACTCTCTTCATAAGGTGTAGAACTAGAAATGGATATTTTTGCTTATCAAATCGCCCTGGAACACTATTTTTGGGCTCTCCCTCTCTGCAGGATTGCAGTTGATTAATCATTGCATGATTAATGCAATTACATCATTGCCAGACACAGGAATGGCAATATATGGAGGAAGCGGAGCTTTACAGCTAAAACAGGCGCTATTTTTTGGGATTAGAATCAAGCAAAAGTTACTATTCATAGGGGGAAGCAATTCATGGGATACTTGTTAGAAATATGGATTTTGGTCCGCTTTAACTAGCTGACTATGAGTCAGGTATAGGGGAATCTGCCTATACCCTGGGAGTCCCCCGGGTCCCTGGCAGGCTCCTTCGGAGCCAGGGAATAGGTCAACCCCATCAGGCCTACAGCGACCCGGTCTACTTACCTAAACCCATGGTTCAGGAGCTGGTGGTCTGGCTCCTGCCCCAGGAAGGAACACAAGGAACTGGTGTCTGGAGGAGGAGCTAAAGCTTTTGTGTATTCTGGTGGTCATGTGTTCCTACCTTGGTATGCTGCCCTAAGGCTGTTTTGAGAAATTATATATTGTTTCTTTTGGCAGAGTTTGGGCTTTAACGTGATATGTCTTGTAGTAATTTGTGCCCCCCCCCTTTTTTAAAAAATAAAAAAAACACATTCTGTGTAAAAGCCCCATTCCTCCTGATTACAACTGTACCACATAAGTATCGGTAGACAATCGTTCCTGCCCAGGATAACCCCCAAATTGCTTTATGACGTTTTTGAATGAATTACAACTACTATGTTAAACCCTTAAAAATTGAAAAAAAAAAAAAAAAAACTGGTGTGGGATCCCACCTTTCTAGTAAAACCAACCCAGGCACCAGCTACGGGAGACCAGGGCAATGAGCCGGTCCCTGGTCTACAGGGTTACCAGCCTGCATGGCATATATGGGCTGGGGGGCTCTTCCTAATGACCTGGGGGTAATGGCAAGTCACCGCTTACTGCAGATGACTCACCAGCCCCTCCTGCCCTGTGAACTGGATTAAGGCTCTCATGGATCCCTTGCCAGTTCGCAAAGAGTTAAACCGGACCTTCAGCATCATTTAATGAAAAGCCCAAACCTTTAAAATAACTATTCCCCAGCATCTAAAATTATTATATTTTACGTTTTTAGTCACTTATTATTCTTTCCCCCTCTGGGCTGCAACTCTGTTCAGGACTCTAGGATACGGGTGCCGCCATCTTGACTCAGAGGCATCACATACAGAGAGGAAAGAGGGGGGCAAAAGTGCAGGGGAGTTATAGCTGTGCTCTGCATAGTCAGAACTGGCACTTAAAGGGATAAATAACTGATGTATAAATCAGCGTGTAATATAATAGCATTACATTGTCCCAGGTGTCTGATGATAGTTGTAGTGGATAAAGCCACCAGTAATACCGCATCTAGCAGAAGGCAGCCAAGGCCCCCCCCCTCCCTCCCTCCTCCATTACAGGAAATAAGAGTGATGGCTGCTACTCCGATAGGGAAAGTATTGTGGAGGTTCACTGACATGTTACCCAACACTGTGAGCGCAGTTTAAACATGGCAGCTACCTGTGTGGCGATGAAATAGTGGTGCGGGTTCTGCTCGGCGGTCATGGACAGCAGGCACTCGGATCCGCTGATGGGGCTCTTGGAATGAGCGCAGTGTCGCACCTGGAAGCGCTGGGCGATGAGCTTGGCTCCATACAGCTCCTTCCCCAGAGACTCCAGCTCCTTCAGCACACACCTGAAACAGCACCAAAAGGGAATCACCTATCTGTAACCAGGCATTTATTACTCCACCCATGCCCTCTATAAGCCCCGCCCCCCAGCTGGGCCACCGCCCTGCAGAGCCTCCCCCCCCTTTCTGGGCCACCGCCCCGCAGAGCCCAGCCCCCTGGCTGGGCCACCACCCCGCAGAGCCCAGCCCCCTGGCTGGGCCACCACTCTGCAGAGCCTCCCGCCCCCTGGCTGGGCCACCACTCTGCAGAGCCCCGACCCCTGGCTGGGCCACCGCCCTGCAGAGCCTCCCCCCCTGGCTGGGTCAAAGCCGCCTAAAGATATTGACTGACAGGTCTGTACCCCTCTTTAGCCCCCCCTCTTGGATGGGCTGCTAGCCTCAATGCTCATAAATACATATATCACCACCTACTGGCCAGGCTACAATTATCTATATATAGCACCACTAACTAGCCAGGCTGCAATGCTCCAAATATAGCGCCACCTACTGGCCAGTCTACAATTATCTATATATAGCACCACTAACCAGGCTGCAATGCTCTAAATATAGCGCCACCTACTGGCCAGGCTACAATTATCTATATTATAGCACCACTAACCAGGCTGCAATGCTCTAAATATAGCGCCACCTACTGGCCAGGCTACAATTATCTATATATAGCACCACTAACCAGGCTGCAATGCTCCAAATATAGCGCCACCTACTGGCCAGGCTACAATTATCTATATATAGCGCCACTAACTAGCCAGGCTGCAATGCTCCAAATATAGCGCCACCTACTGGCCAGGCTACAATTATCTATATATAGCGCCACTAACTAGCCAGGCTGCAATGCTCCAAATATAGCGCCACCTACTGGCCAGGCTACAATTATCTATATATAGCGCCACTAACTAGCCAGGCTGCAATGCTCCAAATATAGCGCCACCTACTGGCCATGCTACAATTATCTATATATAGCACCACTAACTACCAAGCTGCAATGCTCTCCGGTCTGCAATTCTCTCTCTATATATTATTTATATATATATATATATATATATATATATATATATACACACACATACACATTGGCCAGGCTGCAATGCTCTAAATAGTGGTCTCTATATAGCGCCACCTACTGGCTGGTGCAGAGCTGGACCTCGCCCATGAAGTATTTGGGCAGCTGCTCCTTGATCTGGATCTGATTCTTCAGAGCCGCCTGGCAGAAGGTTCCGTCCAGCAGCACCTGGTACGGCTCCCGGAAGCGGAAGTTGTTGCGGTAGAAGCTCAGGTGCTTCTTCACGTGTTTCTGCCGAGTGATCTTCATGGCTAACGGAGCAGATCAGACCCGGAGCCCCGCCGTGACGTCATGCGCACCCGAACACCCACCGGCTTCCACACACACGTGCAGTAGCGTTCCGGAACTACGTCACAGAAAGGGAGGCGGAGCTTGCGTGTCGCTCTGGAAAGCTGCTGTGTGCTCTCATTCTCACTCTACAGCAAGTTAGAGTGTGACAGGAGAGTGTGTGCAGGGGGAGGGCGGGGACGGTAACCTAGGAGACCAGGAGGAAGGAGATGAAGAACCAGCATGAGATATTGGAACCATTAAATTTTCCTGACCCTAGAACAAAAAATAACAACGTGTCTATAAAAAAAATGGTGCTACATATAGGGCAGCTTGTAATTTAATAAAAAATGATCTTTAATTTTCATTCACAGGGCTCAATTTTATCTGAGTTATTGTCTATGACCAGGTATTAAATAGGACCTTCAGCAGGATTTAATGAAAAGCCCAAACCATAAAAAAAACTATTCCCCAGCATTTAAAATTAATATATTTTACGTTTTTAGTCACTTATTATTCTTTCCCCCACTGGACTGCAAGTCTGTTCAGGACTCTAGGATACGGACGCCTCTATCTTGACTCAGAAGCGTCATATACTGAGGAGAGGAGAGTGGGATAAAGTACAGGGGGTGGGCTTATAGCTGTGATTTGCACAGACAGAGCCCATTTGGGGTCAGGGAAAGGACAGCAGAATGCAGAGCAACACAGTAAGAAGACACTTCCTGTTTGCAGGCTGCCTGATGCTCCATGAGCCGCCATCTTGGATGTTTAAATGCTCATAACATGCAGTAGATGCAGGTAGGATGATTTTAATGTGAGCGATCTGTATGCACAGGAGGTTGGAAACATATAAGATAGGCTATTATTCAGGGTGAAGGTCCGCTTTAAAGTGCATGGGGCCGTTAGCCATCAGTATGCCCCCCCCCCCCCCCCCGCACAGGGAACAACACCGATTTTTCCAGGGCAGTCCGATTCCCTATCCTCTAGTTCTGTGAACACCCCTCCCCTGTTAATCCCATAAGCTTACCATTGCAACAGTTCCACGGCACATGCACGGGCCGGCAGCAGCATCACTTGCATCCTATTCGGGGCTGTGTACAACCTACTGGCCCATTCAGCTTCTCCAGCCGCACATTGGATTGGACGAGAGCCGCACCTGCTCCACGGGCTCGAGGAAAGGAAGGAAACACCGGTGAACACACCTAAACCTGGGATAGTGAAAATCCTGGGTTTTGGTTCAATTTAAAGTGGGCTAAAACCCACCCTGGAGTCTATGAGACTCCAGGGCATTCATACTTGCTCGGGTGCCCCGCTGTGTGAAACCCCCCAGGTCGCCTGAAAACACGCCTTTGTTCCCGGTCCAGCGGGGGGCGCATCCCCACTATTCCTTTAGTAGGACGCATGCCCACATCTGTCAGGCATTTGTAAATGTCCGGTGCAAGCACGCTCCCTTAGAGGGTAGTGGGGGATGTGGTCGCCAGTGTGCTCGGATCCGCTTGCATTAGAGCGCGCTGATTGGACGAGCGGCCACGCGTGCGTCATATATATATGCAAATATGCAGCTTGGCCGCGTCACGGCTGTATTTGAACCTTTGAACCTGTGAGCTCTATATACACACTTACTACTTTATGATTGCCGCCATATGGGGAACATTATATACAATCAAGGTCCGACTGAATGCAGTGTGCCAGAGCGCCATCCACTCAGCAAGCCATTAGCCATTGCGCTTAAAAGCGGACCTTCACTCTAAATAAGAGTCTATCTTATATGTTTCCCACACCCTGTACATACAGATTGCTCACATTAAAAATCATCCTACCTGCATCTACTGCATTTTATAAGCCTTTAAACATCCAAGATGGCGGCTTATGGAAGCTGCCATTTTTGCAGGCAGCCTGCAAACAGGAAGTGCCTGCAAACAGGAAGTGACTGTGCTGCTCTGCATTCTGGGACTGCTGACCTTTCCCTGACCCCAGCTCTGCTCTGTCTGAGCAAAGCACAGCTATAACCCGCCCCCCTGTACCTTATCCCACTCTCCTCTCCTCAGTAAGTGTGATGCTTCTGAGTCAAGATGGCGGCGCCCGTATCCTAAAATCCCGAACAGAGTTGCAGCCCAGTGGGGGAAAGTATAATAAATTAGTGACTAAACATGTAAAATATATTAATTTTAGATGCTGAGGAATTGTTTTTTAAGAGTTTGGGCTTTTCATTAAATCATGGTGAAGGTCCGGTTTAAGTACGCTGTACTATTTAGCTGAACTCAGGGGAGGACTATTTGGAAGACGTCCTGAAACCTGTTATTTCCTGTGAGCTATTCTGCCCCTTTAACATTTTAAAGCTGGCCAGCTGGTGTGAATGGTGTGAGTGCGGCGGGATGCGTGGTTGTCAGGGATCCTGATAAGGGCCCTTTTTGTTGTGTTGTTTTTATGCAACAATTGCATGTTTTATACTACCAGTGTTTGTATGATTATCCGTCTTGTGACTCATGTATTGTGCCTATGTGATTTTGATAAATAAACAAAGATGTTTAGGCATATTTAGCCAGTTTATACTTTCTTGCCAGCCCTGCATTTAACCATGTCCTATGTGTTTATATATTGGGACACTCATATGTACAGCAAGTACCGGACGGGAGTGCACAGGTAGCTAGTATCAGTTTCCCTTTGCTCTCATTTACCCTCGCAGCTTAATTTACCTACTCCACTACTGAACTGTATTTTTCGTCCTATAAGATGCACCTAGGATTTGGAGGAGGAAAATAAGAAAAAAAAATATTCTAAATCAAATGTTGTGCTAAAACACCCCATTACAGACAGTGTGGCATTCTCCCTTCCCTTTCCCATAGGCAGTGTGGCATTCCCCCCATCCCATTCCCCATAGGAAGTGTGGCATTCCCCCATCTAATTTCCCATATAGGCAGTGTAGCATTCCCCCCTCCCATTCCCCATATAGGCAATGTGGCATTCCCGCCAACCTGAAAAAAAAGGTATACTTACATGAACGCTGTCCCCGCTCTGGCTTCTGGCGCTTCAACTGCCTCTAGGGTGCTTGTGTCAGAGCCCAAGAGGCAGTGGCACAGCTGGAAGCCAGAGCTGGGACAGGGACTGTCCCCACTCTGGCTTCCTGCACCACCACGGCCTCTCAGCCAGGCACGCACTGACACAAACACTCAGTTGTCAGCGCGCCCCCCGGCCCAAGAGGCGGTGGCAGCTCAGGAAGCCAAAGAGGGGATGTCGCTGTCTGTCCCGGCTCTGGCTTCCGATGCCACCACTGCCTCTCAGTGTTTGTGTCAGCAGGAGATGACTGAGAGGCAGTGGCAGTAGCCAGAGCAGGGGCGCTGTCTGTCCCCACTCTGGCTTGTGGCAACGCCACTGCCACTCGAGCGGACTGACACAAACACTCGGCTGTCAGCGGCTGCCAGTGCCGAAAGTCAGAGCGGGGAAAGCAAGCACAAGACAGATGTAAGTATACTTTTTTTCACATTCACCCAATAAGACTCACTGACATCCTCCCACTTGGGGTAAAAAATAGTGCGTCTTATATGGCGAAAAATACTTTAGTTTCCCACCCAGCTCCACTCATTCATCCTCCCCTACCAGCTCCATTTCCACCCTGCCTCCCTTGTGTGTGCACACCCTAACACACCCCCTTCCACCACCAAGCAGTCCTGATTAAAAATCCATATAAACACCGGCTTATGAGAGGAGGGGTCACTTATACACCCAAACTGAATAAAACTCCCGCAAAGCTTGTGGTTTTCTTCTCCTGGTAGGAATGAAATCCAGGTGTGCCAGGTTTGAGTGTATCGACAGAACATTTCCAGGGTGCAGAAGTGATATATAGTGATATGAGTTATAAGGATTTTACTCATTGCCCCTTTTATTTCGCAATATTTCTCCTTTAATCCAATATAACATTCTTTAACCAGTATTGACCAATTCTAAAAGTAAAATCAGCACCATTTCCCGTTAAAGAGCGTTAATTGTTTGAGAACTTCAGTTCAGAGAAATGTCTGTAACAAGTCAATATCCGCCAGATTTATTTGCATTAACAAGTGTGCTTTTACAGCCTATTAACACCAGTTGGGAATTCAAGGTGAGATCCATAATAATCCCTCCATTTTCAAAGCTGACAACTTCCATAAAAATACTCACAGGAGACTATTACCAACAGACAGAAGTGAATCACGTGAAATATTGTTCCAAATAAATACAGGAAACGATGTCACCATCATGGCCTGTACACTAAATTGAAATATATTTTGTGGTTTGTACATTAAAAACCAACTGAAAACTAAAACAAATATATATTGTAATCTTAATTGAACTTTGTTTAACAATTAGTGTTGGGCATGTTGGAAATACAACAGCCTAGCTTTGTCTATATTTTCTTATATGCAGTCTACAGTTAGGACACTAGATGTTGCTGTTACTTGTAAGAAACTTACCTGAACCAGGGGGCCTGTGGCAAGCGTTGCTGGGCGGTGCGGCGCTCGCGGGCTGCATGTAGCAGAGCACACTCGCCGCTCCCGGAAGTTGGGGGGCGCAGCGCACCACTTTGGCAGCCTCCCTCGTTCCTCTCTAGCTGTGCGGGCCCAGCAGCTTTGCTACAAGGAGGCGCTGCGCTGCGAGTGGCAGGTGGCACAACATCCTCCACACCTGATTGGAATCAGGGGCTGGTCAGCCTTGCTGACAAGACTGATCAACCCCTGGGAAATGTTGGCCAATCTGGGCGATAGTTTACAGTTGCACCAATCACCACATTCCTTCCCTAGTTGCCATTGGCCAGTCACTCCATAGGGAACTAGCCCTGTCCTGTTCTGTGCTTATTTGTTACCAACTTGACTTGATCGACCTTCCGAGTTTACTGTCTGAACCAACCTTTGCTTGCCTGTCCTTGAACCTGCCTGCCCCTTTTGAATACCTTGTTACCTCTGCCCCCCCCCCGGCTTGCCCCCTTGGCTATTTCCAACTACGCTCCTGTTTCATCCCTCTGTATAGACGCATCCTCGGACTAACTACCTGTGTACGACCTTGGCTTTGGGATACCCTTGTGGTTCATCTGCCTTCACCGTAAGCTGACATCCATAAGACCTGATGGCAACCGTGTCCAGTGAGGCATTGCAAGCATCCCGTCAAACAGCTTGTCTTTAGGCGGAAGCGGCGGTGGAGATTGGGGGTTGTCAGCTTACAGAAGGTGGGTGTCCCACTGGGCATCACATTACCAATGCTTAACTGTAGTGTCTATATGCATTTTTCTCATGTGTTGTATTTTCAGCTGCGCTCTATCACTTCTCTTTACAGTCTGCTTTCTCTTACTGCATTCATGTTTCAGTAAAGTAAAAGTAAAGTAAAACTCCTCTGTACTAAGCAGTCCTAGTGACCGAATGAAGCCACAGCGATGGGATAAAGTCCAGTGACCAAGCGCGACCGAGGCAGAGCAAAGCCAAGAATTGGAAACAGCGCGGTTGATGTGGAGATTGACATAAAGAAGCTTTCCAGAGATATCTCCTGTATACAAGTAAGACTGATTTTATATAAAGTTTTAAATGGAAATGCTATTATTCAGAGATGACTTGTGGGAGGTTATCACTACAGAGAGGCCACAGGATAATTATCGGTACTGGGACAGGAAAAACAGATAAGTACAGTCCACCATGAGCTTACTAGTCGAAGCCAATCAGCTTATTCACATATACAGCGAGAAGCATGTGGGATGTATTGAAAAGAGTGCATAAGAGATTAAAGTTTAAACAGCAAGTTGTTTCTGCTTTACAAAATGAGGCTTAGCAGTGAGCAAGACATGCAGGAGCATATAACTTTAGCCAGAAGTCTGTGTTTGGCATTTGGGCCCAAAAATAAAGCTAGTTGAGGGGCTGCTTCTAGCCCTCCCCTCAGCCAATCAGTGATTATCACTCTGGATTTGGTCCTTGCCCCATGGGGCATCTCAGTTAGGTATATCCCGCTGTGTGAAACCTCCCAGATAAGCCCCAAGACATACTTTACCAGTGTTCCGACGGCTCTTGTCCAATCAGCACTGTATGCCATTCATACTAATGTGTAGCATACTTCCCCGATTCAGACAAAGATCCAGCATAGGAGTGGGGAATGGCCACATCTCCAGTCTCCCTTTGGTCTGGTGTGCGCTCCGCCTATATGAACGGCTGGGCGCAGAAGTGTGTCTTAGTTTATGTATAAATATGTTCGGAGTCAATACAAAGATCTGTCCCACAATCTATTTATACCCCCGAGTGTAACCATAACCCGAGGCATCCACTAAGGTTAGGGGAAAGGTGCTTTCTCCATCGACATAGGAGGGGATTCTTTTTTGTAAGAGCAGTGAGACTATGGAACTCGCTGCCAGAGGAGGTAGTAATGATGGATACAGTAAAAACGTTCAAAAGTGGCCTGGATGCCTTCCTGGCATGTAATAACATTTCCAGCTATAGCTACTAGACCACTGGAAGGAGATAAGCATGCTGAACTGGATGGACTAAAGTCTTACATACTATGTTACTAGGTTTGTTGTGAAGATGCCAGTGATGCGGGATACAAAGCCTTCAAATGCACCATGGAATCCCCAGGGAGGTGAGTGTTACCGGGTTTCACAAAGTGGGGCAGTAAATTGACTGGTATTTTAGATGATTGGTCTCTTTAAAGTGGACCAAACCCCACTGAACTTGTGAAATACATTCAGCCAAGTTCCTGCAGATACTCTCTGCTTAGGGTGTAGAACTAGAAAAGGATATTTCCGCTTTTCAAATCGTCCTGGAACACTGATTTTTTTGGCTGTCCCTCTCTGTGAGATGGCAGGCGATAAGTCATTATATAGGTGTGGCAATTACATCATTGCCACACACAACTGTGGCAATAAATGGAGGAGGCATAGCTTTACAGCTAAAATAAGCGATGTTATCTTGGATTAGAATTAAGCGGGAGCAGTGAAAATCAGCAAAAGGTGCTCTTCATGGGGAATGCTAGTTAAAAATGTGTGTTTTGGTCTGCTTTAATTATGCTGTTTATTTGCGTGTTCATGCCTGACACCAATCTAATCAAAAGCAAAAAAATTGTATATTGTATATAGACCGTTTAATGCTGCCCATTCAAATTCAAATGGGCAAGAATGTAAGTAAAGTGTCACTACAGGTGATTTTGAAATTGACTGAGGATGGGTGGAAACCAGCCCCAATTCATGTAAACTGTAAAGAATCCATATATATTTTATTACTATTATTATTGTTTATTTATATAGCGACATCATCTTCCGTAGCGCTTTACACGGTATTATTACAAACAAGATAAAACAAATAGTACAGAGAACAATACAAAACTAGATGCCACAAGGTTCAAACCAAGTATTGTGAGCACAGGAGACAATAGGAAGGAGAGCCCTGCCCTTGCGAGCTTACAGTATATATATATATATATATATATATTAGAACTTGGATATCATGAGAGGCAGATGGAAGCCAGGGAGTGAGAGGATGGCACGCCTAGTTTGCATTAGCAGCAAGGAGAGGAGCAGGCAATTAATTTGGCTGGGTGTCGATGGGCCATGACATGAATGAGTCTGCCTCTCTGTAGTGATGATTGGCGCGGTACTGTGCTTTATTATTATGGATTGGTTACACGGCACTAGGCCGGCGCTCTGGGAAGTATCATTTGTCTAACTTTAAATCATAAAACACAGGCACTGGCACGAGGTTTTGCTGTCAATGGAAATGAGAGATATATTGGAAACAGTAAAGACCCTGTACAGAACACCTTAAAGCAGGTCAAAACCCACCAGTGATGCAAAACCAAATAAACCGAAAGCCTCCTTCATGGGAGTGGGAAAAATAGCTTACTCTTGTTGTTGATGTATTTCCAGACTCCTACGTCATCAGATTGCAGTGACGAGCAGGCCCAGCATTGAGTCGTGGAAGGTTGCGCATTTTCCTTCTCCTCCATTTTTTCCTCTTCTGGAATCCCGGACGCTAGGCCATGATGCAGTCCGTCAATCACCAGTCCTGCCACCAGACAAATTCCTGGCAATCTGCAAAGTAGGCGGGACTATGCCAGATCTATTGCTGGGAAAGGAGAGAAGACAGGATGGAAAAACCTACCAAAAGGTCATTCAAAGCGAGGACGCCAGACACTTTTTTTTTTGCACTTGTAGATCTTGAAGTAAATTTGCCCACAGCAGCAGATTGCGCGGGTAATGACAACTGCTTCCATAAAACACACACTTGCCAACATAAGAAAAAATAAAATTGCTAGATAAGCTCAGCACCCTGAGGACATTCTTGGCACAAAATACAGTATTTTTCGCCTGCCCATAAGACGCACCTAGGATTTGGAGGAGGAAGATAAGAAAAATAATATTCTGAACCAAATAATAGGCAAGGTGCAGAATCCTCCACTTACAGGCAGAGTGGCATCCCCCTCCTATTCCCAAAAGGCGATGTGGCATGTCCTCTTCCCATAGACAGTGTGGCATTCCCCCCTCCCATTCCCCATAGGCAGTGTGGCATTCCCCTCTCCCATTCCCCATAGGCAGTGTGGCATTCCCCCCTCCCATTCCCCATAGGCAGTGTGGCATTCCCCTCTCCCATTCCCCATAGACAGTGTGGCATTCCCTCTTTCTATCCCCAATAGGTAATGTGGCATTCCCCCTTCGCATAGGCAGTGTGGCATTTCCCCCTCCCGTTCCCATATAGGCAGTGTGGTATTCCCCTCATCACATTCCCATAGGCAGTGTGGCACCCCCCCCTTTCCCATAGACAGCTTGGCATTCCCCCCATCCCATTCCCCATAGGTAGTGTGGCAACCCCCCATTCCCATAGGCAGTGTGGCATTGCCCCTTCCCATAGGCAGTGTGGCATTCTCCCCCTCCCATTCCCATAGGCAGTGTGGCATTCCCCCTTCCCATAGGCAGTGTGTCACCCCCCTTCCCATAGGCAGTGTGTCATTCCCCCCATCCCATTTCCCATAGGTAGTGTGGCAAACCCCCCCATTCCCATAGGCAGTGTGGCAATTCCCCCTCCCATTCCCATAGGCAGTGTGGCACCCCCCTTTCATTTCCCATAGGCAGCAGAAGAACATAGAAAAAAAAAAAGTCAACTCACATGCTCCTGGCCTCCAGCTGCTCAAGATGGGGTATCTGTGCAGCGGGTGGGTGTTGCATGCGAAGGCTCTGTGTGTTTGCATGTGCCCTGCCTGGAAGAGGCAGCAGCTGGAGGCCAGAAGAAGACGGAGGAGCAAGGGGCGCTATCTCTGTCCCTGCCGGAAGAGACAGCAATAGCAGCGGCGTAGATGGGGACAGAGCCTGCTGCTCCTCTATCTTCTTTTGGCCTCCCGCAGTGTGGCAGGCAACGCGGGAGCACCCATAACAAGTGAGTTTACTTTTTCTTTTTGTTTTCCATTTTTACATTCACCCAATAAGACACACGGATATACACACACACACACACACACACACACACACACACACACACACACTTTTGGGGGAAAATAAGTGCGTCTTATAGGGTGAAAAATACTGTAATATATGCTTCCAAAAATGCTTTTGAAAGTGGGCTTTCCCTTTGAAACAGCACAAAACGCTTTTATCCCCGCCCCTCACATCCGAGCACCTTGGGCGATGCACCCGGCTCAGTGGTCACTTGGATTATCCACTGCCGAGGCCACGCCCCCACATGCCATTTTTGCTGATTGGCAGATCTCAAGAATGCCGGCTGACGTGACCAGCACGCTGGCTGCATCCCCAATTTCCTTATAGTCTGGGGCGCGCTCTTGCCCCCAGAGGGGGTTTCACACAGTCCAGCATTTTGATTTTGGATGCCCCATGAGCAGGCTAACAGCTGATCCAGGAATCTTTTAGACTCTATGGCCGACCATTGCGGCTTTTGAGACAAAGAGACTCTAAACTCTACCGTAATAATAAGGCAGCAAGCAGCTCACCTGATGCCTGTTCCATGTGACTCTCCTCCTACGGTGCTCGGTAAAAGCTGTAGCAAGGCTCTAAAGTTTACCCTCCTTTCAATTCTATTCCTCCAGGACCACGCAAAAAAGTGGTCTCACAGCCATTCTGTCCCTTTGTGCTCTCATCCTGAGTGAGCCCGGCAGGTCACAGGGGTCTCACAGCTGTCTCTGACCACAACAGAACATGTTAGCATGCTACTGACATGCTAAAAGCTTTTTGGCTTTGCATAGAATAAATATGGTATTTACATATAATCAGAGATATTTAGATTCTACCCATCAGAGGGGAGGGTAAAGTGGGAGGAAATTAAACTGAACCAACAGACTGGCACAGCTGAAAAAAACCCTCCCTCGAAACCCATCTGCATGCATGATACTGGAGCATTGTCAGCACTTTTTCTCCTGTATCCACTCAATGCTGAAACGCCACCTCACTGATTTTCTAGTGGTAGCAGCCATTTTGGAGCTTGCTCTCCCAGCATCTCAGCTGTGTTGCTGCCTGGATTTAACTGACATAACTGACAATGCACAGTAACAGTAATCCCTGCAGCACTGCCTGTTTTCAGGTGGCCTGCAGATACATGAGACGCCATTTTGTTTCTAAAATTTACCACAGCAAAAAATAAAAAAATTTAATTAATTTTTATGTGCAGCAATCTAAATTGCCCTGGGGAGGGATGCATATGAGCACTGTTTCTTTTGTTGGTCCGGTTTGTCATTTTTGACTATTGGACCACTTTAATGTGTGCCTGGACAGGGACTCTAAAGAGGAACAAACCCCAGCGCAGCCACTGACTGAAATGGGATGCCCTGCTGTGTGAAACCCCTGGATCGCCTTTTTTAGCTTACCTTTCCTCAGTCCAACAGAGCATGTATTAGCTCTCATCCAATCAGAGTTGTTTGCCGTGCCTTTGTCATTCGGCAAAAGGCTTTGATTGTTTACAATAGGGAGCGAGAACGGGTGCATCCCTTGCATCTTCTGGCTGTGTGCATGCTCCCGTCCCAGCCAGACTGGCTGAGGCAGGGGCGCGCACACCGCTGCTCCCCATTGAAAAACATCCCCCGGGGCATAGAATACCCAGGATAGTAAAAATCACGGGTTTTGTTCTGTTGAAAAAAAAGATATTTACTCACCTGTGCCCACAATCTCTCCTGCTGAGTCTCCTCTTTACCTGGGGCATCAATTCCCCCCCAGGCTCTTCCGATGTGAGGAGAGGGCCTGAAACAGGCCCCTGCTTCCGCTGCTGCAATTAGCCCCGCATTTTGTGGGCGGGGTGACTGACATCATCCCGCACCCATCCGAAGATCCTCAATAGTGCCAAGGTGATGGCCGGAGAGGGTTGGAGGAGCTCTGATCCCTTCCCTCCCCAGCAATCAGCCCGGCAGCTCTCAGAGATCAGCACAGGACAGCGGAGGATAAAAAAAGTCATTTTTTTCTGTGTCTTTTTTTACTGCTAACCCTTTGTGAACTGGTAAGGGATCCGTGAGACCCCTATACCAGTTCACAAGGCTGGGGGCAGGGGACTTGCAATTAACCCACAGCCCCCCATTGCCTGCCTCCCCAAAGCCCGTGGGGGGGCAGAGGAGCCCAGGGACTGTGAAGACTACACATAGCTGGTCCCCGGGCTGGTTATGCTGTGTAGGGGGGGGAATTTTTTAACCCTTTAAAATCCCCCCAAAAATGGTGTCCCCCCCTCCTTTTCATCGCTCAGCATGTATAAAAGGCTTCCAGCAGCAGCAGGGAAGCAGGAGCCAGGGTGATCAGTGTTGGACACAGTGCTCGGGATGTATGGGAGGTATTAAAAAAAATATTAAATAAAATATTTTTTTCTACCTGTGTGCATGTCTTTTTTTAAAGTTAACTCTTTGTAAACTAGTTGGGGATCAATGAAACCCCTATACCAGTTCACAAGGCTCGGGGTCTGGCAAGTCACCTGTGGCTAGTGGGTGACTTGCTATTAACTCCCAGACCCCCATTACCTGCTTCCCCATAGCCCGGGTGGGCAGAAGAGCCAGAGGGACGTGAAGTCTATGCAGACTTGTAGCTTTCAGAGCCGGGGGCCAACAAACTGGCCTCAGTGCTCTGGTCTACAAGCCCTGCGGAAACGCCCCCAGTTAGGGCAGCAGAAGATGCGGCTGCCAACGCACTTGCCGTAGGGGTTTGAGCAGGTCTAAGAGCTCTGACTGGACAAGTGGCTGCGGGAAGAGGTGGGTTTGTTCGGGCGACCTGGGGGGTTTAACACAGTGGGGCAACCCTGTTCAGGGTGCGCCAGGGGCAAGGACCAAAACCCAGGATAGTCAAAATCAAAAAATAGTCACTTTAATGATTAACCCTCCCCGAGGCTTACAATTCATGATGCTATCAGGTATTTGGTGTTTTTTCTATGTACATAACTGATTTGCGTGAAAAATGTCATCATTTTATGAGTTTTCCTTTCGACACAAAAGAGTCTACTTTTGATGACTGGGAAAAAAATCTGCTGCAGCAAAAACGCAATAACAGGGGTGAGAATTTTGTGCAGGCTGATAAAGAGGCAATGTGCGATTGGTGATTGTGTTACTGTAATATGGCTGATATAGCACATAAGCTGGGAAGATGAGGCTGATCCCTACTGGAACTGCTTCCTATCCCCCTCCCAATAACTGAAGCTTAACGACTTACACAGCAACACTCCACACATGTAATGAACTTTTATCTGTTAAATCCCTCAGCTGTTCAATGGCCACCTGGAGAAGGGAGAACATAAAAGAACCTACATGGCAGACATTTTTTATGGGGTATACATGGTTTCCCACGTGCATGCGGACTGAGCAATTATTTCGAAATCTTACCTGAATTTTATGTTACACTTGCTTAGTTTGTCATCATTTTTCATTCCAGTATTTAATACAGATCTGCAGCTGCCCACATTTACCGGTATATCAGTCTAGATGCCAATTTCCCCTCTTTACAGCATGGCTAAACAGGTGGGGGGTGCAGGTCCAGATAAGGATCTACATGTTACAGAGTAGTTCTTTTTTTAGGGATCCCCACCCATACCTCCCAAGTGTCCTTGATTTAGAGGGACTGTCCCTCTTTTGAGTCCATGTCCCCCTGCCCCCCTGCCCCTCGTGGTTCTCTTTTGCCCCTCTTTGAGGTTTAACATGCAGATCTGCATCAATAAATGATTCATTTGCCCATTTAAAGTGTTTGCATTGTTTTAAATGTTATAACCTATCTCCTATCCATCCCTCACTGAGTGGGTGTGGCCTAATGTAGGTATGCCCAGAGTCACACCCTTCACCGCGCTCCCTAAACAAACCACACTAGATCAGACCACACTAGCAGAGACAACATCTCTGGAGGTAGGGGATGTGATTTATTATCAGGCTGATGAAAAACAAATACCCCCCCTCATAGAAATTAGCCATAAATAAATTACACATGGTGCAGAGTGTATATATAAAATAAATATATTAAGTGGACCTGACAGCTGGTATGCTGGCCCTAGACTGTCTTTTGTGCCACCTAAGGCCCCTTTAAAGTGTTTTTAAGCGGAAGAAAACCCTGGAATTTGCCTTTCCTGGGTTTTGTTCTGTGCCTCCTAGGGCATCCCGAAGAGGAAAAAAAGTGGGGAAAAAACGGGTTTTGCTCCACTTTCAAGGCTTCCCCACTGATCCATGTACCAACCAGCGAATGTGCACAGACAACATTTCCAACAGGGTTCAACACTTCCCAGTACCTAGTACCCAACACTTCCCAGTATATAGGGAAATTCCACCTACTTCATATACTGAAGGCCTAACTCCACCCTTTTCCCTCTGGCTTAAAGTCTAACTCTACCCCTCCTGGTCTCTTATTAATGAGTGTCACACCCATACCTTCCAAGCTTTCAGGGTGGGAAGGAGAGACAATTGTTAAATTTGGCCGCATCTACTCATTTATTGTTGGATAGGGTGTAGTAGTTACAACAATATAAATGCTTTGAATAGGCAAATTATTCATTTATTGCTGCAGATCTGGATGTTACACCTGAAAGAAGGACAGAGAAGAACAACGAGGGACATGGGGGCATGGAATCAAAAGAGGGGCAGTCCCTCCAAATAAGGGACAGTTGGGAGGTATGCCCATCCCCTTCTTTCTGGTTATCTCCTAGCTTCTCCTACTATCTAACTCCTCCCAGTTATCTCTCATTAAAATGTGACGCCTTCCACTGCCCTCTCACGCTCCATCTCAATGGAGCACAGCAGCAGAAGGGGGAGGTGCTGCCCTCTGGAGCTAACCCCGCTGTATAAGGCCACACGTCCCCTATGAAAAACACCACACCCCTGAGGGGCATCCCAAACCAGGGAGAGCCAGGCAATCCCAGCTTCCCAGGCTAGGACACAGCTCCACCAGGCTCCTGCAGCTTCACACCTCCAGGGCAGCTGATCTATACCCGATTTATGTCCCAGTGGCGTCTCCACGGCACTTAGGGGCAACCAAACTCCCTCCCCCGACCCTTCCAGCCTTAGCACCATCAGGATAAGGGCCGAGCAGGCATGTCCTCAGCCAAGGTAAGCCCCACTCTTGACTCTCTCTTTTAGGCCTCAGGATCCCTCTGTGCAGTGTTACTAACCCTTCCCATTCCTTCCTGCGCCTACTGCACCTACCTGGTAAGTGGGCCTTGCTTATGTATTTTTGGGGATGCCCCTAGGTCTACGTCTACGTCTGCCACCTCAGGATAATTGCAGCTGGTCTCTGCCTTGTCCATGTCTGCCACCTCAAGATACTTGCAGCTGGTCTCTGCCTGGTCCATTTCCGCCACCTCAAGATACTTGCAGCTGGTCCCTGCCTGGTCCATGTCTGCCACCTCAAGATACTTGCAGCTGGTCCCTGCCTGGTCCATTTCTGCCACCTCATGATACTTGCAGCTGGTCTCTGCCTGGTCCATTTCTGTCACCACCACAGAGATGCCAACATTGGAGACCTGTTTATAGGGATATGGGCTGCTGGCTGTGGGCATGGCTTATTCATAGGGTTTTATGGATAAAATATTTTTCCTACTGTCCCTTCTGCATCCACCTTCTATCCACAGTTCCTTCTGCACCCACCAGAAAGGACAGTGGATGAGAAGTGGGTGCAGAGGGGACAGTGGATAGGAGGTGGGTACCCATGTCCCAGCATATCTTGCAACCCTTTATTTTTTCACTGGTGGGGATCAGAGAGTTGGTTGATTAGTGGCCAGCTGCTCTCTAAGGAACCAAGTCATACTTCCATCAAAATTACTAAAAAAATATACTCACCTTTCATCCCGCGTAGACTAGCGCTGCCGGTCTGGTGTATATCCGGTGACATACACAGCTCACAAGGCGACAACACCTCCCGCCCACAACTGGACAGGCGCGCTCCTACCTGCAACCCAAAGACCACCGGAGGAAAAGCCTCAAATCTGGGCACACTACTAAGCCCGCCACATACATGAGCAGGACTTAATACCTTTCAAGGTGGCAAAACGGGAATTAGAACTCTACCTGACTTTAAAGCAACATACTCCTGCCCACTTAATGCACAAGATGTAAAGATGGCAATGTACACTGATGAAGTAGTCCTCCGCGAAACATGTCTGTAAAACGCCCCATAAATGCATCCTACTTGCTACAAACTGTATAAAAGCTTCACTGAAAAATATTTACAAACCCAATACTTGCTACAAACTGGACTCTCTCACCTGTGAAAATTTTTTTTTTTTTTTCAATATTTTTATTTATTTTAGGAAAAAGAAGGTGGTACAGGTACAGGTGATCGGCCAAGCAGAAATACATCCCGCGCAGGGGAGGCAAACATTACAATGATTACAACAATTTACCATATTCTGACAAGAGAACAGATCACAGCAAATCAGATCGTCTAGGAAGCAGATGGCAGTACAACTACAACACAGCTGAGACATGAATAAACAATTGGTACACGGAGATCTGTCGGTATTGTCTCATTCCATTATACTGCCTCCCGCGTCGGAAAATAGTCATTTCAAGTAGACCTTATGAGCATCTCGTGAAAAATTATTTTAACCGTTACTTGACATATGGTGTTATTCAATGTTACTTTGATTTCCTGACCCAGATTTCCCTTTTTTTTCTGCACCGGAATAAGGGAAACTCCCCCCCCCCTATCGTCTATCCGCTTACCAGATCGCAGATCCCGCGCTGGGAGCTGATCCCTCCTCCTTTGATCGAGTCATTGAAGTGAATGGAGAGGGGCGTGCTATAGTTCTTGTGACGGGGGGGCGAGGTGCGCCATAGTCCCCTCTGCACATCGGTGTTGCTGAGACGATTCTGGCGGAGGAGAGAACGGCGTCCAGGGCAGGACTTGGATCGGGCCATCTGGTAAGTGTGTATACACTGGACCAGCAGCGATAGCCTACATAGGATGAAGTTAGTATGGTGTTTTTTTTTTAATTTTTGACGGAAGTATGACTTTAAAGTGGACCAACACCCAGGATTTTGACTATCCTAGGTTTTGGTCCGATCGGGGGTGCCCGGCTGTGTGAAACCCCCCAGAAAGCCCTGCTCCCACGTGACCGCTGCAGCCAATCCCCACTGGCGGACAAGCGAGAGGCAGCGCCGGACAAGCAGAGCGTGTCCACCGCCGCCTCCCGCACGTCCCTCTTACAGGGAGCGCACCCGCGCCGGCCATTCACAAACGGCCGGCGCAGGAGCGCGCCCTGCTAGAGGGACGCACGGGAAGGGTGTTGGTCCGCTTTAAATAAAAAAACAACTTACCTCACCTGGGATTCAGACCTGTCATGAATCATTTATTGATGCAGATATGCATGTTACTGTACTGCACATTGCCATCATTAAAACAAGAAACTGGTGAGTACCCGGGTGGCTGCTTTCGTGTTTTAATGGTGTCGATGTGCAGCGGGGCAGTCTGGGTCACGCTGCCCCACTGCTATATAGTGCAGTGGAACTATGGTCATTTTTGATCATAATTCCGCTTTAAATCAAGTCACCCCCCCTCATTAAAGTATGGATAGGGGATAGGATTTAACATAACAACATAAACACTTTGAATAGGCATATTTAATCCTTTATTGATGCAAATCTGCATCTCAAAGAGGGACAGGGGGAGCATGGACGTAAACTAGACCAGACCTAGGTCCACACACATCTACATACCTTCCAACTTTTCAGGGTGGGAAAGAGGGACAATTGTTAAATTAGACCACGCCCCCTAATTGAGTGATGGATAGGAGATAGAGTGTAACAGTTACAACAATAGAAACACTTTAAATAGGAAAATAAATAATTCATTGATGCAGACCTGCATGTTACACCTCAAAGAGGGACAAATGAGAACAATGAGGACAGGGGGACATGGACTCAAAAGAGGGACAGTCCCTCCAAATAATACAATAAATAAATGAATTGGGAGCTGCTTACCTGAGGTTGCCCTATAAAATTATAGGTTTGGCTGAAAGGTTGAGTGCTGTGGCCCCTTTAAGACTTGTGTATTCTAATTGTCCTGCTTAGGTGCACCTCCCAGGTGAGTTATAAATTGTTCTGAGCAGCTGCCATCCTTCCTTTGTTATCTTTGTGGACACCCTAGTGTCCAAATAGGGTTGATACAGCACTGTGAGGTGTTTTTCTCACGTTTTTTGTGATAAAACTATTTGTCTCATGACTTTCCTTCTTGATGTAATTCAGCACTATATTTTTATTTCTGGATTGCACAGCTAAATATGGTGCTGAATTGAACAGAGGTAAACAAAATATGCGAAAGTTGGGGGAAAAAACAAACCCCAATGTGTTTAGTTAGAAAAAACCCGAAAGTGCCCATAACCAAGATGGCGGCCGCACATTCAGGCCACGCGGGGCGGTGAGGCGATAGCGGCGAGCACTTCCGGTATCCGGCGCGCGTGTTCTCTCTTTCTCTGAGGTGGGGGCAGCTGGAAAGATGGCGTCTCGCAGGGAAACCACTAGTGCGGCCAGCAGCAACGAGGCGGCGGTGAAACAAGTGCAGATAGACGGCCTGGTGAGTGATGGAGGCCTCGGCAGCGGCATGTTTCAGGGCTTAGCGACGTCTATAGTCTGTGCAGTACTGGGGGGCTCCCGCCTCCGCTATTGCCCACAACTGTGACACCTGACAGACAGGTCTTACCGCTTTTTCTGTTAAAAGGGAGCTCTACCCCACCCTCCTGTCTGCGTGCCCCATTAAAGAGGACTTAAAATGAAAACAGACTGCTGTTCCTTGCATTCTAGGCATAGGGTCACCCCCAGACTATAAATAGGCAGCCCCGTACCTACCCATTTTGTGATCCCTATTCTCCCCTGTAAGCCTAAAAGATTCCAGGGCCGGACACTGGCTTTTTCCTGGGGATGTCCTGCTGTGTTAAAGTGGACCAACACCCAGGATTTTGACTATCCTGGGTCTTGGTCCACTTCGGTGGGGCACCCCCGATCGGGGTGCCCCGCTGTGTGAAACCCCCCCTAACCCCCCGAAAAACTCACCTCTCCCCGCTCCCAGCGCCGACGTACAAGGGAAGATCTTGAACGTCTAAGCGGCGGCCGCCGCCGCCGCCTCCCTCGCGTCACTTTGAACGCGCGCGCCCCCGCGCCGGCCATTCGCAGACGGCCGGCGCGGAGGCGCGCACGCCTACAGGGGCGCGAGGGAGGCGGTGGCGGCCGGCCGCCGCCGAAGATAAGGTAGGTGAGTTGGGGTGTTTGGGGGGGGTTTCACCCCGCGGGACATCCCGATCTTGGATGTCCCGCGGGGTGGGGGGTGATCGGCCCGGGAATCTTATAGATTCTCGGGCCGATCACCCGTGGGTGTTGGTCCACTTTAAACCGGACCTTCACCCTAAATAAGAGTCTCTTATGTTTCCCCCACCATGTACATACAGATTGTCCACATTGAAAATAATCCTACATGCATCTATTGCATTTTCTGAGACTTTAAACATCCAAGATGGCGGCACATGGAGGTGCAGGCAGCCTGCAAACAGAAAGTGTCTTCTGACTGTGCTGCTCTGCATTCTGGGATTGCTGACCCCAGCTATATCCCCGTTCCCCAACACTTATGACCCCTCTGCTCTCCTCAGTATGTGATGCTACTGAGCCAAGATGTTGGTGTCCGTATCCTAGAGTGCTGATCAGAGTTGCAAGTCGGTGAAAGAGAGAATAAAAAGTGATTAAAAATTTTAGATGCAGTGGTATAGTTTTAAGGGTTTGGGCTTTTCATTAAATGATGCTGAAGGTCTGCCCCCCCCCTGTTTTAGGTAATAACGCAGCTTTCCCCGATCCAACGGTGCATAGTGTAGGCTTTTGTCCAATCAGAGACTTGTCATGTTTACTTCCTTTGGGCAAAAGTCTGTGATTGACTTCAGTGGGGAGCGCACGCTCCCGTCCCAGCCATTAAAGAGGAACATCAGAGTTCCTGGAGTCTAGAAGACTCCAGTGCCATTCCAGTTCCATTAGTTTGGTCATGCCGAATTGAGATTTCCCTCAACTTGTTCACAATCTCTCGCCGTGTCTGTGCCATGGACGCATCCTTGCGCACCTGCCCTTTCTGAATGGGAACGGTTAGGTGGTGTGTGGGGGAATCTGCCGGCGGTGCACTCGGCTGCTTAGCTGTCAGTGGAGCTGAAGGGAGCCAAGTGAAAGCACGCTGATTGGTTGAACGGGCCGCTCAGCCAATCGGAGCACTCTTTCTCTCCCGAGTCTGTGTTGTGGGAGCAATAGGTGAGTGACCAAGGGAAATCCCAATACGAGGAGCCCCCACTGAGGGGGACATCGCCGCAAAAAGTGTGTTGTTCCTCTTTAAAGTGGGCCAACACCCAGGGGTGATCGGCCCGGGAATCTATAAGATTCCCGGGCCGATCACCTCACACACCGCGGGACATCCGAGATCGGGATGTCCCGCGGGGTGTAACCCCCCCAAACACCCCGAAAAACCTTACCTCTCCAGACGCTGCTTCCGCCGCCTCACTCGCGCTCCTCCAGACGTGCCCGCGCCGGCCGTCTCTGAATGGCCGGCGCGCACACGTCAAGAGTGACGCGCGGGAGGCGTCGGCGGGCGCGATCCCTTGGACAGCGCAGTCACGTGGGATCGTGGAGAAGTGAGTTTTCGGGGTGTTTGGGGGGGTTTTGGGCAGCGGGGCACCCCCGATCGAGGTGCCCCAAGGAAGTGGACCAATACCCAGGATAGTCAAAATCCTGGGTGTTGGTCCACTTTAAGATCTGGTATGCCTCGCTAGCTGAGTGGTCTACGACTGTAATGCCAGAGAGTGGAGTTTCCTGGACCAACTGGGGGTACATGCAGCGGGGCATCCCAAATGGGTATGTCTTGTCTGGGAGGTACAAAAAGACATCATTCAAATAGAACGTGTCCAAAGGCCGGCTACAAAAATGGTAGAAGGACTTAAAATTAAAACATATCAGGAGAGACTTAAAGTGGACCAACACCCAGGATTTTGACTATCCTGGGTTTTGGTCCACTTCGGCGGGGCACCCCGATCGGGGGTGCCCCGCTGTGTGAAACCCCCCAGAAACCCCAAAAAACTCACCTCTCAACGCTCCCACGTGAGCGCCGCAGCCAATCCCCGCCAACGTCCAGGCGGGGATCAGGAGCGTCCAAGCCGCTTCCGCCGCCTCCCGCGCGTCACTCTCTGCGCGCGCGCGCCCCCGCCGGCCATTCACAGAGGGCCGGCGCGGGCGCGCGCACGTCTGGAGGGGCGCGCGGGAGGCGGCGGCGGCGGAAGCGGCGGCGGATCAGGTAAGGTCTTTTTGGGGTTTCTGGGGGGTTTCACCCCGCGGGACATCCCGATCTCGGATGTCCCGCGGGGTGGGAGGTGATCGGCCCGGGAATCTTATAGATTTCCGGGCCGATCACCCCTGGGTGTTGGTCCTCTTTAAAGAACTTAATTTGTACAGTCTGGAGGAAAGAAGGGAGAGGGGGGACATGATTGAGACCTTTAAATATGTGAAAGGATTGAATAAGGTTCAGGAGGGAAGTGTTTTTAAGAAGAAACTTAATGATAGAACAAGGGGGCACAACCTGAAGCTAGTCGGGGGGAAGATTAGGAGCAATGTTAGAAAATATTATTTTACAGAAAGAGTAGTAGATGCTTGGAACAAACTTCCAGCAGAGGTAGTTGAAAAATCAACAGTCACTGAATTTAAACATGCCTGGGATAAGCACACATCTATCCTAAGATAAAGAGAACATACAGTATACACATAAGGGCAGACTAGATGGACCGTATGGTCTCCTTCTGCCGTCAACCTTCTATGTTTCTATGACAGCGGTGAAATTCTCAGGTAGAGCACCATCCACCAAAGTGGAACAAAACACAACAGTGGCCTCCTGCAATCTAAAAGATACCAGGACTGGCCACAGAATTTTTCCTGGGGCATCCCAATTTGGAATACCTGGCTGTGTTCACCCCCCCCCCCAGGGTGCCTGTAACAACTCCCCTTACGCCGATCCAAAGGTGTGTTTGTGGGCTCGCATCCAATCAGAACAGTTTGTCTTTCGGCAAATGGCTCTGCCTTTTTACAATGGGGAGCGTGTGCTACCAAATCCCCAGCAGCGTGCGCTCTACCATCATAGCCATTAATATAGGCGGAGACATGCAAGAGGCCTTGGATGCGTCAGAGTGCGCTCGCCATTGATTTTAATTTAGAGCCCTCTGCTAAGCGGAAGTTAACAGGGCGAATGGCTCTGATTGGACTCGATGTGCTGATTGGAAGCGCCGTTGGAGCAGGTGATTTTCAGTGGTCTTTTGTTAAGGGGGGGTCACACAGTGGGGCATCCCAATTGGGGATGCCACGGATCAAAAGCTACACTGCAGGCACAGTTTGGGACAAGGACTTATCACCAGTAAGGTTTCCAATGCCATGCCGGTGGAGTATTGAAAAAAAAAATCTACCCTGAGTTGGGATACCCCATTGTGTGAGCCTGGGGTGGTCGCCCGATCAGCTCACCTCTTCCCCGAGCCCATGCTGCATGCCCTCTATACCTCTAGCTAGGTGCGCACCAGGCCTTTATGAATGGCAGGCCCACAGCTGAAGTCTGGAGCATGTATGCGTTTAGACGTGCGCACCTTATTCACATTTCCTGACCACTCTGAGCAGCAAAGGAAATCTGAATGGAGCAAGCGCTGCAGAGCGGCCTTGCACATGCGCTGTGGGAACCAGGTTAAAAATAAGTTTACGGGTGATTCTGGGGGAAAATGCACAGCGGTGTATCCCGATGTCCTTAGCAGGAGTAAGGAGTACCCAAGAAAGTGAAAATCTTTGGTGAGCCTTGCCCCTCTTTGGGGGGGGGGGGGGAGGGGGGTTGACTTTTTTGTAGACCTGGACAGGTGGAGGTTAAAATTCCACTTTAAAGCAGACATCCAGATGTTTCCTAACCCTTCTGTCCTGCCTCCCCCGGTGCTGAGGCAGGACTGAGAGGTTTCCAAATTAAAAAAAAACAAAAAAAAAAAAAAACCCTTCACCCAGCATTTAGATTCTGGGGGCTGCTGCCTTGGATCCACTGCACAGAGCGGCGTCCCCCGCCTATTCACTTGAATAGGCAGGTGTGCATACAGTTGGGGATGCCGTCTTGTGCACTCGAGGTAAGGCATTTTTTTTTTTTTTTTTTTGTAAATCTCCACTCATTGCCCGGCAACATCCGCACATTCACATTTAATACCCCCCTCACATTTTCTAGCCTTTAGTTCAGTGTGCACGTCGGAGTCCACCTTGCAGAAGAATTATTTCTTCCCATAAATATCCTGTGTAGTGTCGGGCGCCGTAGAGGCCATTGCACGGTGCCGTAATGGAGGCCGGGGTGAGCGCTGTTCATCTTGGGCAGTTCTCTCTAGTCTTGTCTCTTATTGCTGCTCAATGTCCTTTCCTCCCGGCGTTCTTCATTACGTCCACAGCTCGTGATTTTATGTCCCGATCTCCTGTTCGCACTCTCCCCCGGTGTCCTGTAAAAGCTTGCCACTGTCTCCTCGCTTTGCCCAGTAAATGGTCTGCCGTTTTACATTCATGAATCCTTCTCCTGGAAATTCGGCGTAACGGGTGCCCATTGCACTGTTAGGCAGTAACCTTTCCTCTACGCTAAATATTAGCTTGCCTTTTATTCGCACAATAAAGCACACAGCACTGATATTGCTGCTGTTTATTATCGTGTGGAAGCTTTTATACGGGGAGAGAATATTGTGGAAGCTGTTCTTGCATTGTTTTTGTTTAGTTTGTATGTATCTGTATGTGTTTTTTTTTCTTTCCCCTATAGACTCCAGGGCTGGCTTCCCTGGGTTTTGGTCCACTTTACAGTATCTTTCTAGGCAAAGCACAAAAAACACTCATCATACTCTATTCCGGTAGTATAAAACTTAGCGCGTTAATTAGGGGTCCCCAGCGTCGGTCATAGTGACTGGCCAGTGACCTCTTCATCAGAGGTGGTCTGCCAGTCCTTGGAATGCCGCCTCTTTTAAAGAAAAATTTGGGTGTGCTAAAGTCACCGTGAATAGGGGGCATGAATGCTGGGGGCAGTGATAATTGAGCGTAGACCCTTGGGCACTGATAAGATTCATACTGCTGGACTAGTAGTATGTGTTTCGGGGACAAAGAGGAAGTACGTGTGTGGTTTCAACTGGACTGTCCTTTTGAAGCAAACCTTGAATCTCTTTCCCCTATTGCAATTCTGTACTAGGGAGTAAGACCGTAACCTAGCTAGTAAATTGTTGGTATCTACTAAGCTCTGGGCTCATGCGCAGTGGGAGTAGGTGGGTACACTTTAAAGTGGAACAAAGCCCATGAATTTTACTGACCTGAGTTTAGTTCTGTGCCCCTGGGGCATCCTGAATTGGGATGCCCCTCTGTAAGCCGCCCCCCCCCGGACGCCCCCAGTAAATCTCGCCTCGGTCCAAGGGTGCACTTAGACAGGTTCTCGTCAAATCAGAACCCTTTGCCTTGTTTCTGATTGAATTCACTGAGGAGCACGTACTGCCACATCCCCTGTATCCCCGGCGGTGCATGTAAGCTCCTGTGTGAATGGCTGGGACGGGAGCGCAACACACGACCAGGGATGGAGCAGTGCGTGCTCCCCGTTGTAAACAATCAATTAATTGGACAAGTACCCACACGTGCGCCATTTGACCGGGAGAAGTGAGTTATTACCAGCGCCCTGGGGGGGGTTTACACAGCAGGGCATCCCAGTTAGACTGCTGCCGGCCCTGGAATCTTTTAGTTTCCAGGCCATACGCTGATGGGTTTTGTTCCAATTTAAAGCAGAACACCAACCTTTGGAAAGAGGTGTAATTTTCTTTGCATTTGCTAATCTTCCCCCCCGGTGGCGCTCTGTATATTTGTCACGCAGCGACTGTGGCATCAGGATGTATTGTCTGAATACAGAATTGTGTATGTGAGGGGCTCGGGCCATTAATATAGTTCCCTGTAATGAGACAGACATGGCTGCGCATTGTTCTCCCGCAGGCCGGTTATGCATGCCTGGCCACTAAATAACATGGATTTAGTGGTGGGGGGCTCTGATCTTTGGCATTGAGTTGAGCTCAGGGGGGAAAGCAAGAGATTGTCTGGGTAAGATGAAGGATGCGCTTTTTTATGTTGAAGACAGATTTCACCCTCTTTGATTTGCCAAAATAGCCTGAGCGATGGGACGCTGGAGCTGCCGAGGCCTCGGCTCGGCCACTGAGGATTAATCTAGCTTTTTGTGTTTGACAACTCCTGGGAGCGGGGCGAGGACAAAGTGTCCGCCAGATAAATGGCGCACTCACCCTGCTAGGCTGGAGGCAATACGGCGGCTGGGAGCGACAGTCGCGTACCGCTCTGCAGGCACCCCGCTTATAAATGGCAAGCGTCGGGCTGCTCGTATAGAAGATCGGACCATGGCGACAGCTTCAGCAGCCTGTTGATGCTTTTGCCCACTTTTTTTTGTAAGTGGATCAAAACCATTTACACGCATCCCTGAAGAACATCTACCCATAAGGGCATAGTAGATGGGCAATGTGGTCTACTGCCATCAACCTTCTATGTTTCTCTGAAAATGAGGGGGCCTGTGTATACCCTTTCTACTTTGGTGACCTGTCAGGTTGGTGGGGCATCATACACATGCTCCCTATCAATCCAATGAGCTGCCAGTGGTCATGTGGTATGCTAGGGCTTAGGGGCGGGGACAGCGATGAAGCATAAACCCAGTAAGTAATCAAGCCTATTCTACTTTAGGGGCCTCTTGCTCACCTGAGGTCTCCTGATATGGAATGCCCAAAAAAGTAGGAAGCCTTTTATGATTAAAGGATTTACCAAATAGTTTGGACAGGTTTCTCATTTTTATGTGGTTGTATCCTCAGTTCAGGGCTGCACGAGGCTCCCCTGTTTACCTTCACTATTTCTCGCTGTGGTGATGGCTCTCTATCGGAACATTGGCCCAAAAATAAAAAGGGGGAGATCCCCACGACAACTGTTGCTTCCCTGACTTGCACACACTGGGGACTGGCAGACGATGGTACCACATTTTTGTATGGTAATGGAGAAATGAAAAGGAGGTTCAAACTTTGAAGCCCTGCTATCAGCTTCTACAGCACAGTGCAGGAAATGGAGAGGCAAGCTTCAGGTGAGCTCCCCGCTGCCTTATTGCATTTACCTGGACTGTCCCTGTCCAGACTAACTTCTTCCAGTGTAGCCATTTCTAAATCCTGTAGTATATGTAAATACCATATGTATTCTAGGCACAGCCACATTCTTTGCATCGGTTTCTAGGAGTGTCAGAAGAAAATCGATTCTGTAAAATATTGCGATATTTCATTAGACAATACTAGTATTAATTCAAAATATGTTCAAATCAATCTATTATAAGTAACATTTACTCCCGACCACTAGTTGGCAGCGCACCTCACAAGAGCCTGTTATTCAGCAGCTCTGTCCCACACGCAACAGAGAAATTAGATCCCGCGAGAGTCGTCCTGTGTTATGTATGTTGTATTGATGTGTAGATTCGTTTTTCCAAAGCTATATTCATTAAAAAATGGTAATATATCGTCTTTGAGACCGAATCGGGATATGTTGTATCGACGTATGTGTATCGTGATACATATCGTATTGCCAGATTTTTAACGATTCACACCCCTATCAGTTTCTGGGTTGTGGCTGAGGAGCTGTTATGGCGCATCTTTGTGTCATGTGTGCTGTGGTCAGGCAGCTGCGGCACCTCCTGTATCTTCCTCTTAGTAGCAGAGTGTCAGATCACATTTATTGCATGGTCTTGGGGGAATGGTAATAAAATGAGCAATTTCAAAGCCTCTCTAAATCTGTTTATTTGTAAATACCTTATGTATTCTAAGCAAAGCTAGTTTCTTTGCTTAAAGAGAACCAACACCCAGGGGTGATCGGCCGGAAATCTATAAGATTCCCGGGCCGATCACCTCCCACACCGCGGGACATCCCGATCTCTGAAACCCCCCAAAAAGACCTTACCTGATCCGCCGACGCCGCCTCCCGCGCGCCCCTCTAGATGTGCCCGCGCCGGCCGTCTGTGAATGGCCTGCGCGGGCGCGCGCGTGCCGAGAGTGACGCGCGGGAGGCAGCAGCAGCTTGGACGTTCCTGTCACCCGCTTGGACGTTCCTGTCACCCGCTTGGACGTTCCTGTCACCCGCTTGGACGTTCCTGTCACCCGCTTGGACGTTCCTGTCACCCGCTTGGACGTTCCTGTCACCCGCTTGGACGTTCCTGTCACCCGCTTGGACGTTCCTGTCACCCGCTTGGACGTTCCTGTCACCCGCTTGGACGTTCCTGTCACCCGCTTGGACGTTCCTGTCACCCGCTTGGACGTTCCTGTCACCCGCTTGGACGTTCCTGTCACCCGCTTGGACGTTCCTGTCACCCGCTTGGACGTTCCTGTCACCCGCTTGGACGTTCCTGTCACCCGCTTGGACGTTCCTGTCACCCGCTTGGACGTTCCTGTCACCCGCTTGGACGTTCCTGTCACCCGCTTGGACGTTCCTGTCACCCGCTTGGACGTTCCTGTCACCCGCTTGGACGTTCCTGTCACCCGCTTGGACGTTCGCGGGGATTGGACGGCGCGGTCACGTGGGAGCGGGGGATAGGTGAGTTTTTTGGGGTTTCTGGGGGCGGGACACCCCCGATCGGGGTGCCCCGCCGAAGTGGACCAAAACCCAGGATAGTCAAAATCCTGGGTGTTGGTCCACTTTAAATGTCAGCATCATAGCTGATCTGAGAAGGCTTTGTGTGTCCTGACACAGCCTTATGAGCCCTGATCATGCTCTGCTGTGGTCAGACACAGCTATGGGAAGTCACTGTGGCTTGCTAGGCTCACTCGGAGGACAGAGGGGCTGTTAGACCATTTTTTTCCCAATGGCCTTATAAAAAAAATTAAAAGCAGGAGCACACTTTGGAGTCCTGCTACAGCTTCTACCTGCTGCTGCAGGAAAAGGAGGAAAGGCACACAGGACAGGCATCAGGTTAGCTGCTTACTGCCTGGTAGTCTGCCTGGACTGACCCTTTAAACTAGTCACTTATTATTCTTCCCCCCACCAGGCTGCAAATCTGATCAGGACTCTAATATAAGGGAGCCGCCATCTTGACTCAGAAGCATCACACATACTGAGGCGAGAAGAGCGGGAAAAAGTGCAGGGGGTGGGGTTATAACTGTGCTTTGCTCAGACAGAGCAGAGCTGGGGTCAGGGAAAGGACAGCAATCCCAGAATGCAGAGCGACAGTCAGAAGACACTTCCTGTTTGCAGGCTGCCTGATGCACCATGAGCCGCCATCTTGGATGTTTAAAGGCTCACAACATGCAGTAGATGCAGGTAGGATGTTTTAATGTGGGTAATCTGTATGTACAGGGTGTGGGAAACATATAAGATATGAGAAATTGTGTAATATTTATAATATATAGTAATATATAAACACCTTGGCTAATGAGAGGAGGGCGTCACTTATATACCCGAACTGTATAAAATTCCTGCTAAGCGTGTGGTTTCCTCTCCTGGTAGGAATAAAATCCAGGGGTGACAGAACATCTGAGGTGACAGGTCCCGTCACCCCTCGGACTAAACCTCTTCCTTCCATCAAAATACAAACATGCCTGGCTGGATATATCTTCATGCCGGGTGTATAAGTTACCCCCCTCCTCCCGACATCCATCATATTTATATGGATTTTTATAATTGGGCCATTTTTCGCGATGTGCCCCTTTTTTAAAGATTTCTGGGTCGCTCTTCCTTTTTTTTCCTCGGCATTAGTTGCTCATAAATGATGGCCTTGCCTATCGCCGTAGAACGTTAAATACGACACGTTTCTGGAAAACGATTCTGATGTCCGGCACTACAAGGATGCCGAGTTGATTATTTTCTCTTGTCTTCGGCCGGCTTGGCGCAGAAGATTGCACTTCTCATTCCCGGGCTAAAATATTACTGGATAAAATGGAGTTACAGCATCGTAAAATTGCTGACTCCAGCACCACTGCCGCTGCTTCAACAGGCCCATAAAAATCAGATTTATCTCTCAGAAACCTGGCTGCTCTGTTAAAAGGCCCATAGAGGAAACTTGCAGAATAGGCCAGGCCCCTACAATGGTGGTGGGTGGGGGCGGGGTGAAGATCAGACATTCATGAGGATTCTCTTTCTGATGCTTGTAGACTTAGGATGAGGGGAGCAAGATATCACTTTGGGGGGGGGGGGGGGTTGTACAGGATTTTAAATTATGTTCTGCTTCTTCAGGTAGAGCTTTTGAAGATTTACTGATCCCTCTGGTTAAGGTGGACCAAAACCCAGGATTTTGACGATAGAATACCCTGATTGGGGGTGCCCTGCTGTCTGAAACCCCCCCCCAGATCGCTGAGCGCAGCTCGTCCTGGTCCTACTTCGCACTGCTCGTCCAATCGGCGCACTCGGAGCCGCTGACGTCGCGTCGTCTAAGGCCAGCGGCTCTGAGTGCAGTGGCAGCCGCATCTCCCGCTTCCCTCTAACAGGGAGCGTGCCCGCACTGGCTATTCTCAAATGCCTGGTGCAGGCACGCGCCCTGCTAGAGGAATAGTGGGGATGCTGCTCGCGCATGCGCCATTGGACCTGGAAGCAAGGTAAGTGAATGGGGTGACCTGGGGGGTTTCACACAGTGGGGATTCCAGGGCCGCCGGTTGGCTATTGGCTTCCCCCATGTGAAACCCTCCAGAACGCTGCTATTTACTCACCTTTTCCTCCTTCCTACGGTGCATGTGCGGATTCTATTCAGGGATCCCATATCTGATGCCCTCTGCAAGTTCCATAAGGTGTGGACTGTGTAAGATTTTTAGTCAGTTTAAAGTGGACCAACACCCAGCCGGATCTGATCCGATCCCTCCCCGCGGGGCATCCAAAATCGTGATGCCCCGCAGTGTGAAACCTCCCAGGACACCGGTAAACCTTACTTGATTCCCGGTCCAACGGCGAATGCGCAGGCTGCGGCCACATCTCGCTCTTCTCTCTAGCAGGGCGCGTGCCCGGCATTTGTGAATGGCAGGCGCACTCCCTGTTAGAGAGAAGCGCGAGATGCGGCCGCCAGCGTGCTCGGAGCCGCTGCGGTAAGACGTCTCATTGACGCACATACCACAGCGGCTCCGAGCGCGCTGATTGCTCGAGCGGCTGCGCATGCGCCCTAGGAGCGGGGTGAGGTGAGTTTTATTGGAAATCTGGGGGGGTTTCACACACCCGGGGAAGTGGACCAAAACCCAGGATGGTCAAAATCCTGGGTGTTGGTCCACTTTAAATCAGTCTCATTGTTTTCTATTGGGTTAGGTGGTGTGTGCGTGCTTCTGCCCCAGCCTTTCACATAGACCCATCTGGGGTTTGTAGCAAGGCATGCTCCCAGTTGAAAATGTAGAAAGGGTGAATAGCGGCATCCTGGGGGGTTTCACACAGCGGGATATCTGATATTGGATGCTCCGGGGAAGTGAACAATACCCGAGAAATTTAAATTCACATTTTTGTTTTTAACTGGCTTAAACCCTTACTCCCATGGAACTTGCAGGGGGGATTGGGGTTCATCCGATATGAAGTCACCGAGCTATCAAAGCTAAAGACTGAGTTCAGTCTTTTGAAGGTATTTAAAGTGGACCAAACAAATTTGGTCCACTGCCTACAGGCATCCTGACTTGTGATGAGCCGCAGTGGGAATCGCTACTGAAAAGCCCCAGCCTGTGCTGTGTATGTGCAACCTTCCTGGGTCCCACAGCCATTACATGTGGCAGAGGCTTCTCAACTCCTTAACCTCTGTGAGCCACTGCTGGAAATGCTGAGCAGAGGTGTGACAGCTGGAGCCTGGAAGAAGGCGAGTATGATAAAACGGCCCCATCTAGCTTTACAGAAGCAATTCCAACCAAAATTGTGATACCTCCCCAGAGAATCTTATCATTGTATTCCTTTAGACTGTAAGCTCGCAAGGGCCGGGCTCTCTCCCCTACTGTATCTTGTACTCAGAATATCCACTGTCAACTCTGTAAAACTGCATTTGAAATAGTATATATATCGTATGTTTCTACCCTGTCTGTAATGACTACTTTGTGAAGATGATGGCGCTATATAAATAAACAATAATAATAATTGTATTAAAAGTAGATTTGAAAAGTGGACCAAAACCCACAGCGATCATTCCCGGGCCGATCGATTCCCTCCCCTAGGGGCATCAAAAATCGGGATGCCCTGCTGTGTGACAACCCCCAGGTCACTCATAAACTACCTTGTTTCCTGGTGCAGCGGCACATGCGTGAGCTGCGGCTGCAGCCCTACTATCCCTCTAGTAGGGCGCGTGCCTGCGCCAGACATTTGTGCATGGTCGGCACGCTCAGAGATGCTGGCCTTAGATGAAGACTTAAACGACATGACATCAGCTGCTCCAAGCGCACGGGGGGCAAGGACCGAAATTCAGTATAGTCAAAATCCATTAAATGGTTGGTTAAGCAGACCCTAACAAAAATGTCCACTTTTCTGCTCCTCAGATGAGGGGTTCCATAGAGGGCACAAGCAAACGCATCCTGAACCTGCCAGCGCTCTGCTGAGAGGACTAATAGCAATCCTCTTATCTTAATTGATTCTTTGTAATCCGCTGTGATACTAAAAGTCCTGAGCTGCTATTGGAATGTAGATGGCTTACAGTGCAATGTCTTGTGTGCATCATGCTGTGGGAAGGGAAAGGCTCTCTAAAGAATGTCTTCTCTGTTATTCAGTAAAGTCACTTTTAGCCGTTGAAGGTTGGGCGCTGGCTCTGGAGCCAAACCTTGTGGATGGATTATGGGGTATGAGAGGCTGGGTGGGGGCTGCATGTAACTTGGGGGGTATCGGAGCATGGGGGAGGCAGCTTTTCATAGCAAGTCAGTATTTTCACAAGATTTCTGTATCTGATCCTGTAGCTCCTCCTTTCCTAATCTTACCTTTTCCCCTATAGGCTGTAGAACTATAAGCCTAAATGTGCCCTGCCCTCTTATGTTTGAGTTGTATATTTGGCAGTGTTGAAGCTTGAATAAGCTGGTAGTTAAAGCCTGTGTGGCATCAGGTTTGCCCATGATTTATAACCCCCCCCCCCCCCAGTGGCCGGGGGGTGATGTGTGCGCGGCTTGGCAGGATGGATAAACATGAATAATTCCGATAATTCAGCCAAGCTGTATTTTCTTGTCTCTTGTGAGGCAATTACTGTGAGCAGGTTTTGCCAGTACCTATCAAACAAATAGCCAATGGTGGTGATTCTGCGCACCCAGGCAGCAACACGGCCAGAAATAAATGGCTCGACGTGGGCAACATAGGGCCGCTTTCCCCGGCTCCTACACAGAGACTGGGGGGTGTACTTATGAATCTTACCATCACGTGCAAGCTCTCCTCCAATCAGAATAGATTGCCCAACAAGCTAATGTGAATGAAATTATTCTTTTGGACTCCAGGGCCCAGTGGGTTTTTCGTCTGCTTTTATGTGGTACAAAACATGGGATTTTTAACTATCCTGTGCTTTGTACCATGGCCCCGGCCATCGCCCAGTACTCCTCCCAATTCTGGTGCTGCGTGGGCATTCGTCCAATCCGAGCCGTTTGCCATGCGTATTAATGCATATTAAATAGTCAGCAAATGGCCCAGTAGCAGGTCTGTCCAAAGATGCTGAGGTTGCGGCCAGTTGATGTTTAAATCGGCAAGAGAGACAGAAAGCAATGCCTTTAAAGGCATTGTCCATTTTCATTCCCAGGTTTTGTTCTGTAACCTGGGGGAATCCTGTTGTGTGAAACCCCCCAGTTAACCCTAAAAAGCTTACCTTTCCTCGGCCCAATTGCGCATCCGCAGACTCTCTTCCAATCAGAGCCTTTTATACTGCCCTTCTGCAATGAGAACGCAAGTGGGCTTATCCCCATCTTTGGGCTGTTTGCAGGCTCCCGTTCCAGCCATTCAGATTGGCTAGACAGGACTGCGTGTGCTGTTAGTGTTGAGGCCCCTTGCACTGGGGGGTTCACACAGCGGGGCATCCCGGGGGAAGGTCATTCTTGGAGAATTTTAGATTCCAGGGCCGTACGCATTGGGATTTGTTCCACTTTAACAATGTTTTTCGGAAACATTTCACTTCCCTGATAAGTGTTGTGTAGGGCAGCCATGCTGACTTTTCTTTCTCCTTTTTTCCCGGGGCATTTTCTCTGTCTCTATCAAAGTCTGATGTTGTCACAGTGGAGGGATTGGCGGCAAGGTGTTCAGTCTATTGAAATGTAGATCGGTCTGTCTCGGCTTTCATCCTTGCTCCTGAGACATCTCCCTGGTCCTGCTTTCCAGCAGCAGGGTTGCGCTATGCTGGCGATTTGCCAAGGGCTGCTACATGCTTGAGTGTGAGCGGTGCGACCCCTTAGCATCATGTTTTATTGACTCCGATTAGTTGGGTCTCTCCACCGGCTTACATAATATCTGGATATCCTGCGGCTCTTACATTCAGGTCTGAAGAAGCCATACATCACTTATCAGCCATTAAAGAATGACAATAGGCAAATGTGAAAACCCGGCATGTGTAAAGTGCCCTTCCCCTTATAGCTCTCTGTTAAAATGAATTCTTACCAATTTAGCCATTTCAGCTGTTACACTTTCTGCTTGTCTGTTAAAATGGAAGAAACCCTGCACGGCCAGCCCTGGGGCACCCCAAATCGCCAGCACTTGGGCTATGGCATGCTCCCGCATACAGCCATGTGTGCAGGTGTCAGTGATTCCTCTTCCCCTCTCCTTTGTATGGTGATTGCTGGCTCTTAGTGGTATTACCATTGTATCCCTTTGTGGTCTTCCCTTCTGTTTATTTTGCTTTGGTCCCTTTGTATCCATGATTGATAATTTTGTTGTTCAATACTTATTTGATTCATATGCATGCAATTGAACACCAGTGAAGTTGCACACAAGTTTAGTTTTTTTTGGCTTAAAAGTATGGTTCCTAGTACTTTACTGTATATACATACATACATACATACATACATACATACATACATACATACATACATCTATATGAAGAAAATATATTTATTCTTCTTGCACTTTATTAGTATATTGATTTGGATTTTTTATTGTATAGATTTTTGGCTTTTGTAGCCCGGAAATTTGGTACAAATTGATGTATGCACTTTATCACAAAACAATTTGTTTTTGATGCTCTAAAATTTGTTGTGCATTGCTTGATATTTCTGTTGCACAGGCCACTTTAGAGTTTATTGGGTCCACCATATAGCACTATTGAGGGTACGTTTGGATCAAGGGATACTCTTTTGTGCTGGCACAAAATATTGGCCTAGTGGCCCATTCTTAGTATTGTGTAGGGGGCCCCGTCCAGGCATTTACTGATTTATTTTTGTATTGTACGTGTAATTGCAGCATATGAAACTTATTGGGGCAAGAACACTCAGTTTTTAACTTGTGTTTTGTGTTATATGTTTTTAAAATGTGTTGGATTCGAATTGCTGGGTTGATCTTGTGAAATAAAGTTAATTTTTATTCCTATAGTTAAATGTGGTGCACTTCTTTGGGTGGTAGGCGAGGAGTGTTTTTCACTACCCCCTTTGTTTGGTATGCAGCTATTCAGATAGCTAGGGGGCGCTCCCTGTCTAAATTTGAGAGCCACTCGAAGAGGTGAGTTATACAGCGACCTGGAGGGTTTACATTTGTGATGCCCCAGCGCAGCGGTACTCAATTGGCGGACCGGGGTCCGAATGCGGACCTCTGAGCCAGATTTCTGGACCCCTGCCCTGACAGGATTGGTGATGTAGTTTGTCTCCCTGACAGTGTCTCATGACTCCCTGACACTTAGCATTGCAATATGAAGTACTGCATGTGCAGGAAGTGGCATTGCAAGGTATAATACACCCCCAACCCGCCCCCAGTGCGCTGATTTCTAACTATCCACCCCCCCGACAGCACCCCGTCCGGACCTTCGCCTCTCACCAGATGCCTGTAAATGGACCTTTACAAGAAGTGGTTGAGTACCCCTGCCCCAGCGGAAGATTAGTTGGCCGGCCCAGGAATCTTATAGATTCCTGGGCTGTCGAGCTTGGATTTTGTTCAATTTTAAGCTATTTTGGCAAACCCACTTTCTAAAAGTTTTCTACCGCTCCTCTGGCTCTACGCATCTGATGTTCAAAGTGTAGCAGCAAGATCTTGTGCAAAATGAATGGACGCCAGTGTTCGATAGCATCTGATTGCACCTTGGCGTTCATTGCTGTGGAAGTGTGTGTAGCGCCTCTGATAAAGCGAGGAAAGTGGCGCGTAGATGGAGCCAAAGTGCTTTTTTCTGATTAAACACAGGAGAGGGAGCTGTCTTTTACGAGAGAGGCATTGAATCAGGACAATAGAAAACGTCTTAAGTTCTGATAACTCATCCCCCTGCAAGTTCTGAAACGACCGCCATTTGTGATCCGCCACGCGGGTGCTCTACAGAAAAAGGTTTCTCGTCCATAACAATGGCAGTGACGTGTTGTTCTCTGGGTACATGTCTGACGCCTGAAAAGTGCTCCATGTATTTCTTGTAATGATGTGAGATTCTCTCCTCGCCATGGATCTTAACAAGAACAACTGAGGCCTTGAAGTCTGAAAGACTCCATATCCAAATGAGTCCCTCTCCTTGGTGCATCCCGAGTTGGAATGCTGTGTAAAATCTCCAGTTTCACTTACATGCTCCCAAAGCCCTTGCCAAGTCTCAAAAATCACGGCCACATCCTCACTCACCTTTAGTTGTGTGCACCGCTGCACCAGGATGTTCTGGATTGGTAATGTGGGCACGCCCTCAGCTGGAAACTAAAGGGGGTGCTGCTCACTTGGGTCCTTTCGATTGCTACACTGTTTTTTTTTTTTTTTTTTTTTTTACTGTTAAAGTGGACCAAAACCCAGGATTTTGACTATCCTGGGTTTTTGTCCACTTCCCAGTGCCCCGCTATGTGAAACCCTCCAGATTGCCCAGATCAACACACCACAGTCCTACGACCCATGTGCGGCTGCTCATCCAATAAGCGTGCTAAGCAATGAGCGTCTTAGCTGCGTTTTAGCTCAGCGGCTCCCAGCTCTCACGTTTCCCTCTAACAGGGAGCGCACCCATGCTGGCCATTCACAAATGGCCAGAGCGGGCACACTCCCTGCTAGAGAGAGCGAGATGCGGCCGGCGCATGCGCCATTGGACCGGGATTGAGGTAAGTGTAGCGGGCGTCCTGGGGGGAGGGAATAGATTGGCCAGGAATCTTATAGATTCCCAGGCCGATCTAGCTGGGTTTTGTTCCACTTTAACCCTTTGTAAACTGGTAAGGGGTTTATGAAACCCCCTATACCAATTCACAGGGCTGGGGGCTTGCAAGTCACCTGCGGCTAGTGGGTGACTTGACATTAACTCCCCAATTACCTGGGGGGGGGGCAGAAGAGCCTGGGCCCACGGAGGCTGTGGGCTTGTAGCCGGCAGGGTGGGGGGCCACCAAAGCTGGCCCCTGTGCCCTGTTCTACACGCTCTGCTTAGCTGGTTATACTGGGTAGGGGGGACCTCATTTTTTGGGGGTTTTTAACACTTAAAATTCCAATAAAAAAATGGGGTTCCCTTAGGATAAAAAAAATTAATAAAAAAAATCTCAATATATAGTCTTTAAGACAGAATTGGGATATATCGGGATATATCGTATTGTCATACGTTTATCGCGATATGTATCGTAACGCCAGATTTTTGTCAGTTCACACCCCTAGTATCTTCCACTTGAGGTGGATGAATTTGCCTTGGTAATAGATGTGATGGTTTTTACAGGAAAGCTTTAGCAAGACCCTTGATACTGTGTAGCACAGCGCTGTGCCTGTTTGTGTGCGTGTTTGGCTATGGGCAGCTGTGCCCCCCTCTCGCTGCCCGTGTGCCAGTTGCAAGGCCGGCTTGCAGGAAAGGTTTGAAGCCGCTGGGAGCGTCTGCTCTCCTCGGCTTCTTTTCAGATCTCTTACAATGTTAATCTCCTCAGAGCCACATGATTGCCTCCTGACAGGCCGGTAATGACATGGAGTGCCCTGCTGCTCAAACCATTTCAATCCCCGTAGATTGGTGATGGATTTTTTTTTCTATCCTTGCAGCGGCGGCAGTATTAGCAAGGTGCGCTGGTGTGCCTCTGATTTCTATGGAAATGATCTGTAATGCGCTCTGTGTGCCGGGCATCCTATGGAAGCGTTGTGCTAAATTCCATCAGCACTTAGAGGCAGAGGATTGTAATTCCTTCAGAAAAGATTATGCACCGACCGCCGCTGGACGGAATGCAAATGTCACAGTTTAAGCCGTTTTTTCCGGCGGCTTCTCAGCGGGGGTTCATAAACACTGTCTCCTGTCTAGCGCTTTTTTTTCTTCTCCCTCTTATTGCAATTTTGTCAAGTGTGTAAGTAAAAGTTCGGATTGGGAACCTCGTGAGCTCTTGTGCTTGTTGATACGCTTTCATGGCGTTATAAATGGTATATTGCCATTATCGAAAATTGCTGCCCCCTCCCATTTAATGGTGGAAGATGAGGGCTGACTTGGAACTGCTGGAAGTTGGGCTTAATGGAAAACCACCGTAGCTGCTGGATGCTTGCCTCAGATTTTACTTTTTGATTAAAAGCTTAAAGTGGACCAACACCCAGGATTTTGACTATCCTGGGTTTTGGTCCACTTCGGGGGGGCACCCCGATTGGGGGTGCCCCGCTGTGTGAAACCCCCCAGAAAGCCCCAAAAACTCACCTCACCACGCTCCCACGTGACCGCGCCTTCCAATCCCCGCCGACGGACAAGACAGCGCGTCCGCCGCCGCCTCCCGCACGTCACTCTTACAGGGCGCGCAACGGCCATTCACAAACGGCCGGCACGGGCGTGTGCACGTCTAGAGGGGCGCGCGGGAGGTAAGGTTTTTTTGGGGGGGTTTCACCCCGCGGGACATCCTGATCTCGGATGTCCCGCGGTGAGGGAGGTGATCGGCCCGGGAATCTTTAAACGTCCATTAGGGTTGTATGTACTGCAGGCACAATGCTGAATGCTATGCTTGGTTAAAGATGACCGAAACCTTCTAAACCCAATTCAGGATGCCCCAGGGGGATGTGATCAGCTGGCTTTCAATGACTGTGTGTATGTTGTGTGACAAAAGGATGTTATCCATGTGCTGAGCTGGTCTAGCAGATTCTGGTCAGCAATGTTCCGACTAGCTCTTTAATATGTAGTAAGGGGACAGTCCGGACTCGTAACGGGGTAACTGGAAGACCCTCATTCTCTAGTTTAGTGAGGACAATCCCGGCTGCTAGGTTTACTAAAACAAAAAAACTGCAGGCACTGACCTTCACTCCTGCGCAGCATGCCTTGACGCTCAGGAACCTCCTGGTTTCCGAGAACGGCGCTCCCTGTGCCCAATCCTCTGTCCACTCATTGCAATGGAGGGGCGGAGCAGGCTGCCCCTTTATTGCGTTGAATGGACGGCACTGTTCAACCAGTGATGACTTAAGAGGATAATGAATCTACTTGAGACTGGAAGGTTGGCGGTTCGATTCCTTGCTTGTCCATGACTGAAGTGCCCTTGAGAAAGGAAACCTACCACTCCGGGCACATGTGCACTCACTGGCCCCTAGTGTGTTACTGGTAAATTTCTCTTTTGTGTTCACCGGTCCGTAGTTTCTCACTGCTCGGATGTGTAAAATGCAGAGCACACATTACTTTGTGTGTGCAAGCATACATTGGTCATATATGCACATTATTATTTTTTGAAGAGGCAGGTCACTTCTGAATGGAGTTCCTCTTTAAAGGGAAAGTTCACTTTTTTTAATTTTTGTTACAACAGTTTTTCAAAAAAACTCACATTTCCTCACTACCTGCAATCTGTTGCTATTGGCAACCATACGCCAAAAAGAAAGATGCAATGCATGTACATGTAGAACCCCAGGCTTCCTCACTTCAGCTGTGGCCCTAGCAGCAGTGGTCACTTGGAATGGGCCGAAGGCCTGACACACAGCAAGGGAAGCCTCTTTGTGCAGCCTTAGCCTGTGCACCTAGAATAGTCAGATTTCAGGCGAGGTGAGTTGTTTTTTGCAGAAGAATGAGTACCCTATAGGTACTAACCTCCCACAATGCTGCACAGCACACATTACATAACATTTAAAATGTAATTAAAATAGATCAAAACCCAGGTTTCTCTGGTTTTGATCTTTGTCCCCAGTTTTGGGATGCCCCGCTGTGTGAAACTCCCCGGGTCGCTCAGTCAAGGTGCTCCAAAGGCCACAAAAGGGAGCCAAAATATTATGCAGTGGAAGTGTCCAATAAAGTGCAAAAAAATGTAGTGTTTTAGCCAAAAAAGGCCTACCGCCTTTTATAAAAATTATTATAAATCCGGTCTTATTTTCGGGAAAACCTGAAAATCTGTGTAGTGGGCTCTTCGGTAAGCCGCCAAACGTCCCCAAAAAATATATGTGAGCGACATAAATATTTTGGGGACGTTTGCGGGCTTACCTGAGTGCCCGCTCCATAGATTTTCAGGTTGTACACATACCGCTTGTGCGTAAAGGTTTGTTCTTATAGGCGATTCCGGGAAGGGGGTTATATAGTGGGGGCTGATTTGGGATGCTCGCTGTGTGAAACCTCCCCAGTCCGTCCTTCAAACCTTAACCGGACCAACGCCTGTTTTTACTTTAACGGGTGTTGGTCTTGCTGCCAGCGCCCTGAGAAAGGAATCCGGCTGCCAATTGCGGGACTCCTTTCCCCGGCGCTGGCTCCCAATGAATGCGAGTCTTATGAGCGGTTATTTGTGAGCGGGCTCCAGCATTCTGGATGCCCCCCGAGCTTCTTGGTATCAGCAGACAGCGAGACCAACACCGGTTAAAGTAAAAATGGGTGTTGCTCTGGTTTAACTTTCCCCGGTCCCATGGCGCATGCTCTTGTCCAATCAGCGGCATATGCTTTACATATTAATGACCAGCATACTGCTGGTTAGACACCCTGCTTGGCGATAGGGAGCAGCCGCCTCCCTAGATAATCTTTAGACTGGGGAGCGCTCCGTTCCCCAGCCTGTCTATGGTTGGGCACAGGAGCACGCCTCGGCCCACAGATGCTGGGGATGAGGCTGGCATTGTTTACATCGCCCTTTAGACTGTAAGCTCGCAAGGGCAGGGCTCTTTCCTTTTGTATGTTGTATTCAGAATATTCACTCTAAACTATGTATCACTGCATTATGTTTACTGCTTTGTACAGCGCTACGTTAGATGAAGGCACTATATAAATAAACAATAATGGGAACAGGGGGCAAAGGTGAGTTTTATTGGGAGGGGGGTTCACACAGTCTTTTAGACCCCAGGGCTGTCGGCCAGTGTTTTGTTCCGCTTTTAAGCAGAACTCTTCCATGCTTCTGATGCAGTAAAGCATTTCTTCTTTATTCCTTTTGAAACACAAGGCCCGGTGTGACTAGAGAGCCTCTAATTTGCAGCTCTTCTAAGCCGGCAGATGACCCCCCCCACCCACCCGCCACACTTTGAGTCTGCTTGTATATGCAGCATGTCAGGCTCCCATCGTCGGGTGAATAATCGCCATGGCAACACCACTTTAAACACTGGGGGAGGGAATAAAATGAGAATGAAAGACAACCTGTTAGTCACAAGCGATTTCTTAACTGTGCAGGTAAAAAGCTTTTTTTGCCATTATTCCCCATAATGTATGTACGTGTGATTTCCTATTGTGGCCCAGGAAAATGCGCCTTTCCCATAGAGCGGCGGCCCTTGGCACTTGGCGGGAAGCTGTTTTTGTTTCTGCCGCTCCTTCCAATCTGCTTCGCCCCTGCTCAGCGCCTCCATCCTGGGGGGCTTCACCATTGTTCCAGGATGAAGCAGCTTGATTTTATTTTTTCTTCCTTTTTCCATAAGAACACTTTAAAGAAGGAAAGAAAAAAACGCACCAGCTAGTGTCAAAGTACCTAGTAGTAACTGGTGTGCCTGGTTGGCAAGAAATTACAATAATCTCCAGAGCATGGGATCCCACAAGACCCCAAAACAATGCCTAACCAAACAACTGGCACCACCACATACTCTTATAACAAAATATATTCAATTTATTATTCATCCAATACAAAAAAAGTTTAAAAACAATTAAAAACACACATCTCATGAGGGGGAGGACTACAAGAACACATGTATGCTTAGTACATCTATATACATACAATTATTAACCCCGTGTTATCTTCAAAAACATCAATATACAATATCAACCAACTTATATAATGTGTATAAACTATCCTATATACATCTATATACATACAATTATTAACCCCGTGTTGTCTTCAAAGACATCAGTATACAATATCAACCAGCTTATATAATGTGTCTAAACTATCCTATATACAATCCTATTTTATACAAATATACATCAGTAAAGTATATACTTGTGGCCCAGATGAAGTAACGGGAGGTCCGTTACGAAACGCGTTGGCTGGCTGGGACGGGGCTAGGCGCTCGGCGCATGTCTGCCTGGTGAAGTACACATAGCACATGTTATGATTTATTGCACTGTTTTTCTATGTCTTTTCCCCCTCGGTGTCTTCTTTAGGGTAGAGTGATACTGATAGCACTGGATTGCACTTTACTGATGTATATTTGTATAAAATAGGATTGTATATAGGATAGTTTAGACACATTATATAAGCTGGTTGATATTGTATACTGATGTCTTTGAAGACAACACGGGGTTAATAATTGTATGTATATAGATGTATATAGGATAGTTTATACACATTATATAAGTTGGTTGATATTGTATATTGATGTTTTTGAAGATAACACAGGGTTAATAATTGTATGTATATAGATGTACTAGGCATACATGTGTTCTTGTAGTCCTCCCCCTCATGAGATGTGTGTTTTTAATTGTTTTTAAACTTTTTTTGTATTGGATGAATAATAAATTGAATATATTTTGTTATAAGAGTATGTGGTGGTGCCAGTTGTTTGGTTAGGCATTGTTTTGGGGTCTTGTGGGATCCCATGCTCTGGAGATTATTTTTCCATAAGAAACTATCAAATAGGAAAACCGATTGCTCATGTCATCACGCATACATTTATTAAAGGAGCTGCATCATGAAATTGTATAATATTTAAAAACAAGCTGAATAGTTAGAGAAGGGGTAACTTATACACCACGTCTGAAAGATAAATATCCCGCCAAGCTTGTGGTCTTTCTTCTGTTAGAAATAAAATCCAGGGGGTGATGGGTTTTTCAGGGTTCCATTCCACTTTCATGGGTGATCTGCTCCATTCTCCTGAGCCAGTATATTGGTAGCAGAAGCATTAAAGTGGACCAAAACCCATGGCGATGGGCCTGGGAATCCTATCGATTCTCTCTGCCCTTAATTTACATATTGATGTGCAACGAAGCTTGTGTTTACACACAAAGTCCTTTTTTTATTTTATAGATTTTGATAGTCTTGGGGAGAATAACATTTCGTCCCTAACAATAAAAAACAGTTTACTGTCACAAAATCGTTCACGTCTGAGCGATCTGTGTGTGTGGGCTGCATCCTCTAACAGGGAGCGTGCCCGCACCGGCCATTCACAATTGCCTGGCACTCGCACTGCTAGAGGGAAGTGGAGGATGTGGCCGTCGGAGCCGCTGCTCTTCGACGCGCCGTGGGACCGAGAAGAGGTGAGTTTGCTGCGCCGATCTGGGGAGGTTTCACACAGCAGGGCACCTCCGGGGAAAGGACCGAAACCCAGGATAGTCAAAATCCTAGGTTTTGGTTCACTTTAAAAATAAAGCGCCTTACCTGGACCCAGAGCCCCCACCCAGGTCGCCCCATTCACTTACTTTCTTTCCCGGTCCAACAGCATGTGCTATCCCGCATCCCTGCTATCCCTCTAACAGGGCACGTGTCCGCGCCAGGCATTTGTGAATGGCCAGCGCGGGCACACTCCCTGTTACAGGGAAGCGGGGGATGCAGCCGTCAGCTGCTCAGAGCGCGCTGATTGGAAGAGCGGCTGCACATGCACCGTAGGATCGGGAAGAGGTGAGTTGGCCTTGGGATGTCCCAGGGGCAAGGACCAAAATCCAGGATAGTCAAAATCCTGGGTTTTGGTCCACTTTAGTAGATATAGAGAGAGATTTATAGATGGATATAGATATATATTAGAGAATATATATTCCAAAGCATTGCATGATGGGTATATCCACATGTCAGAAGAATTGTAATAGCAATAGCATCTAGCACAGGGTGGTTCAACGGATAGGCCCCTGGAGTTGAGCAGATCTCACCTCAGCTCTGTAGCTGCTGGTGGCCGAATTTCCAGCTTCCCTGTAGCTGAGGCACCCTCCCACTCCCAGCCTTCTAGATAGGCTGGGAGCGCCCCCTAGTGATCAGGGAAACCGGAGGATGCAGCCACCGGGAAGGTCACTTCAGTGGACTGTTTAACATTTCAAAAAGTAGTTTCTTTAGATATGTATTTGAATACTAGGCCCAAATTTCTTTTAAAACCTTTCCTTTGCCAACCCATGGGGGGGGGGGGGGGGGGGGGAGGAAGCCGGCCTCCTGCGGGGATATGACTTACAGTACAAGTCAGTGCAGCGGCATAATCTGCTCTGCTGCCAAACGGGCTGGCCAAGCATGGTGAGGAGAGGGACCTAATTATCTTAATCAGCAACTCTTAGTCCAGTGAACAGACTGGAAGCCAGAATCTGCAACGTTTTCAGCAAGCCGCTTTCTTGCCTCTGGAGTGCTCTGATTGGCGGGGCGAGTCCATCAAGAGACTCGCCTTGCTTTGCCCTTAATTTACATATTGATGTACAACGAAGCTGTGTTTATACAGTTTTGTGTTTTTTTGTTTTTTTTATATAGTTTTTGATAGAATGACTTACGTTTGGTCCCTAACAATAGAAAGCGTTTTACTGTCACAAAATCGTTCACGTCTGAGCGATCTGTGTGGTGTGTGGGCTGCATACTTTAACGGGGAGCCTGCGCCGGCCATTCACAAATGCCTGGCGTGGGTACCAGCCCTGCTAGAGGGAAACGGAGGATGCGGCCATCAGAACCACTGCTCTTAGACGCGCCGTGGGACCAGGAAGAGGCGAGTTTGCTGCGATGATCTGGGGGGGGGGGGGGTTCACACAGCGGGGCACCCCCGATCTGGGTGCCCCCGGGGAAAGGACCAAAACCCAGGATAGTCAAAATCCTGGGTTTTCGTCCACTTTCAAAATAAAGCGTCTTACCTGGACACCGGATGCAGGCATCTTGGACAGTCTGCACAGAGCAGCATCTCCTGCTCTCTGCCGCCCATGTGCGTACGATTCCCTGGGCAGGGTAAGGTTTAAAAGACCCATTTCCTTGCTTTAAAGTGGAACAAAACCCGGGACTTTTACAGCTCTATTTTTGGTTCTTGACCCAGGAACATCTTGATTTGGGATGCCCCTCTGTGAAACACGCTGAATTGCCCATAAAAAAGTACCATTCTCATCTCTTCCATTCTGGGATGCCACCAGTAGCAATGCATGGGTCAAGCTCGGCCATAGGTGTGAACTAGCTCCTCCCTGCCTACATAGGGATAGATGCATCATTCTTGCTTTGGATAGTGCAGTCTTGAGAGACCCGGCATATAGGAGGTTGGCCTTGCTGGCCAGGCATGCGCTCTAATGGGGGCGGCCATGCGCCTGGCTTGCGCTACGTCCATGGCGGCTACGACAGGCAAGGTCTGGATGAAGCAGAAGAGGCGTTTGTGGCATTGAGTTTCGCATTCCTTTGCACTTCATTTGAACTCTTTTGCTATGCAGGTCTTCAGCTACATGGTACCAGCTATGAAAAACTTGGTGTGTATGGTGGCTAGGGGGCTGGCCTTGCTGGTCACCTTGCAATGCATGGTCAGGCTGAAATGGTGGTAGGCAGGCGTTCCAGGAATTGAGTCGCATCATGAGTTGTGCGGAAATTCACATTCTGTGCATATCGGCGGCTCACGTTCCGGGAGCAGGGAATCTGCAGGTCGATTTATATAAGCAGGGAGACGGTGGACCTGGGTCAGTGGTCCCTTCACCAGGACATGTTTCAAGCTCTCTGACCGGTGGGGAGGGCTGGAGTTGGAACTCCTCGCATTTGGCACAATCGGAAGGTCCAGAGGTTCGTGTCCAGGGTGCAAGCTCCACTGGCCTTGGCGGCCGACGAGCTGCCCTTTTCCCTCGTCGGGATACAGCCTGCTCTATGCATCCCCACCACTTCTAGGACACGTGTCAAAGAAGGTCCACTGCAAGCAGATTCCTATCCTCATGATTGGCCCACACTGGCCTAGAAGGGTGTGGTTCGCGGATCTGGTCAGCCTGGAGGTGGAGCTCTTGTGGCGTCTCCCCAACTGCCCGGATTTTCTGCAACAGGGTCCTGTGCGGTACCCCAATTCTCCAGCCCTGGCTGTAGCGGATTGGCTTTTGAGACCAGCTTATTGTAGGAGAGGGGTTTGCCTGCCGCGGTAATTCGGACCTTGATTCAAGCACGGAAACAGTCATCCTCTAGAATTTACTACAGGACTTTGTGTCTTTGTGCGAATCTAAGGGCTTCCTGTAGGAGGTTCTCAGTACCCAAAATGTTGGAGTTCCTCCAGCAAGGCCCGGACTCTGGCCTACAGCCCAGCACCCTTAAGGGCTAGGTTTCAGCCTTGTCCAATTGCGAATATAAGGACCACGCTTGTAGTAGGTTCTCAGCCTCCGGGGCTGAACTGTTTTTTAATTAACTGAAGAGCTCCTGCCACATTCTGCCCTATATAGGTGGGGCAAGCTAGTCCCTGCCAGAGATTAACCCACGCATTGCTCTACTGGTGGTACCCCGTAATGGAGGAGGGCAAGAAAGGAACTGCACCGCTGATTTCCCTTTTTTTTTTTTTACAGCGCACGTGTGGCCTCTCATCTAGCACAGTATGCCGGGCATATTAATGAGCTCAGCAATAGGAAAGGGACGCAGGGGAGCAGTCCTGCCTCCAGCCTGTCTGAAGGGCTGTATGCAGGAGCGCGCCTCATCCCAGAGATGCCGAGGATGCGCCAGCATTGTTCACGTGGGAGCCAGTGCAAAGGTTAGCTTTGCAGCGACCCAGGGGGGAACAGTGAGTGGGTTCAGTGTTCCCCTAGAACTTTTAGATTCCAGGGCTGGCTGTTACACAGGATTTTGTTCAGCTTTGAATCCCTATCCAGACATAAAACATAAAGGCTTATACTCTCCTTTTGTCTCCCCCGCTCCTCTGTGCGAGTCTGGTGCATCTGCACAGCTCTGGTGCCCTGTGCTGGCATCTGTGTACTTGGGGCAGAGATCCAGCGATTCAATCTGCTGAGGCCTCTCTCGCCGGTATCCTGGGGGCCTTTTTACCCCCCCCCCCCATGTCTACTCAGTTCATTGCAATGGAGAGGGTGAGCACCCCCCCCCCCCAAAAAAAAAAATCACCAGCTTTTCTTACCTTTCCTTGAACCCACGGTGGTGTGGCCTTGTTTTGACAAGTAAGCATATCGTGCATCTACTTGGGTGCACAGCGGGGCATCCCAGTTCAGGGTTCCCTGGATTTAAGGAAATCTGGCGGCCCTTTTGGTCCACAGGATGTGTGTTGCTGTGCGCCGACAATGTGTGTAGCTAGGATTCCATTAATCTTCTACAGCCACGCTTTAATATACGTGTCTAGAGAAGCTGATTGGAGGAGAGCTGCACCATGGGCACGTGGAAAGGTAAGGAGAGCAGGCGAATGACTATTGTCAGCAATATTGTATCATTAAATACGTTTCAGGAGCTCAAAGGGGGCTGTTCATCCGGCTTCTGGGCATTTTTTTTATTGTGGTCCAGGAAACTTTGATTTAAAGTGGAACAAAACCCTATATTTCTCAAAACATCCTTCGGGCAGCATACACCTGAGACCTCCGGGCTCCTCCTACCAATTTGGAACACCTGACCACCAGACGGAATAAAATCTTGACTCCTCCTCCCATTCCTCAGTTGTTTTCGTGTTCCTCCATGAGGTAGGAAGCCAGACCATTAGCTCCTGAACCAGGAAGGTTTAGGTAAGTAGTTCTGGCGCTGTGGGCCTTTGCAGGGAGCTCATTTCTTGGTCCTGGAGGCTTGTATTGTTGCCTGCGGCCCGGGATACCCTCTGGATTTTTAGGCCAAGAATCCCATTCTTTGAATTTTTACAAAGGGGGTAAGCTTTATATTCTTAGACTAGACAAAAGAGGGGAAGGCCCCAAATTCCCAAATAGGAAACTAACCAAAGATTTTACTGCTGCACACACTCAGTATATAAAAATGGTAATGTTTTAATTAAGTGATCAAGGTTACATGACACAAAAAAACACATAAGACAAATTGTATCCTTATCTGCCACCGGGGGGCGCTGGTATACCATGTAGTGAAACATCCAGTTACATATCCATATGTGCAAAACTATAAACAATTAATATCTCATACAAAAATTCATATAAAGTACTATTTACATAAAGTGCTGGGTGCAAAGAAGTGCATCAATCTCAAAGGAGCAATAGCTCATGTCCTATTATATAAACCACAACCCCAGGAGACATGAATCAAAACAAAAAACATAAAGCTACTTATCTCTTGGTGGATGTCAGTATCACACAGGCCCCCCGTATACAGAGCCTACGCGTTCCGAGACGCTAAGTCTCTTCCTCAGGGCAGTATGGAGGCTTTTATATTCTTAGTATACAGTAGGTCCTGCTCCAGATAGATTACTTACACTTGGGTTATCCTCCGCCAGATGGCGCTGCACTGCAGAGACATGCAAAACAGGCTCCTCAAATACCCAGGGACCTCCCACAAATCCGCAGCGAAGACATGAAGTTATCACTCTCTCGCAGGTGAGCGGGGCTATTAGCCTGCGGCCCTGTTGGACTATTCCCACCCGTCCTTTGTGTGATGTGCCTCCCAGCCTGGGCTGCGCTGGTCGGGTGAAGGTAGGCGGCACCATGTGTGCTTATGGAGCGCTGCTCCACCGCAGTCCCCCACCAAAGGGTAGGCGGTATAGGCTGATGGTGAGCCTTTATGGGATGCCCCTCCCGCATTATTGCCCCCATGCCCTGGTAGCGGTGGGCCCTGTACAAAGGGCCGCCATCCTCCCTCATTCTCCCTGTAGCCTTCGGGGGGGAAAGAAAGGGGGGGGGGGCGGTGTGTGTGGGTGTCAGTGTATCGTGATTACGTGCATATGGCCTTTTGTAATGTCTTTTGGACTAGTATATGTGGTGTCAGCCGCCGCGCTGACTTGTCTTTTTACTCTTGCAAATGCCGCCGCCGCGCGCCTTTTCCTTCATTTGGATGTTCCGCGCCGGGCGGCGGCGTTACCTCAGACGCTTCTGCGTCCTCATTGGCTGCTTGTTGGACTTCGTGCCCATCGGGAGGGCGGGGCCTGGCGCGCCCCGCGTCACCGTGCGCTCTTGCCCGCCCTTCAAGGTACTCGCGCCATGTTGTCAGGTCGCGCGCGCGTGACGTTCTTACTTACCGTGGTCCGTAAGTGCCCTCGCGGGTGGCTTTATACTCATTGTAGTGTTTTTCGCTTTCTTCTCATTGTGTCTTTCAGACGGGTGAATCCATTGGCTTCTCCCGGCCCGGTGTAATTGATAGTCGGGCCTTGTAAAATTACTCCCACTTCCCTAGCGGGTCATTGGGGCATCCAGGGTTGCTTTATAGCGTCAATCCCTACTGGCATATTGTGCCTAAAAATCACCATATGAAGGCATCTCAGGATAATGTGACCGGGGTCCCTTTGGGACAAGACCGGCTGTGTATGGCGTGTGGACAACCCCATGCTGACGCTGACAGGGCATGGGTCTGCGTACCCTGTGCTGAGCAAGCGCTGGCCTTGCAATCTGGCCTGCCAGTGGCTGCACCTCGTTTCACTTCACCTACTCCCCCAAGCTTAAATCTCACTCCTACTGAGTCGCATACAAGTGTGAATTCTCAGCCTGATTTTTCTTCTAGACTGCCTACGGCTGAACAGATTATTGCAAGGTCTTTAGCGCGTAAGGGCCCTGGTAAGAAGCGGCACTTGACGCCTTGTTACTGTTTTCCCTTTGGAATCTCAGGAGTTTATGAATCTGTGTGGCTATACCCCTTCTGATGGAGAGCTCTTTTCTGACTCGGGCTCATCTGATGAGAGACCGAGGGGTCATGACGATTCTGGCTCTGACCCCTGGGCCCCGGATGACACTGACAGATTATTGATCCAGAACTTTGAGGTTCTGTCTATCTCTCTCCCTGGTGAGGCTCCCAGGCAAAGAGGGGGGCGTTTCCTTACAGCAACATCACGTTTGGAATTTCTAGAGCAGGCACATTTCCATACCCTTGTGCTCAAGGAATGGGAGTGCCCCAGTAAACTTCCCGGGGTTCCAAGGGATTGGGATAGGAAGTATCCTTTTCCCCCTGAGGTGGTTCCCCCCCCCCCCCCCGAGGTGGATGTCCCAATCATAGGGCTATCTAACACCCCTGTCCTGCATCCCCCTGATTATACTACCCTTCGGGATGCTGAGGACCGGCGCATTGACCTGCTGGCCTCCCACGCCTTTGCATGTGCGGGGAGGGCGCTGCGCCCGGTCTGTGCCTCTGCCATTACTGCTGTGGCCACTAGAACCCTCATCAGAAAAGTGCTTGATAGTGCCCCTGATGATCTCCCTTGGGAGGTGTTTAATGCACTCTCCAGTTGTGATGTGTAAAATTTGTCCTATTAGCATTGGATGACACCATCAGAATGTGTGCAAGAACTTCTGCCCTCGTGGTGGCTATACTTCGCTTGATCTGGATGCGACAGTGGGGTGCTGACAATGCTGCGAAGAAGGCCCTTACTGGGCTTCCTTTTTAAGGGGCTACGCCTGTTTGGGGCCCGTCTAGACCTGTTTGGTAAGAGAGGTAAGTTACCCCAGCGTAGGCGGCTGTCTCGGCCCCTTCGGGGCCAGGCCCCCCTTCTACCCCCTACCATGGTGTTAAACAGGAACCAGGGGTGTCCTTCGCGGGGGCTCGCGCAGATTCCTGCCCCAGGAGCAGCAGACAACAACCTGGCTCCTCCGGGGGGTCTAAGCCCAAATCCTCTACCAGGTCCCCTCAAGCATGATGGGGCGCCCTTGCCCGTCAGGGTGAGGGGACGACTGCGGCACCTTGCTCATGTCAGGAGGCATCACGCCTCAGACTGGTGGATTCAGGAGGTAATGTCCTCCAGCTACAAGATAGTTTTCTGTGCGGCCTCCCCCAAGATTATCAGGTCCCAGGTACTCCTGGTCCCTGCCTCTGCTCAGGTATTGGTGCAGGCCGTGGAAGGTCTGCGGGGTCTGGGGGTCATTTGCAGATTTCCCTTAACAGAGGCAAGGGACTCTACACCAACCTTTTCACAGTTCCCAAAAAGTATGGGTCAGTCTGGCCCATTCTGGATTTACAGATCTTCAACAAATCGTCAAGTACAGGCGTTTTCTGCATGGAAACTCTGCGCTCGGCCATCAGCTCCTTGCGCCCCGGGGGCTTCATGCCGTCTGTGGAGATCAAAGATGCTTATTTTCACATCCCTGTGTTTTCAGGACACCAAGGTTCCTAAGATTCGCGTTGGAGGTCCAACACTGCCAATTGGTGGCCTTGCCATCTGGCCTCTCTTCAGCTCCCAGAGTGCTCACCAAGTTGCTGGCGGGGGTGATGTCTTTGATGAGACCAAGGGGCGTCCGTGTGCTGCCCTACCTGGATGTCCTCATCACTTCCCAGTCTCTACATCAGGCTAAGTTGGATACTCAGCTGGTGGTGTCCATTCTGGAGTCATTTGGATGGGTGATCAACCACCCCAAGTCCTCACTGTCCCCTTCCTTGGTAACTCCATTCCTAGGAATGAATCTGGATACAGTTCAGGCAAGGATCTTCCTTCCTCAGCAGAAAGTGGACAAATCTGTTTGCACGGGCTCGGTCCCTCCTAGCTGTCCCCGTCCCTCCACCAGGCAGGGGATGCAGCTGGTGGGTCTGATGGTGGCGTGCTTCGAAGCAGTCCCTTATGTTCAGTCCCACTTGGGGCTTCTGCAACTTCTCCTATTGTTTGTATGGGACAAGGACCCAGCATCCCTGGACAGGGTCTGCGTGCCTTCCCCCCCCCCCCCCCCCCTGGTAAGGAGGTCCCTCTTGTAGTGGATGGACTCAAGGAACCTGTTGGGGGGCAGATCCTTTCTTGCCCCTTCCTGGGAGACGGTCACCACGGATGCCAGTCTATCAGGTTGGGGGGGAGGGTTTTCTGGAAGTCCCTGCGGTTCCAGGGGAGGTGGGGCCCTTAGGAGGCCCTTAGGAGGCCCATACACCTATCAATGTTTTGAAACTGAGCGATCAGGTTATTTCTGACTCGCTTGACTACTCCTCTTCAGGGCCTGCCTGTTCAGGGGCGCTCGGTCAATCTGACGGCATCATCAGGGAGGGACTCGGAGCAAGAGGGTCCTCCAGGAAGTGTCTCTGATCCTGACCTGGGTGGAGGCCAATGTTCCCTGCATATCAGCGGTATGCATTCCAATCTCTGTGTCACTGTGGGGACCAACCAGATGTGGATCTATTTGTGTCCCGTCACAATCACAAGCTCCCGGCCCTTGTCTCCCTGTTCCAGGATCCTCTGGCCGTGACCACGGTTGCTTTTAGTAATGTCATGGCAGGACATTCTGTTCTGTATGTCTTTTCTCCATTCCCCCTGCTAGGCAGGACCCTGCGCAAGATTGCCCTGGAAGGGGTGCCAGCGATTCTGGTGGCCCCCAGGTGGCCAAGAAGAGGGTGGTTCACAGACGTGTTGCAGATGGCAGTAGATCAGTACGTTCTGCCAGGAGTGCCAGATCTGCTCACTCAGGGCCCCTTACGCCATCCCAATTTACAAACTCTGGCTTTGACGGCCTGGCTGCTGAAACCTCCATCTTGATGGAGAAAGGCTTGTCTGCCTCGGTGATTGAGACCATGGTGCAGGCTAGGAAGAAAACGTCTTCTTACATCTATTATAGGGTATGGCGTACCTATATTGATTGGTGTGAGTCTAGGTCTCTTCCCGGACGGCTGTCCCCAGGGTTCTAGAGTTATTACAGCATGGGTTGGAGTCGGGTCTCAACTCCGGGTCTCAACTCAGTACTCTGAAGGGTCAGGTTTTCTGCCCTGTCTGTCTTCTTTCAGAAGTCTTTTGCTCAGCATTCTTTGGTTAAGACTTTCTTTCAGGGGGTTACTCATGTGCGTCCCCCACGTAAACCTATGGTCCCTTTTTGGGATTTGAACTTGGTTTTGTCTGCCTTGCAGGGTGCTCCCTTTGAACATATTCAGGATGCTGCTCTGGCTGTACTTACCCTCAAGGTGGTCTTTCTGGTGGCTATTACTTCGGTCAGGCGTGTCTGTCTGAGCTGGCGACTCTGTCTATCCAGCCCCCATACTTTGAGAGACACCAGGATAAGGTGGTGTTCCGCTTTAAGCCGGACTATCTGCCTAAGGTGGTGTCTGCTTTTCATTTGAATAAAGATATTGATCTTCCTTCGTTGTGCCCTAATCCTAGCAACGCTAAGGAAAGGGTTCTGCATTCCTTGGATGTGGTCAGGTGTCTGAAGTATTACCTGGTAGTCACTGCACCTTTCTGAAAAACTGATGCTCTTTTTGTGAATTGTTTGAATGTTTATTTTCACATTGTACCTTTAAGAGGCGGGGAAGAGAGGTGAATGACGCTTCTCTCTTCCCCGCCTGACATTACTACACGCCGATGCCGCTTACCTCAGTGTCAGCGGCCGGGTAGCGTTCGGCCTGGGGGATCGATCGGCGGCAGTGCAGCCAACCATCACGCGTTCCTCCACAGGCAGGACGCCTTCCCCTTCCTCCATGGCAGCGACAGCATTCCCGGGAGCGCGCACGGAAATTTAAACTTACTTGCTTTTGGAAGGAAGGGGAGGGGAGTCTGCTTCTTCCACCGGAATCCGTGAGGTTTTTCCACGGATTTCCGGGAATCCTGCCCGGGAAACAACATTGTTTTGTCTTAAAGGGACAACACCTGTGTCTTTCCATCATTGCTATTGGCCTCCCTCTTGATTTCCAGCAAATAGAGCGTTAAAATAAATTAAGGGGATTTCGCTCCTGCCCTATTTAGGAGGATTCAGGAAGCTAATTCCCCTGGTGCCTCATACCAGAAGATGGCGGATCAGGCAGAGAACATTTGCATTGTGGAAATACCGGACCCAGAGGGAAAAAGCATCCACAGATTTAATAAATGTAGTTGTAGACCAAGATCCAGCACCAGCTAATCAGTCTGCTGCCGGTTCTGGGACGAGGAGGCACAGCTCTGCCCAGTGAGTTAATATATATTTTATATATGTATATATAATGTTTTATTGTCTTTTAGTCAAGACCCCGGATAAAACTCATTAAAGTGTACCTAAAATCTTCTTTGAGATTTAAATCACTAAAGAAGGGCATGAGATACCTTATATGTGAGAATTCATATAAGAAAACCCCTATGTCCATACTGCATGGAAAAGATGGTTGTACGGAACAAGAATCCACTTTGTTTCAAGATGGGAAATGTTTCTTAAATCTTTCACCATTTCTAACATGGGCCAGATATTACCTAAGGTTTAGGTAGCCAGGTTATTTTTTTTCAAACAACCACAGGGCCCTTTAATTCCTCTCCACTGGGACATATGAGGGGGTTCTCCTATTTTATCCAATCTAGAGTCATATATATCAGATGAGGACTCTGAGGAAGGGGGGGATTTCTTCCCAGGGGGAAAAAATCAGGCCTCCGACTCTTCATTTTTGTATCCCCCTGGGGGCTTACATTCCTCTTACGGTTGATATATTTCTCAATGGGTATAGAGGAAAAATAGCCGGGCCCCAGATCCATATAGACCTACGGCCACACCACCCTGAATGTGCCCAATCTCGGAAGCTAAGCAGGGTCAGGCCCGGTCAGTGCTTGGATGGGAATCCGCCTGAGATTACCGGGGGCCCTAGGCTTGATGGGTTCTACTATGATTGGCCCTTGGTTCGACATCTCCATTCCCTTTCCATAATTTTCTAAAACATATGATTTTAGAAGAATGAGAACAGGGTGCTCCCCTTTTGCTAAAGTTCCCGAAGGGGCAAGGTTAGCCTTTGAAGATTTGGGGTTTTGTGTGATCCCCTAGATAAGAATATGGATTCCCTACTCTTGGCAAGCAGAATCCAATTCTCTAATGCCCGTTTTTGGCTTCCACATGTGTCCTTTAAAAAACTGGGAGATACTAAAAGCCTTACCTATCCTTTTTTGTCAGCAACAAGACGCCATGGCTGAATCAGTAAGATTTTGGGCACAAAGTATGGCTGTGACCAATTCCGGGTACAGGACTCTGGTTGGGGACCTGGTCCAGAACATCGGATCAAAGATGGGTCTTTGTGCAATGCCCTTTTAAGGACTTCCTTAGATTTAGGCAGATTTGGAAAAACTGGGGATAGGGCGGCCGGTAGGAACATGGGTTGCCTGCCTGACCTAGGCCTCCTGTAGTAATGGAGTTCCTTCCTAGGTCCTCCCCTTTTTTTTTTTTTTTGACAATCCTGTCATACAGGGATACTACTAGAGATGTCCCGGGGGTGCCTTCCTCCTCTACCTTTTCTGCAGGAAAAGAGGATTTAAAGGTTCCACTCTGTATGGAACTGGGCGGTACAACCCAAGAAACAATGACGCCATGTCTCGGGGTTGGGGCCTGACTAAGAGTTTTTTGTTAACAGTGTTGGACAATACCCAATGAATTGCCCTTTTGTTTCCAGGGACATAAAAGATGGGTTCACTTAGAATTTACTTGTACCCCTCAAAATTCTGGTTTCTCCTATACCCACGAGGTTGGAGGAACGATCAGACATTCAGGAAAGTCTGTTAGACATGGGGGCCAGGGGAGTCATTATTCCAGTTCCCCCGTCACCAGCGAGGAATGGGTTTTTATGCCGCTGTCTTTCTGGTGAAGGAAGCATTGAGTAGAGACTCATTTTTATTTTATAGGAATCATCTCTGGGTTGATACAGACATTTGGAATAAAACATTTATTCTTCAGTGAAAAATATGCTTCCACAGAGCCCTTTCATGGTTTCAATAGATCTGAAGGACGCTTGCTGACAAGTTCCAATGAGCCTTGGACTTAGTCCTGCTTTTTAGATTCACAGTAAAGGACTGGGTTTTTTACACTTTCAATTAGATTGCTTCCCTTCGGGCTGGATTCAGCCCGAGAATTTTTTACAAAGATATTGGCAGAACCTCTGGTATATCGAAGACAGAGTGGAATCAGTATTTGGCTGATCCCGACTATCTGCTACTTTTTTGCCCATTTAAGGGACAAATTGCTACAGGGCCTCAGTTACATCTTAGAGCTGTTTTCAGCTCGGTTAGGTTCTGAGCCTCGAGAGTTCAAGTCTGGTTCCCTCTCAGCCAATGAGTTATTTGGGGTTTGAAGTCGACACTTTTCTTCAGACTCCTATTCTGACTTCTCAAAAGATTTTGGCCCTTCAGGAAGCCGTTTGATTCCTTTGTGCCAGTTCAACATCTTCTATAAGACAAGCCATGTGGGTATTAGGACTGTTAACATTGGCATTTTTCTGCAGTAAAGATGACTTGTATTCAAGGACTCTTCATATATATATCCTGAGCATTTGGAACGGCTCCAGGTATGGGTTGGAAGATATAGGTTCAGTGCTCGCTCAAGGGAAGCTATATCGGGAACCCCAAAAGGAAAGATGGTTACTACAGATACCTCAGCTTGGGATTAGGTAACCCATTGCGAAAGTTGGGCAGCACAAGGAAAGTTGCCCAAGGCACTGAGCCAGTCCTCCTCGAACCTAAGAAAATGGATAACAATAAAGTAGCCTTAATGGAATTTGTAGAACATTGGAAGATCAGCATGTACAGCTAAGATCAGACTATGCTACAACTGTAGCATACATTAACCATCAGGGGAGAGCGAGATTCATCGCTAGATGGTGGTCACATTACTGATCCTTATTGGTTTAGAAGGAAACCTGAAGTCTCCGTCACAAGTGTTCCAAAAGGAACTTTGAATCATGTGGCAGATTTTCTGAGTGCTTCTCATGAGAGGGTAAGATTGGTCAGTCACCTCTAGGGTGTTCAAGCAGATCGGCTTTTAAGGGACTTTTCAAATATGGATCTATTGCTTCGGCAAGAAGTCACAAGCTGGTCAAGTACTTTGAATCCAGAGGGTCCAGCAGTGGGAGCAGACGCCTTATCACTTAACGGCATTTCAGTCTAGCCTATGCTTTTTTCCGGTTCAATGGTGTTATCCATTCGGGTCCCTAGGATGTTTTTAACCCTGGGCCGTGACTCTAGCCCTGGGCCGTGACTCTAGCCCTGGGCCGTGACTCTAGCCCTGGGCCGTGACTCTAGCCCTGGGCCGTGACTCTAGCCCTGGGCCGTGACTCTAGCCCTGGGCCGTGACTCTAGCCAAAGGCTTTCTCGGGGGCCGAGGCTGTCTCTGGCACTAGGCTAGTCCTTACTCTTACCCGAGCAACTTTTAGGGTTAAGGTTTTTATTCAGGATCAAGTGTTCAACCTTTTGAGATTTTTTCCCAGATCCAGTATTCTGAGCGTGGATCCTTGCTATTGACCTAAGGTCTCATCAGTTTTCTTGGACTCAAGGAATGGTCCTTCTTTAACTGATGAGGAAGCTTCGTATGATATACTTTAGATGTTTTACACATTGTTGATGTCCCTTTACCAGACTAAGGGAGATCAGACAGTGGGTTCATGTACGTTGTAGGTCCGAGTAAAGGACAAAGAGGTTCAAGTCGTCTTTGCAGGATTTGGCTTATTGAAATGTCAGGCCAAATGGTATCACGTTTCATTTACAAGAAGTGATGCTTCATCTGGGGCAGAGCAGGCTGGGTTTAAGCAGCCACTTGGTCCTCCAGCGAATGTTTTTTTTCTGGACTCTTTCAGTTGGATCTTCTGTCCCAGATGGATCTGTCTTTTGGCAGAAGTGTCCTCCATGCTATTCTTCCCACCCAACGAGGTAGTACTCTCCTATCTCTCAGGCGTATGCTGCCCGAAGGATGTTTTGAGAAAACTTAAGTTAGGTACCTGGTAACTTTTTTTTACTAAACATCCGAAAGGGCAGCATACGCCGGCTTCACTCCTTTTTTTCTTATTGGGTTGTGGGTCTGTTTCTTTTCTCTCTTTCAGATCTCTACAACAACTGAGGAATGGGAGGAGGAGTCAAGATTTTATTCTGTCTGGTGGTCAGGTGTTCCAAATTGGTAGGAGGAGGCCGGAGGTCTCAGGCGTATGCTGCCTTTTCGGACGTTTAGAAAAAAAGTTAAGTTGCCTAACTTAAGTTTTCACTCTCCTGGGTTTTGGTACTTGCCCCAGGGAAATTCGAGTTTAGGAAGTCCAGTCATATACAAACCCTACTCCTGTTTGCCTAAAAAACCTCAGGGGGTATGGGGTGGTTGAGGCTTTTGGTCCACTTTAAAAGGTCCACTTCTTTGTACTTTTCCTGCAGAATGACCAGATTTGTCATATGCAGGCAGGTTCGGCATGCCCCCTCCATTGCAATTAATGCATTAGGTGTGTAAGGGGGACTGATGGCAGTGATGGAGGATGGAGTCGCTGGTTCTGTGGTATTGCGAAGTTAGAAGGAGACATTTTATGTCGCCCAAAACGATACGGCGCTTTACCAACAAACAGATTCCTGTTCCCTGCTCAGTCACCGCGACATTTCCACAGATCCATTCTCATCTGATTGTGGTCGATTTGCTGATGGGAAAACGCTGGAAGATGAATTCTCACAGAGCACCAATCTACATGTTTGTGGCTTTTCAGGATCTATTAAGTACCATTTAGCACACAGTCTCCTCCTGGCTTCTGCCTGGGATGAGGTGCCTGCATCGCAAGGTCAAGCTGTGTAATGGCGACCCGGCTCCTCACAGCAGAATATTGCTGCAGCTACTCTAAACGGGAGACTGCTCCGCTCCACACGCATGGAAATCAATAGCACTGTTATCAGAGAAGCATTTTCCCTGTGTGGCCCCTATAGATGAGACCTCCTGACATCTTTCCTATCCCTTACACCATCGTAGCGTCACAGAGGCCGTGATCTCTCATTCCTGTATAGAACCAGATCTGCTCCACCTTTACAGTAATTGCTGAAGACCTTTTTTACCACCACTACATAACCAGCTAGGTTTGATTTATTTTGGATATTTGGCCATATAGCAAAAGATAGTTGCACAGAACGCTGCTGCTGGGTATGTGTAAGTTTGGGTGAGCTCCCTTACCTTATCAGTGGCCATAGCAGCAGTGTTCTGTGTTTACAGATCTCACTGCTCTCTTCTTGGTGTACAAACTTTGTGTATGTTGCCAATAGCAACAGATTGCAGGTAGCGAAAACTTCTTCAATAAAACACACATTTATTAACGTAGGAAAAAATAAAACTAGATCAGCTCTGCATTTTAAAGGAGCACTATCGCGAAACTTTGTAATTTTTAATAATGCATACAAACACCTCAGCTAATGAAAGAAGGGGTCACTCATATACCCGAACTGAATAAAACTCCCGCCAAGCTTGGGCTTTCTCATGGTAGGAATAAAATCCAGGGGTCACAGGTTTAGTCTAACAGGGGTGACAGAGCCTGTCAACCCGGATGTCTATTCCAAGTATGTCTCACACCCTGCTTCGGAATGAATAATAACTAGTGGGTTATGTCCAGTAGAGGGCGAAATTCTGCAGAGAGGACTAGAAAAAAGGAGCCCCTCCCAGTCCATAAATACCTGGGACCTCCCACACATTCCCCCAGATAAGTCTCTGCAGACGGCGAAGCAAGTCAAGAAGATGGCTGTCTTTCCTTTGCAGGTAAGCCACACCCGGCCAATTTTTTCCTATTTCCGCCCGGACCTTGTTTTTTAAAGTCCCCATGCCTCCCAGCCTTGGCTGTGGGTCCAGGTGAAGGTAGGGTACACCTTTAGAGGTGTACTGTCTAGGAGCCATGCTCCTCCGTGAGACCCCCTCCAAGGGGTAGGCGGCTGCCAGGTTGGTGATCCTGGTGTGGGATGCCCTGTCCATTTATACCTTCGCTACATCACTGAGGTAGCCTGGGGTTCCCCTCCATTACTCCCCGTTCCCAGATAGTAGGGGGGGGCCTGACCCTCCATTTTTGACTATATATTTTTTGTGTATGTTTTGTGTTTCACTTGCTGGCTCGGCCAGCGCGTGTGTGTTTGGCACTCTGTGGTTCTCACGCCGGCTCGCACGCCCGCTGTTGCGGCGGCGGGTCGGTCTCCTTGGCTGGCTCCGCAGCCTTGCTGGGAGCACAGCTTTCTCCTTCGTTCAGTCAGGGGAGGGGGAGAGGCTGGGCGCTCGGCACGCTGGTTGCATCCCGCCCCCCTCCTCTGGCGCCTTTTCGTATTGCGGCCCTCAGCCATTGGCTGGGAGCCGCTGTCTCTTCCCGGGTAGGGAGGGCGCGGGGGCACACACGGCGCGATCCGCGCTGGCCGCCCTTCTTCCTGAGACCTTGCCTTGTATCACCACAAGCGCTGGGGGATGCTAATGTAACCCTTGGTTTCTTGGCCCCTGAATGTTGTGTATTATATGATATAGAGATCTCTCTCTCTCTCTCTCTCCCTCTCCCTCTCCCTCTCCCTCTCCCTCTCCCTCTCTCTCTGCCTCCGGGAGGGATAATTGCGTCCTGCACACGTCCGTTAGTGGGAGGATTTTTTAATCTCAAGAAAAGACCCCAATTTCAGCAAGGGCCTGAGGACTGGGAGAAACCCCCTTTTTCTTTAATGCAAGGTAATCCTCCAGAAGGACACAAATAAGGGACCCTTAAGAATCACAGAAAAAAAAATATTAAAAAAAATATAAATGTATACACAGTATACTATATATAATTAGAGATATCTATCTATCTCTAATTATATATAGTATACTGTGTATATATTTATATTTTTTTTTTATATATTTTTTTCTGAGATTCTTAAGGGTCCCTTATTTGTGTCCTTCTGGAGGACTGCCTTGCCCTTGTATTAAAGAAAAAGGGGGTTTCTCCCGGTCCTCAGGCCCTTGCTCAAATTGGGGTCTTTTCCTGAGATTAAAAAATCCTCCCACTAACGAACGTTAAGGGGCATCCCGGGTAGCTTCATAGCGTAATTCCCATAGGGCATTGCGACTACCATAAAAAAATCACTATATGGAGGCTTCCCAGGATACCGGGCTCGGGATCACTTTGGGGCAACCCGGAGTGTGTGGTTTGTGGGGTATCCCTTGCGGGGGATAATGTGCTTATTTGTGTACCATGTGCACAGCAGGCCATTACGCGGCAATCCGGGTCCCGGGTGGGCGGATCGGCCCTGCTGGCCTCATCACCTACACCCCCACGCCTGGCTTTGACCCCAAGTGACGTTGTCATGAGTGGGGAGTCGCAATCCGATGTCTGTGCCAGACTGGCCAACATTGAGAAAATGATTGCTAGCTCTGAGGCCAGGAGGGCCCCAGCTAAGAGACGGCATTTGGCGCCCGCTGCGCCGGCTTTTGAGTATGACGATTATGACTCTTTGGATTGGTCTGATTATTTCCCGCTTGAAGAAGGGGAATTGTTTTCAGAATCTGATGGCTCTGATGATCGGCAGTTCCTGGATGCTGATGCGGAGCGTGGGGATACCGTTGATATTCCCAGACTCCTTACCCTTATCTTTAAAGTGCTTGCTATTTCCCCTCCCCTGCGGAGGCCCCTCCGCAAAGGGGGGGATTTTTTGGGACCGCCAAACCTCGTTTGGAGTTCCCGGATCAATAACACTTTAACAATCTGATCCTTATAGAATGGGGAAAGCCCGCCCAGCTTCCTGGTATCTCTCAGGGTGGGATAGGAAGTATCCCTTTCCTGTGGATGTGGTTAAGCGTTGGTCGTCACTCCCAGAGGTCGACGCTCCGGTTCTAGGATTGTCCAATACATCGGTTGTGCACTCCCCAGATTCCACTACCTTGAAGGATAGCGAGGACCGACGTCTCGACCAAATGGCTTCACATGCTTTTGCCTGTGTGGATTCGGCCTTAGGCCCGGTTTGTGCCTCTGGTCTCACGGCCGTGGCTACTAGAGCCTTAATCAGGGGTATGTTGGAAGGTCCCCAATTGAATCCTTCCAGTGAGGAATTTACAGCATTAAAGCATTGTGAGATGTTTATTGCATTTGTCTTATCAGTTTTGGATGACACGATCCGTATGTGTAGCAGGACCTCGGCATTGCTTGTGGCTATTCGCCGATCGGTCTTGTTGCGCCACTGGGCGGTTGATATTGCTGCGAAGAAGGCGCTCACAGGGCTACCCTTCGTGGGTATGCGCCTGTTTGGTGAGAAATTGGACTCAGTGGCGAAAGGAGGTAAGTTGCCTCAGCGCAAGAAGCGGTGCTGGCCCTTTCGGGGTTCAGGCTCTTTCAATCCCTCCTTTCGTGGCTCTCGAGCGAGCAGGGGAATCTCTTACCCTGCGTTCAGAGGAGATTCCTGGTGTAGGGGCAGAGGACGCGCCCGACCCGGGACTGCCTGGGGTTCCAAACCCAAGACTGCTGCCAAGTTCACTCAGCAATGAGGGGGCGCCCTCACCCTCACGGGTGGGGGGACGGCTGCGGCTCTTCGCCCAGATCTGGACCCTGGAGGTCACAGACAACTGGATCCTGGAGGTGGTCTCGTCTGGGTACAAGCTGGAGTTCGCATGCCGGTCTCCTCCCAGATTCCTCAGGTCTCGGGTTCCTGTGGACCCCTGAGCTGCACAGGTACTTTTCATGGCGGTGCAAATCCTTGGGAAATGTGGGGTGTCCGGTTCCCCCCATAAAGAGAGGTCAGAGTTCTTTACGGTGCCCAAAAAGGATGGCTCCATAAGACCCATTTTGGAATTGATCAGATGAACCTGATTCTCAACAGGTTCATCTGATCCAAGAAATTTGGCATGGAGACTTTGCGCTCTGCCGACAACTCCCTTCGTCCAGGGGACTTTATGACTTCAATAGACATCAAGGACGCTTACCTTCATGTGCCGATTTTCCCGGGACATCCACGGTTTTCTCGGATTCGCGGTAGGCGATCAGCACTGCCAGTTTGTGGCTCTTCCCTTTGGGCTGACCTCGGCACCAAGGGTGTTCACCAAGGTGTTGGCCGGTGTAATGGCCCTTCTCAGAGCCCAGGGCATTCGCATTGTGCCGTATCTGGACGACCTTCACATCACGGCATCCTTTTTCAGCCAGGCGGAGCTGCACACCAAGACGGTGGTGAACGCTGGAGAGGTTCGGCTGGGTGATCTCTCTCCCCGTCAAGGGAGGCTTCGTTTCTGGACATGAATCTGGATACCATTCAGACATGGGTGTTCCTACCTCAGTCAAAGGTGCATGTTGTTCAAGCTCTGAATTGTCTCCTTTTGTCCAACCCTTGTCCGTCCATCTGGCCTTCCATGGGCCGAGAGCAATGTTCCATGTATCTCGGCGGTGTACATTACAGGAGTGGAGAACCTGGAAGCGGACACTCTGAGCAGGGGGGTCTCTTGCCGGAGGGAATGGTCCCTCAGCAACAAAGTATTTCTATCCTTCTGTCAAAGGTGGGGGATTCCGGAAGTGGATCTCTTTGCCTCCTGTCACAACCACAAGCTCCCTGTATTTGTGTGTCTACCCCCTGGCTCTGGCAGTGGATGCCACTGGCCTGGCGGGATCTGGGTCTCCTGTATCTGTTTCCCCCCTTTCCCATGGTGGGCAAGGTGGTGCGCAAGCTGGTTCACGAGGGGGTGCCAGCTATCCTGGTGGCTCCAAGGTGGCCAAGACTGGTGTGGTTCGCAGACTTTGTGGCGCTGGCGGTCGATCAGTACAGGTTGCCTCGGTTTCCGGATCTGATCACTCAAGGTCAGCTTTGTTACCCCAATTTACAGATGCTGGCTTTGACGGCGTGGCTGCTGAAACCTCTATCCTAAAAGGTGGTTTGTCTGATGCTGTGTTTCAGACGCTTGTTAGAGCTAGGAAGAAGTCTTCCTCTAACATCTACTACAGGACTTGGCGGTCCTACATTGATTGGTGTGAGGCTAGGGCCTTTCCCTGTAGGGTGTTTTCCATTCCTAGGATTCTGGAGTTTCTGCTACATGGTCTGGACCTTCATCCTTTGGTTAAGACTTTTTTCCAGGGGGTCACTTGTGTGCATCGTCCTCGCAAGCCCATGTTACCTGTTTGGGACTTAAATTTGGTATTGTCTGCCCTTCAGGTTCCTCCTTTTTGAGCCAGTGCAGGATGCTGCACTACCCATTTTCACATTAAGGGTTGCCGTTTTGGTGGCTATCGCCTCCGTTCGTCGTGTGTCTGAGTTGGCGGCTCTGTCTATTCAGGCCCCTTACTTTGAGAGACACCAGGACAAGGTGGTATTCCGCTTTAAGCCAGATTTCCTGCCAAAAGTTTTCTGCCTTTCACCTCAATCAGGACGTTGTGCTTCCTTCCTTGTGTCCTTAGCCTAGCAATGACAAGGAGAGGGCCTTGCACTCTCTGGATCTAGTCAGATGTGTGAAGTACTGTTGGTGGCTACTTCACCTTTCCATAAGACGGGCGACTTGTTTGTGGTGCCCTCTGGGCACAAGCAGGGTTTGGCGCCCGTCAAATCTACCATTGGTAAATGGATTCGTCAGGCCATTGTTAGGGCCTATGCTGCCAAGGGGAGGGATCCCCCTTTCCAGATCACTGCTCATTCTACTCGTGCCATTGGTGCTTCCTGGGCTTTTCAGCACCAGGCTTCTGTTGAACAAGTTTGTAAGGCTGCTACTTGGTCTTCTGTTGAACAAGTTTGTAAGGCTGCTACTTGGTCTTCTGTTCATACTTTTTCCAAGTTTTATAAGGATGATGTGCGGGCCTTAGCGGATGCTGTTTTTGGCCGCAAAGTTCTGCAAGTTGCAGTGGTTTAAATTGTGCATTGTTGCCTGTTGGGATCCCCACCCTTTTTTGGACACTGCTATTGGATGTCCCACTAGTTGTTGTTCATTCCGAAGCAGGGTGTGAGACATACTTGGAATAATACCATTTTGTGATTACTCACCTGTAAAATGGGTATTATAAGTGTGTCTCACACCCTGCTTCGTCCCGCCCTGAGTTGTATCTTGGATCCTCTATATCAGTGGTCCTCAAGCCTGTCCTCAAGGCCCACCAACATGTCATGTTTTTTGGATCTCCAAATAGCCAGCTCTATTGCTCTGCAGCTGCACTAATTACTCCACCTGTGCATCTTTGTGGAGATCTGCAAAACCTGGCCTGTTGGTGGGCCTTGAGGACAGGGTTGGGGACCACTGCTCTATATGGTGAACTTTTTTATTAAGATTTTTATTGGCTCTTCCTGGTCCCCTTACTGCTTTATTATGCTGGGGGAATGTGTGGGAGGTCCCAGGTATTTATGGACTGGGAGGGGCCTTTTTTTTTTTTTTTTTTTTTCTAGTCATCTCTGCAGAAGTTCGCCCTCTACTGGACCCACTAATTGTTGTTCATTCCGAAGCAGGGTGTGAGACATACTTATATTACCCATTTTACAGGTGAGTAATCACAAAATGGTATTTTTTCCCTCTATTAAAAAGAAAAACAAGCCTGGCTGGATATTTCTTGATGTCGGGCATGTGTCCCATCCCCCCACCACCCAGCACATTTATATGGATTTTTATCATTGGGTAGTGATCGTGCTCATTTAAGCACATCTTTTTGGCACAAAAAATATACACTTTCGAAAAGTGTACTAACCCTTTAGTCACTTGAGCTTTACACAACCTACCAGGAGAATCACCATGATTTGTGTCCTTGCACCTTCTACTCATATAAATTATGAGCGCTGAGGTCTGGGTCCCATACCTATCTTATTATAAAAAAAAAAATGGCACAATCCACCTACGCCAAACTTGGTGAACCAAAAAAGATTTTCACTATCCTTGGTTTTGGTCCGTCCTTTGGTCCTGGGTAATTTCAAAAACAAATCACCCATTTTTGTTACCTTTCCTTGAACCCACGGCAAGTAAGCATATCGGGCATCTGCTTGTATGCAGCTGAAGGATGCTCCAGCATCCGGCCATTCAGATAGGCTGGGGGTGGAAGTGCACCAGCAGGATCGCTGCAGGTATTTGGGTGCAGGGGATGGGTAGGAGCATGGGGTGGTTGAGGATTTTAGTCCATTTTTAAAAGGTCCACTTCTATGTAGTTTTTCCTGCAGAATTTTGTCATATGCAGCACATGATGAACCTAAAATTAAAAAAAAAAGTGGACCAAAAATGGGCCGTCTGATTCTCTCTCCCCATGGCTGGGATGTTCCACTGCATGAACCCTCCCCCGTCACCCAGTATACTCTCCAGTGAGCCCACGGGGCATGCGCACCTGGCGATGGAATCTTTCGCGGCCTCGTCCGTGGTAACTGGCTGGTGGAGGCAGCCGATGGATGCGTGTGTTGCTGTGCCCCGCCAATGTGTGCACTTCAATATGTGTCCGGAGAAGCTGATTGGAGGAGAGCTGCACTGTGGAAAGGTAAGGAGAGCAAGTGAATGACTAGGTTTTGCGCAGCTGGGCGTCCCAAATCGGGGTGCTCCAAAGGGGCAGACCAAAACCCAGGAAAGTGAAGATCCTGACTTTTGGTCCACTTTAACAGCCATTGCTCCCACAATCGCTGTACGATGCTCCCAGCGTGTCTCGTGAGCCCTCAAGTTCTGTCTGGACACGTGTACAGAGGGCATAATAGCTGGTCTGGGTGCTCATAGAATATAAAGTGGTGCACCTTGGTCTGTACTGTTACCCTGCACACACCCTTTTGGGGGCACAATCTGAAACTGCATCTTGGTGAGCTCTCTGCTGAGTACAGCGGCAGGACGTGAGCTAAGAGCTTGTGCTGCAAACTGTGCCCCTGACCCGAGGTCTGCTTTCTTGTTCCATGTTGCTTGCTGTAATGTTGGTCTGGTTTTATCTTTACCCATCAATAAGGTATGAGGTTTCCCTGTTGCTGTGCCTCTGCGTTGGCTTATCTCTGTTTGTTCCCCCATCAGGTTGTGCTGAAGATCATTAAGCACTATCAGGAGGAGGGCCATGGAAGCGAGGTGGTGCAGGGCGTGCTGCTCGGACTCGTGGTCGAAGACAGACTTGAAATCACAAACTGCTTTCCATTCCCCCAGCACACAGAAGACGATGCAGAGTTTGATGAAGGTGAGAAGAGCCTGTTTTACATATGTGTTTTTTTTTTTAAATGATACATTTTAAGGGACAGTCAAGTCTAAATAACTCATGTAGTTCATGGGAGCAGCCATGATCGGGTTACTGTGGCAGGCCCCCCATTGACAGTGGGGCGGCATGTTGCAATAATCCCATCATGGTTGCTCCAGTGAACCCCAAGAGTTTAGACTTGTCTGTCCCTTTTAATCAAATAGTGGAGCAATAGTGGAGCAACTGCAGTGTGTGGGGATGCTTGCTGCTCCTACCCCCCCCCCCATTCAACTTTCTGTGGTGCTTAATATGCATGGCAAAGAAAGCTGATTGGAGGAGAGCTCACTCATGCACTCTGAGGTAAGAATACTGGTTGCTCCAAGGGGCTTCACACAGTTTAGTTCCCCTTAAAAAAAAAAAAAAAAAAAAAAAAAAGCATATACCCTGCATAAAAAACAAATATTCTATATTGCATTAACTTCACTGTACTGGCTGCCAGCAGTCACGTGGGGTTGAGATGCACCTAACCAAGTAAAGCGCCCCCCATTTGAGAGGGTCAAGGCAGACTTTTGTGTTGTCCCTTTTTAAAAATAAGGGCATCCCAACCTGATTCAACCCCCCACCCCACCCCGGGGAGGTTAAAAAGAACCTCAGTGGACCAAAAGCGGCCCTGAAGTCTCCGGGGCTGCCTTATTTCCTCTATATAGGGTATCCTGGTTTGGAAGGCCCCACTGTGTAAAACCCCCCAGATCCCAAGGAAAACTTACCTGACCACCGATCCAACTGCACATGTGCAGGCCGCTGCTGTGCTCCACAAGGTGCTTGCCAGTGCCTGACATAGCCAGAGGCTAGTGGGGATGCAACAGTCGCTACGCTTGGCTAGCCGAGGCTCTTTGGCAGTGTTTGGGAATATAAGGGTTAATAATGCAGCCAGGGAGACTGATCAAATCAGATCTGGAGGAGAAGAAACCCGCTGCTCTGACTTTAACAAGAGTAAATCAATTTACCTGAAGCAAGCCGCAGTACGGGCCGCATGGTGCGATGTGACAGGATGATAAACCGCCCTTTCTCTCCGCGCAAACCCTGTTTTTTGATGAATAGATTAAAAACTGTGTTTTCCAGCCCAGGCGCCATCTTCCTGCTGCTTCCACTGAGGGCCCTCGTGACAGGGGCGCTCAACTAACCTTTCCTTGTCCACACATCCAAAGGAATCCCAGTGGGAAAAGGTGAATATCAGTCATGCTGACTGTGTACTCTCCTTTTTATGGGTGGACAAGAAAAATATGCGCACATGTGCTTCACATGTACATCCCCCAATAGGGGCAGTATAGTTTTCTGTCCCTCTCCATATAGAGCTCCATGTCTTATTCGGGTTTTTTAGAGATCAATAACTGGAGGTGCCTTCCATATCGGTAAGCCCTGGTGGGCGTGACCGTTACAGGAAAAGTCCACTTTTGATGGAATGTTTGAAAGTGTAGATTTTTTATTCTTAGTATACAGTACGTCTATCGGGTATTACTCCGCCAGATGGCGCTGGACTGCAGAGACATCGAAAATAGGCTCCTTCCGGCCCCTCAAATATCCAGGGACCTCCCACAAATCCCCAGATTTTCTCTGCAGTCTGGACTGCTAAGAAATGGCTCTCTACTCGCAGGTGAGCGGGGCTATTAGCCTGCGGCCCTGTAGGACTATTCCCACCCGTTCCATTAGTAATGTGCCTCCCAGCCTTGGCTGCGCTGGTCGGGTGATGGTAGGCAGCACCGCTGTTAGGTGCTTAGGAGCGCTGCTCCACCACAATCCCCCACCAAAGGGTAGGCGGTTCAGGCTTATGGTGAGCCTCTATGGGATGCCCCTCCCGCATTAGTGCCCCTTGCCCCTGCCTATCGGTGGGCCCTATTTAAGTGGCCGCTGTCCCCCCTCATTCTCCTTGTAGCCTTCGGGGGGGAAAGAGGGAGGGGGGTGTCGGTGTCTATGCTATGCATTTACGTGTTTTAACCTTATACTTTATTTCAGTCTGCCTTGTGTCAGCCGCCGCGCAGTCTTGCCTTTCTATGACTGTTTTTAAAATTGCCGCCGCCGCGCGCCTTTTCTGTCACCATGTTCCATGCTTGGCGGCAGCGTTACCTCAGGCGCCGTCATTGGCTGCCTTTCACGTCCTGGCTTCGTGCTGTTCGGGGGGGGGGGGGGGTGGGGGAGCCTGTCTATGGCATGTTCCGCGTCATTGCTGATACCGGCCCACCCCTTTTGTCATCTTTGTCTGCTTTGCTGGCTTATGCACGACAGACCACCTACCTACCGCGGTCCATAAGTGCCCTCGCAGGCGGCTTTATTATCTACCTTTTTATTACAGTCTGCTTACGGCCTAGTTTTATGTCTTTCAGGCAGGGTGAATCCATTGGTTTCTCCCAGCCCTCTTATTAGTTTGATAACTTGTTAGGCCTAGTGTAATTACTTGCACTTCCCTAGCGGGTTATTGGGGCATCCTGGGTTGCTATATAGCGTTAATCCCTATCGGCCTATAGTGCCGCTATAATCGCCATATGGAGGCATCTCAGGATGCACCTCGTTTCACTTCACCTACCCCCCCCCCCCCCCAAGCTTAAATCTCACTCCTGATGAGTTGCATACAAGTGGGGATTCTCAGCCTGATGTGTCTTCTAGACTGGCTACTGTTAAGCAGTTGATTGCTAATACCTTGGCGCGTAAGGCCCCTGCAAAAAAGCGGCACTTAACGCCTAATGTCACTCTTTTCCCTATGGAGACTGATTGAGTTTTTGAATCTTTGTGGCTATATCCCTTCGGATGAAGGGGAGCTTTTCTCTGACTCGGGGTCATCTGATGAGAGGCCAAGGGGTCATGACGATTCTGGCTCTGACCCCTGGGCCCCAGATGACACTGACAAATTGCTGACCCAGATTTTTGAGGTTCTGTCCATTTCTCCCCCTGTTGCGGCTCCCAGGCAAAGGGGGGAACTTTTCCATACAGCTAAATCACGTTTGGGATTTCCCGAGCAAGCACATTTCCATAACCTTGTGCTCAAGGAATGGGAGCGCCCCAGTAAACTTCCCGGGGTACCTAAAAGTTGGGATAGGAAGTATCCCTTTCCTGCTGATGTGGTGAAGTGTTGGTCATCCACCCCGAGGTGGATGCCCCGGTCCTAGGGTTATCTAACACCTCTGTCATGCATTCCCCTGACTCTAGTACCCTGCGGGATGCTGAGGACCGGCACATTGACCAGCTGGCGTCCCATGCTTTTGCATGTGCGGGGACGGCACTGCGCCCGGTCTGTGCCTCTGCCATTACCGCGGTGGCCACTAGAACCCTTATCAGAAATATACTTGATAGTGCCCCTGATGATTTGCCTTGTGAGGAGTTAAATGCACTCTCCAGTTGTGATGTTTTTGTGAATTTTGTCCTCTCTGCCTTGGTTGACACCATTAGAATGTGTGCCAGGACATCTGCCCTTGTGGTGGTTATACGCTGCTCGGTTTGGCTACGCCAGTGGGCTGCTGACAACGCTGCCAAGAAGACACTCACTGGGTTTCGCTTTAAAGGGCTACGCCTGTTTGGGGACTGCCTGGACCTTTTTGCTAAGGGAGGCAGGTTACCCCAGCGCAGGCGTCAATCTCGGCCCTTTCGGGGTCAGGGTTCCTTCTCTGCCCCTTACCGTGGTGCTAGACCAGGGAGGGGGGTTTCCTTTACTGGGGCCCGGGGAGATTTCTGGAGTAGGGGCAGAGGACGTGGACGTCCTGGCTCCTCCTGGGGTCCCAAGGCAAAATCCTCTCCCAAGCCCTCTCAGGCATGATGGGGCGCCCTCACCCATCCGGGTGGGAGGACTGCTTCAGCACTTCGCTCACGTCTGGAGGCTTCATGTCTCAGACCGGTGGATTCGGGAGGTAGTGTCCTCTGGTTACAAGTTGGAGTTTGCTGCCTGGCCGCCCCCAAGATTCATCAGATCCCGGATTCCTCAGGACCCTGTGTTAGCTCAGGAACTAATGCAGGCAGTGCAAGGCCTCCTGGAGCTGGGGGTCATCTGCAAGGTCCCTTTAGGCAAGGGTTTCTATTCCAACCTATTCAGTCCCCCAAAAAGATGGTTCAGTCAGGCCCATCCTGGACTTAAAGAACCTCAACAAATTTGTCAGGAGCATGCTCTTTCACATGGAAACTCTGCGCTCTGCCATCAGTTCCCTGCGCCAAGGGGACTTCATGACTTCTGTGGACATCAAGGTTGCTTACCTTCATATTCCTGTATTTCCAGGTCATCAAAGGTTCCTCAGGTTCGCTCTGAAGGATCAACACTACCAGTTTGTGGCATTGCCTTTCGGCCTCACCTCAGCTCCCAGGGTGTTCATCAAGGTGCTGGCTGGCGTGATGTCTCTGCTCAGGTATCAGGGCGTCCGCGTGCTTCCCTATCTGGACGAAATTCTCATCACCTCTCAATCTCTACATCAGGCAGAATTGGATGCTCAGCTGGTGGTGTCCACTCTGGAGTCATTTGGGTGATCAACCACCCCAAGTCCTCTCTGTCCACTTCCTTGGTAACCCCATTCCTAGGAATGAATCTGGATACAGTTCAGGCAAGGAATTTCCTTCCTCAACAGAAGGTGGACAGTCTGATTGCGCAGGCTCAGTTCCTGCTATCTTGTCCCCATCCCTCCATCAGGCAGGGGATGCAGATGGTGGGCCTGATGGTGGCATGCTTCGAGGCGGTCCCTTATGCTCAGTTCCACTTGAGGCCTCTGCAACTTCGCCTCTTGTCCGTATGGGACAAGGATCTAGCGTCCCTGGACAGGGTCTGTGTGCTCTCCCCTCTGGTCAGGAGGTCCCTCTTGTGGTGGATGGACTCAAGGAACCTGTTGGGGGGGCAGATCCTTTCTTACCCCTTCCTGGGAGACGGACACCACGGTTGCCAGTCTGTCAGGTTGGGGGGGGGGGGGGTGTTCTGGAAGTCCCTGCGGTTCCAGGGGAGGTGGGGCCCTCAGGAGGCCCACACACCTATCAATGTCTTGGAGCTGCGAGCGATCAGGTTAGTTCTGGCTCACTTGACTACTCACCTTCGGGGCCTGCCTGTTCAGGTGCGCTCGGACAACCAGACGGCAGTTGCCTACATCAATCATCAGGGAGGGACCCGGAGCAAGGGGGCCCTCCAGGAAGTGTCTCTGATCCTGACTTGTTCCCTGCATATCAGCTGTGTACATCCTGGGAGTGGTAAATCTCCTGGCAGACTCTGAGCAGGGGGACCTCTCGCCAGGGAGAATGGTCCCTATGAAGCAGGGTGTTCCAATCTCTGTGTCACCGTTGGGGCCAACCAGATGTGGATCTGTTTGCGTCCCGTCACAAGCTACCGGCCTTTGTCTCCCTGTCCCAGGATCCTCTGGCCTTGACCACGGATGCTCTAGCAATGTCATGGCAGGACTTCCAGTTTCTGTATGTCTTCCCTCCATTCTCCCTGCTGGGCAGGGTTCTGCGCAAGATTGCTCTGGAACGGGTGCCAGCAATTCTGGTGGCCCCCAGGTGGCCAAGAAGAGTGTGGTTCGCAGACGTGGTGCAGCTGGCAGTAGATCAGTACGCTCTGCCCTTGGTCCCAGATCTGCTCACTCAGGGCTCACTACGCCATCCCAATTTACAAACTCTGGCTTTGACGGCTTGGCTGCTGAAACCTCCAAGGGGTTGTCTTCCTCTGTTGTGGAAATCTTGATAAAGGCTAGGAAGAAGTCTTCTTCTTCATTTATTACAGGGCTTGGCATGCCTACATTGACTTGTGTGAATCTAAGTCTCTTCCCTGTCATGGGTTCTCTATTTCCAGGATTCTGGAGTTCCTGCAGCATGGGTTGGAGATGGGGCTCCAACTTGGTACTCTGCCCTGGCTGTTTTCTTCCAGAAGTCCTTTGCTCAGCATTCTCTGATTAGGACTTTTTTCCAGGGGGTGACTCATGTGCGCCCCCCACGTAAGACTATGGTGTGTGTTTGGGATTTGAACTTTGTTTTGTCAGCCTTGCAGGGTGCTCCTATTCTAAGTATGTCACACACCCCGCTTCAGATAGTCATTACACTTGGGTTATACCGACCTGTAGAGGGCGATCTTGCAGAGATGTCATGAAATAAAGGGAGTTCCTCCCCCCAGTCTATCATCTCTGCAGACGGCGAGCAAGTCAGAAGATGGATGCAGGTAGCCGGGGTAACTCCCGGCCCCCCTCTTTTGGTCTATTTCTGTCTGGACCTACTGTTATCCCTTTTTAGTAAAAAGCCTCCCAGCCTAGGCTGCGGGTCCTGGCAATGGTAGACTGCACCTTAAGGTGCTTTAGGAGCTATGCTCCACCGTGAGACCCCATTCTAAGGGGTAGGCGGTATTCCGGGTTGGTGATCCTGGTTGGGATGCCCTGTCCTTGCCCTTACACCTTTTTGGGTGTTAATTCCCCCTTCCCCGGTCACCCACTGTTCCCTACTGCTAGGGGGGGCGCTTATCCCCCTTTTAGTTTAGTTCTCCTTTAGAGTGCATGCTTGTGTGTGTGTTGTGCGCGTGATTGATGCTTTCCATGGCCGGGCCGGCGGTTTGCGGCGCCGCCGGCCGTTACGGTCTTCGGGGGAGCGTCTTCCCCTCCGGTGCGGTTTCGGGGGGCGGGGCGCGATCCTGCGTCCCGCTCCCTCCCCCCGTGCTGCTGGTGCCGCTGCGGAGCCCGGTCACTGGCCGGGAGCTGCCTGTTGTCAGGAGAGAGGGGCGGGGTCGGGCGCGATCCGCGTCAGCCCGCCCTTCTTCATCCTTGCTGCCAAGTCCCTCCGCCTCGTGCAGGACGCCATTATCGTAAGCGCCCAGTGGGCTTTAGTCTTTCATTGCCTGTGAAGCTGCTTGTCAGCGCGAGATTGATATATATATTCCTCTATTTATATGTATGCCTTGGCCCTTCTGTTATGTGCCCAGCATTGTGTGATATCTGTGTGACAGTTCCCCTTTTCTATTCCAGGCGGACCCTTGTTGGATCTTAAAGGGTCCTCCCGGTCCTAGGGTACCTGGTTTAGTTTAAGAACTCCCTATAAATCCTCCCACGTGGGACACTGAAGGGACATCCCGGGTCGCTTTATATTGCGTAATTCCCTTGGGCATTGCGACTACCGATAAAATCGCCATATGGAGGCTTCCCAGGATACCGGGCTCGGGCTCCCCTCAGGGCAACCCCGGTAGTGTTTGGGGTGTGGGGTATCCCTTACTGGGGATGATGTATTTCTTTGCATACCATGTGCGCAGCAGACTATTACGCGGCAGTTCGGATCCCATGCGTCTGGTTCTGCGCCGCCGGTTTCTTCACCTACCCCTCCCCGCCTGATCCGTACCCCATGTGACGCTGTCATGGGTGGGGAGTCGCAATCTGAGGTGTGTACCAGATTGGCCAATCTTGAAAAATTATTTTCTAGCGCTGTTGCCAGAAAGCACTTGTCTCCAGCCACGCCGGCTTCTGTTTTTGATGAGTTTGATTCTCTGGACTGGTCTGATTATCCCCCTCTTGATGATGGGGAGCTATTTGAGGAGTCAGACAGTTCTGACGATCAGCAGTTTTTTGGCACTGATGCCAAGCGGGGTCAGGGGGATTCTTGGGATACCCCTAAGGTCCTGGCTCATATGTTTGAGGTTTTGGCAATTTCTCCTCCTGAAGTGGCCCTTCCACAGAAGGGGGAGTTCTTTGAGGCGGCTAAGCCGCGCTTGGAATTCCCTAATCAAAAGCATTTCGATGGCATTATTCTTAAGGAATGGGAGAGGCCTACTTGGCTTCCAGGTGTTCCTCCAGGTTGGGATAAGAAATATCCCTTTCCGGCGGATGCGGTGAAGCGATGGTCGTCCCCTCCCGAGGTGGACGCCCCTTTTTTGGGGTTGTCTAGCACCTCCGTTTTGCATTCTCCTGACTGTTCTACTCTCAAGGATGGTGAGGATAAACGCATTGGCCAGATGGCTTGTCATGGTTTTGCCAGTGTCGGGTCGGCCTTGCGGCCTGTTTGTGCTTCGGCGCTTTTAGTAGTGGCTTCCAGGTCGGTTGTTAGGGACCTGTTGTCTACTTCCAGGCTTGACTCGGCTAGTGATGAGTTCACCGCCTTTAAGCGGTGCGAGTTGTTTTTGTCATTTGTGCTAGCCGCCCTGGATGACACCATGGTGATGTGTAGTAGAACTTCGGCCTTGCTTGTGGCTATTCGGCGGTCGGTTTGGTTACACCGGTGGGCGGCTGATTTTGTGTCCAAAAAGTCGCTTACGGGTCTTCCCTTTTTGGGGTTACGGCTCTTTGGAGAAAAATTGGATTCGGTCGCAAAAGGGGGTAAGTTACCTCAGCGTAAGAAGCAACGTCGTCCCTTTCGGGGGGCGGCTTCCTTTGCTCCTTCCTTTTGTGGGGCCAGAGCTGGCAGGGGATTGGCTGTCTTCTCCTCCAGAGGTTATTCCTGGAACAGGAGCAGAGGACGTGCCCGTCCAGGTCACAGCTGGGGCTCTAACCCCAAAGCCGCTGCCAAGCCGGCTCAGCAATGAGGGGGCGCCCTCACCCTTGCGGGTGGGGGGATGGCGGCGTCACTTCTCTCAGGTCTGGGACCAGGAGGTCTCGGACAGATGGATCCAGGAAGTGGTGTCTTCCGGTTACAAGCTGGAGTTCGATATCCGGCCTCCTCCCAGATTCTTCAGGTCTCGGGTGCCCTTGGATCCTCTGGTAGCGCAAGGGCTCCGGGCGGCGGTAAAAGATCTCCTGGACATGGCTGTAATTTGCCCGGTGCCTTCCTCGGACCGGGGCCTGGGATTCTATTCCAATCTGTTCACGCTGCCCAAGAAGGACGGCTCCGTTCGTCCCATCCTGGATCTGAAGCTCCTCAACAGGTTTATCCGCCCCAGGAAGTTCCGCATAGAAACTCTGCGTTCAGCCATAAATTTGCTTCGCCAGGACTTCATGACGTCCATAGACATCAAGGATGCTTATCTGCACGTCCCGATCTTCCTGGCACATCAGAGATTTCTCAGGTTTGTGGTGGAAGATCGGCACTTTCAGTTTGTGGCTCTTTCGTTTGGCCTTACCTCGGCTCCAAGGGTTTTCACCAAGGTGCTGGCAGGGGTGATGGCCCTCCTCAGAGCCCAGGGTATGCGCATCGTGCCTTATCTGGGCGATCTTCTCATTATGGCATCCTCTCTCAGCCGGGCGGAGCTGGATACCAGGACTGTGGTATCCACTCTGGAGAGATTCGGCTGGGTGATCAACTACCCCACGTCCTCCCTCTCTCTGTCCAGGGTGGTGTCATTTCTGGGAATGTCTCTGGATACTTCTCAGGCCAGGGTGTTCTTCCTCGGCCCAAGGTTCTTTTGATTCAGGACTTCTGTCTCTCCCTCATCCGGCTGGGGATGAGACTGGTGGGATTGATGGTGGCTTCTTTCGAGGCGGTTCCCTTTGCTCAGTTTCACACAAGGAAGATCCAGCTCCATCTCTTGGTGGCCTGGGACAGGTCTCCACTTTCATTGGATCAGTCATTTCTGATGTCCCCCCCGGGTTCGGCGTTCCCTTCAGTGGTGGCTGGAACCAAGCAATCTGATGAGGGGCAGATCCTTTCTGACCCCTCGTTGGGAGACGGTCACCACAGATGCCAGCCTGTCAGGTTGGGGGGGGGGGGGGGGGGGTTGGAAGGATCTTCAGTTTCAGGGACTGTGGGGGCCTCAGGAGGCTCACGATCCCATCAATGTTCTGGAGCTGAGAGCCATCAGGTTGGTTTTGGCTCACTTGACTCAGTTACAGGGCTTACCGGTTCAAGGTCGGACAATCGGACGGTCGTCGCCTACATCAATCACCAGTCAAGGACTCGCAGCAGGAGTGCCCTCAGGGAAGTGTCCTTTATCCTTGCTTGGGCAGAGAGCAATGTCCCATGCATCTCGGCGGTGTACTTTCCGGGAGTGGATAACACGGAGGCAGACTCCCTGAGCAGGTGCTGATCTCGCCGGGGGGAATGGTCTCTCGGCCCCAAGGTGTTTCGGTCACTTTGCCACAGGTGGGGGACTCCGGAGGTGGACCTCTTTGCCTCTCGTCACAATCACAGGCTTCCGGCATTTGTGTCTCTCTCGCGGGATCCGCTGGCTCTGGCAGTGGATGCCATGTCTCTGAGCCGGAGGGGTCTGGGGTTTCTGTACCTGTTCCCTCCGTTCCCTACGGTAGGCAAGGTGGTGTGCAAGCTGGCTCTAGAGGGTGTGTCAGCGATCTTGGTGGCTCCAAGATGGCCAAGGCAGGTTTGGTTCGCAGATGTGGTGTGGTTGGCAGCGGATCAGTCGATCTGTTCACTCAGTGTCAACTACTACATCTTGAAGGAGGAAGGTCTTTCTGATGCTGTGATTTCATACTCTGGTTAGTGCTAGGAAGAGGTCTTCCTCTACCATCTACTATAGGATTTGGAGTTCTTATATTGATTGGTGTGAGGTCCGGGCCTTGCCCTGCAGGGTGTTTTCTATCCCTAGGGTTTTGGAATTTCTGCAACATGGTCTGGACTTGGGGTTGCAGCTTAGTACGTTGAAAGGGCACGTTTCTGCCATGGAGGTTTTCTTTCAAAGGTCTTTTGCTCTTCATCCTCTGGTTAAGACTTTTATTCTTAGTATACAGTACGTCCTGCTCCAAATAGATTACTTACACTTGGGTTATCCTCCGCCAGATGGCGCTGCACTGCAGAGACATGCAAAAGAAGCTCCTCCCGGCCCCTCAAATACCCAGGGACCTCCCACAAAACCCCAGATTTCTCTGCAGTGCTGACTACGAAGACATGAAGTATCACTCTCTCGCAGGTGAGCGGGGCTATTAAAGCCTGCGGCCCTGTTGGACTATTCCCATTCCCGTCCTCTTTGTGATGTGCCTCCCAGCCTGGGCTGCGCTGGTTGGGTGAAGGTAGGCAGCACCTTGCGTGCTTATGGAGCGCTGCTCCACCGCAGTCCCCCACCAAAGGGTAGGCGGTGTAGGATGATGGTGAGCCTCTATGGGATGCCCCTCCCGCATTATTGCCCCATTCCCCGAGTAGCGGTGGGCCCTGTACAAAGGGCCGCCATCCTCCCTCGTTCCCACCGTAGCTCGGGGGGAAAGAAAGGGGGGGGTGTGTGTGTTTGGTGTCAGTGTACTGTGATTACATGCAACCACGGATACCAGCCTGTCATATGGCCTTTGTAATGTCCTGGGACTTGTATAGTTGTATCCGCTGCCGCGCTGATTTGTATTTTTACTTGTGTAACTGCCGCCGCCGCGTGCGCTTTTTCCTTCATTGGATGTTCCGCGCCGGGCGGCGGCGTTACCTCAGACGCCTCTGCGTCCTCATTGCTGCTTGTGGACTTCGCGCCCATCGGGAGGGCGGGGCCTGGCCTGGCGCGCTCTGGCCCGCCCTTCGAGGAACTCTGCTCCATTTTGTCAGTTCGCGCGTGCGCCTGACGTTCTTGCTTACCGTTGTCCGTAAGTGCCCTCGCGGGCGGCTTTATACTCATTGTAGTGTTTCGGTTCTGACACCTTTTTCTTCTCATTGTGTCTTTCAGATGGGTGAATCCATTGGCTTCTCCTGGCCCGGTGTAATTGATATTCGGGCCTTGTAAAAGTCTCCCACTTCCCTAGCGGGTCATTGGGGCATCCAGGGTTTCTTTATAGCGTCAATCCCTACTGGCATATTGTGCCTTAAAATCACCATATGGAGGCATCTCAGGATAATGTGACCGGGGTCCCCTTGGGACAAGACCGGCTGTGTATGGCGCGTGGACAACCCCATGCTGACGCTGAAGGGCACGGGTCTGCGTACCCTGTGCTGAGCAAGCGCTGGCCTGGCATTCTGGCCTGCCAGTGGCTGCACCTCGTTTCACTTCACCTGCTTTTTCAGGCTTAAATCTCACTCCTGCTGAGTCGCACACAAGTGTGGATTCTCAGCCTGATTGGTCTCATAGACTGCCTACGGCTGAACAGATTGTTGCGAGGTCTTTAGCGCGTAAGGGCCCTGGTAAGAAGCGGCACTTGACGCCTAATGTTACTGTTTTCCCTATGGGATCTGAAGAGTTTATGAATCTGTGTGGCTATACCCCTTCTGATGGAGAGCTCTTTTCTGACTCTGGCTCATCTGAGACACCGCAGGCCCTGACCCCTGGGGCCCAGGATGACACTGACAGATTATTGATCCAGATCTTTGAGCTTCTGTCTATCTCTTCCCCTGGTGAGGCTCCCAGGCAAAGAGGGGAACGTTTCCATACAGCAACATCACGTTTGGAATTTCTAGAGCAGGCACATTTCCATACCCTTGTGCTCAAGGAATGGGAGTGCCCCAGTAAACTTCCCGGGGTCCCAGGGGATTAGGATAGGAAGTATCCTTTTCCCCCTGAGGTGGTTAAATGTTGGTCACCCCCGAGGGGGATGCCCCGATCATAGGGCTACCTAACCCCCCTTTTATTACAGTCCCTGCTTATACTACCCTTTGGGATGCTGTGGACCGGCGCATTGACCTGCTGGCCTCCCACGCCTTTGCATGTGCGGGGACGGCGCTGCGCCCGGTCTGTGCCATTGCTGCCGTGGCCACTAGAACCCTCATCAGAAAAATGCTTGATCGTCCCCCTGATGATCTCCCTTGGGATGTGTTTAATGCACTCTCCAGTTGTGATGTGTTTATAAAATGTATCCTGTTAGCATTGGATGACACCATTAGAATGTGTGCAAGAACTTCTGCCCTTGTGGTGGCTATACGTCGCTTGGTCTGGCTGCGACAGTGGGGTGCAGACGATGCTGCAAAGAAGGCTCTTACTGGATGCCTTTTAAAGGGCTATGCCTGTTTGGGGCCCGTCTAGACCTGTTTGGTAAGAAGGGTAAGTTACCCCAACCCAGGCGGCTGTCTCAGCCCCTTCGGGGCCAGGGCACCCCTTCTGCCCCCTACCATGGTGTTAAACAGGAACCAGGGGTGTCCTTCGCAGGGGCTCACGCAGACTCCTGCCCCAGGAGCAGCAGACAACGCCCTTGCTCCTCTGGGGGGGTGTCCCAATTCCTGTGTCACTATGGGGACCAACCAGTTGTGGGTCGGTTTGTGTCCCGTCACGATCACTAGCTCTCGGCCCTTGTTTCCCTGTCCCAGGATCCTCTGGCCGTGGTCACGGATACCTTAGTAATGTCATGGCAGGACATCCTGTTCTGTATGTCTTTTCTCCATTCCCCCTGCTAAGGCAGGGTCCTGCGCAAGATTGCTCTGGAAGGGGTGCCAGTGATTCTGGTGGCCCCCGGGTGGCCAAGAAGAGTGTGGTTCGCAGACATGGTACAGAGGGCAGTAGATCAGTATGTTCTGCCAGGAATGCCAGATCTGCTCACTCAGGCCCCCTTTACGTCATCCCACTCTACAGACTCTGGCTTTGACAGCTTGGCTGCTGAATCATCCATCTTGATGGAGACAGGCTTATCTGCCTCGGTGACTGAGACTATGGAAGACTAGGAGCAAACTTCTTCTTCCATCTATTATAGGGTATGGCGTACCTATATTGATTGGTGTGAGTCTAGGTCTCTTCCCTGTCGGCTGTCCCCAGGGTTCTAGAGTTATTACAGCATGGGTTGGAGTCGGGTCTCCAACTCAGTACTCTGAAGGGTCAGGTGTTTCTGCCCTGTCTGTCTTCCAAAGGTGTTCCCTTTGGATCTATTCAGGATGCTGCTCTGGTTGTACTTTCCTCAAGGTTGTCTTTCTGGTGGCTATTACTTCGGTCAGACGTGTGTCTGAGCTGACGGCTCTGTCTATCTAGCCCCCATTCTTTGAGAGACACCAGGATAAGGTGGTGTTCCACTTTAAGCCGGACCTACTGCTAAGGTGGTGTCTTCTGTTTGTTGGATTAAGATATTGTCCTTCCTTCTTGTGCCCTATTCCTAGCAACGCTGAGGAAAAGGTTCTGCAATCCTTGGACAGGTGTTGGAAGTATTCCTTGGTAGTCACTGCGTCCTTTTGGAAAACTGATGCTCTTTTTGGGCCTATGGCCATTCCATCCTGAATGCGCCCGATCTCGTTTGATCTCGGGGGCTAAGCAGCGTTGGGCCTGGTCATTACTTGGAGGGGATGGTCCCTTTTGGTCCTAGGAAAGGTTTTGGCTCTTGCCATGTCTACTATTAGCAAAGGGATTTGTCAGGCTGTGAATCAGGCCTATCCCTCTAAGGGGAAGAATCTTCCCTTTCGCCTTTCTGTCATCAGTTCAGCGGGGTGTGGGGTCCTCAGGAGGCTCACAACCCCATCAATGTTTTAGAGCTCAGAGCCATCCGGCTTGTCACGGCTGACGTCGCACTTACAGGGTCTTCCGGTTCAGATTCGTTCAGACAATTGGACGGCGGTAGCCTACATCAATCACCAAGGAGGGACTTGCAGCAGGAGTGCCCTCAGGAAGTCTCTCTGATCCTGCATTGGGCGAGAGCAATGTTCCTTGCATTTCGGCAATCTACATTCCGGGAGTGGAGAACACGGAGGCGGACTCCTGAGCAGGGGGTTCTCTCGCCAAGGAGAGTGGTCTCTCAACCCGGGATTTTTCCATTCTTTGTCGCAAGTGGGGACTCCGGAGGTGGATCTCTTTGCCTCACGGCACAATCACAAACTCCCGGCCTTTGTGTCTCTCTCTCAGGATCCTCTAGCTCTGGCAGTGGATGCCTTGTCCCTTGCTTGGAAGGATCTGGGGTTTCTGTACCTGTTTCCTCCTTTCTCCATGCTGGGCAAGGTAGTTTGCAAACTGGCTCTGGAAGGGGCACCAGCAATTCTGGTGCTCCAAGGTGGCCAGAAGGGTTTGGTACGCAGACGTTGTAAGGCTGGCGGTAGATCAGTACCGGCTTCCCATGTTTCCGGATCTGTTATCTCAGGGTCCACTACTTTATCCGAATTTACCAACGCTGGCTTTGATGGCTTGGCTGCTGAAACCTTCATTCTGAAGGAGGAAGGTTTGACTGAGGCTGTTGTTCAGACTGTGATTAGAGCTAGGAAGCGGTCCTCTTCTGGCGTTTACTATAGGACTTGGCGGTCCTATATTGACTGGTGTGAGGCTAGGGCCTTGCCTTGCAGGGTGTTTTCGATCCCTAGGAGTTTGGAGTTCAGCTTAGTACCTTGAAGGGGCAGGTCTCTGCTCTGTCTGTTTTCTTCCAAAGATCTTTTGCCTTACACCCGCTGGTTAGACTTTTTTTCAGGGGGTCACTCATGTTCGACCCCCTCGGAAGGCTATGGTTCCTGTTTGGGATTTGAATTTG